>JAVMKO010000003.1:156717554-157317554 GCA_032164245.1 Sternotherus odoratus
TTTAAAAAATCATTATTTTTATTCTGTCCTCCATACAGCTTGCCAAGTGTGGTGTTTGGGGACCATGAAATCCACAACCACTAGTTTTTTTTATTTTCTGGGAGGACCCCAGACTAGTTGGTGATAGTACTATCTAAGCAGTTTTTAGGGGGCTCAGGCTGCCAGCTGGCAGCCCACCGCCATACCTTTCCAATTGCCAAGACCAACTGGGAAACTCAAAGTGTGACAACGACCAACAACGAGGGGGACAAAATAATGATTGACACAGGAAACAAAGTGTGGTGACATTCCCTCCTTTGGTGTAAATAACTTGTCCATAACCTCGGGTTTGTGACTATTTCAGATCCTAGCAATTTTAACAGAAGTAGCAAGGGGAGACCAAGAACGAAATGGAGGGAACTTTGAGACTAAAATGAGTAACATTCCTCAAAATGGGGTACATTTGAGAGGCAAGCCTGAAACTAAGCTGCACAACCAGTATAACTATCACCACAAAGGGATACTTAAAAGAGGTGACCAGGCCTACTCGACTTCAAAGCAGCGAACATCCTGGGGTCCCTGAATACTGATCCCTGCTCTGACAGGGCTCTGTAGCCTTGGTCAAGTCACAATCTTCCTATTTAAGTTTCCTCTTATTTAAAAGTAGGGTATCACCACTCTCTGACATACATATTTCACAGGGTGTTGCAACACTGAAAGAGCCGTATAAATAGAATTTTATTATTAAAGAGAAACAAAATGAAAGACAGTGGAGAGAGAATGTATACAGGTGAGAGCAAAAAAGACAAGAGGATGAAGTCCTGTCTCTGGAAGTCAATGAGAGTTTGGCCATTTATTAGAATGGGCCCAGGACTTCACAAAGAAGAGGAGAAGGGGACCTGGGAAAGAGAGCGAAAGGACAGCTGGTCAAGAAAGGGGTGACAAAGCAAGTCTGAGGAGAAGGTGCTTTTCAAAGAAAGGAAAGAAGAAAAAATAAAGAACAGCAGGAATAAATGAGAAAAGAAAAGAAAACAGTGATGAACTAAATGGGTGGGACAAGAAAGAAGAGAAACCAAATGGAAGGCTGATAAGCAAAGGAAGCTTATTTTTAAGCTAGTGAATTTATTTCCGCTGTTTTCTGTTATTGTGCGTATTAGTCCTACATCGCTGTAAGATTAAGAGAGAGAGAAAAGACTACATTGAGCACTTGTGTGGCTACTTAGGGCATTATAGTTAAAAAACTGGGGGAGGGGGAGAGGGGAAGCCAGAGATAACCAGAATAGACAAACTTCTATCAGATGGAGTCTCAAGGATCCAGACCTCCGTCTTATTGGAAAGACCTTGGAAAATGTGTGTGCACACGTGCGTGCTTGCACTCGTTCCTATACCCAGCTTCCATCACAGGCAGTTGACTCTACTCTTCTTGAAGCAGAGACCTTTCCAACTCCCGTCTCTGTACATAAAGCCCATCAGTAAAGTTGAGACCCTCTATGAATACTTCATTGCCCTCTGCAAAATCTTAAGGTCACTGCTGTTCACAGTGCTACAGTCATGGTGGATAGTTATGTTTTCGTTTGGAAGACGGACAAAAAATTGATTCAGAGGCCACCCAAAAGTTCCTCTTGTGGTAAGGGGGTCGAAGGTTTGCTCATGAGCAGGAGGTTTAAGTTTTATGTTTTAATTCTGCTTTCGTCTGAAAGTCTATGTGGCTGCAATGTGGAGTAGCTTTAACACCCCTGAAGTCTGTGGAGCAATCGAATCAATCACAATATGCCTTCCAATTGGCTGACACTGCTCCATTCCCACTATTTACCTCTGAGGTAAACAATAATTATAATACGACCCGTCGGTTTAACTGATTGCAGCTGACCATGATGTAGGATTTCTCTCTCATATACAAAATACTTTAAGGTAGAAATTCCAGCCAGAGGGAACCTACAATAGTGTAAACCTACTGTCTCCTCTGTTTGATAAAAGCTATCTTCAGTAGAGATTACTGTTAATCTCTGCCCTTTTTTCAACACAAAGAAAAGTAGTTTCTCACTATAAACCTTAACTGCAAACAATTTTTTTGAAGTCACACACACGTGTGTACACACACACACACATGGGTTCTGCTAACATCACTGTAACTTAATGTGCCTGGTTTTGAGTTGGGCTGATCACATAAAAGTTCCCAGTGAGTTCAGAAAGAATGAAGGGTATTAAGCACCACTCTGGCTCATCAGACCCGATGTCTGTTGAGACCATCACAGTTCTGCTGTTTAGTATTTCATGTGCTGATTAATTCAAAACTATAACAAGGAAAAACACCTTTCAGCCTATCTACAGCATGAACATCTACCTTCCTCAATCTGTTCTCCTCCTCCCTCCTCTCAAAAGAATCTCTTGGATACTTTCTGTAACAAGACACCACGTTTTAAGATAACACTGAAATCTTTCTTGGAAAATTTATTAAAAAGTACCATTATGGGAGGTGTGATTGCAACATCACAATACTTTACATATTGCAAACTTTGGAGCAAACTCAGATATGCTTACTCACTCTGAGTAGCACTTTAATCCATAATCTCAGACATCAGTGGAATTATTCATGGATTAATGTGCTATTCAACACGAGCATGGGTATCAGAATTTGGCCATTATTCATTAGAACCCATATTTCATTATACTTACACAGCCAGGAACTGTGAGCTGATGTCACAACTATACAATTATTTTAGGCTAGTTAACATATATCAGAACTCAATAAAAAACTATTTCATCTCAGACTGTTCAAAATTACAATAATTCCATAATTATGAAAGCTAATAAGCTTGATTACCATTATGTCTCTGTCCAAAGCTATACAACATACCTGTAAAATGCCATATTGAGTGCAAAATGTTTTGCTGAGCTTTCAAGCATAAAGATGATTAGCACCACTGTATTTCAAAGCACTCGCATTCCAAAACACACTGTCTATTGATCTCCAGAAGGCTTGCAAACTGGAATCTCCACAATTCAGATTCTCCATCACTTGTGGCCGATCCTTGAGCAGGTCGACTCAACAAAAATCACTTGCAGTAATGTTTTTTGTATATCAAACAAAATGTACATGATATATTTAGTATTGATATTTACGCGTTTGTTTGGTGTTTAGAGTTTCATTTTCCCAGCCAATTGCTGATTTTACTCATTTAAATTACAATGCAAAATATAAAATAGAGATTTAATCTCCAGGAGAAGAGAAGAACTCCACTCCACTCTCCTTGGATGCAGTGCATATCTCCCGTGCCATGCTGGGCTAGCTACATGAGTCATCACAGATGAGAGCATGGTCCGGGCCCCGTCCAAAGCAGCTAGAGCTGGCAATGACACTTGTATGGAGCATTTCTTACATTCAAGTGAGTGCTACGATTGTCACTCTGACCAGCTCTTGCAATACAAGTGCAGTGGGGAGATGAGAAGATTCCCCTTGCCCCATCCCTGCCTTGCATACCCATGCATAGACCAGGTACACTTGTGCCCTGTGTCTATATAGCAAAATAACCTGTGATACCAAGATAGCTGAGATAGGGAAATTGTCTTGTTTCAGGTATATTATTAAAATGTTTAAGCTATACACAGAGTGAATTAAACATTATATATAATCTATTACTATAGTCATTTAGCACCTTTCAGGAAGGATTTCAAACATTAAGCCACACAAGCCCACCCCACCCCCCCACCCATGAACCTGAGTGAGTTGTGTTAAATCCCTTTTCACCTATGGAGAAACTGAGGAATAGAGTGGTGAAGTGGTGTGCTCAAAAACACATAGAATCATAGGGCTGGAAGGGACCTCAGGAGATCATCTAGTCCAACTCCCTGCTCAAAGCAGGACCAAGTCCCAATTAAGTCATCCAACAGATTTTTGCCCCATATCCCTAAATGGCCTGATTTAGGATTGAACGCACAGCCCTGGGTTTAGGAGGACAATGCTCAAACCACTGAGCTATCCGTATGTCTCCATATCACGCCACACAAACTATGGGCCAAATCCTGACTGGGCACCTGCACATAACAGCACAAATATCCACCCCATTGTTCTTGCACTTACTGGACATGAGCATCACCTTATTCTGGCCCTTAACAAAAATCATGGAGAGGATACCCTCCAGATTTTCAATGACAAAAACTATGTAGAAATATAATGGCCCATGGTCCACATGTACATGTTACTTCTCAGACCAAGCCACATTAAGCCGTTTGGCTCTAGCGTAGTCAGAATTTGGTTCTTCATCTGTAAAAGCCTAACCTCACCCTTCATTGAAACGCATTCACCTCAAAGGCAGAATGCATGAACTGTTTAATAGCACACAGCAACAACACACACAAGACACAAGAGAGAAGGCAATCAAGATGTTGCCACTTGACCCAAATTGGAATTTGGCCATCCCACTGCTTACACAAAGTGACTCTCTTTTGCATGGTACCCTGGGACTTTTAAACAACATGAATGATCAAGACCACAATTTCATGTTTCCTCCAAAAATCAGTACCTACAGCAGCAGCTTCTTAGCATTAGGTTGAGACACTGACTCAATTCTGAATCAGAAGCAAGATAAACTAAGTTGCTAGCATTGCTTCCAGGAACACCTGGGTCTTCCTTAGAGAGCTCCTGTCCAAAGACTGACAATATCCAGTGCTTAACTTGTGAGATCTGATGAGATCACCACCAATGATAGCTGTACATTTAAGGGAATACACCTGTGGTACTTGGGGTTGCCAACTTCGTAATATTTAAAAACCGGATGTTCCAGCAGGTGTCCCTGAGGCCCCACTCCCCCCACCCTCTGTCTCTCACTGCTTTTCCCCTCCCACCCCTCTCCTGGGTCAGCAGAGACTCACCTGCAGGGCCAGGGATGGGAGCTGCAGCTGCCCGACACAGGTAGGAGCCAGCCCTGGCTGAGAAGGGGCTGGCATAAGTTATGATCCAGCGCCTCCCCTTCTCACAGTTACCAGAGACTGCTGGGTCCCCTTTTTGACCACACTTTCTGGTCGAAAACTGGGCACCTGCCTACCCTAGGGCGCTGCTTCACATTCCACTCTAGATCAGCGAAATCCCCATAGATTGTAACAGTCCAGTGAGCGGGTGGTGTGTAATACCAAGGATGGAGTTAAATTTATATTGATATCTGGCTAAATTTATTGGATATCTGGCTCTAAGCAGTGAAAACTGTACTGGGGCAAATTTCAGCTCAGCCTGTCTGTGCTAACTGACTGCTTGCTGTCTGAAATGCCCAATGTAGACCAGGCCTAAGTTAGTGGAGTGGGGTATGATTACTCCCACCATCTCTTCTCCAGTCACATGCCCCAGGGGAGTCACAGTTCAGCTGTACATTTCTACCTTTTCCATTTCCCCAGATCCAACCATCAGAACATAGGTAACTTTCCTGCTAACCCAGCCTTGCAAACGTTACCAACAAATAGTAACAGCAAAGGTTTGAATTCTCCTTTCCTCTGCCCTTTCTTCAACAACTTCAAAGCCAAATTGGAATTGGAACAGCTTAAAAGCCAGCATTAAATAGCATGAGCAATTCATTTTTTTCTTTTTTACAAAACAAAGAAAAGTAAATGCAAAAACATGAAACAATTAAAATTCAAAGTTAAAATTTCACAGTTAAAATAAAGTCAGGAGATTGCATTCATGCAGCTTTTTACACATAATACAATAATTTTCTTTATTAAGGGCCAGGAATTTAAATCAGAGCATGAGTGGGCATTTATACCATATCCATACGAGAGAAGCTTACAGAAGAACTTAAATTAACTCTGAATGGCAGGATTTAATACCACTGTTTTTCATTTTGTTCAGCTGTTTGAAAACAGTACATTAACTGTGATGTCACCGGTCATTGCTTTACTGTTAGTATTTTTTTAAAACTTATCACTGATGGTTCTTTTAACTCGCAGAATATCTACGTCTCTATTGCTGAAACACTGTTGACCTGGTTATTTCAGCAAAGAGGGCCTACACACATATTTGCTTTACATTAAAAGAAGTCTTGAGCTGAAAATAAAGTATTAAGGCCTACGCCAGTGCTCACTGATATCAATGAGAGTATTTCCATTTGCTACCATGGGCGCTGGAGCGGACACTTCATGAAAAAACTATGAGAAAAGTAGAACTACAGCCAGTCTATATAACTGTGTGCATATGAAAAAGGTACTATGTCACTGAAAACTTTCTCATGCAAAGTCTCTTTAAAAAGAGGACACACTAAACTGGTGATTTGGGATGAAAGGTAGTTATTTATAGGTGTTCCATCCAGGAGTGGCAGGTTTGTAGAAATTTTGGTGCTGCCCAGAACCCGCCCCCACCCAAACTCTGCCTCCCACCTGCCCAAGGCTCTAGGAGAGAGTTTGGGTGGGGGAGGAGGTCTGGGGTGCAGGCTCTGGGCTGGGGCAGGGGATTGGGTTGCAGGAGGGGTGCAGGCTCTGGGAGGTAGTTTGGGAATGGGAGGAGGTGCAGAGGAAGGGGGTGCAAGGGTGAGGGCTGTGGGGTGAGGGCTGTGTGGCAATGAGGGGTTTGGGGTGTGGGAGGGGCTCAGGGCTAGAGCAGAGGGTTAGGGTGCAGGGGGGTGAGAGCTCTGGCTGGGGGTGTGGGCTCTGGGGTGGGGCAGGGCTAGGGATGAGTTTCGGGTGCAGGCAGGCTGTACCAGGACTGGGGCCAGATAGGAGGACCCCCCCCCAGCCTTTTCCCTGCCGGCAGCAGCGAGCTCTCGGGGAGAGACACCCCTCTTCCTGTGCACCTCCTCCCCTGCTGCTGCCCCTCAATGTAGCCTCATTGGGGGTGGGGAATGGGGCTGCCCCTTGCCCAACATGGGGCAGGAGTGGTTACTGCGGGTGGGGGGAGGGCTGTACTTGTGGAGGGTCCTGCCGAAAAAGGGAAGAGTCTGAGGTGGAAAGGCCTGCTCACGGTCAGTTTGCCCTGACAGTAGTGGGTGAGGGGCACTAGGACCCTGTGGCAGCACTTGCTGCAGGGAGGCAGCATGGAGCTGCATGGGAGAGGCAGGGATGCTCTGCTCTGGCCCCGGGAGGTGCGTGGGGGCAGCAAGGGGAGTCCAGGGGGACACTTGTGGGAGGCATGGCGGGGGGGGGGAGGGAGAGGGCACGGTTGGCACCAGGGGCAAGACCCAGCCCCAAACATTGTTGGAGCTGGGCCCCTGGGCTCTGAATATTGCCGAAGCCTGGGCACCCGGAGAGAATAGAACTTCCGCCCCTGGTTCCATCTGATAAAACCTTTCCTAGAAGTTAACCCTACAAACCGTTCTGAGTACATTGCTTACTAATGTCGACAGTCCTGTTCACTTTGTCCCACTGGATGCAGCCAGGCAAAGCACAGCACCCGGCAGAATTTGCAAACTTGGGTCTAAACAATGTATAGATAAACACAGAAAAAATGTGGCAGCAATTTGAAACACATTATTTAAGAAGCTCATAAAAATGCTGAAATACTTTAACTGTATGTCTGAGTTTATTCCACAAAGGCTGCCATTTTCAGGGTAACAACAGTCAAGACATAAGAGAAAGGAGGATAGGAAGAAAACAACTGAACTTTGAAACTTCCTCTAAAATAGCTTTCGATATACATTTTAGCATTATTTTTCAGGCAGCACTGTTTTCAGTTTGTAATTATTTTATTGCCAGTCAGCATCCATGAATTTCAACGAGGATAGGTAATCTGGGTTACCTCACTGATAAACTCTCCCTCCCTCTAATCTTTGTTCCCTTTTTTAGCTACATCAGTTGATGCTCTTCAGTCCAGACACATAGGAACAAGCAGGTTTATTCTCCTTCTCACCGTTTCCCCAGAGCAATTGGGTAGAGAAAAAGGGAGACCTTGGCTCCAACATCTCTAGTCAGTGGCCAGGACAGCTAAACAGGAGAAAGGAAGCAGACTGGGAAGAACTATGACTCAGAAATATCCCTCAGAGCTATAATGCCTTCCAGAGCTTAGGTTGACACACTGTATTTCTACAACAGCGGGGAAATGGACAGAAATTAGAGTATGCTATGTTTCAGAAAGGAGGGGCAAGTTATCTAATTTCAGCTGAAATTCCTTGGTATCATATAACTTGAGTATATTTACATATTTTAATTTGAAAACAAAATTGCCTTTACCTGGAAAATACTTACTAATACACACACAGAGAGAGAGAGAGAGAGAGAGAGAGAGTATAAAGTGTTTTCCAGGTAAAGGCAATTTTGTTTTTAATCTACCTGAAAAATACTTTATATATACACATATAAATTTACTCTCAAAGGATTATATTCTGGTATCTTTAGTCACACTGAGTAGTACCTTGGAGATAAAGTTCTCAGACTACTAGCAAAGTAAAGCTCTACTCAACACAGGACATATCTATGTGGGTATATTCATAAAAGTAAAGATGAATTAACAAAAGGTATGAAGTTGAAGGTGTGAAATTAAAGCACATTTAATCCTTGTGTGGACGCTCTCATTCAGAAGTAAAGTGCCCTTAGTTTTGTTTAACTTAATCCTTCTTTAAAGGGGATTAAGTTTAAGTGAATTAAGGCCACTTTACTTCTGAATGAGAGCATCTACACAGTGGTTTAATACACTTAAACTTTTTACCTTTAGTTAAAAGTTAAAATGAATTTGGAGGCTATGTCTACACTTAAAACACTACAGCTGTGCCACTGTAGCGCTTCAGTGTAGACACTTATTATGATGAGAGGAAGGGCTCTCCCCTTGCTGTAGGTAACTGATCTGCCCAAGAGATGGTAGGTAAATCAACAGAAGAATTCTTCCATCAACCTAGAGCTGTCTACACCAGGGATTAGCTAAGTACACACCCCAGAGAGATGCACCTATGCCAAAGTAATTTTTTCAGTGTAGACCAGCCCTAAACGTCCTCATATAGACAAGCCCTATAGATTCATAGAGTTTAAGGATAAACGGGACCATTAGATCTTCTACTCTGATCTCTTGTTTATCACAGGATGTTCAGTTTCTCCCAGTCACTCCTGTATTGAGGCCAATAATCTGTGTTTGGCTAAAGCACCTCTTCCAAAAAGGCATCCAGTCTTGATCTGAAAACCTCAAGAGATGAAGAATCCACCACTTCCTTTGATAGCTCATCCCACTGGTTAATCACTAGTAAGGCTGTCAGAATTTGATCAAAACTGAATTTGTTCCTGCTTAATTTCTCTTACTTCCTGTCTGTTAAAGGAAAAAGGCAGCCTCCATGGAATAAGTTTTACCTGTATATGTTAATTTATTTTAAAAAATACTATAGTTAGGAAAATTTCTATTTTAAAAATTCAAACATTAATTTTGAAAACAGTGGATTTTTTAAAGACTGTTGATCTGCTGTTATAAACCTCTATTTCCAGAATGCAATGACAGCCATAAAAGTATATTCAGCTACAGTATATGTTAATTCTTATTCAGAATAATATGCAAAGTACATAGGCCTTTGATAGAAAATACTTTATTGCTCTTTACCTGCTAATGTCCCCCCTTTTCCACCACCGCCCCCCAAAAAATGCAACAAACAACAAGAAGACTTGACATGTTGAGTCTGAGGAAACTGATATGGATCTAACATGTCAAGAATCCACACACTAACTGACGCCAGACTCTAACTACCCTAACTAGACATGATAGGCTGTACTGAGGTTTTCCAGTGATCGGCCCTAAATTGAGAAAGAAAGAAAGTAAGAAAGAAAACCGTAAACATATAACTTCTACTTATGTTCCTGAGTTAGGGTTAAGATTTTTCTCCTTTTAGGGGAAATGAAAGCAAAACGAAAGAGCACATAAATACAAACAAGAAAATTCAAAGTTACAGCCAGCATGTTATCTCTAATTCATGCTTTAGGTCTTAATGGTGGGATAGACACAACCTATTTAATCAGCATATGTTGAAAAGAAACAAAAAACAGGCAAACTATTACAAGCTGGAGTTACTTTCTTAAAATACAGCTACATTTGGAGAAAAACCAATATCAAAACTAAATTTGCAAGCAGCCGTAGGAGTCAATGTTGGTTATAAGTTACCAGAATAAAGAGATAGAGTTAACGTGCCTGGAGTGACAGATAGCACTGAATTGTATGCATTCTATCATTTGTAAAGATAATATTATTTCTAGGTTGGAATTAAGAATTTACAAGAATTAAAATATCTAGATAGACAAAGTCTGTCTTCATAATTGGCAAGCATAATTTATTTTAAAAACAGGAAAAAATTAAATATGTTAACAAAATTTAAATATTTACTCTGCTATTTTTTTTAAATTGTCAAAAAAGAAACCAGACAAGACTCTATAAGTTAAATATGTTCTATGGGATTTTCATTAAATTTTAAGTTGTTTTTAAAGCAGTATTTATTAGTAAGAGCTACAGTTACTCATTTTGATTGAGTGAGATGTAATTTGATTTTTTTTTAAAGTCAAGAGCACTAATATTGCTCACTCAGGCCTCTGTTCACCCTTCAGTGTGTGCGTGTAAATCCCATTAACTTTATTGGTAGCTGTGTATGAGTATCGAGGGAAGAATCAACCCCTCAGCTATAAAGATTAGAAATAATGTAAAGCTTTTTTCTCCCCACAATGTATGTGCACACCATTGAGTGACAGTGTATGTAGAACTTTATCATGAAAAAGAATGTGGTGGGTGTGCACACATACACATATATACAAACGTACACACAGAGAGATCGTGTCTGCAAGCGCACATCCTAGTATGCTCACAATAATTTATAATAAGGATTAAAAATAGATGCATCTATTTTTGAAGTTTGAAAGAAGTTTGGCTGGATTTCATTTAGAAATGTTGCATAAACAAAATTATCAAGATTTCAAGTGAGGTTTTTATAGCAAACACGACTTAATTTTGAAAAATAAAACTGTACAAGAAGTTGGATCTGATCATGCAAACCCTGACCGCTGAATATAGTTTGCATTATGTTTAGTAGTTAGGGTTGGAAGGCTTGGGACTTAAATCCGTTACAAAAACTGAACTGGTTAATCATTGCCACTTAGTACTCTTTTTCTTTAGAAAAGATGTTTTAAATCCAAAAAGAAGCTGTACATTAAATAATAAATATATTAATTCTCATAACTATTTAACAATGTATTTGGTTGCCTTAGTGTGCATGACATGAAATCTTATTTTGATAGACAACATTTCAGTTACATTTCTGAATATATACCAGCAGGTCTTGTATGTAATTAACGTGTCCCATCCATCCATAAACAACAGCAAAAGTTATACATTGTAACAGCTTCCAAATATTGCAGCAAATCAATTACACAAGAGCAAAAAAGGGTACTAAGGCCCAGTGTGGAATTTGAAATTAGAGTGACAAATGTCATTCTCTTTCTCATTTTTCTTTTGTAAAAGTATTATTATGTATTGGGTTCCTGTCAGATCTTTATGGTTACCTTAATTTTTATTATACAATTATATACATTTTGCATTTTATTTGCTACCCGCTTTATATTGGTGCCCATCACCATAGTACCTGAGCACAAATGTATATCAAAGACAATAACAGTCTCAACTTCAAGAAGATTTTAACAGCCATGGTTTGAGGCTAACCACAAAAATTAACCTAAGGTAAAAATACAACAAGATATTTCAGTGGTTATTTTTTTCTAAAGCACATTGCTTTGATATCTAGTACACACTAAAACTAATATATTCAAAATATTTTGGAGAATTATTTTAATCATAACGTGTCTTTGCCCTAGATAGCCTCACAACTACTGTATCTGATACTCTATATTATGGATCCTGTTTGTAAAAGAATCCTGCTTTTCAATAATATTTCAATTTGGAAAAAAGATACTACATAATTGCCCTTTGTTTAGAGAAGTTCTGTAAAAAAGAGTATTTTTTTTAAATATTACAATATAAATAAAATGGTAGCTTTATTATAAATATGACAAAGTACAATCCAAAAGGGACCATCTAAAATGCCACAGTTGCAAACATTTAAGACTGTAACAAAAATGACTGAGATTCTGATATCAGTTTACTATCCTTCAACAATTTCCCTGACAGTGGCGTCAAATAATGCTGAATTATCGACCTTCTTACAGGAAGTCTTATTTCATGTTCATTTTTTGATCATTTCCCTGCTAGTCCCTATAGGAATTTGGCCGATTGCCGACTTTCCTTTAAAATTTTCTGTAAACATTATTGGCTTGTGTATGATTAAATGATCATTTAGTCAAACTTTAGTATTTTATATTTGTTCAGCAAGTTTATTTTACATAACAAAATACTGTTGTCCCAATAAAAGCTATCACGTACTACCGACATACTTTATTTGAATTTGTGTGAGCTTTTTTATATCATGTTCTTTTTTAAAAGCTGATTTACAAAAGCTGCCTATATACACATTATTGTAAGGTAAATGTCATAATCTTTTACAGGTCAGGCTATAGTACCTGAGAGCCAAGGTTAAGTAACTTTACAGAAAACAACCCATGGTAACAGGTAATCCAAATATGTTAAACTAAGAAACTGAATTTCTATTATGGGACTACAGACACCCTTTGTGTTTTATAGTGTGGAGTTGTACTATATCATTTCCCTACCAACACCAAGCAACAGCTGTGTTTTAAATCTTTCAGGGCTATAACAAACATTAAAAAATTTAAATGGCAAATGTTTGAGAGTTAATGATTTTAAATGGTTTATTTTGAAAGTTATGTGATTAGGATAATACTTCAACCGGGTTTTTTTAAAAGACAAGGGTACTTGCTGATCCTGAGTTTAATTCTTCCAAGAAAAAACACAACTGTCTTTTACTCTGTGAATCATAACAATGGTAAACAACAACTCTACAGGTTCCATAATAGCAGGCAATGGGGTCACTCTTGTGGGAGAGGGATGTTTTAGTGACCTATTGCCATTGAGCTAGTTAAATCACTGAACAATGGTTAGTGTTATGGGGCTTTACTTTGCAAAATCTAGCATTAGTGTCATAGCTTTCCATTAACTATGAGACTTAAGAGCACTAGCACTGTGGGGCCTATAAGGAAAGAATAAATAGGAGAAAAACAACATATTTTTTTAAAACCCTAATAACGGTGACCTTTACAATGCCCACTATAAGAAAATGTAATTAAATCCATAATAAAAGCTTGTACATACTCACTCATTTATTACTCTCAAAAGTACTTCAATGTCTGAATTCACAACTGACTGGACAATGTAACCTACTCATGGAGTAACCAGAACAGCAACAAAAGCAGTGCACAACTTGTATTTCAGAGGTACAGACCAATAAATGAACTTAGAGGCACATTCTAATTAGCCAGATCAGTGTCAAGCAGTCAACACCTTATTATTTAATCACTTAAGGACCAGATACAGGGGTCCTTACTGGGCCAAAAACTTCCAGTGAAGTTAATTTGTGGGAGCTAGAACTGCAGGATCTAAAACTAGTCTCCCATTTGGATTCTCCAGACACGTTTCCAGGAGCAGGAACTAACTGGACACTGAAAATGAAAAGTTGGAGGGTAACTCTCCTCTAATCAGCTCCCAGCTGTGCAGCAACCCTCCTGATGCTGCTACACTGGAGACTTTTGCAAACAGACCAGGAGGGCAGAAGTAAGCCCCTTGGCACCCACCCATCAGGCCATTCAATGGAAGGGAGAGAGATGTCCCCACGTCTGAGCGTTGAAAAATCAGCCTGAGGACGAGACCCTTGGACTATCTTGCTGCCTTACAGTGTCACCCCGGACCCAACCAAAATGAATCGTCTGAACTACACCTTAGTGCCCCAAATGCGCCTCACCGCACCTCAGTGACCTCGTTTAAGCCACAATTAAGCTGCAGCTTCGCAAGCCCCCAGACCACCTCCTGGGTCCCTCCTGTCGGTGCCCAGCACACGGTGTGTCCCTGTTTCCTCACCCCCCGTGGGTCACCCACCCGCCCATTTCAACTAAGCTCCCCGGGGGACTCTGTTCACCTTTTAAACCCAACCACGTCCCCTGTCCCGCACTGGATCATTAACCCGAGCGGCCCCGTGGCCGGCTGCGGCGCGGTTCCCTCTGCGGGCGGGCTCGCATTTCAAGGGGGTTGGTTTTTATCGCCTTCCCGGGGCCAGGAGGGATTTCGCCTCTTCCGCCACCGCTCCCCGGGCGCAGCCGGCCACGAGCCCGCGGCGGGAGGGCGAGGGAACCGCGCCCGCTTCCCTCCCTTCCCCAGGGCGCCTCCAGCCGCGCACTCGCGCGCGGTTCCTCGGGTGGCGTTTCGCTGCCCGCTTGCCCGAGCGCGCAGGGCCCAGCGGGCCGAGCCGGGCGAACGCGCAGCGGGACCCCAACCTCTGCGCGCCTCCCGCTCCCCTTCGCCCCGCGCCGTCCCCGCAGGGAGAGGGCCCCGTCCCCAGGGCTTGCCCCCGACTGATTCCACCTACCCCAGTCCTCTCCCCCCGCAGGGCCCAGTGCGCCCCCAAACCTTCCTTCCTCTCCCCCCGCAGGGCCCAGTGCGCCCCCAAACCTTCCTTCCTCTCCCCCCGCAGAACCCAGTGCGCCCCCAAACCTTCCTTCCTCTCCCCCCGCAGAACCCAGTGCGCACCCAAACCTTCCTTCCTCTCCCCCCGCAGAACCCAGTGCGCCCCCAAACCTTCCTTCCTCTCCTCCCGCAGGGCCTAGTGCGCCCCTAAACCTTCCTTCCTCTCCCCCCGCAGAGCCCAGTGAGCCCCCAAACCTTCCTTCCTCTCCCCCCGCAGAACCCAGTGCGCCCCCAAACCTTCCTTCCTCTCCCCCCGAAGGGCCCAGTGCGCCCCCAAACCTTCCTTCCTCTCCCCCCGCACGGCCCAGTGCGCCCCTAATCGCCCTTCCACTCCCCCGCAGGGCCCAGTGAGCCCCCAAACCTTCCTTCCACTCCCCCCGCAGAGCCCAGTGCGCCCCCAACTTCCACTTCCCCGCAGGGCCCAGTGTGCCCCCAAACCTTCCTTCCACTCCCCCCGCAGGGCCCAGTGCGCCCCTAATCCCCCTTCCATTCCCCCAGAGGGCCCAGTGAGCCCCCAAACGCCCTTCCTCTTCCCCTGCAGGGCCCAGTGGGCCCCATAAACCCCCTTCCACTCCCCACGCAGGACCCAGTGCGCCCCTAAACCCCTTTCCTCTCCCCCTAGCAGGCCCAATACGCCCCAAACCTCCTTCCTCTTCCCCCACAGGCTCCAGTGCGCCCCAAACCTTCCGTCCACTGCCCCCGCAGGGCCCAGTGCGCCCCCAAGCCCCTTTCCTCTCGCCCTCAAAGGGCCCAGTGCGCCTCTAATCCCCCTTTTCTCTCGACTCCTGCCCCCCGCAGGACCCCGCTACACGCGCTCTCCAGCCCGCCTGCCCCCAGTTCCAAGGCCGGGCCCGGGAGCGAAGGGACGGGAACCCGTGCGCTGGGGGGGAGAGGGGACACGCAGGCACTGACCCGAGTCCCCAGGCATGTCCCCGGGAGGGAGCGCGGGAAGCAGGAGCGGGGGGCGCAGCCCTGCCAGGCCCCTGACTCGAGTGCAAACACTGGGACGGCCACGGGGGTTTCCTCGCCCCACTGGCGGGCAGGGGCTGAGCTGAGCCCGCTTCCCCAGCGCGCTCCTCCCTCCCGGCTACACCCGAACCCAGCCGCGCTCTGGAGCCGGAGGGGTCCGGGAGACGCCGAGGGGCTCCGGCTCACGGGGGCCCCGAAGCGGGATCTGCCTTTGTCAGCGCCGCCCGGCGCACACAACAACCCCGGGTTTCAACCAGGCCGGGCCACCTTCACAGGGGCCCGGAGACGGACCCGTCTCTTCGCCTCCTCCCCCCCCTTCCTAACGGGCGGCGCCGTCCCCATTGGACGCTCCTTCCCGGCCAAAGCCGCGGGCGCTGCCCCACGGGGCTGGGGGGACCCGGCCACTTCCCAGCTGCTCTCCCTTGAACCTCCGTGCAGGAGAAGGCAACCATGCGCCGCACCGCCCAGCCAGCATCCTCCCCCCCGCCTTCCCGACCCTACTTCGACTTCCCGAAGCAAACACGTACCAAACGGGGCAATCCGGAGGCGACCCGTCCAAATGTCCCACCGATCGCACACGCAGGGAAACCACAGCTCCCGAGTGAAAAGCAGCCACTTTTGCTTTGGCCAACCTAAGCCAATTTGGCCTCGCTATCTATATGGCGAGCTTTGCAAGCCACACACGCAAGGGAACTTCCTAACAAGCGGGCACAAGGTTGAAGATGACCACGGGAGCGCAATGAATGGATCGCACCCCTCGACCTTATTAAAAAAAAACCCACAACAACCCACCCCAAACTACAACTTCATTTCTTTCGCTCTCACTTTAATAAAATAATGATTCGTTGGGAGAATGGGGTATATAAATCTTCATTTTGGAGGCAATTAAAGTGTTGATTTCATTCGTGCCCCTAAGCGATTCTTCTAATTTGCTCAAATAGCTTTATGTACCCAGCACTCCAGAGCTTTTAGAAACCCATTTTCTAGTTAGACTTGTTGGATGACAATTTTTATTCACCAGCAGCTACCCGAGTTTTCCTAATCTAGATCTGAATTTAACAGTTCCCTCATTTTAAACGTTATAATAGTTATGGAGGATGCAAGTCAACCAGACAGAAGCAATGCCCATGTTTCCATCTTGTTTTCAATGTCTCATTAGAAATGTGGAGAGAGTCATACTAACATTTAGAAATAGTTGAAAGCTTTTACATTCTCGGCACAATTAAAAAACACTGGGTTTCTTGCAAGTTAATGCCTTAAGTCAAACCATTCTCCTGTCCTGCCGCTACATTAATAACAGTCCGATAATCTTCGCTTCTTTCTCGTACATTAAAAAAAAACCAAACACTTGAGCTCATACCAAACCTGAAGTACAGGGCACCTTTTTGTAAGTAATCTATAAAACAACTCCAGGTTGACAATGTTCTTGATAATGGCAAGCAGCTAAGAAAACTCCTGTCTGCTTGACTGCGCCTTGCTTTAACAAAAGAAAGCTTCCAGAGTCAGCCTCATTACACCTAGAATTGTGTATCGGAACCAGATCCGAGTTTTCACTTGTTGGGCTCCCCCCCCCCC
Organism: Sternotherus odoratus; assembly: GCA_032164245.1. Lineage (NCBI taxonomy): Eukaryota > Metazoa > Chordata > Testudines > Kinosternidae > Sternotherus > Sternotherus odoratus. Next base: position 156,734,599 of record JAVMKO010000003.1, read on the forward strand.
CAGCCAAATACTATTTCTAATAATAAATAACCAACCATTACAACGTTACCATTCACAACAAGGAGCTCACAGCGCCAAGGCTCATCCACTTTAATGTTTTAGAAACTTGATTTGGCTTTGGTAATCTCTTGAAATTAACCCTCACCCCCACCCCCACCCCCAAAAATCACACTACAAGCCAGTGAAGGAAAGCAGCTAACACAAGTCGTCACTAGATGCACACATCGGGTGCAGAAGCCTCTAGGGTTTGGGTTATCCCAGCTTTAACACAGACATCCTAAAAGCCACTAAAACTGTATTTTTTTTCCTAAAGACCGCTTGGAAAAACTTGAAAGATCAATGGAAATAAATTAAAACCTGGGTCTGGTTTTTATTTTTCTATTAAGTAAAATAAAAGGGGCGCGCTTGCAGCAGGCAGGCTGTGCACAAAGCAATGTTCACTGAGGTCTAAAAGCGTTCGGCCAAGGAAAACTGACAAGACAGACTAATGAACCGTAGAGACAGGAGGAAAATAGCCAGTATTTGCTAGATTTCAAACGCTCTCTGTCTTCCCTGGACCACCTATCTCGGATTTTATTATTATTTTTCTAAGTGGCTCCAGCTATTCCTTTCTGAGCATCCAGAAGCCTGCGATTCACGGCTAACGCTTCTATTATTATAAAGGGTAAATAAAATAAAGACAAAAATTAAAAGCGACAAGAAACAGGTCAAGTTTGCAGGCAGTGCTTTTACAAGCTCATCTCGCCAGGTCGAATCCGGGAGCAAGCCTTAATGAAGCAATAATAGCCACATTATTCAAAAATTTTCATTTCGATGGAAATTTATCTAAAAGGGACTTAATCATATGCAAATAATAAAAGGAGGCGTAGTGACCCAGCAAGCGATCTGCATACAAATTTCAGCGTGTGCAACACTGGAGAGAGATCATCGTACCTGATCTGTTAGATTTGCTGATCTTGTTATGTCTTCACTGTCTGATTTTGATCCGCCTTCTCTATCGTCTATCACCAAATCGATTGGCATTTTTCCTTTCAAACAGCTAATATACCGGTGGCAGAAATTGTCACATAATTCGTGTACCTACATTATGACAGAGGTAAAAAAAAATGAAAATATAATCAGGAGTACATAAGTGAAATTGACAAGTGCAATCAACCAACCCTTCCCCCAGCCTTGTGATATCAAAAGTTCTAAATGGGGGGAACACATAGCAATTATCCCCCGGAGACCTCTAGACGCATCCAGAATTAGGAATAACTTTCTTTTCTCGCAAAATAGAGATATCCCAGAAAATTGACAGTGACAAGATGATTCACAGGCTACAACATATTCAACACCCGTGTTAAATGCATCTGCTCCCGGAGCTGTGGCCGTGAGAGAGGTGACCTGCATGGGTGACATTTAAGGTAAACTATTTAATTTCAACCAGTTATTTCGTCATAAAACCTTTCCAAAGAATATGAAAAGAGAAAGGTTTTTTTTAAAAAAAAAACTGGATGCACTATACTGAAATACATTATAGGCATCCATGACCTTAAACCCCAAATCACTGTAATATATTTGTTCTTGAGTTTCCACCAGTAATGGGCATATTTTAACACCTTTCATGGAGAGTGAAAACAACCTGCCTGTTATGGTTAGATAAAATGGCTGGGGGTGCTAAAGAAACTTTTCAACCATTTAAAAACCTCTCGAAATGTTTATTTTTTGGAGAAGGGGGATTCTCTTGTAGGCCAGCTCTCAATGACATATAAAAATCCTACGGAAACCTGGACGTGCATTCAACTGAATGTTCGTTTGAATTACATTGCCTTCCTATTGCTATTAATTATTATTATTGCTGAGATATGTAGAACAGGGGGGGAACAAAATTAAGGCTGCATATTCTCTCTCATTTTAGAGGTTTACAGCATTCACAGAATCAAGAAACGGACACAACTCTCAACTCTGCTTTGTCTCTGCAAAATGTTACAGGACAATCTGCGCCCTGACTGTGACCTGCAGATGGCTCTTAAAAAAATCTCGACCAAACGGACTGAAACTTAAACAAAGCACCTTCCCCCAAAACAATCTCCGAGGCGTGGCTGAAACAAACAACATTTAGAATATCATCTGCGGTACACAGAACTAACTATTTATACAAAGCCAGCAAGGTATTAACATGAACACAAGGCCGGGTCGTTTGTGAGCCCGGTTTTAGAGGCTGAAATTGTAATTAAACTGCGAAGAGAAATGGACGCTAAGATTGGTCTTGACACTAATTACCAGACAGAAAGACATTTATGCAAATTTACCAGAAGCTTGAACTTCAGCAATACTGAAATGTAGGAGGAAGGGAGAAAAGAAAATTACCTTCTCTAATTCCAATAGATGAAACCTTAATACTTGTATGGCTTGAATCATCTGCAAAGACACAAACAACATAAGCATCTATCTCATCCCTGATTTCCGTATATTCCCACAACTGCCCCTGCTGTAGTTTACTTCACTTTTTTTTAGTAGTAGTAAATAAAAAAGTTGTTTTGATTTATGGCAATAACACTAAAACTTAATAGCAGTGGCTTTGTTCGCTGTTTAACAAGAAGCGAGCTGGAGTTAACAAAAAATTCTATTGCAATGAAGTAGCTAAATTATACGGATCGTAAACATTTCCTTCAAAAAAGTGCAATCTATTGCAACGTCCTTGGACCCTCGCTTTGCAAACTAGGAAAAAATATTCCTAATGCAGAGGCAAAGTATTTGTTTATCCTTTAAAAAAAAACTTGACTTCATTTTAGGCCGGTTAGTTAAACTATTCATCTCTATCCATAGTCACTGTTGTTTACATTTCCCATAAAGCTGTTTTAAAGGTGCGGGGGGATATGTGGAGACCTCAAAAACACGGACACATTCGCAGATAAATCCATGCACTGCTTAGGCAGGAAAGACCCCAAACTCTCATTTGGATGGGGCTTGCTTTATATGTGTCTCCTTATGCGATTTTCCTTAACGCGGAATGACCACACTGACAATTTCCACTTAGAGCCCCAAATCCTTGTCAAAGCCCGGCACCATCTCTCTCCAGAGGGCAGAGAAATAAAAAGAGAGCGCGGTTAACTCTTACCAAGTTATCCAGTTCAGGATTAGAGGAAAAGAGGGGTTTTTCTGCTCGGATCTAAATATAAGAAAGAGGAGGGAAAAAAAGATTTGAAACATAGAAACAGAAAAAGCAGACGTTGTTATTTCTTGCTTCGTTAGGCCGTCGGGTCCATTATGTAACCTTTCCTTCAAAGCTCTGACTTAGATTTAGTACAGCCTACAAACACTTAAACAAATGAATCAAATGCACTGAAAATACCCACCGATCTTATTATTAGTTACATCTATCTAGGAGCTGCAGATGCCTACAATCAAAAGTTGAATATAGATATAGTCTTTATTTATTTATCGAGATGGTCCAATCGAGACTGTATTGATTTATTTCTGGCGGTAGAGAAGGGGGGGCTATGAATGGTGGGTTTTTTTTTACTGGAGACTTTTCTTGTTAGGTTAGAGGTCTTCCCCCCACCCCCTCGCCCCCGATTCGGTTTTGCTGACCTGTTTGGCGAACACTGCTATGTCTTCATTGAAAGACTCGGAGGAGCAAACATCGCCTCCCGCTACCCCGGGCTCCCGGGGAGTGCAGGTCGCTAATTCACATTTCTCAAAAATCAGTGCTAAGAGAGGGAACAGGGGGTGTCTGAAAGAGAAGACAAGAGTCACAAACAAGACAAGGGTTAGTGCCGGAACAGAGCGGGGGGGAGAACCAACCAAGGTGATCTCGTAGCAAGCCCACTGCCACCACCCCAGCTGCGCCCCCTCCCCCAATCACAGCTCACCTACCCTTCAACCGAGAGACCTGAAGCCGAAGGCCCTGAGCCATGGACTGTAGCTGACGATCGCTTCAGCATATCTGTCCAGAGAAATTGTTAACATTTGCTAGGAATAAAACCAAAGCGGTCCCAGCAGCCATTTTGGATTAACTTTCCTTTTCTTTTTTATTATTTATTATTACTATATATATTTTTAGCTCCCCTTCAAGTTGCGGGCTTTCTGGATTAAAATAAAACAATCCAAGCCAACCCCAGCTTTTTGGACTCGGGGGGGGGGGGTGGAAGGTGCCAACCCCCCTTGGCATCGGTAAGGAAAATGTTCAAAATGAGAGCTGGCAACTTCGAAGACCAGCCAAACTGCCAGTGAGTTGCCCCAATTCGGGTAGCTCCAGCGATCCGTTTACATTCACTCCAGTTGGCAGAGCACGCTTTTATCTGGGTCATCAGTCCCGTTCCCCCCCCCCCCGCAAATTACTCCATATAGGCGCTGCTCACCCCTTTTCCCTATATAATATTCCACGATACCGACCTTAGAAATGTATAAGCCAAGTGCTTTTCTTTTTGCTAGCTTGAGTAAATCCTAAGGCGAAGTTTAAAGTTATTTACTGGCTATAAAAGCTCAACTGAAAATGTAATCTTTTATTTTATTACAAAATGCGTTCGATTTCCGGGTTTCAGAACTATCCTAGAGACTCCTGAAGGGAGTTTAAACAAATCCTACAGATCTGCGATAATGGGGTAAAGAAACCGCATGATGGGATGGTTTTGCTTCAATGCTAGCTGATCTCAGCGCGATGGAAAAATAGGATCTTAAAGTTCACTTCAACTTAATATGCGCCAACTGTTTTTAAATATATCCACGGAGCAACGTACCACCTCAGTTCCAAATGCAATGGCCTAGAAACTAGTTTATAAGTTACCGCATTGAGATGCCCCAAATACTGCTAGAAAACAGAGCACAGTTCAAAGGAACAACCCCGAAGTTTTCTCCTTAATAGAGCGCTATATAGGAACAAAGCTTAAAAGTTTTATTCTGCATGGAAGGGTTCAAGAGATTCTTTCTTCTAAACTCTTCCAAAAAGATCTACCTCCCCAAACAGGTTGCACCAGGGGAATCTTTCCTTTTGATCACCACCCTAATGACTAATTTTCCTTAAGCTCGCAGTTTAGCGGTCTTTTTATATTTAAAAGTTGTGATCAAAACCACACAGGGACCTAGGTTTCTGCAACGAAGTAGCTTTCCCTAGACACACGCGCGCGCACACAAATGAGGCAAGTTATAATATTTGAACTGAGGACTACCTATGGATAACATTAATCCGTTTCAAGCCCCAAGGAAAGTAAATGTCCTGTACTGGAGAATCATATGCCGAGCATAATGGGATCCAAGGAAAACTTTAAATCCACCCTAAAATTTGCATGCAATTACAGTGGAAGCCTGGGTCACAAGAATTTACCTACGATCTGAGGCTCAATGGCTTTTACTTCTGCCTTCGTCAGCTAGGGAAATAAGGGAATAATCATCTCTTAACTAATACACCCGATGCCAGCTTTACCTACCCATAAATGGCATCTTTATCTCTCTTTAAAGCGTCATTGACAGAAGAGCCCAGACTGGGAGGCATGGCGTTGGTGTGAGCAGTGTGCGGGTATTGATGAGAATGCAGCGGAGGACCGTGATTCAGATGGTGGACAGGCTGCATGGATCTGGCGGCGTGAGGATCCCCATACATGGTGGTGGGGATCCCTACTCCATCCATCCCACCGTAATGGGGTAAATCGTCGTACTGCATGACAGACAAAGAAAAAAGGGTCAGGAGGCCAGTCGTAACCGGGGGTTAGCAATGGGGGGAGCCGTTCCAGAGTCTTTCACTCGGGGAAGGTCCAGCCCATGGAACTGGGCAGTGCTCCATTTATGAATTTAAAATAAACAGGACCCCCAAAAAGGAGGGGTGAGGGCGAAGAGCCGTAAAAATGCATTTCCCCAATAGGCCCTCAAAACGGATTAATTCTGGATCCTTGAAAAGCATCCTTGTGGAGGGAAGTAGGTAAAGGCAGCGTAGCTTGCTTTGGAGTGACGCTCAAAATAAACACGTTGCTGAAAAGTTGCCTGCTTTAATACGTCTTCACAGCAAAAGTTAAAATGAGGACAACTATTCTTAACACGTGAATTAATAGAGGCTTCTGGTTTAAGGTATTTCTCTGTGTCTCTGTGTGTGTAAATCGTCCCAGTGTAGAGCAGTTCCTAATGGCTACATTATAAATGAAACTCTCTTTAAAAAAAAAATGTAAAGCACCAGTTTAGAAGCAAGACCAAAGCGGGTACATTTTTTCTAATTATTGCAGCACAATTTGAAAATTTGGAATTCCCATGTCGAAGGGAAAGTGAGTTAAAGCAGTTAATTAATTTTAAGATATCCTGTTTTAAACCTTCCCACTGTTAAGAAGGAAAGTACACAAGTATCAATGATCTGATGCTATCCAAAGTTTAATAACAAAAGAGTCAATTTTGGGTTTACAGCTCTTATGTACACGATACTTTAAAGTCCATTTGCTGCAGATGTGTGCATGTGCTACTGAAAGTTTTGAATTTTAAATATATTCTATGTTAAACATTAAGAACCGAAAGTTAACGTGGTACTTAAGGATAAGGGAAAACTGGCACTTTTAATCTATTAAAAGCGAAAGTGTGAATAAGTTGTTTTTAAAAAACACAGACAATTGCTTGAACCGAAAGAGTAAAGGCAAGTTTGTCAGTACAGCAACTTTATTTTACAAACCCTACTTTAAGGGACAGTACACAAATTATTGCAAGCAAACTTAATTTGATCTCGTGTTTCTTTTAAAAACTCTATTCGTTACGTTGTAATTGTCCCTCACAATATTTTCATCGCATCTCAATTGCTCTGATAAGTCTAGAAAAATTAGTATTGTATCCAAAATAGTAATAATAAATATCTGTGCATGCTATTTCTGCCTAATTCAAATTTAAATATGCAACTAGTTTTAAATGAAGGTCTGCCTACAGCACTGCACATTTGGAATGGCAAAAAGTTATGTTTACTTAAAGTTTAATAAGTTGTCTTTGAAAAGTGAAGATGTATGTCATCACTAACATTAAAATGTTCAAAGACGCGTTAGTTAAATATTTTAAACACTGGTGACTTTAAAACGCTATTGTATTCTTAGCAGTATATCTGTAATACTGGTAAATACATAAACTTGTATTTTCAGTTACATGCCTGTATGTCATTACTTTATAGAAAGTTTGCCTCTTCAGTGAGATATCTGTGATACCAATTGATAGAATCAAGAAATTGACAATATAAATAAATATATATATATAGGTTTGAGCCAAAGAAGAGGTGGGAAAAAACTTTTTCGCGGTGTCTCTGTCAGCCACGTTTCAATATTATTTCACATTTAAATTCAATTTTTTAATACGTACCCTTTGCGCCATCGGCCTGGCTTTCTCCCTTCCTACTTCAACTTCTTAATATATCCTCTTTAAGGCCAGTGTGAAAAGAAACAAACGCAAACTCTCCCCCAACCCCCCCAAAATGCAAAAATCCCTTAGAGTCGCCAGCAATGTGAGCAATCGAGGAAAATCTTCAGCTTACTGGATCTCAAAGAAACGACACAATATTTCAGCATTAAAAAAAGAGAGAGAGACTCGCCCTCCTTCTCTTTCTTTCTCTCTCTCTCACTCTCCCCTTTTCGTTTCCAAGACAGCAGCGGGGAGAAAGCAAATATCCTTTCCCCAAATCAGGTTTTTTTTTGGTTAAAAAAAAAAGTGCCCCTCAAACCCAACTACCAAGTCTCATGGCTTTTTGCCACTCCAGCTGTCAATCAAAGGCGAGGTTGTCAAGGTGGTGAATGAATGATGATGATCCGCTGTGTGTACTTCCACTGCTCTGGACACCTCAAATGTTAATATTCAAATGCATGGAGGTCTAAGCGCTGGCTGGTTCTTGAATCAGTCCTAATTCCTAATCAGATCTCGCTCGCGCGCTGCCTTGTCCCCCTTTGCAGCGGGAGAGGCTAGAGGAAGAGGGTTAAAAATGTCTGTCTGAGTTTGTCTTAAAGGAGCCACGATCGATGCTGCCTGCTGCAAGTCCCCCGTGCGTGTGTAAAGTGTGTGTTGCACAGGCGGAGAGGTGGATTTGGACCAGAATGCTGGAACCCGGAAGTAGTGGTGGCCATAACAGGTCGCGTCTTACACAATGCACTGGGCTGCAGCAACTCGGCTCCCAGCGCAGGGGTGGGTTTGGTGAGATGCGAGCAAGGCGGCCGGGCGAGCCGCAGAAGCGTTCAATGAACACACACACACACACACACACACACACTGGCAGGGACTAAAATAGATTGTCAAATTCGGGTGTGTGGCTGGGCTAGTCGCTATTTTAAGAGCTCCCTGGAAGCCGAGTTCATCGCTGCCGGCCAAATGACGGGGTATGGCAAGGTGGGGTGGGTTTCGTGTGTGTGTGTTTTGTGTTGTAGGGGGCAGGGTTGGTTTTCTGTCCCCTTTCCACGCCGAAGGCTCCGGGTCATGGGTTCGCAGCCTCCGCCAAAGCGCGGAGCTGGCTCACGTGAGCTAGGCGCAGAAGAGAGGAGCCGGGGTGAAAGAGACAACAGCCCTCCTCCTTCCCGGAGCCCCGCCAGCTCATCTAGGACCCCGGCGTGTCTGAGCAAGACGAGGAGATGACCCGGAGCATCTGCTTCTGGACACTGGCTTGTTTTTATGGCGAGGGCTATTATTCCTGACGTGCCTGGCAAGCTCAAGGGCAGGCAGGAAGACAGGGCACAGGAGTGCTGATCTCTATAGACTGTGTAGATATTTCTCTTTCTCAGCTAATGTCATACGCAGCAATCAGAGCCGTCTCGGAGTTTAATGCCCATTTCCTTTGTCTAACAGCAAAGGGTTACTTTGTACTGACACCCTCTCTCTATAGGATCAGCACATTCCCCCCCAACCGCAAGACTTCCATCCTCTTCTGTCTCCAGAGCAAACAGTCTTTTCTCTCCCCCAACTAACTCCCAGCAACCAAAGTAAATCTAGGAGAGCGAAGTTGAGTTTTAGGACGAAAGGACCCAAACCCACTGCGGATGAGCCGGGCTTATTCGCTAGAACTTATTCGGTGCCCGGGTAACTACGAGCAGATGTTCCACACAGACAGGAGTTGATTCAAAAATCCAGCCTCTTTCAGAGCACAGATCCGCCAGGCGGATTTTTTTTTCCCTTCCCCTCCCCACCCCAAGCTTCAAATCCCTCCGAAAACTCCCCCTGCGGTATGTGGGACAATGAGCTCGCCCAAATCTCAGTAGGCAGCAGTGGAGGAGCTGCCGTCCAATCAGGAGCGTCCCTTCGAAAGCCAGCCGTGCATTGGTGGAGGGGAAAATCAATTATCAAATAATCGATCAGCAGGGAGCTTCGATCTGCCGGGAGTGCCAAAAAACTCTCCCTCGGAACAGAGAGGCTAAGTTCTCCAAAGCAGAAAGATTGCTCACTTGTTCTGCTTAGCCATGGTACAAGCTGCTGCCTAGAGGCAGACATAAATATACCCTGCAAGGGGAATAAAAGGCACCCTCCACACACACACACGAGAGAGAGAGAGAGAGAGAGAGCGAGAGAGAGAGAGAGAGGCAGAGAAAAGTATTTGTTAAAACTTTTAACTCTCAAAAAGTTAAGGTACGACATATTTACGGAGCTTGATATGTGAACTCAGCAGGCTGACAGATTATACTGACATAGCAAAGCATGCAGTGCCAGCGTTTACTGTTTACAACACACAACTTTGTGAAGCCGAGGCATCTTCAGTAGTGTTCCCTGCATGCAGTGGTCCATACACGTCACGTGATGAGCGTACCTTTGATTGTTTTGGGTAAGGAAGATCACTTTCTCCTGTGGCATTACTGCAACTTTTGACTTGATAGCAAACCCTGAAATAGTACGAACGATCACTAAGAAGTGGTCCCCTCATTAGTGTTTACCAGGAAACATTCTGACTTCTTTCAATTTCTCGATTTAAAAAAGAGAGAACTCTACGCTTATGATTTATTAGTATGGCAATTTTATGTTTGCTTTTGGGATGCTCAGGCAGTAACTCTTAAGCAGAGATCAATCACATACTATTTCTGCCAGGCCAAAGTCTGAAATATAATGTTAACAGACAGAATTCCCAGCATCAACATAATCTCTGCCTGCGAGCCAAATCTTCTTCTAAGTATATTTCAGGGGGCAAAACAGATTTAAACTCACTTTCAAAAACAAACCCAAACCCACGACTTTTCTGAAGCTGTAATTGCAGCGACAAGGCAAAATAAAACAGTATTTTTATTAGGCTTGCCATCGAGAGAGCTCTAGTACTCCCTACACCGTCTCTCTTCTCTGCAGGAGAGTGCAGTTGTTTATATTCTACCTGTGTGCTCATTCAAATGATCCGCCGGATAGGTGTTTCAAATTTGTCGCAGAAAGGAAAGATCTGTCATCGATCAGATCAGTTCAGTGGGGTGGGGGGAAAGTGCCAAATCAAACAATAAAATATTCACACATAAGGCTCAACGATACTTAATTGAGCTGCATGGGGCGGGTTATCCGGGTAAAATCTACAAAATAGAAATTGCTGTGAAATGCACTTGGGTAAAGCTGCTTTTTAACTGCTTTGAGGGGCTCATGGAGGAGACAGATCAGAACAATTTGAAGCGTGCGGATACTCTTTAGTCCATCTCTTGCCGCGACATTTCAAACCTCAAGGAAACCGGTTTCGATTTCCCCCCCTGTGCTGTAGGACATCAACCTTCTATGCCAGCGATGAATATAAAGACTTTTCAGGTAAGACTATTTTAATACCCCAACCTTTCCCCTTCTCAGTATTGGGAAGTATTTGTTGTGCTCTTAACAGACTTATGTTTGATTTCTATATTTATTTAACTCAGAATTTAGAAGCGCTTCCCTGTTTTACAGGTTCCTCCCAAAGGAGGATATAGTTTAAATGCCAGAAATGCAATCCCTCTTGCAAATAAAAAAAGAAGAAGCTTTAAATCTTAAATCTAGCGTCACTACCAGGCCTTTATGAGAATAATTCAGAACAATCGGGGCTAGAACACTTTTACAATGTAATTACAGTAGTACAAATTGTTTGCCCAAACCTCATTCTGGATAAGGATTTTACAATTAGCAAACAGTTATTACTGTTGGGGCTTGCTGCGAGAAATTGCACTGCGGACGTCTCAAGTTGCAATCTACTGGCCATAAAAAGACTAACCAGGCAGCAATTAATCATCTATTAAAAGGGAAAAGTAAACGGACAGTTCTACACTATCTCAGTAAACTACCAACGACATTTATGTGTTCTGTGACTACAGCGACGCACACATTCCCAACCACTGCCTTTTTAGGAAATGCAGCTATTTTTTGCCAAAACTAGGGGTCTGATTGCTATTTATTGCAGGAACCCATTTACACTTGCCATTGTACTCTGGGAAAAGAAGCTGTGGGCTTCCCTTGGATTTTACAGCGAAATGTGCAATTAGACAGAAAATGAGCAGACTTGCCTATTGGATATAGAGCTGACTTTCGCTTTTTCCTTATAACTGTGTTTAACAGATTTAGCATTTAAGGTGACGTCTTTTGCTTTGAAGCCTTGTGTTCACTACTTCTGCGATGCCACACCGATAATCATTTTACTTATTCCTCACCTTAGAAGTTTGCCGTTTGAACTTGAATAAGCAAAGGCCTTTCACATGAATTAGAAGAGGTCTCAAAGTTCAGATGATGATTCAGAGCAAAATGATGAAGAAAGCCCTCCATTAGTGGAATTTGTATATACTGTATTTGCTTATCATATAATAAATAAGACTTTAAATCAGTCTGAATTTCCTAACTTAGGGACATAATTAATCTTACCCAGTAACATTAAAATGTGTACTAGTTTTCTGATGGCTTTTTATAGTTTGATGAGAAGGGGCATGCAGCTGAAAAAAACCAGCAACAATATATACTCCTTCCCCATTAATATTTACATTTACAAATTCAAATAAGGACAAAATCCCCGAAGAAAACAGATTTTAAAAGCAGTGGAGAGATAATAAAGGAATGTGGCAGATAAGAGTTTCAAGTGATATGAGTCAAGATACCAAAAAGTCAAAGCCTAATGAATGGCTGTGAGAAAGGTGAAGAACATTTAAAGATCTATTAAAGGGCAAAATCTGAAAAGGTGATAATAAAAGGAGGTTAACTGGAGGGGATTAAGTGAAGATGTGAATCAAGTGCCCATATGCAAGTAAAACTGTGGTGCATGGAGCTAGAGGTTTGTTTACTGGATTCTGCTTCAGAAAACAAAGAACGGCTGGTTCAGTTCAGGAGTCAACCAGAGGTCAGCTTGTGCTATCAACAGTCACAGACAAAATAGTTAAGTCACTGTATTCAGTAAACAGCCTGCATGAATAACGTTAGAAATGCACTTTGCAAGGGAAAGAACAGATTTCATTAGATTTTTTCTATTTTAAATCTTTAGAATAGCATGGAACTTGAGGGGAGGAGTAAAATGAAGGAGGGGGGCACTACACTATTTAACATAATTACCAGTTCTGACGTTTTCAGAAATTATAGAGGTCTTTTATTAATTAAATGGAGGGCTTAATAAAATATTCATAATAAAATTTACGGTTGACTTAAAACTTTCTAAACACTGCTATAAATTTTTAATAAATTAACGGAGAAATGAGTTACTAGCCTTGGCTTTTGTCACTTAAACTTCTGCCTAAGTAGTGAATGTGGAGTGAAAGCAACATGGGAACATTTCAGAAACAAAAGTGTGTAAAATTACAAAGGGTTTTAGATTTCAGAAAAGTCGCACTTAGATCTAGATGTAAGCATTCCTCAAAACCCGTCTGCAGTGGCGGATTTCAAAGAACATTAGGAATAACTCGGACCTGTTTTAGCCTATATTATACTGTATGTTAGTATTTTAACATTCACGTTACCATTAAACGTTATAGAATGAAAAATTGAAGCCACAAAATTTGCATTTGTGAAAAGTAAAAAGAGCTACTTCACAAAGTTATATTTGCACAGGATCAAATGATAGTTAATGTTAAGTAGCTACAAATCAATCTGGTGTATTTTCTATTACAATCTATAACAAATCCACAATTATGTTTTGGATGATCAGTTATTTCTTATTTGAGTTATAGTAGTAGTATTTTGTTTAGCTGCCTAACCTTTTTTTACTATAACTCTATTTCAAAGACTCGTTGCTTTGTCATTTATGTTGCCATACTTTTCGCTTAAAAAATCGCTGGGTAAAAAAACACCTCTGGTTGCCTAATTAAAAATAATCTGGTCGATTGTTTTGCATTTGAAGACTTGAGCTTTTGTGCCGTCTACTGGACAATGAAAAAACTACAGCCATTATTTAGTTAAACTTTCTTTTGGATAAAAGTACATTTTCGGAGAGGATGGCAAGTCTATTTGGAGGGGCGTGGCGTCAAAATTGATGATGGAAAGAAAAGTGGCCCTGAATGCGAGATCTATAGATTGTTACATTTTTCTATATAAAAAACTTTTATACTCCAGTTTTAACGGCTCAAGATTTTATTCTTTCATGAAGTACACTCAATCAATTGCATTAAGGGTGACCTCAGAAAGACGGTGTGAATGTCTATGAGTGAGACGGTCTTAAACAGTTATATAAATGTGAGTGATAGAAAAAAATGAAGATAAATATTAGTCTTAGAATGATTATGAAGTAAAGTGCTGTAGCGTATTCCAATGTAAAAGACATTGGTTCACTTCTAATCAACACCGAGCCCACAGATTAGTACCAAAGTAGAGCAAAGTACGTTTAAAAATAATTACAATTGTTTGTGGAGGAGGGAGATATGGAGATTTAGATGAGTAATGCATTATTTCTTAGGTGATAGCAAGGGATAAAAACCATGCACGTTACTGCTTTCATTTCGTAATCATCTGCCTGTAAAAGTGCTGCGGGAGCTCCCTGTCGGATGCTCTGAATACAAGCTGCAGAAGTTGGATACTTTTCTCTTAAACTTTCCGTGTACACTTTTGGTTCTCTGTTCTTTAGCCTCTATAGGAAGCAGTTTTAAAAAGTAAAGCAAAGGGGATGCTGCAAAAACTTTTGCAGATGGATTTGGAAAAGATTAGTACAAAGATTTACTGAAATTAAAATCCCCATTGCATTTAATAAAATAGCAGTGTCCATTTAGAAAAAAAAATCGGAGTCAAAGTGAGTTTTAGAACATCATGAACATAAATCTGGTTAAATAAGCTATTTTTATATATGCATGTATGTGTGTGGTTGTATACGCACACATACATAGAGAGACCTTAAAATATGCTAAACAGGAGCTATAAGGAAACCTTTAACTACTTGCATTAGACAAGAACTATAGGTATCTTGCTTTGCAGTCACTTGGAGAACTGGAGGAGAATTTGAAATTCGCCTGTAATCGTTTCCTCTATCACAAAAGTTGTTATTTTGAATTCCAGATAGTGCTGTCATTCAAAGAAAAGCTTTACGTACAGATTGGAACTTTATTAGCGATGCAAGATATTTTTTCACACTAGACAAAATAGAAATGCAATTAACCTGGGCGTGTATTGAACGCTTAACACAGTATGTCAATCCTGGTACATCAATATGAAAGTATTTATGAACTAGTACAAGCCTCATTCAAATGATCCATTAACAAATAAACACAGTTTTAAAGCCACTAGCCATGGAAAATTGGTATTTCATAATCTCAGCTGACTATAGTAAAATTAGTGTATTTTGTTAGAACCTTAAATTCTATGTTTGCTTAGAGACAAATTCAACGTAATTTCATATTAACTCGTGGTATTCAGCTTGTCTAGCGACTACAGTGCAGAAATATTTCAGATTACTTATTATACTGATGATGAAGTACAATTAAACAATTAAAACAGGAGTTGCGAGCAGTTAAACTTTAGGAAGAAATATGTATTGTAGGCTTTTTGGCTGTTCCATGGTCAGTTTTCATTAGTGAATAGAGATTTTGCAAATAATACATGTAGGTAATCTCAAGCCTAAATAACTTTTAAAAAAACTGTTAAGATTTTCAGCGACGTTACTAACATAGGGTACGAAGCAGGGAACGTTTTGTGAATACTTGGTCTTGTTTAAACAAACCGACAAGAACCCCAAAGGCCTCCAAACAACTAGTTTGACCTGCGGGGACCTAGAAGAATGATCATCTCAGAGATCACTTTCTCCCGTGATTGCTTTGGATAAATGCTCCCCTAATAAGCACCACTAAGCACACCCAGACGCTAGCTGTTGTGCATCCCATTCAGAGGCAAATCTCTCTCCCTCCCTTCCCGCCTCCTCCTGCTAGGTTTCACCCCGACGCTGCACCGTTTGATGCCTGGCTAAACGCAGGCAAACCCGGCTGCCCCACCGAGCAGCCTTCCCGCTCCTCCCCCGGCTGTTTGTTTTGAAACCATCCTCTTCTCGTCCGAGCTTCCCGGGTTGTCTCTCTCCAGCAGGGCGAATTGGGGGATGGGGGGAGGGCTCTTTCAGGCTGCTCTCTCCCTAGCGCAGAGGCCTGACCCCGCCGGCCCGTGTTGTGTGTTCCCCGGTCCAGCTCGGGTCCTCTGTGTCCGGTGATCTGGGGGAGGGGGATATGAGTGAGAACTGTCGCTGCCGGGTGGATCCCCCCCCTCCGCATCTTTACTCCACCCTTACTCCTGATCGCTTGCCAGCAGCACCCGGGATCATTCCCATCCTTACTCCGGATTGCTCCAGAGCCCGCAGGCCGGCGGCGGGGCCGGGCCACCATGGCGCGGGCGATGTATTGCCATGCACACTCTCGCCCTGGTCACTCGCCGGGCTTTGTTGCCGGGAATACAACGAGCCAACGGGGAGAGGGAGAGAGACACGCTCCCGACAGCGTCCGCCCGGCGCGAAACGGCCCCGCTTTTTTGCCATCGCTCCTCCCGCCCCGTGTGTCCGAACGGGGCACCTCGAATTCGGAGCGAGCCCCTTCGAATTCGGAGCCAGGCACCTCGAATTCGGAGCGAGCCCCTTCGAATTCGGAGCCAGGCACCTCGAATTCGGAGCGAGCCCCTTCGAATTCGGAGCTCACGGCCCACTGTCTCGTTCTCCTCTCAGGAGCCCGCACCCAGCCAGCGCCATGGTGGCCCCCAGAGGCCACGTGTCCCCGGCGCTCTGATCTCAGGTGTGCTCATGGGATGAGGCCGGACGAGGAGTCCCGCTCGCAGGTACCAGCGTCGGCTGCGGCCCCGGGGAGGCCGGTCAGGGGCAGCGGGGCTGGAGCAGGAGGCGAGCGTCAGGCGGAGCCAAGCGCTGGAGCGCCGGGGACGAAGCCTCACGCCTCGGCGGGAGGCTGTTAATTGCTCGCCACCTGAGGAGCAGAGCCGGGGGGGGGGGGGGGAGACGCGAGACAGGTGTCCGCGTGTGAAAGAGGAGGCGAGCGACACAAGGAGCCGGGCTCCAGGCAACCGGGCCGGGAGACCCTCCCCCCCCGCCCCCAGGAAGAGTTCACAAATGTCCCCCCCCCCGCCCCCAGGAAGAGTTCACAAATGTCCCCCCCCCCCGCCCCCAGGAAGAGTTCACAAATGTCCCGTCCCCCCCCCCCCCCGCCTTGCCAAGGAGGCGCGATTTCATCCCAAGGTGTCGCGCTCTGCCACATCGGCGGGGCCAGGCTCAGGGGCTTCTGCCTCATTGCAGCCTGGCTGGCTCTGCAGAGCTAGTCCAACATCCCCCTTATCCGGCGAACCAGCCCCCCCCGAAGGAAAAGGCCTGTGAACAATGCTCCCCTCCCCCCAGTGCCTTGCACTAGTGGGTGCACAAGTGACCCATCTCGGAGTGGCTCCTTTAAACCCAATACCGGAATTGGGGGTAGGTGAGAGTGTGTCTGTGAGCGCCGGTGTGTCCTGACTAGGACAGTGTGTGTATGTTTCTGGAGGGGTGTTGGCGGGGGTGGTGTAGCTCTGTCGGTCCCAGGAAACGAGAGAGAGAGTAGCTGAGGTAATCGATTTGGCCAAATTCTGTACTTGTGTGTGCCTCAGTGGGTGTACTTGTGAGCTTGCACATGTCTAGGTATCGGGGTGTACATGTGTGTCTACGTATATCCCAGTCCCCTTAGGGGAATTTTTCAAGCAATTGTAGCTGCTAAAACAGAAAAAGCCTGCACTATTCCAAAGATCAGTTAAAAGCCTGCCTGTTCATTATTTTCTTTTCTTTGCAGGAGAGTTGTCCAAGCTGAGGTTTCTCCCTCATCCTTCCCTACAAGAGAGCAGAGTGTACACCGTGTGAGCCTCATCGTCCCAGAACACAGGGCCTGCCCTAGCCTGGGGACACAAGGATTTCAGCAGCGTTTTTTTCCCTACGGGGCGGACTAATTGTACAGCATCCCCCCTCCCCTTTCATTCCTCCCCACTTACTTGAGCACACGCAGCTGCAGTCACCCTTGTGGCTTGGAAGGAAAGGCGGCCTTCTGCACCAAGGCTGCAAGGCCAGTTCCCCAAGGCAGCAGCTGCGAGAGGGGGGGGGCAGGCGGTGAAAGCTGCACTTTCCTCTGAGCAGAGAGCAGTGTTCCCTCTGAGGGGCCCCCAGCCCCAGGAGCCGGCTCCCAAGCCCTGGGCCTCCCGCATGGAAGCAATGTTGCCTCCTCCATAGCCACTAAGCCATCCGGGCAGGCAAGGTTTGCAGTTTTAACTCTGGCTGCTCCACCACATTGTCCTTGTTATAGTTCAAGGGGCCAGATCCACATGTAGGAATCAACTGTTAGGACCAAGCACAGAGTGTTACAGCAAGAGATTTCAAAGGCCTGATTTAGCTTGTGATTAAGAGAATACCATAAAATAACAGTGATGATTGTTTCATTTCCAAATCACAAAGAGCCCCGTCGTTCAGTGGCTGAGAAAGAGGGACAGAATGGGGAGATTCTACAAAGAAACACCTCAGACTTGTGTTTGCTTTCAGTTTACCGCGTTGTAGATTATTCAGTTTACATACACTATTTTACTCTGGTTATGCTGGCTTCATTCAGAAAGTCTTATAATTGCATTTTACAGAAAACATTCACTCTCTGTTTCTAACCCTAGACTTCGAAATGGAGCCAAGCCAGGAAGCACAGATCTCAGATCAGAGCTGGACTCAAACCTCCCAAAATCTGGAAGTGGACAGCTCTATTGGAATAATAGAAATACCTATTAGAGCAACCAGCTCAACTCCCTGCTAATGCAGGATTGTTTCCCTGCATTTCCTAGTGCTTTGTCCAATCACTTATTAAATATTCTGCTGATGAGGCTTTCATTACTTCCTGAGGGATATTATTCCCCAACCTGTTTTAGGCCCAGACTATTAAAAGCTATTCAGGCATTCTGTGCTCAGCATCACAACACCTAACTGAGTTAGAAGCCTAAATATGTTCAAAAGGGATTTAGGTGCTCAGGAGTCTAAATTCCTTCAACAATAGGATTTAGTCTCCTAGAATTGGTATGGTAATATACAACTTTTTTTACTTTCTGTGTATATAAATACATCTTACTTCTGTTCCATTCTATGCATCCGATTAAGTGGTCTATAGCCCACGAAAGCTTATGCTGAAATAAACTGGTTAGTCTCTAAGGTGCCACAAGAATTCCTCGTTTTATTTATGGATACAGACGAACACGGCTGCTAATCTTAAACCTTAACCTTAATACCTTTTGAATATGATATTTAGGCTCTTACCCCTAAATACCTTTACAAATCTGAGCCAGACTGTCAGGAAGAATTTACTTCTAATTACTCTTCCTTTTAGCACCCTCCTCACACCCTTCCAATATTTACAGATGGTTTCTAGTCCCCACTTTGGCTGGTTTTTAGGACCAAATTAGGTTTCCTCCTCCAGCTTCCTAATTATCTTTGGCCCTGTTTCTGTTAGAAAAACAATCAAGTTTGACAGTGTCTGTCAAATTCAATGGTGGCCTAATCTTATAGCTACAGATGGGCCTGAACTATATTTGCCCAGCTATGGTCAATGGGATCGACCAATGTTAACCAGTTTTTATCAGAATGTGTTTTAGGGTCTCTCTGTATTACATATGTAACTGTACCAGAACTAAATGAAATAATCCAGGGGCAATTACACCACAGTCAAATAGAGAGGTACTGTTAGATGCTGATTTGCTGTGCAGTTGAATTAGGCTTTTTAGTTGCCACGTCACATTATTTTGAAAAGTTTCTATTATGCTCACCCCAGTTCTGCAACAACTTATACAGATACTGAAATGTAAGTGAGGGTATGTCTACACAGCAAGGGAAAACCTGCAGTTGGCATGTGCCAGCTGACTCGGGCTTGGGCTGTGGGCAGAAGCAGCAGAAATTCCCCAATGGGGGAGGGGAGGCACTGGTACCTGAACCGTGGCCCCACACCCTGCACTGTCTCTTCCCTCTGAGCTCCCCCCCACACCCTCACACTCTCCCCATTCCCCTGCCCTCATGCCACCTTTCCACCCAAAACCTGCCCTGATGCTTGCCCCTCTCCCCCATGGCTGACCCTTAAGGCTGGTAAATAGCAGGAGGCTAAAGCCTTCCCACTTTTAAAAGTGACAGGCCATCGCCTCCTGGCCCTCCCATTCCAGCGCTCCCGGCTATGGGGCTGTTCCATTGACGGGTAGACTTCCAGGCTCGGGCTGGAGCTTGAGCTCTGGGACCCTCCCATCCTGCAGGAACCTAAAGCCCCGGCTCCAGCTGGAGCCCAGAAGTCCACACTGCAATGGAACGCCCGGCAGACCTAAGCTCCATGAGCCCGAGTCGGGCTGCTGGCTAGACATACCCTGAGTGAAAGCAATGGGGCTTCTCTCGTGCATTAAGCCAAGTAGGTGTGTAAGTGCTTGCACACATCACTGGGGCTTTGATCATATTGGGGCTATATAGTCAGAAGAAATTCACTAATACTGTACAGGATAGTCTTGTTGTGGCCTCCTTTGCCCCGGTACCTGGGGTGGGAAGTAGATTACCATCTTGTGTTGTTTATCTGCCCAAAGGTGTCTTGGGTTCTAACTAAGGAGTCAGCAGTGTGGATTACCTGCTTATTTCTTTCTGGTGGGTCCCTTTCGGTGCTTGCCTCTTGACTGTAGGGCCTACAGATCTCTCTTTGGCTCTCCTTAGTCTCATCCTTCCCCTGGTGGTTGACAATGGCATATCTAATACAGCTACTGAGACTAAATGCTCCACATTTCTCTTCTGCTCTTTCCAGAGGTTCTAGAATACCTAGATGACATCTTCCTTCTCCAACTCCATCCCATTCTGGGTGTTAACAGGACAGTCCTGTTTGGTCTCTATCTACACACCTATCCCCTGTTGTCTTTGCTCAGTGGATTTAACTGACATTCAAGTTGTTTCAACCTTTTATTCACAATGGACATGCCATGGCATGTGGACATGACTTACTAAATAACAGCCTCTAATTCTTAAAGCAGCTTTTCTTATTTAGTGTACTTTATATTTATTTACAGTTTACAGAGAAATCTTTTTTAAAAAAATGTGCTGATTGCTGCTTTTTTATTCCTTTCCCTCTCTCCTTTCTCCAGTTTTTCTAAGACTTCCCAAATTTTTCCCCCTGAGGCTCATCTGTGAAGCCGCAATAAGCACTGTGGCCCACTATTAACACTTCTTGAGGAAAATTATTACATACATATAAACTATAAACAAACAATGTACGTTTCCTTTTCCTTTTAATGTAAACAATTGTAATGATGGAAAACTCTAGCACTATGCACTCAAAGAAATGCTTCAAGATCTTTGAAACCAGACCATTTTAATAAAACTACACTTCTAAAAAATGTTGAGAGCAAAATGTGTCATTCAAACATGGAAAACACAACATGTAAAACTGAACAATAAGCAACACAACAATGTTAACAAAATCGTTAAACACATTGCATTTTTTGTTCATTTTGAAACAAAATAGTTGCCCAGCTTTGAACACTACATTGTGTTTTCATGTTTATTAGTGTAACAATCTGAATTTCTGTGCTGTGTAAGTAAAGACCCAAACCTACTCTCCACTAGTTATAAAAGAATGAAATATTGTCAATAATAATGTAAAACAACAGTTAAATTATAACACACCAAGGCAACGGGTACTCATCTGATCTAGTAAAGAAGAATCCAAACGTCAAGTCTGTGTCATCATATTTTCTTGCCACTTTATTTTTTTGGCTCCTCTCTTCGTGTAGCCGTAGATGGTCCAGGACTTTCATTATCTTCTCCACCAGTGCACCCTTCTCTTTTTCGAAAAAATAAATCCATCCATGTCAGATTGAAATACTGCTTGCTGTTTTTTACAGTTGTAAATGGCTGACTATGTGTACGTTGCTAGGTTACCTTGCAGTCAAATGCACCGTTGTACTTGCGAGAATTAATCTTGACATATTGCACTTGCTTTTTAATAAATAAATAAATTAAAATAAAATAAAGTTTCTTTTCTATTATGCCCAACAAAACGCAGCTCATGACATTATATTTATATAGCTTTTACTTAGATCCCATGAGTCACATGGAGTTAAAGATTTACTAAGACCTTGACTGGAGAATGCAGTTGCATCAGATGATCACCTGGGACTGTGGGCCAAGGCCCACAGTTTGGCAACCCTTGTTCTAAAGCCCTTCTTACCTGTTTGTCTCTTTTCTTAATTTAGATTTTGTTTAGAAAGTCTTCCTCCCTCATATTTTCCCTTGGATCTGTTGCCTACTAATTTTACTTTGAAGTTCTTCTACATCATGTTGGAGGTACTTGGTGACTCTTCCTCTATGTAGATATGATACACATATTTAGGATCTCCCTACACTGGGTTAGGATTCATGTTGCCTCAACTAGTTTTAAACATTGTTTTAAACCAATTAAATTTAAACCAGCTTACAAGTGGTTGGTTGGCCAGCATGAAGGGTGCCAAAATTTTGTAATCAATTTAAGCTACACTTAAATAAATCTGGTTTACACACACACACACACAAAGGAGTGTCCACACATAGAATTTTTCTATATGACAGAATTGGGATACTATATTATATTTATATTCGAGAAATTGCTTTCATAAGGTCAACAAAAATTGCTAAAGATAAACACACGAAGTTTCAACCCCAAATATTGAAATCCCCCCCCCCAACACCTTGATTTTTAACTTTTTAGGTGCTTACAGCTATAAAGGGATGTTTGCTCAAATTCTCTTTTGAGTAAGGGATGTAGTGAGGGGCGATTTTTCACAATTTTATTTGAGGAGGTGTTTGGATCAGTCACAAATGTATATTTTGTGTAAACTTCAAGCTAATCTTAAACTTGTCTTCAATGGAGGACAAGTCCTGTCTTTGACAGGTTTGAAGAATTTGCGTTTTGGAAAAAACAAAATGAGAAGGATTAGAACGTTGTGTAGCCTATGTACTAAGTACATAATGTTCCATCATTTTTAAAACAAGTATGACGGTCCAGTAGCCCACATACACTCATGCATCACGTACATCACATACTCACTCCTATGCATGCATCACACACGCCCACTCACATATACATCACGCATGCACACTCACTCACACATTAAAGCTACATCTGCAGTAACGGGTCTGGAACCTCCTTGTTCTTGGACTGCTAGTTCTCTTCATGAGTGTCCTTTATATTTGTTATCTGATTGTGTGATCACTAGATTGTTATTGTTTCTCTTCTCCATGGTCAGCTATTTTGACTTTTGACATCTTTTGGCTTTTTATCACAGTTAGCCAGCAGTTAGTTTCTTTCCCCCCCCCTCCTGTCCAATTCATATGGATGAGTATTACACATTTTTCTGTTATTTTCCAGTTGCATTCATAGGCCTTTGTTTTCTGGCCTTTTACCAAGGATCCTTCCTCAATTGCTTTTAGCTTCTTACCCCCAGGAGGGACTAGCTTACATTTGTTTCAACATTTTCTTTTTATTTGCTTTACCCTTTTCTCTTGAGCTTGTAATTTAGTTCTGCTGACACAAATGCTTAAACTCATAGTCAGAATCTGCTTAAAAACATTCTCAGAAAATACCTAGTTATACCACAGCAGCATCTGTTTTGTTTGCCCACCACAAATTTTTATTTATATTCAGAGAGCCACACATTACCGATTAAAAGTGCTATTGGGTTATTTATTTTAAATACTTATACAGCCCACATCACTGTGGTATCTGAATGCCTCACAAATTTTAATGAACTCATCCTCACAATACCCCTGTGAGGTAGGGAAGTGCTGTTTTACAGGTTGAGGTACCTAGAGGCTGGAGGCTTGTTTAACAAAGAAACTGAGAGCACCACCATTAATTTTTAGGCGCCTAGAAAATCACTTGGAGTCCCAAAGCCTGGGGAGAGGTAGGCTCCTCAGAAGTGGATCCATAAAAAAACAGTAGCTATATGAAGTAAAACTTGTGCTTCATCTGGTGATTCCCCCCCTGCTCGTCTCTTTTACTCGTTGAAATATCAAGCTAAGATCTTCCAGTTCCTTCCCATCTTTCTCAACCTCTAAGATTTCAGGATTAAAAACAGAGCGGCTCCTATTTTCATAAACTGCCCTCTCTCCACTGATTCTGTTTATACCACTGCCTCTCTCTTGCTGCTATCACTACAAGCTCCATTCCCCAAATGCGCTGACCCCTCTTCTTGCTAATGTTTTCTAACAGCAGTTATGTTAGCCCCAGTGCTTGCAAAACGCTGAAATGTTGCCCGAACTCCAAGGCTCAGATTTCATAGCTCTCCACCATATCATTGCTGCTCAGGTGAAGTTAATGGACCTGATTATCCTTTTCCTCTCACACGTTTTATACCAATGTACCACCACTGATTTCAGAGCAGTTGTTGCTAGTTTACATCACTGTAAATGAGAGAAGGATCAGGACCAGTGTCTGTCTCTGTCTAGTTCCCGCTGGAGTGGCTGAGGGGGCAGAGAAATGGCAGTAATGCTATCATTGAGAGTGGCTTGCTGGTTTCTGTTCACGTGCAACAGCTGTCAGAACAGTCCCCTGCTACGGCTCTGCATCCTTTCAATCATCTTGCAGTGTATTTTTATTGCATGGATAGGATTTCTGCATCCGTTTGGTTTGCATGCATTTCAAATGAATAAAATCTCATCTAAATGCTATTATTATAACAGTGAAAATCTCTCTTAATTGCACTGTCAGGGTGGGAGAAAAGGGACTTGATAAACTTAGTGGCAATAGCTTCTCTGTACTTTTAAAAAATGAACCTGGATTTTATTCCTAAACAAAAGTGATTTGTAGTAGAAAATGCTCAGACCTGCAGTCGGTTTAGCAACACTGTGATTTTAAGGTGAAATCACTCAATTCAAACTTTCCATTGCAAACGGAAGAGGAAAAATATGTAATTGAAGGAAATATTAGTTAACTAAAGGACGTCCCTTTCATAATAGAAGTTACTATGGGATTCAAAGGCAGATTCTAATTATAACAGTTCACTAATTATCTGCCTTACATCTCATCTTTCTGTCTAATCCCACTTTTAATTATATAGTTCTTTTTCGGCACATTCCATATCAAAAGTATTACGTTTTACTAAAAATAAATCCTTTCAACTGGCGATGATAGAGAAGAAATACGGTAGCTGTCCCCCTGAATGCTGTCCCCCATTACACTGCATTGTAATAAAATTCTTCATTATGCTTTGACAAGAGAGACGATGCAAGAGGGGAAAAAATGGAATGCAAAGATTTGGAGCTTGTAAAGCATTGAAGTCAGAGTGAGGAAATGCCTCCAAACTACACTGCATTTTGTACATGCGCCTGGCTGCAAGAGTTTATCATCACACATGGCCTCTGATTTGTAATCCATTGGAGCCAGATCCCACTGCCACGGACGTTAAGGGAAACTTTCCCCTTGGCTTCCTTTGGAATAGGTTTTCGCCTTTGAACTCTGGTAATGTGTAATTCAAAGACCTGAAGTAATGCTATGCCATCAGAGCTCCATCACTTAAGAACATCTACTCATCAAGATCTCAGTTAAAGACTATCAAACCTGGAGGGACGGGTCAAAACAGCTGGGAGACAGGACTGAGTCAGGACCTCTGGGTTCTGTTCCTGCACTGCCAGTGAATTCCTGTGTGATCATCGGCAAGTCACCACTTCGCTGTACCTCAGCTTTCTCATCTAAAAAAAAAGAATAATTCTCATTACCTTCGGGGGCTGTTATGAGGCTTTAGTGGATGTTTGCTCTGACACAAGGTGCTATTTTGGTGCAATCTATTCTTAAATTATCATTAAAAAGCATTTTCTTCCACCCGCCCCCCTTGGCTTGTGCAGGAGCCAGCAGAAAGATTTCGCTTTTATGTGCAGGCAGCAGGCTCTTTCCTTCCTTTGGGTGTGGGGGTGGTGAGTTTATAGAGTTAAGGCCTTTAGGCTTGAATCCAAGCTGCGAGCTCAGACAGACCTGTGACTGGCAAGTCCTCTGAGGAGAGACGGCCTGTGGATTAATGATGCCAATCCCTGCTCAAATTTGCATGTATCATTTACTTAGCTTTGCTCCTGATGGAATTAGGTATAATTCTTTATTGAATATTACTCTTAATGTATATTTAAGCATTAAAAATGAATATGCGCGTGAGATAAAACATAGGAAATAATTTATAAACATCGAAAGTAACACAAGATATAGAGTACTTGGCTGTCCTGCAAACCTGAGCAAATGTCTATATAACACTACTAGGCTTCTTCCTTCTTGGATGTTTTATTATATCTCATTGGCCTCTTAACGACGGCCTGCTAGCACCCCAGCCTGCCAGAGTCTGTTGACATTTCCAAATATAGAATCAGTTCTTCAGTTTTTAATATCTCTACTATGTTAAACTGCATTGGATTGAAGCTTGGCATACAGGTCATCAGCCCAGATGCGATTTTTCACCCCTATACAATTATTTACAGCAGTTTAGCATTTTTTTTTTTACTTTAGGTAGCCTTAATCTTCTTTTTCTCTCTCTTTCTGAAGCAAATTCTTCATCAGCTGTGGATATGAAAAAATATAGATTTCTTGATAATGATTCCTTTCTTGGATGCGTTGCAGCTACTGGTGCAAAGGGTTTTATGGTTTGGGGCAAAAAGCCACTGCAAGTAATAATAATCATTGTCCCTAATTAAAGTGCACTTAATTGCTCTTGCCATTTTTTTTTCAGAGGGGTAGGAGGGAGATTAATGCTTCTGTAGGTCCAACATTATTTAATTTAACCATTTCAACACAGTCTTGCAGTCCTTGCAGAGGCAGGCTGAATTAAGGTCTATCAGGGCGTACATCCACCAGCATTTCCTCCTAGGGATACTGTGTCAGGCAAATTCTGACTGCTAGCAAAGACACTCCCTAGGCCTGTCTCCACAGTTAGTTAGATCTGTGCAAAGTGGGTGCAAAATGCTTCCATGCTGAGTTGTTAGCATTTTACATCCACTTCCCAGCGATCTAAGGACTGCACAAGGTGCAAGTCAGAATTGGCTTTGGTTCTTCTCAAGCAGTCCACGGGTCACCTACTCTGCAACATCTCCCTCCTTCCCACCTGTCCTCACCTCCCCCTCCCTGCAGGGACTCTCAGAGCCTGGGTCAGCTGACTTGGGTTTGCACGATGGGGCAAGTCACATTAGGGTGACTTGATGTCCTGATTTTATAGGGACAGTCCCAATATTTGGGTCTTTTTCTTATATAGGCTCCCATTGGCCCCCACCCCCTGTCCCGAGTTTTCACATTTGCTATCTGGTTCCCCTACTAAAAATAGCAGTGCAGATGTTCCTTCTGGGACTGGCACTTGGGCTCTGAGACCCCGGGAGTGGAGAGGGTCTCCAAGGCCAGGCTCCAGCCCAAGCAGGAATGTCTACACTGCTATTTTTAGCCCTGTGGTGCAAGCCCCCTGAGCCTGAGTCAGCTACTTGAGGTCTGAGACTTGCTGCCCCACGGCTTTTTTTGTTGTTGTTGTTGCTTTTGCAGTGTAGACGTACCTGGAGTCTTGTCCAGATCAGCCTACCAGGGACAGTCTTTGCTCTACAGTCCTCCCTAGCAGCCAAGAAGGTCTGGCCCCATTTCATTCTCTCTGACAACTGACCAACATGTTTAACCTCACTTTTTGCAGCCAGTCTCTTTCTCTCTCTGTGGTAGCCACAGTGCCCTCATCCATGCCGCACACCCGTCTGTTGGCTGATCCACACTCCCCGGGTAGTGCTCTCTGTATAATGAATCAGTCTGGAAATAGTATCTGAGAAACACAAGGCTGCCCAGCTCCTCTTGTGTCCTGTTCAGCTTTGCCCCTGTCCCTCCGGGTCACTCCCTGACTTTGACAGGACACAGTGACTTTTGCTGAGGAGCTGCAGAGGGGCAGGCAGGGTGTCCGTGTGTCTTGGGTTCTGGAACAATATTCCTCTTCGGTTCCCAGCTTCTTCCAAGCAGCAAAGGGAATATGGATGGGGAGCTGCCATTGCAACATGTCAGCCATACAAGTTGGGCTCTCATTGCTGCAGGGCTAGGCAGAGAGAGGACACAGTCGAAGCAGAGAGGATCTCCATAATGTGCCTTCGATCCATGGGATCTATGTGTATAAATTCCAACCTCCACACCTGCCCAGAAGCCAAAGCCAGTGCTCACTCTGAGGGAACGATACAAAGAAGTTATCCTTTGTGGAGATGCCATATACAATCTAACAGGGATGAAACCAAGAATTGACTATATGATGATATCTTTTCCACAGATTTTTTTAAACCAACCTATAGAATTGACTAAAGAATCCAGAGGCCTCTTTAAAAATTCTATAGAAATGTTATTGTTCTGTACAGCATTCCACAGGTCTTCTCCATAAGGGAGCTGACAGCCATAGCCATGGAGATTTTCACGGAAGATTTCCCCTCCGGTGTGGGAGGGGAAGATATTGGCTCAAGATGGGACCGAGTCTTGCAGTCATCTAGCCCTCATAATCTGTACTGAACACAAGTGGAGTCTACTTGTATACCGAGGGGGATTAAGAATAATTGATCATTGGTTGTGGGCCATGTTCAGAGGAGGTTCTATGACGGGGCAGTGGGACAGAGCAGAGGGAGACAACAGCACTGGTTGGCGTGCATCAATAACAACCGATAGCTACTGTCTAACTGATTGTAGAGGGCGGATATTAGGACCCAAGGGAACAAGAAACTGCGGCTCTGAGAACTGACAATGTAAAGGTCCTTGTATCAAGGCCCACACATCGCACTGTGTGACTGCTCCCAGGTTCTGCCTCCTGCAGGGTAACCATATCTCATACACCCCCCCTTTCTCCTCCCCACTTGGAGCCCAGCTCCTGCATTTTGGCCACGGAAGGCACAGAGGCGCTGAAGCGGAGAGGCCCATATTTCCCTCAGTGAATAAGCCTGACCAATAGTGACCAGATAGCAAGTGTGAAAAAATCAGGATGCAGAGGCGGAGGGTAATAGGAGTCTATATAAGAAAAAGCCCCCAAAATCGGGACTGTCCCTATAAAATTGGGACATCTGGCCACACTACTGAGCAACACCTACTCCATTTTTCTTAGAGCACATTTCTATCCGTCGTTGGCACCGTGAAATATCACAACTGCATAACACGCTTTAACAAAAGAGAAGACTTGTTTTCATTTTTTCCTCACTTAATTTCTTAACTAATTCAAAGTGGATCTGCTTGGTATTCAAGCCGTGAGCCCGGCTGCCCTTTTAACAAATTACACAGAAACTTTACTACGCTAAGCCACGCTACATGCAATTTCATAATGTTCTTTAACAGATCCTGAGTACGACATCCTATGGGCACAATTGATTCTGATGGAATTTTGCTTAGGAAGGATAATATGCCACTATATAGCATATGGTGACAAATACCTATTTCAGCTGAATTTTGCAGAGTGATAACAATCTGCAATGCCGCTCTGTAGAGTAACCCAATATGGTCGATGCAGAGTAATAGCAACGGGGCCTAGTAATCTAGTTGTCTAGTCATTAGAGCAGGAGACTGAGGAATCTGGCGTGGGGGCCCAGGTTTCCCAGCCATGCCACTGACTCACTGTATAACTATGGGTAAGTCACTTAGCTGAATATTTCCAGAGGTACCTCAGCACTGCCCTCGGGATGGATTCAGACACGAAGGATCAGAGCCTCATGTGGTGTCAATCTGCATAATTCCATTGATGTCAGTGGTGCTACAGTGATTTACACCAGCTGAGGGTCTGTCTCAGACTTTGGTCCTTAACCTCTATAGGTGTCAGCTTATCCCTCTGAAAATTGGGCTTTGTGAGGCTCAATTTTTTATCAAGCTGCTCTGAAGGCTTAATATGAAGGGCGTGCAAGGTAGGACAGTGTGATTAGTCTGTTTAGTTAATGCAACTCAGCTGGCGTTCCATTCCTGGGGCAGGGGGAACTGTACGTCCAAAGGTCATAGGCATGTAGATGACATTACTGACGACCATTCAGAAACCACCAGGTTCT
This sequence comes from Sternotherus odoratus, assembly GCA_032164245.1. Lineage (NCBI taxonomy): Eukaryota > Metazoa > Chordata > Testudines > Kinosternidae > Sternotherus > Sternotherus odoratus. The sequence continues at coordinate 156,763,928 of JAVMKO010000003.1, forward strand.
ATGGCTCTTCCATAATAGTCTTAAAACCCAGGGAAAGCAGATACAAAGCTGGGAATCCACATGAAACCACACGACATGCAGCATTTATATTTCATAATGAAGCCTTTCTGAGGGTTGGGAGGGTATAGGTATATTGATGACATCACACTTAGCAAATGGACCCAACGCTGACAACTGCGGGGTTCCACGGATGAAATACCTTGGTACTGACACTCAGTGACACCTTATGGCAATGGTGCTGGAAGTAGTTTTGCCCCTTCCGCATTAGTGGTCAAACTGGTTTCAACGCTGGTTCCGCAGGACTAGCTGTTGGCAGTTTCCTGGTATGTCAGGGACCTTCAGCTGACCGATTCAGTGTTAAGGCACCAGTGCCATCTCTGTGCGGGGAGTACAATCTGAAAAAGCACTCACCATTTTGAGGACTAAAGGACCTGACCCAAAGCCTGCTGAATGTAGTGGGAGTCAGAATGTACATGAGAGGCAACACCAAGCACTCTAGGGTATATTAAGAACGGAGGCAGCCGTAAACCGTTATGCATTTAAGTCAGATCCTTAACTTCATTTTATGATTTTTCTTTGTGTAGAAGCCTATGTAAGACATGTTTTATATTTAAATGAGAGTCCAATTGCACTGTCCGTAGGCAGGAAAAACTCTCATTGTCTGCAGCAAAGCTGAGATCGTCCAGTCTCTTTCCAGACAGAGAACAAACTAAATACCAGCTAAACGCTACATGCAGAAGGGGAGATGCAGGAAAACAGTATCATGCTTTCTCCCCCTGAGAGCCCAAGAATTCCTCTCTCTCCTCCATGGGTTTCCAGCCCTGGAGTGGTTTTGGGATGTGGGGAAGTCATAATAGGCTCAGGGATATGTCCACTCCTGGCACTTGCAGGCGGGAAATTTCCATTGTGAGATAATGCTAACCCATTTGTTTCATTGAAACCTTCTTCATACTTTGAAACAAACAAAGAAACAAACCCGATGAAGAGTTTGGCATTGGGTGCTGGACGTGTGCGAATGACAGCATAGCTGGGAAGACCCCTTCCCTTTTCTGTTTTCTCCCTATGCTTCCCCTCCAGCTTCGTGGCTTAGTCTTTAATTCCCCAGTCTCTAGAAAAATTGTTGTTGGCCCCAGCTTCTGCTTGTTCCAAAGGGGCGTGAACATCACCCCTTTCTCTCGACAGAATGTTCAGTGGAAATTCCACAGAATGGAGATTGGGGAGCTTCCTGTTCTCTCTGAACATTCAGACAAACTCTGTTATATAATGTGATGCATTCCCTGCACGTCCCAAAGAAGGTGTGTATTCTCAGCACTCCTCAGCATCTTTTGACGGACACACTTTGCTAAGCAGACACTGTTTAGGCTCCAGGATTATTATTAATTATATTATCTAAGTGGAAAAAAATAAAGACAGTAAAAGGGTGGATTAATGATTAAAAATATATCTAGCAAATTTCTCTCCTTACCAAGCTGACTAATTTTCCTTTGGGGTCCCTCAGTTTGGTAACTCACAGTGTCACATTACTGCAGTAATCACATCAGAGGTTTTCCTTTAGCAAAGCTACTCAAACGTATCATCTGCAGGCCAATTTGGTGATTTCACAGCTAAGGTTAGACTTGGTGTTACTTTGCAATCAGATGCAAAAAAGTTTGCCAAATGGCTTGAAAACTGAAACCAACCTTTGCCTAGAGTTATGTAAGTTGTGGGGCAAGAATTTTCTACATTGAATCTCAGTTCCAGTGAATGTATATGGTCTACATATGGAATTAAAAGATACATTCACTGCCCACGTATATTCCCTCAAAACAATTGTTTCTATCTTGTTATATTCTTTGAAATTAGCGCTACATGTAATCCTTCATTTGACCCCTCCATGGATCATAACGCCCCACAGCTTGTTACATATTTCCGAGTATGTCCTGAAAACTGTAGAAGATTAGTAGGTAATTATTTGCCCCATTTAAGCTTACAAGGCTGGCCTTGCTAGTCTCCTCAAATCTGGAGAAAGTATAACTGCCACATTCTTTGTGTTGTACAATGTTAATAAAGTATTATGGATGTTGTTTAGCATTGGTAAATACATACAGGTAGAAACTTCCGTTGACACTGAGCCTGATCCTAGTCCCTATAAGGTGGGACTCTGCTCTGAGAACTTACTCTGTAAGAAATGTTGCCCACTGCACAACATGCGAGGCTGTGATAGCAAACTTGCCGGATTGCTCAAAGTGCCTTAGAGGGTAATGGTGGTAGTATGGAGCAGAACAGCCTGAAGGAAGCAGTCCCAAAAGAAAGTCCAACCTCTCCATGAAAAGATAAACCTTTGTAATGAGGAAATGTTGATGCATGAGCCAAGGCTCTTGTAGGGATCCCCCATGAAGTGCAAGCCGTTCTGCAGAGAAGGAGGCAATAGCTGATCGAATTGGCATGGTGAATGGCTGCCGGAGGACAGTGAAGAAGTTGGAGGACTTTCATACACATGCAAAGGACAAACCTAGCCAAAGGGAACTAGAGGAGGCTCAGATAGCTCAGACCATCCTGCTCAAAACTAGCCATGCAGTTGGTGGTCTGGAAAATATCCAGATACAGTAGACTCTCGATTATCCAGGATGATAGGGAAAAAAATGATTCTGGTTAATAAAATCCCGGATAATCACCATCCATAGGAAATATGGGGAGTGGGGTTTGGTTCACCAGCCACCCTGCACCAGGGGGAGGGGGTGTTGGTTTACTGGCTGCCCTGCGCCCTCGTGGGTTTTTTTGCGCGTGTGTGCTTGGGGCGGCAGCGAAGCCAGAGCCGGCCCTGCGAGTGGCGCATATTTTTTTTAACATCCTGGTTAATCCGATCCTGAGTAATCGAGAGTCTACTGTAAACAACTAGAGACAGAATAAGGAAGCAATCAACTGGTACATCCTATGCCTCAGCTGGTGCCTCTTTTGAATTGCATTTGATGACCCAGCAGCCAGAGCAGGAGTGAGGTACATCATCTCCACCAGCACACCTCAGCTTACACCTGCTTAAGCCACGAATAGCCCGTGCCTGTCAAAAATCAGTCTATGCATCCCCGCCATCAATTCTGAAACTAGGTTATACGCACCTATCCCCCAAACCCAGTTATTTGCACATGTTCATCCTTCGCATGCACAAACGTTGCACATGCCCCGCCACTTCATTTCGAAACCCATGTGGATTAACTCCCACCGCAGCTCAGAGCAGGAGCGTACAGGGATATTTTAGTTGGCAAAAGGATATGAAAAATGTAGCCCTTCATCTCTTTGTGCTGCAGTGTAAAATATCTATAATATTTAAGTAGTACATCTCCCAGGTGTATGGCACGAAATGCTTGTAAAGGTCCCCAAGAGCCTCAGGTGAAAAGTTCTGTATTTTAATCAATTAACAATAATTGATCTTCCTCTGTTTTAAAACATTTCTTGTTTTTGTTCAGAGACAGCTGCAGTGGGTACCCTAGAAATATTTTAAATAGGGCCAAGTATAAGAAGCATATTATTATTATTATTATTATCATCATCATCAACAGTAAAAATAACTCTTTTGTACATCTATAACTCTTTTCACCCCAGGATATCAAAGAAATTTACAAACATTAACAAAGCATCACTACACCCCTTGTACAATAAGTAAGTAGTATTACCAGACCACTTTTAGAGACTGGCAAATTGACCTCAAGGGAAGTTAAGTGACTTGCCTAAGGTGTTTCAATAAGTCAGTGGTAGAGTCAGAAGCCAGGTCTCCTGACAGGCTGTACATGGCAAGCAAACCTTACACTTCAAACATTTGTCACTCTTCCTCAGTGCATCTGTTTCACTCTCTTTTAATAAACATGTACTTGAGAATTTGTGCTAATTATGTTGATTTATTTACAGGGGGCCACACTCTGTCCTCAGATAATTATGTGGGGCTTTCATGGGAATCAAAGTTATATGTGCATCCAAGGGCAGAAGTCAGCCCAGGGTGGATTCAAATACAAACATCTGAGTGCAATCTTTTTTTGTATGAACATGTTTATTTCTGAAAAATGCCACTGATTGAGATTGAAAATGCCCTGCGACCATTTGAAAGGTTAGTGGCCATTCTTCTATTACCCTGCCAGCCATTACAGAATCCCCAAATAACTTAGTGACTGCACCTATTCTTCATAATATATCCAGCCAGCTCATGAAAACCAATGAATTATTCTTGATTTTAGGGCAGTAACTACAAATATTTCAAAGTTAAAAGGAATTGACCCAACTTACTGGTCACATTATTTATTCAGAGGTAGTACAAAAATGAGTCCCTGATGTTATTAAAACAAATCCTACTAAGTACAGAAAGCATCAATTATAGGCTTCCCTTTATAGTCCTATATATCTCCTTTCCTTTCTAGTAACTGTATCACATGCAAAGGTGCACTATGCTGGCTTTCAAATGTATTGAGCTTTCATAATTATAACCCTATTTTAACTTCTTTTATAAGACATACTATACTGATTCATATTAAGAGCTCTGAATCCCAACCTAGCATATGAGAAAGTATACTTTACCTTATCTTTAAAGCTTGCTTATTATAAAGCACACATAAAAATAGGAAACATTAAATATTCATAACACTATGCATAGAATACATCAGTGTACAGAACGTAAATTAGAAGTGATGCAAAATAGAGCTTATGAATTTTACTAGGAATTTTGTTTTAAGCTTTGTAACTATTCAGCATGCACACTTTCCAACATAATTAAACTAGAGAAATATTAATTGCAGTGGAATAGTTAGGGTGTTGTTTTTTTCTAGTCTGCATGGAAGGTCCTTCTATTTAATCAGAAAGCTTGGAATGATTCCTAATCTATCATAAAATTTTTTAAAGACATGATTAATCCCATTGTTTAAATTCTGTTTTATTGCTGTAAGAAACTCTCATAAATGATCGCGCACCTTTCTCTGTGATCATTTCCTTCTAAAGTAATATACTAATTAATTTCAATTAAATATATGTAAAGGAAGATATATTTTGAAAAATGCTTCTCCCTTGCCATTTGTTAATATATTGAAAAAGTGTAAACCTTGGAACATTTAGCATAGAAAATATTCATTTTTGGTAATTTCTCCAGGGGGCAATTTATTAAATGAAAGGCTTTTAACATTAGCTAAAAGCAGCCCTGTAAATCATGGGTGTCATCAAACTGCTTCATCACTTCATTAATTTAAAAGATTATTATATGCGTAACTGACATAATTTTGAACAATGTTACATGGTTAATTTATTAATGTAGAAAAGCAGAAATGACATGCTGAATTGATTTATTATTATAATTGTATAATTTTAGGATTTTTCTCTGTGACTTTCAGCAACAGAGCAAAGGTTTCAGGGCCATATTGCGCCATTGATTTTCTTTTAGGTGAGAACTCCTTGTTGATTTCTATAGGGACTTCTGCTTAAAAAGAGATGGTATAGCATATCTCTCACTGGTGATTTGGTTTAAGTTTCCCGCCCTCCAAGTGCTTCCCCTGACAGTAACTCCTGCAATTCAATTAATCTTACAGTGATTTTCTGAAAGTTGAATCAAAGGTCTTTTTAGTGTTTTAATCCTGCTTTTTAATTACCATGGTCAGCCAAATGTGCATACAGATCTCTTCATACATACGGCACCACATGCTCAGTTGCGGCAAATTGGTAGGGCTCCGCTGAAGTCAAGTGAGCTACTCTGATTTACATCACCGAAAAATCTGGTGCACACTGTTTTTGATCAAATTATAATTGTCAATAATAAGTGCTGACTTCATGGGCTTGCTGAAAATATAAGAGATCACCTCGTTTGCAGGCACTGCACAGAAAGCACAGCTGAACTGGTATTTAATAATATAATGTAACATTATTCATTTTAGATTGAAATGATACATTGTCCCCAATCCTGCAAATACTTCTGGGAGTGTGAAATTTACCCATGCAAGAAAGGGCATGTGTAGTTGCAGAATTGGGGCTGGGGTAAATAATGTTGCCTTCTGGGATTTTTAAAGAGAATTAGGCGCTGATCCAATTAATCATTTAATCACATGCTTAACTTTAAGCACATGCTTAGGTGCATTGCTGCCTCAGGGCCTAAATTAAGTGAGGAAGGGTCAGGGGTTCAAAGAGCTTCCAGTCCTCCAGTCTTTACTCAGGGAGACCTGTCATTGATGGCTGAATGTTGCTGAGAGGTTCAGGAACCATCATCACAGAAGCTAACATGTTACAGGCTTGCTTGGAATGGGATTCTGTAAATGGCACTAACCATTAGGAAAGGCTTTTACAACACGTTTGCACCATTTAGCAAAATGAATATTTGCATCATCACTGAGCTGTCTGTATTGCTTCAATTCTGCAAACGCTTACTTTTACTCACATGAGCTCTGATAGAGGAGTGCACTTAAACACAGTCTTAAGTACATCCTTATTCAGAACAGCACTTACATGTGGCTTAATTTTAAGCATGTGCTTAAATTCCACGGACTTCAATGGACCTTATGCTAAAGTGCTGTCCTAAATAGGGATGCATTCCTAAATCGGAGACATGAATAGTCCCAATGAATTAAATGACATTAATCAGATGCTTAAAGTCAAGCATAGGCATAAGTGTTTGCAGGGACAGGACCTGAATTCTCCTGCACTTCTATGGCAAATCATGCTCAAGACTCGGTTTCCAGGGCAGCAAGGACACACAAGGTCAATGAAACCAGTCTGCACACAGCACCTCTGCCATTGTATTTAATCTCTGTTTTTTTTAATGGCCAAATGTAAGGCTGATGAAAATTTGCCTAGACTGTCATAAAGCCACTATTAAAGCTTTACAACTACTGCTGAATACACGTTGCTGAAATGCGTTTATATCAACACTCTCATTTGCATATTGTACACCAGCCAAATGGCAGTTAGAGAAGTGTAGGTCTGATGTGAACACCGAGAACACCAGGAATGGTACTATGTATACTGGTAACACAGGATGTGCTAGCTCTTCCACTTACTGTAGATTCATGTTACTACTCAGCTGTATTTGCGACGGCATTTGGATGTCTTCAAAGTGCTCTAATTGTTTCTGAATGAGCATGGTTTAGTGGGTATTGTTATAGTCTGGAAGTCAGGAGCCCTGAGCGCTGATCTCAGCTCTGCCACTGACCTATTGTGAAGTTCAATTCATCTCTCTGTGCCTCCTCCCACTCTTTGTCTACCTAGATATGGTTGTCCAACGCCTAACACAATGGGGCTTTGATCTTGCTTGGGTGCCTATATGTTACTGTCCTACAAATAATAACTTAGAATGTTTGAAATATGAATGAAACACTGGAGTATTCTACAATAGTGGTTTAAAACCCTACATCTTGCAACGGTGTCACTAGAGTGTTTTGGACAATTGATGTAGATTTTTTAAAGGGTGTTTTTCTTCCCTGTAATTGTACATCTGTTATACCTTGAATGTATGCAATTTCCAAAGGGTTGCAAACTGTGTACATAAAGGAACCATTTCACCACTCACATGCAGACATCTCTAGGGTACTAAGTGGTAACCATAGGGTCAATCAGAGCACAGCACACTCAACAAGAGCGGGGGAAGAGGGAAAAGTTTGGCCAGGAATGCTGGGGGCAAACCCAAACTCTTATGAAAAGTGCCATGTGGTTTTTAATATCCAGGCACTGAAGATGGAACCTCAGATTTGAAGATCCTAACCTCAAGTTGTAAATTGCTCAGAGGGACATTTTTCATCTGAGCCTCACTAATATATATATTTCAGTGTTCACAAAGCTAGTGTATATTGTAAATCTACAATTACCTTTGGCATGTGTGCACAGTTGGCTTTTATTTTTGAAGATGTTCATTTTTTATGGGTGTCTGCAAGTACATGGGGAAACCATTAGGAGATAAAAAAAAAAAAAAGAATCCCAACCAAATGTTTTCTTACAGGAAACATTTCTTTGCACTAGAGTGTCTCATCTAACAAAGGTCCACCATCTTTTCCCACAACAGACAGGAACTTGTCTGCATTAGCATTTTAAGAAACGAATCCTAAAGACTCACGAGTGGCGATAAGCTGTCATGAGAAGGATTGATAGTTCTTAATAGATCTCTTCTCACACAAGTGCAAATGACTCTCTTTTCATTCATCACAGGCATTTTGGTCAAAACAAACTTTTCTTATTTTCACATAACCCTTAAAAAAATCTCAGTAAAGCAAAAACTAAGGGTCTGATCCCACTTCCACTGACTCCAAGGCAAAAGTCATAGTGACTTAATTAGGAATAAAATCAGGCCCCAAATGAGTGCAAATTAAATATCATACTTTTCCTTACGTTAATGCAATGGATGATTTCACAGCTATGAGGAGGAAGAGGTGAGAGTTGCAAGACTGGGTGTGAGAGAGAATGGAATTGTACATGTGTAGAGAATAAGATTTTAAAAAAGGACATTTGCACGGGACATAAGAACTCTTTTTTTGGTCTGACTTGTGTTTTGTAATTAGTACTGCAAACATCTGCAGGCCTTATTACAGATTACACTTTGATAGTCATAATTAGCAAGCACATCATTCTCTTATACAGGTGACACTCACAAAATCCGAGAAAGATGTAAAAATGGAAGTGCTCTAATTCACGTAGTCGGTGGAAATGATCTGTTGTGTTGTTGTCTCAGTGGCTGCATTCTGTCCTTCTGGAAGATCTTCTTTTAGGAGAAGGGAAAGGTGCTAGTTCAGTTACAGATCTCTGCTTAGGGAAGATTCCCAGCTATGTCAAGTTATGTCCACCAGTTTGAAATCATACTTGTAAAGAGATTTTAAAGCTTTGTTCAGCCCAAACTGTCGTCTGCTAAGGACATGCTGTAAAAGAGGACAAAACATACTTCAATTAAAAACTGGGCAGCTGTAAATGTAACGACTGTACCATTGGGCCTCTATGAATGTATGTAACATTCAGCTCTACGTAGACAGGCATGGGTTCCATGGACTTCAATGGGAGTTGCACCAGTTTATCCCAAGAGCTGAGTCTGGACCACTATTTATACTGAAACCTCCTAACACCACCCAGCTGGTAATCCTACCTCAGGTCTATTAAGTGGGGGAAGATTTTTCAAAGGTACAAAGGGTAATTAGGGTGCCTAACTGTCCCTTGTGCCTTTGAAAATCTCCTTTTTGGCCTCTCACTCCATCCTTGGTCATCAACCATAGCTCAGGCCCTACAGCCTAAGCCCTCATCATATGTGATCTTTGTCAGGGAAGTTATCCATTCCCTGCTTCCCACTGGAAACTGAACCTTTCACCACCAAGACACCTGAAGGTAGGGCGTCTGATGTCCCATCTCCCAAGGAAGCAAATATTTTCACTTAAGAATCCGTGCCTGAACAGAGAAGTTAATAAGACACCATTAGCTTATTTATTCCTCACAAGATGGGTGATGATAGACCATATGGACTGACACAGGCCTCATCACTTCACCCCCCACTCAAGTTCTCTAGGTGCCAGGACTCTTAATACAGTCACTTAGATGTGCTCTCTCTCCACTTAGCAGGATCAACCTTCTCTCGTTGGCTTCCCATACACTGGCAATGATTTTCACCCACATCTCAGGAGTTACTAAGGGCCAGGTCAGAGCTCTTCATTGGCATGGCTACTGTGGCCAGATCCAGACTGTGTATCTAAACCAAACATCTCTATTAGCAGGGGAAGATGAGATGGTTATAGTGGACACTTGTGAGGGGAAAGTAGAACCTAATTCACTCCCGTAGCTAACATGGGCTTGGTTCCATGTTCTTCAGTCCAGTTTGCACAGTTTCACAAGTGAACTGAAAGCCAGGCAAGATGTAGACACATCACATTCTATGACAGGCCGTGACCAAAGTGATCATCCCAGAGCCAAAGAGGCTATTGCTCCATCCCCCAGGTCTATTAAAGCTCTCAGTCCCCCCCACGCTGGGAAATTAGATGCCAGAAAAGAGCTGGCTCGCCAAGGTAACAACAGCACTGAATCCCACAAATGGCATCACCCACTAGCCAGCCTGTGAGGCTCCTCAGTTCATTTTAGCAAGAACCAGTAAACCAGTTAGTGTTGAGTGGTTTTCATTTGTTTTAGCCAAAAGAGAGTATCTAAACATTTGGAAAAACACACACACCATTACCAACTGCCTGTTTTATCTCAGCCTCCAGCAAAAGTTAATGATATTGCACTTCTTATTTTGGACTTTAACATCCATGTCCATCATGATGTGCGGTCAACCCGTTCCTCTACTGCCCTTCTTCACACCCCAGCTCAGCATTCATACACCCTGATCCTCTCACATGTGGCTTCCAGTCTCTTCCCCTGTCTCTCTCCATTTCCCCCTTTGAGTCTCTCTCTCTCTCTGCCATCTTGCTTCTCCACTTTACTCTCTACTCATCCTCAGATGCCCCCTTAAAAAAAACAATAGAAAATCTTAAAGCCACAGATACAAAACGACGCAGTTGCTTAGAAAGATCAAAACTAAGGATACATCTCCACTATGATCTAAGGGTGTGATTTCCCTGCTCATGTACTCATACAAGGTCTCCTCAGGCTAGCACAAGTATAAATGGCAGGGTAGCCAGGTAGGAGCAGTGGAAGTAGGCCTGAGGCATGATGACTACATACCCACCTGTTTCAGGCAGATTCATGCTCAGCATAGTTCAGCTGTGCCTGGACTGCTGCTACCATGGCTACACTGCTATTGAGTTAGCATTTGTGTACTCAAGCAGGGGAATCACACCCTTAGTTCCTAGTGTAGATGTAGCCTCAGAGTCAGATCCTCAGCTGGGGTAAATTGAGGTAGCGTCATTTTTCTCTCATTTTACCTAGATATTTTGCAGACTAAGATTATCTTCTCCGAAGAGAATGAGTCCTCCCTTCTCTATCTCCGAGCACTTGGAGAAGTAAGAGCCAATTGGGCACACCGTGAATTGTCTGATGGAAACTGGAACAGCCACCAAAGGAGGGGATGGTCAATTTACTAAAAGAGATGTGTTGTCTGGGGCTTGGTCTACACTAGCAGGAGGGGTCCTCACAGTGGCAGCGGTTGGCAGTGGGCTCCCCCGTCGACTCCAGCTTGAGCCTTTCGGCAAGCTGGAGTTCCGAAGTTGACGGAAGCGCCTTTGACGATCGATTTATCGTGTCTTGACAAGACGCAAAAAATCGATCGCCAATAGATCGATCACTACCCGCCAATCCATGGAGATGTTTTTGCTGGTGAGGCTTGGCCACAGCTTAAAGCTGCCCTGCGTGGCAGAGTGATAACAGTGGCACTGCCAGCCCTCCAATGTGAATCCTATTTGGGCACAGATGCCGGGGGCAAAAATTTCAAATACATTCAATAAACTAACATTTTCCAAGGGCTATTTATCAGCTGTACTCAAAGTTACCAGATATAAAAGCAAAAACAAAATATAGTAACAGGCAAGTGGATAATACTTTCGTCCTCCATCCGGACACCTAACATTGCCTCTGTGAATCCTCTAAGCAGAAGAAGTTTGATATGTTAGCTCTGATGAGAGAGAAATCTTTGTATGACCCTTTTTCACAAGGAAAACATTAGGCCTATGAATGTTTCTCAGGGTTCATTTTAGACCTGAGTCAATTCCATGGATGATTCATAGATTTGTAAAGGCTGAAGGGACCATTAAATGACCTAGTCTGCCCTCCAGTATAACAAAGGCCCAAAGAATTTTACCCGGTTACACTTGCACTGAACCCAGGTATTCTCCCCGGGAAAAGACTACATGGGGGTTTGAGCAGGGAAAACTGCATGCCAATGGGTTGGAGCAGGACAGACTTCGCACACAAGTGGGTTGAGCAGTGAACATTTTTTCAGGCACACTAACTCCTTGAACCTCACCATCCAACAAGTATGCTTTGAAAGGTCCTTGTTGCTTCCTCACTCCATACTGCCACCTCTCCCTCCCTAGACAAAACCAAGCCTGTGAGCCCTAGGTCTGATGCCTTCCATGAAGAACCAGTACCAGTAATGTTTCTCAGATCTTGAGGAGCACTTGTGAATTGTAGAGACTTACGCATTGAAGGCTTTTCATTGAATAGTGCTATGCATAAGTCTCTACATTCCAAAAAGGTGGTTTTATGAACATCATGCATACAAAACAAAAGACTCCCATGCACACAGATATCTGTTAAGAATATCTTTAAAATGGACTGAATAGGCTGCACAGTGTCCAGCCCTCGCTCCAGTTTTGTTGCCATTTACTTCCCCAGCTGACTGTTTCAAAGGTCTGTCCCAAGGCTTGGGCAGTTGAAAAGCATTAGGCGTAGTTTGGGTCTGCTTGGAGGAATTTCAGAGAAGAGATTCTCTAATGAACCTTCAGTGTGTAGATTCTCATGTGAAGAATATGGAGCTGGACAGCTTTTTAATGACAGTCACCTCCATGAGCTGAATGGAAGAGGCTGTGGAGAAATTGACGTGCCATTGGACAAGCATATCTATGAGAGTTTGCTCATCACTACTGAGTGAAGAATTAAATACCCGGGTTTCACTTAATGAAAACCAAGCCAGGGAGAGACTACGCTACATAGTCAAACACCCTCACAGTTTATCTTAAATAGATGTTCACACATGTCAAATATTACATTGTCCATTAAAAACAACCTTAACTCTGCCCCCACAGGCACCCATAACTCCAAGCATTCAGCGTTTTCTATGTGACATTTTCTTTCTTTCAAAAATTATGTAAATTATTTTCTTATTTATTTACTCCAAAGCTGTTTGATTTTGCAAGGCTTTGTCCCTTTCTTTCTTGAATGCAAGCCCTGGCTAGATTTTTTTTTTTTAATATAAGGGGTAAGAAGCCCTTGAATTGAGAAAATGAGGTGTGTACTGAGCCTTGGTGTATTATAGGGAGAACCCTTCCTCTCCCCCTCCACACACAGATGTTTCTCTCATGGTGATATAGAGAATCAATAGTAAAATACAGAGATCTACCCATTCCCTTTCAGAAGTAAATGCCTGACTGCATTTTACAAGGCCTGGTCCGATTGAAATCCATGGGAATTTTGCCATTCATTTGAATGGGAGAGGAATCTAGCCTCAAAATGGCAGGCTACCAAGGCACGGGTGATCCCTATTTTGACTTAACTGCAGAGGACTGGCAGCAAGCCTGAGCTCCGTGTAGAGAAAAGATCTATTGATTGCCCTTAGTGTAATGACTGGTTTAGGGAAAGCTATGCCACTGCTACCTAGTACTTCTTGTTTCCACGTTGGTCACCAATAGGCCTCTTTAAGCCTTATTTAAACACTAGGAGTGATGTGTAGCTGAAGATGCACACACTCTTGAGGTTAGGTGGATCCACTTTCAAATTCTGTTATTTTTGAACTTGTGCAAAAACAAGAGGAGGATTGGAAAAAAAACCAAGAGTGTTAGGCTTGCCTACACTTACTGGGGATCAATGAGTGGCAATTGATGCACTGGCAGTTGATTTAGTGGGTCTGGTGAAGACCCACTAAACTGACCGCAGATCACTCTCCTTTTGATTCCTGTTCTCCACCGGATCGAGAAGAATAGGGGAAGTCAACAGGAGAGCGTCTCCCATTGACAGTGTGTAGCGTGGCCTCTGTAGTAAGCAGATCTAAGCTATGTCAATTTGAGTTACACTATTCACGTAACTTGAATTGCATAGCTTAGCTCGAATTTCCCCTGTAGTGTAGGCAAGGCCTAAGTTAGGAAATAGAAAGGAAGGGAAAGATTAAATCAAAAGTTCTGCTAGGATGTAGTCATAGTGAGTGAATTAACCATGGACAGAGCAACTTCAGGGAGTACTGAGTTTAAAGGACTGGAGCTCTGAATACAGCTGGCACTCAGATGGTGAGGCTGCTGGTTTCGTGTGTTCCAGTGTATCCTATAAACTAAACCAATGCGAGGGTTGTGGGGCTGTTTTTTTTAAGTGACTTGCACAGGAAGTTTTTACACATTGCATTTAAAAGCTGATCAAGTCCCTAAAGAAAGAGATTTGGCAAGTCAGTTACAAGAAAAGTAGAAGTGCCGAAGCACATGAAGAAATTTTAACAACGTGCAAGTGTAACTTTTATTGCCGACAGTAGATATGCACTGGAATTCGAAAGGAACGCCTAAGTGCCAAAATGCAGTTGTTGTTTTTTAAATCTATAAAGAACTCTGTGGTTTCATTTGGAGATGAGTCACTTTGTTCTGATTTATTCAGTTTATAAATGTATCCGATTTGTTTTCACTGGGGAATGGAAGAATTTTCACTAAAGCAAGCTACATGAGCTAGTTCAAATGAAAAGGAAACAAAACCACATTGAAATGTTTGATAAGGATGAAGCCGAGATGTTACCTGCCATGTGCAATAAAGAACATTTTGGGGAAAAAGAGTGGAAACTATGGATTGTGCAAATCAACAACAGACCTGTCAGTACCCCATAGGCAGTGCCTTCAAAGGAGCATCTTAGTTTTCAGTACCCTATTCTGAGGCACCGTGATACTAAGTTTGCCAGAGTAATTAAATTGTTTACTAATAAAGCCTGGATCTCAGTCATTTAATACTCAGTCTTGCCATTCATGCAGGGGAATGGACTAGATGACCTCCCCAGGACCCTTTCATTCTTACGATTCTTTGATTCTATGTGCTATATGAACATAGTAAAATAAAGCTTTCAGAAAGTCACTGTACAATATAATGTGGTTTATTTCATGTAATGAGTTTGCTGCATAATTGGATAATTCGACACAAGAAAAATGTTAATGCATCTATATATATAAAAGTCAAATGGTGTATGTGTGTGTGTATGTATGTTCCCTTACTCTTTCCACACCGTTTGAGCTAGAGACTTCAAATTTGGTACAGTTATAGGCTTTAGGGTCCTAATCAGGGTAAGAATCGAAAATTTTTCAAATCTCACCTCTGACGCCCCCTAGGGGTGAAATTCTTTAAAGCCCATTACCATCAGCTGGGCAGCTGCTGTTCTCTGTGACATAGTTATGATGTAATAATACCCCCCTCCAACAGCCCCCTCAGTCGCTCAGCTCTCTCCCCTCCCCCCCTCCAAGGGCCCCTGCACTCGCTCAGCTCTCTCCCCCCTCCAACGGCCCACCCACTCACTCAGCTCTCTCCCCCCTCCAAAGGGCCCCACACTCACTCAGCTCTCTCCCCCCTCCCCCCTCCAATGCCCCCCCACTCGCTCAGCTCTCTCCCCCCTCCCTCCCTCCAACAGACCCCGCACTCGCTCAGCTCTCTCCCCCCTCCAACGGACCTGAGCAACGCCGGGTATTTTTGCTAGTATTATATATAATACACACAGAAAGCAGCTCTGCTGACTAAAATAATTTTCTAGTTCCACTTGCTTATTTCATATTTTCTTAGTGATCCACTAAGAAGGCAGGAGATGGAGCCCAATTCAAAGCCCACTGAAGACAATGGAAAGACCCTCTTATTGACTTCAGTGGGCTTTTAGAGAAGAGCTTTCCGAATTTTAAATACCCTGGTTATATTTAATTTACTTAGAACAGCTTTCATTTAAAAAATACTTTATAATGATCTATTTTAGTAAGTACACTCTCTGAACAAGTCATTTCTCCAGCGATAGGAATACACATGAAACAGACATTACCTGTCTTTTTTAAACATATCCCAATGAATTAAATACCGAAGGTATTCAGTATCACTGTCATCAGTAGGAAATGACAGTTAAGCACATCTTTTCTAATTTATACTCTTTGACAGAAAAGACTCTGTTTAAAATGTCAACCACAGCACACAAAACACATTTATATCTATATAAAAAATAACAACCCAATGATACTCGTTTACATTTTTACACATCTTTTGTTTCAAGAACAGGGGAAATGGATTGACATTTTACTCACTTTTACCAGTGAATAATTTATTAAACTAACTTGTCTACATCTTTTGGCAGGACTAAAAGTCTGTTTCAACAAGTGGAGTACCTAATATTTAGAAAAGTAGCACTTGTGTAGCAGTTGGAAAGCATTTTCCACCACGCTCTGATGGCCTTGCTCAGCCATGTTTCCTCTTTGGGATTTGTGGGGGGGTGGGGGGAGGTGGAGAGGGGGGACTATCTCTTCTTAGTTTATTGTCTTTTGTCAGTCACAAAGGGCAGATTTTCTTTTGTAAATCCTTAGTAATTAAATGAGTACTTCAGTGGTTATGGTCTTCAATGGCCTTGTTTCCTAGGTTTTGCCTTTGACAGTCATATTTTGCAAAGGCTGCTAAGATGACTAGGCACCTTACCCTACTTAACACTAAACCAATTGATGCCCGTGCACACTGCATGAAGGAGGAAAAGATTCATTAATGGCACTTCATTAAATAACTGCAATGGGAAGCTCTAAATGTGACTGAACCAAGTGAAATCCAGAGCAAGCTGTCTATTAGGAAAGCAACAAAGACAGTTTCGGAAACTGAACTCTGTCTCCACTGCAGCGGATTAGGCAGAGTGATGGGATTAGTGTTTAATGACTTGGGGCAAGAGACAAAGGGAATTTCGACAAAGAGGCTTAGATATGGAAGAATTAACACTCTCTATTCCAACCATGCCTCTGATGACTTCCAACATTCTTTTCTGGCTCTGAAGCTGAAGTTAAAAAAAAAAGACTAGTAAAGCTTTAATACCCCCTTAACCTTTTCATATCATGGTAAATTAAAAGAAAAGAAAAAAGGCAAAAGAAAAGAAAGACTGAAAAATGCATTGATATGTGCTCCCCCAAGAGTGTCTAAAGTTTCTAGAGACTAAGGTGGGCATGTATTTCAACACATAACAGGTGACCAAACTTCTAGCCAAACATTCAAGGGTGATAATGACTGTTACTATATAAAGCAGATACTTTAAAATGACTTCTTCAAAAGGGAGTGGCATTCTGTATGCAATTGGAAGGACTTATGAAATCATTCTTGGCTTTGAGTTATCTTGCATCCTGGGTGGAATCCATACACTTGTATGGTTAGCTGCAAACTGTCCCAGAATTACATGGTTCTCAGGTTGAAAGAGCGCTAACTGCTAGCTCAGGAGCAATTGCTACACTGAGTGATCACAGAGTTAGAGCACATGAGCCTGATTCTTCTTACATGGATGTAACTCTGCTGGGGTGAAGTAGCTCCTGACTTACCCCAGCGTAAGAGACAGAAGAAGCAGACTCTGGGTGTGCAATGATTTTCTCTGCGGATAAAATGTCTTCAAGCTGAAAGCTTAAAAAAAAACCCCAATGAATATGACAAGGAAACGTTATCATAGCTAAACACTAAGCAACACTCAAGGGCCTGACCCTTTAGATGTTGTAAACATCGCCTTGATATTAAGCACATATATGCCAAACCACTGAACCCTTCTAGAAGGAAACATACCGTAATAGCCCATTTCTTGGAGGGGGCGGGAGTGGGGGTGGACGAGCACCTTCTATAACGTTCACAGAGCTTTTCAATAGCATTGAAGTCAACAGAGGCACTCAGCACCTCGCAGAATCAGGGCCATTATGTTCTGTCAAGAATGAGGAGCTGCCAGTGGAAATTTTCCTAGAGGAAAAAGCACAGCCCAAAGAGCTGTTCAAATTCCACTGCACTGTAAACCAATTCAGCATGTATTTATTTTTAACCAAACCAAAGCACTTGCAGAACAGCTAGGTATTCATTTCACGTGCTAGCCAATATGAAATGCTCCTAGAGCAGCTTTAGACTCCAAAGTATTATTTAACCAGTGTGGTTTAGTAGGACAATGGCAGCCCCCTGCCGTAATCCATTCAGGGGCAATACCATCAGTCAGTGTGAAATTAAATACATTACAGGGTAAGAGTTTAATGCGTTTTATAGGCAGTTGTTCATCCATATCAAACTTTAGCTTTTAAAATCCTAACATTTGATCCCACGACAGGAACCATGCCTTGCGAATGAGATTGGCACATTTGCACTGCCAGCAGGGCAGGGAAACCATAGAGCAGCCTTCAGCTGGAAATGCAATTGGCTGAAAGGAAAAATGTTCACATGATCTTAGCTCTTCAGAGGGACAGACTCTTCAAGAGCCTATGTAGCACTGGAAACACAGTAAGTACAATCCAGGAGCTGCCCTTCGTTGACTTCCACTTTCCTGACAGGATTTTTGTTCATGGGATCAGTGTTTCCCAGTGCAGGGTATGTGGTTGCCACTTATCACAGGTTCAAAAACAACAACAGCCTTTTACTCATTCACACTGGGTCTGATACTGCAAACAACTCCTCATGGGAGGAGTCCCACTGATTTCAGTGAGACTGCTTGTGTGAACAAGGGTTACTCATCAGAAAGAATTTGCAGGATCGGGCCCATACTCTAGTAGCTTGCCCTCTAGCAGCATAGCTCTACTGACTTCAATAAAGTAGCACCGATTTACGCCAGCTGACGCTCTGGCCCCAAATGTGCAGAACTCCCTCTACTACGCAAACAGCTGAGCTATGAAAAGAGTTCCGTTTGTTGAAGAGGTGAAAAAAAGAGGAGCTAAATAGAGTTAAATCCTGCTCTTTGTTACACCAGCTTAAATCAGGAATAAATTCCATTCGCTCCAGTGAAGTTACTCCGGATACGAACAGGTGTAAGCTCAGAACTTGGTCCTTAGAGACCAATCCCTCTATGTTTCTTTTTAAAATGTAGCACTGCACCGGTACACCCAGTGGTAAAAACGATTATTAAAAATATCTTCAGAGCTATCGGCTATCCAAAATGGCTTTCTAACTGTTGAAAGGACATCAAACATTCTAAAATGCATAAAAACTGGTCTCACCACTGGAATACAGTGCCAGGAATATTCAACCTTATGTTTTTGGATCGTATGTCACAGCGGATTATCTGACACTCCGTGAACATTGACGGCTTCCTCCAGTTGTGGCTACAAAACTTGTTCTCAGGCACGCCACCGGACGCTGTAACCACCCTGAAGTGGATTCTGTGTTCACAGTGGTTGTATTGTGTTTTTTGCAGCCTGCAAGTAAAACTATGCTCTGCATCTTAATGTATAACCCTTTATCAGAAATATGTACCCAAAAGCAGCTGCTATGACAAGTTTCTTTCACTGACATACATTCAATATACAGCTCTTGAAACTACTGCTAGATCCTAGAAACCATTTATCCAGTTTTGTCAGGTGGAGTTCTAGGCCTGTCCGAAAGAGCAGCTTGAAATAGGAGTGTGGGGGTAAGTGTGTGGGAAATCAGTCATCCTCAAATGGAGTCAGTGAACCACGGCAGCTGATTCAGAATAAAACAGGAGAGGTGGACAGAGAAAGGATGAAGAGATGCCAATGGAAGAACTGAATTCGTTGGAGGGTTTGAATCCTAGATCTAGGTGGGGATGAGGAAAAGGAGCTAGGTGTTCTTCCTGGCGAATACTTGAAAACCTGACAATCCAGCAATATTTTAATAGCAATAGAAATATGGAACCCTTTCTACTCTTTGCCTTTAATTTTATCTCCTCCTTTCCCTTCCCCCTCAATTTTCCTACTATACGTAGGGCCCTTCCCTACAATTCCTGTCATTTCCTGATGCCTAAATCAGTCCTTTTGAAGAAACAGCTTCCATCAGTAAGTGCCGGGGGGGGGGGGGGGGGGGGGGAGGGGGGGCTGTTTCTGGCAGGATAGAGTGTCTTGTTTTCTTTATTCTGTCTGCACGTCACACGTTTGGAGAGGACTCTTCTGGGACAAATGGCAACCATGGGAATTTAGGAGGTAAAGGAGGAGAACTCCTTCCCCCACCAAAACCTCTTGCCTGTCATCGATTTTCCCTCTCTTCTGCATTCCTTTCTGACCCCTTTATCCAGTCCCACCCATCTGGCAAGTTAGGGCTCAGATTCCCTCCCCTCTCCTGGAGGCCTAGAGGCAGAAACCACTGTCACTCTCTTCCTCTCAGCAAATGCTCTTCTCACCTCTCTGAATCCTAGTGGCTGCTCCTACTCTTGTGATATGCTCCTTCTCACTGGCCTAATGCAGCAAACTCTGCATAGCCCCTCACAGTGGTTCAGCTAGACAACACCACCTGCAGCAAGGGGGAAGAAATCATGGAGTGCAGGAATATGGGGACTATTTTCACCATTAGGCAAGGTTCTCCAGGCTCCCGCCCCTCCTCAGCCGTACAGGTGCCAAGGGCTCAGGAGGCTCAAAGATGGCTTTTTTGAAGAATGCAAAAGGCCCCACTCTGCAGTGTTATCTGCGCCACACTCAAACTGCACAACAGGCGGCCGAATAGCCAAGGGTGATCCTGATCAGCTTCACTCACGGCTTATGGGCAGCTTGCGGGAGCACAGCTGTTTAAGAGGAGCCAGGAGAACAGTGCAGCATAGTGGGGAGGAAGGGGGATACTCTGGCCTTTTGTTCCTTTATTGCATTAGGGAGGAGGAGAATCCTTAAGCTGATGCATTCTTTACACCATCTGGGGAATGCAAGGGAAGGTGCTACATGGGAAAGGATATTTTTGGGTAGCTGGGTCCTACAGGCCTGACTTTTCTGAGGTGCTGAGCACTTGTAATCTCAATATGAGCTACAGAGGTTTAGCATCTCTCAGAATCAGGCCCTATATATATAGCTGGTTGACATTTTTTCATCAAAAATTTTCCCCTTTATTAAAAATAGGCTTTTAGACCGAAAATGTTTTTGTGACCAAGAATTTTCCATTTTCTTTTATCAACCCTCCCCCCCCCCCCGAAACTCAAAAATAGTCAGTAAACGTTTTTGGTTTGCAGTTCGTCAGTTAAAGAATCAATTTCTATTTTAGAAAATCAAAACATTTTACCAAAAGTCAAAAAATTTCATAGGAAAAAAAACATATTTTTAATATAAAAATTCCTGGCATTTTTTCCATCAGCTCTATCATTTACTGTGTTATTCCCTTATGTCTGAATACTTGTTGAAAAACCCCCAAACCAAACAGCTTTCTGCAGCAGATTTTGACTGTCTGGGAATTCCCCTTGTGTACAGGGAATCTTGGGGTTCTGCCCTGCAGCAGTTTCGATGCCACCCCTCTTTCCAGCCTTCAGCATGGCGGGGGGGGATTCCTGAGAGAGGGTGCCCAGGTATTTGTGAGTGGCTGTCAGAATCAGCCCTTGGGATTCTCTAGTTGTTCCACCTTTGCCTTCCCTCTCTTAGCCTCAGCACCTCTTGGGTAGGGCTTCAGAAACTTTGTTTGTTTGTTTTGCCACACACCACTTCCTTGTCACTTATCACACCACCTTGCACATCCTCAGCCTGGCGGTGCCTTGTAAAAACCCTACACTTAATGGACTCATTTCACATGGAGGGAGACAGAGAGAGAGAGAGAGAGTTGATTTCTCCACCCCTATCTCAAGTCTCCTTCTCTCCTGCAGACACAGAACTCCCCTGTTTGATTTGCTTTCAAACCTAGAGATCACTTTTTGTCTCTGGACATTTTCAAGGCTCTCCTTGCAACAAAACTTACTTTTTAGAACAGTGAACCCAGCTCTTTGCTTCCGGGTGGCCCAGAGATGGGCTCTGTTAACAAAGGGCTGCTATGAACCCTTTCTCATTCATCAGTGCTTAATCTGAACTCTATGGGTTCTGTTCTGCTCTCAGTTACACACCGAAATCAGCGGGCCGGATCCAGCTTTGCCTTGCAGTGGTACAATACTGGTGTGAGATCAGAATCAAGTGCAGAGGGCCTCCTGTTTACACAGCATTGCTAACTCTTGTAATTTGATCACAAATCTTCCAACATTTTATATTTTTATTAAACCCCCATCTCCTGGAGTCATGTCATATGCTGATAATCTCAGTTTCCTTTTTTAAACTAAGTTTCTTGCTCTTATGGTTGTGCAGAAAAGCCTGAAAAATGTAACCCAGGAGGGTCTAAAGGCTCAGAAACCAGAAGGCAAATTTATATACAACATTTATATATAAAAATCACACGACTTTAAAGCCAATCTCTTGAGTTTTGAGAGCCCAATTTTTTTATACTGGTGTAAGTACAATTATATCAGTGGAATTATTCCTTTCTTCCCCTGGTGTAAAGGAGAATAGAATTAGGTCCAATACATGAAAAAAAACCCCAAGCTGTAGTATGTGGAATGACTCTGGGTTCATTTGGATGGCACCAAGAGAAGAATGGCTCTATATTAAGTTTGCCAAGGGCCAGTTAACTTTTCCCCATCCCTTTTCATTTTCGTGTTCCTCTGCAATTGCAGATTCTGGCTTGGGAGGGGAACGGAAGGGTCAAAATGCACCAAAAAAGAGTGGTCTGTTTTTATTTCATCTCAGCTGTAATCAAGAAGCACCAGAACTCTCACAGGAGGACGGCCTGATCTCAGGATATTCCCAACCTAATTTTGCTGCTGTGAGGATGTTACAGCTATGTGGCTGAACTATTGGGATCTTATCCAAACAAAATCCCAAACTCTAAAACTGATGAAGTTTGCTCATCACTAGGAAATACAACTTTACTTCTGCTTGTGGCCTCTCTGTAACACTAATTACTTCAATTTACCAAAGGGAAATGCCACTCACGTTCTGGCTTCATGTACATCTCAGCTGAGACATTTGTTTAGGGCTCTGTCAGCATTTAGGGTCCTAATCATAGAGCTGAAGGCCAGACGGGATCATCAGATCAGTTAGTCTGACCTTCTATATATCCCAAGTTGCCACCATCCCACCCACACAAACCTCAACAACTGAATGGTTACATCCCACAGGAGATTACGATTATTATGTGCCATGGGCAGTGTTGTTGTGGCCGTGCTGGTCCCAGGATATGACAGAGACAAAGTGGGTGAGACTTGAAGAAGAGCTCTGGGTAAGCTCGAAAGCTTGTCTTTCTCACCATCAGAAGTTGGTCCAATAAAAGATGTTACCTCACCCACCTTGTCTCTCTATTAGGTGCCCCCGGCAGAGAGTAGGAGGGACTAAGGTGCACATGTGCTCGAGACCCCCGCAATGGCAAGGAAATGATTAAATAAGATACACCCAGATAATTCTGGCAAGCGACCCACACCTCCTGCAAAGGAAGACCAAACCCCTCCAAAGGCTCTGCCAGTCGGACCTGGGGGGAAATTCTTATACTATCCCAAACATGGTGATCACTTAGAGTTGACCCTGAATATGTGAGCCAGACCAGCCAGCTAAGCACTTGAGAGAGACAACGCTTGATGCCACTCAGAGCTTTGGCCCTCTCTGTCCAATGTCCCATCCTCAGCCATGGCCATCCCTGATGCACCAAAGGAAGGAGATGTAAAAAACAACAATAACAAAGGCAGAATATATGGGGTAGGAGGTGGAGGGGGGGAATATCTCTTCCTGACCGTTGCAGATAGCCAGCTTAAACCCTGAAGCATCAGCTTTTAGAACATAAGACATAAACCAGAAGTGAGCCTTGGTGCTGCTGAGCCCTTCCCCCTACCATCACAAGCAATCCCGCCGTAGAATTGCTCTCATAAATATGTCCTGTTCTCTCTTCAAACTAATTAAGTTGTTTTGCCCCCACAGCTCCCTAATGTATTTTTCAAAGCAAGCATATCCCCTCTCAGCCTTCTGTTTTGCTCGACTAAACAAGCCACGCTCCTTCCGTCTCATAAACTAAGCCTTCGATTCCTCTGATCAGTCTAGTAGCTCTTCTCTGCATCTATTCCAGTTTCAACACTCTTTCTTGAACATGGATGGCCAGAATCATACTTAGCACTCCAAATGAGGTGTTACCAGTGCCATGTACCATGGCATTAATACTGTTCTATTTGCACAACCCCTTCCTGTAAAAATGGAAAATAAGATAACCAAGAGATTAGAGCAGTTAAAAGTGCATACAGGCCCTGATTTTTAGAAGTGACTAACTCTGTGACTGTGTATAGCTGCAGGGGCAGATGCTGGCATTAGGGTGACCAGACAGCAAATGTGAAAAATCGGGAGGGGGTGGGAGGTAATAGGATCCTATATAAGAAAAAGACCCCAAAATCGGGACTGTCCCTATAAAATCAGGACATCTGGTCATCCTACTTGGCATGTAGATGACTAGATCCCTGGTTTCACCTGAAAAATCAGGTAATTAGCTCTTTAACGTGCGCTCCTATAATTGTACATGGGTGAAATTCATTCTGATACTTATGGGGAACCTATATATCAAATAAGTCCCACATAAGCTTTTGAATAGGACTCACTGAAAAAGGGCATAAGCTTTGTACGGGCCTGCGGGCCATAGGCAAATTTCACAGTGACTGTGTAAAACTGGAGGCCTGCTTAAGCTGTCTTTAAAAACTGGGGTTATATCCCCATCCCCCCAAACAGTATATAGTGAAACCGGTCTTAAGTAAGCAATCGAGGGACCCGCCAAAATCAGTTGCTTAATGGAGGCAGCTGTCTGCAAAAAGTGGACCAGAATTGTATGGGGTACATTTGGCAACACTTTGAGGTGGTCTTGTAAGACCAAAAGATGCAAGTAATACTGATCGCTTGTCCAGGCATTACAATATGTTATTATATAGATTACTATATATAATCTGACCCCACCATTAAACGTGTGTGTTTGTATGGGGAAGAGAACGCATGTGAATATGTATGTGGGAAACTGGTTGATTTATTGTGTGGGATTTTTATGAATTGGTATCTTTGATCCATGTGTTATTAGAATTTTCCTGTACAAGTACATGAAGACAAATACTTATTGTAATATTTATGAGTAGATTCTGATAGTCACTATGGTTTCAGAGAAAACAAAAAGTGATACCTAACTGGATGTGCTTCAGGTTAGGAGGGCACAGGTATAGCACATGCTATAAATTCTATTAAAACTGACTCACTCCTTGACGATGAGGTAAGTGTTGACATTAGACAATTTGGTGGGGAGTATTTATTTCTATATTTGTTAAAATGTCAGTAACAGCAGGAGTAACACCTCCTAAGGGGCCTGCAGGTGCTTGTCTTAAAAAAAACCCACAACACTCAAAGAGGATAAACCCCATAAATTACATTTCAAATGCTTCACCATAGAATGAAAGAGAATGGAGACATTCAGTGGATCCAAGCAGGCGATAAGACACAAGGATCTTCCAACGGAAGGTCGGGCTCTGTTACCCACAAAGAGTTATAAACGTGCTTAACTTTACGCAGGTGATTAACACCACAGAAGTGAATAGGACTGCTGAAATCCAGAATGGTTGTGTGTGTGCAAAGCCTAAAAGAAATACACGTATACAGACTTAGCAATGTTCCCAATATAACATGCTTTATTTATTCAAGGGCTGCATTTTATATATGCTCAAGTGGAAGTGACTGCTACCTGAAAAACTTAAAGTACTCCGGAGAAAAGGAAGTGGATGAAAAATATATTAGTAAAATGCATTTAATTTGCAAAAGTAGCACATCAGAGATCAGTGCTCTAGGAAGCTGAAGCCCTGGATAATGACTGGAAATTAAGTATCATACCAATATAATGATGTTAGCCTTCTGTTTCTGACTATCCCCAAGTGTTCTAGTAGTCTAGTTATGTCTGACCTTGCCTGGCTCTCAAAAGAAATTGGTTGGGTCAGAATAAGATGTTGGCTTGTTCACATCACAGGGAAATATAAACTGAGGTCAAGAAAACCACAACATCTGGAACGTGAGAAAAGGATTTACTGTTAAGGGCATAATAAACTCTGAAAATAAAGTTCTCAACTTTGCTAATTTGTTTCGGCTTCAAAGAGGAATAAAATGTGACACTGGTAGAAGGTTTTATGGCTCTCCTGAAGAAATAAAAAGTACATCTGAGCTAAAATTAGTAAAGCATAATGACAGCAGAGATAGCGTCACTATTATTTATCTGATACTAGAGGAACACGCTAAATGGTCACTCTTAGGGATTTATATTCCCATTACTGAGGGAAGAAGGGGATGATGTATTCCCCTAGGTGCTGCAGCTCAGGGAGGAAAAGATTTGGGGAGGGAGCTGCATAGGGGTATGTGTATCCCTGCAGGCAGAGCCCTGGCCGTTGCCACATAGTCAGGCATGGATTAGCCACTGGGCAGATCTATTCCTCATTCTAAGCCATATATCTCAGAGGTTTCTCCAGTTTTAGGCTTGAGTTGTGTCTATGGAGTTGTTTTAATTCTTCATATGTCCCCCCTCCCCCAACTCCAAGGAGCACCAGGTAGCCCAGCTGTTGGATCTGAGCCTTGGAGCAGGTCAAGTTCCACTACAAGATAGGGCATTCACAATAAATAGAAGCTACAAAACACTGATTGGTTTAGTTAAGGCTTTAGGACTCCATCCCGAAAGGCACTAAGTATTCTGGCCCTGATCCCACAAATCACTTTAGTAGGTGCTTAATTTTAAGGTGGAGACTCCCCTGATGTGAGAATTAAGGCACCTTGCAAGACTGAGCCCTTCGGCCTGATTCCCCCCTCATATTCACTAATGTAAATCAGGGATAACTTCATTCAAATCAATGGTGTTTCAGTGCTGTAAAGCCACTGGAAGTGAGCACAGAATTCAGCCCTTGGTCAGGTAGATTGGTACAGATGACTGAAAATACTGGCATTCACTCTCTGCATTAGGGTAGAGTCTAACCACTAAAAGTCACCCAGCAGCCTAGTGGCAGAGTCAGGAATAGAACCCAGATCTCCTGAGTCTGACTCCAGTGCTTGCTCCACTAAGGAACACTGCCCACCCCCCAGCCTAAGGGAGAGACAAGGGTTCCCATTAGCCAGGGGTTCAACAAGCATGCACCTGACCTGCCAGTCAATGTACGATAGGCCCAGTTATAGCTGAGATGGGGGAGCCTGGGGGTGGCAGCAAAACCTAGATGCAGCCCAACCAAGCTACAGGCCAGCCATCCTCTCCATCAACAGCTGCGAAGTAACACAGCATTATGTGAGTCACAAATAGCAATCACATTATTTAGCAATAAATTTCCATATCTTACCATACTAGGCAAAGAGTTCGTCTTGAACAGCCAGAAAAAGGGAAATAAGATGAACAGGCATTTTTTAACACGCTTTATTCAGGGCTGGCCCTGGAAGGACGATATGGACAAATTGTTCGTAGCACGGCTGCAGTTTAGCGGGTGTCACTTAGGGTTGAGACCAGGTTGGTTGCTTAGGAACCAGCCAGGCCATATTGCCAAAAAAGGAAGGAGAAGGCGGTTAGGAGTACAACAAGCAGTGCCAAAGCCAAATTTCACTCAGAGCAGATCTTGGATGCTGCATAACACACACACAATATAGACAAAGAGAGAGAGAGAGAGACTCCAAGGTCTGCTCTGAGTGAATTCATTAGCTTACAACTAAAAACTGAGGAGTTATATATATCTTCTAGCTCACCTTTATTAATTGTAAAATAATTATTTCCTCAAGAAAGAGCTTTAATTCTTCAAGTTAACAGTAAACTTACATCTGTTTGCAGTAAATATTTCAAAGTGACATGGTTGAGGGGGGAAAAAAGACTTACATGAGTTCAATGCAACTATTCCCAAGCATATGCTCATAAAATATTTGGGGAAGATTAATGGAAGTACTGATTAAAATGTAATATTTGTTCAGAATGCCAAGGATGTTACTCAAAATACTGAAACTTTCTCTTTAAACTAGTCCCTTTTTGTCTAGTTCAGATAGATTGTTTCAGTGAAGGGGATTTCACCTAAATGTGACCAGGCCTTTTTAAAAAAAAAAAAAAAAAAAAACTCTACTCCCCCTTGGTTTCTCTCTCACTCTCTCAAAATGGCAAAAATTGACCATTAACTAAGGATTAGCTCATACATTGAACAATGTAGTAAAGTATTTTTATGGCACTACTTCCAGCAGTTTAAAAGACTATAATTCAGGACATCTAAAGCTAAGAATTAAAAAAAATAAGATAGAATGGAAATGTTGATGTATCTTTAAACAATACAAAAATTACAACTGATTGCAAAAGTGCCAAAAGCTGACATTTACACTGAAGTTGTTCACCTAGTCTCAGTATGAATACTGTAAGTAATTAGTTCATAATAATTACCTAATCCTTATTATTTTGCTTTTAGATTATTTGTTTAAGCTTAGGTTACTAAAATTCCAAATAATACTGTGGGCCGCAGTCACGGCTCTTTATCCAAATGAATCGTAGTCTCTTGTAAACAGTTCTCTGATCTGATTTCCATTGGGACAGAAGTTGTAAAAGGCCAGGGATTTGCAATGGATTTACACGTATACTGTTTCAGTTAAGTTACCAAGGTCGACTTAACAGCCCTTTCCCTCAGAGTCTTAAATACATTTGCCACCCAGCCTCTTTATACCATATTCAAGGAAATGGGCAATGGGATTGTAAAGGGCGCTTGAACTTCAGTAGAAACTCCAATTTACATTCTTTTAGCAGTTAGTGGAATTTTTTTTTAAACAAGCTTTGATGAGCTGTTAGAAAACTGATTCTTGCTAATATGTAGCCCATAATTGGGATGCAGATTTCTTTGAGTTTTGAAAAGGTCATTCTGCTTTCATGACATTAGAAAGCACTAGAGAATAATACTTGTAACTACATTGTACCAGAGATATTAGCACAGTGCTCAGAAATCCTAGTTTTGTCCTCAGGAAAAATAGATCAGAATAGAGATCCACTATAGTAGACAGGCCTTTTTAAAGGAAAGTAATTCTAGAGTAAATACAGAACAAACAAATATTAAGGGTGTTCTATTCACTTCTCTTTTCAGTGATGATGATTAGATAGAAATGTACTGATAATAAAGGCAAGTGAGATTCATAGTTAATCCACAAATCTAAATGACTAGCTTGATTGTCTTATTCACTTGGCAAACAATTTCTTTTCTAAATGTTATTTCAGCCAAATATATAATTTCTTTAACGCATCGGAAAGAATCAGATTAAAATATAATACAGAAGCAGCACTTACCTCAGACTGATTAATATGCTTAAACTGTTACCAAGCCACCATTCTTAAAAGCATGAAGATACGCTTTTCTACACTAGTCTATATATATTGGTACCTTCTGTCTGCCAGGAAAACCTCTTTGATTATTCACACTAAACCATTGCTTAAGTGGTATGAATTTCTCAGGACTGCACTTTTCATAATCAAATAATAAATTCTAGGATTAATCATAAGCAGCACTATCTTTCCTATGGGATGTGCAAAGGGATTCATCAGGAGTTTCTCTAACCCTATTAAAAATAAAACACCTAAGTAATTAAAGATGCATACTTCAACTGAAATAAAAGTTCAATTCATAGAGCCATAATGGAGATTGAAATCTATGTAGTACTTGGTGACACATCATATTGCGTGCTGTATTGTTACCGATTTCTGTACAAAATGAACTTATGCATGATTCAATTTTCATTAAATTGTGCTCCTCTCTCAAATAAGGAATGTTCAACAGGTAAAAATTAAGTACCATGGAAATGAGGATAGTATTTTTTTTCATTTGGCAGCCAGACTGGAATTGTCTAAGGAGGGGAGTACCCTGATGTTATACAATCAAGACGATTTCCTTTATCTATGTGGCATCTTTTAGAACTAGAACAATCAGCTTTGAGCAAGTGATGTCTGAGCTGGGCTTTGAACTTGCAGGGAATACATGAAACTATAAGATCTACGGAGTATTCCTCAGCCCTCTGCAGCCCTAAATGACAACATACTTTAAAACTGTGCATGAAATGTAATCTAATTCTTTTGTACTCATGTTACCATACCATTGGCTTACACATTGCGTTTTTAAGCCAAACTGCAAAGCTAATCTATCATAAGGCTTTTCCAGGTGAGATTTATTATAGATCACTTTCTAGTCAGTGTGTTCTATGTGCATGTGTATACCATATTCATCTTATTATTATCCAGCTGAAAAATTCCCAGTGTGTGCAACGCCTCAGATATAATAGCGGGCATGCCAACAGAATATGACACTTATGCTAATCTGCACCCTGCTGTGGAAAAACATACACAAGGATTCCATTACCACATTCATTAGGCTGCAGTGCACTTCATCTTGAATAGGGATTATGAACTATAATAGACTGAAAACAGTTGAGTGAACCCACTTAGCCAAATCTCTATGACATTAGCCAAATATTTCAGTATAAGGAAGAGTCGGAGTTGAACCCTCTCATAGTTGTGTGTGTCTTCTTTTAAAAAAAGTTTGGCAGTGTCAAATTTAAAGAAAGTGAAGGTCATGATAACACTTTGTGCTGATATGGTGCTTTACATTTCTAAGGTGCAGTACAAATATAATTCAAA
Source organism: Sternotherus odoratus (assembly GCA_032164245.1). Lineage (NCBI taxonomy): Eukaryota > Metazoa > Chordata > Testudines > Kinosternidae > Sternotherus > Sternotherus odoratus. Next base: position 156,794,087 of record JAVMKO010000003.1, read on the forward strand.
GGAATGTGACACAGACATTATTGGGGCAGATGGGGACTTTTTGTACATGTGCATTATCTATTATTTGGTTTGGAAAGACTGTTTGAAGCATGTTATCAAATTTTGTACATGTGCATTATCTATTATTTGGTTTGGAAAGACTGTTTGAAGCATGTTATCAAATTCTCTGGGCACCTGTTATAAACCTTTTTGGCACTTGAAAAAGAGATTTCTATGCCGATCGCACATGTAGACTGGGCTTACAGTGACATCATGATGCAGCTTAAATGGTAATTAGAATCAGATGAAGAAAAGAGGTTGTCCAGTTCTGTATGCAAGTTTCCTAAATTTGCTTTGAGTGTATATTCAATTTTTGGTTCTACAGGATAAAGTTGCTGCCTGACAGCCTGTCTTTGTTGGCAGAAAACTGAAGTCAAAGTATTTAAAATATTGTCAGAAATAATAGAGAATGGAATACAAATCAGCACTCATGAAATGCTATGGAATTTGCTCATGACCAACAGAGGGGAAAAAAAGGGGGAATTAAATCTCTTCCATGTATAAGATTCAAAAGATAATAATAAAAACCTTCTGTGCCTAACATTTGCTCATTGCTAGGAATCTCTTGTTTATGAATTTCCTTTTAATGTATCAACTAAACAGGAAGTTCCTGTTAGCAGCACTATAATGTAACTAAAAGGACAATATCCGAAAAAGAGCTGCAGACCAGGAACTGCTTACAGCATTCGTTTTTAGAAAGACAGACATTAAATAATGTCATGTATTCAGTACCTCCAAATCTCATTCTTCTTTAATTCCTATAGTCCACATTCTGCAGCCTTTACTCAGAGGCATACACTGATCTCAGTAATACTGGTGTAAGTCTGGAATTAGTCCACACTGGTGTAACATACTCTGGTCTACTGTCCTTAGGGAAAACCATTGGCTTCTGGATTTGGCCCTACACTGCATGAGGAAAAGTATTTCTAGAAGGTAGCCCTTCCTGGGTTTTGAACTCCTTGTCTGAAAATGAATAATTTGTTCTTCTGAATGCAGACATTTCCCCTCCCCTGTAAGAGATTGAGCACCTCCTATGAGGTTGACTTCAGAGGATCAGGTCCTTTGACCGTAATCCCAATCTTCCCTCAGAGAGTTTTATCACTGACTCCAATAGGAAGCAGTTTGGACCCCATATAAAATACCCAGAGGAAGAACAACAAATATTCTATAAACTCTTGAAGGAAATGGAACTCCCGGAGACTATATGAAGAAGACAGTCTTACTAATTGATAAAAGCAGTTCATTGGCCAGTGAGGAAGGACAAACGTCTGGGATGATTTTATTTGTTATTTGTATTGTGGCTCAGTTTATACTTTTCAGCTGTGAAAGATAACGGGCAGCATCAAACAGGTTGAACGAGGCACTGTTTTCCTTCTACAGGAACATGGCCCTTTGCACTGAGATTGTAATACAATCCATCCTCTCTGGGACTGCAAATGCTACAGTGCAAAACTGTGTTTGAAAACCTCTTTTATCATTCATCGTCTCCAGACTGAAATCATTTTTGACAACCTCTGCAGAAAACAAGCAGCTTTCTGGCTACTGGCGAGCCGATTAAAGGGAGGAAACACATGTTCACTGTCAGACAGAGCCCCTGGAGAAAGCATTGACAACCTTTTAACCTCCTTTCCCAGTGAAAGTGCCCAAATGTTTCCCTGGAACAAAACCCCAGCATTGTTTTAAGCATCTTTTCATTTAATGTACTATGGTCTTCAAGATACGTTAAAAATCAAAGGAATTCCATTTTAGCCTGGACATTTCAATACCAGTTCACTCCCAGTTCGAATGGGCATGCACATGGTGGCATGCATTGGGAGTATCTTTTTGTGAACTTTCTTTCTTTCTAACTGTTTGACCACAGTTTAAATACCAACACATTGAAAAGTTCACTAACCTCTATAGTGATTTCTCAAAACAAGCCAAGAAGCCGCAGGAGTGAAATTTTCTGAACAGTAGGAAGGCTGACTAGCAGACATTATTAGCACTCTGAGCATTAAAATCTGGCCATGGAAACTTTTGTGAGCTACAAGATGAGGAGGCAGGAAGTGCCATACATTACTTATGTATTTGTTATCAAGGGAAACTGTTTCCACTGTATTCAATCATCAGTAAGAGGGAAAAATAAATTTTCTACTTAGAAGTAAAATAAGGATCTTTTTCTAAGAACTGTTTTCCAATGTGATTGGTCTAATTTCTTCTTTGTAGATAGAAATGTACAGTTGGAGTTTCTTTAACATTTAATCTTGCTATTTTTACCTTAATATCAGCAGCTGGAATAGTTCTGTCTGTTTTGATAAAATGATACTTTTTTCCATGTTGCATATTTGCTTTTACAGCTGAAAGGAACAGTTCCAGTTAAAGTAAGTACTGTAAAACTGCAGCATTTTAAGCTGCCTGGATGAGGAGTAGATTTTTTTGGTTAAATGTTTCCCAAAGTAACTGCATAAGGCACTGTCCAACAATGTATAATATCTGCTAACAAAAGATAAAAGACTGCACACTCCGGGGTATAAATTTCCATGTGGATTTGGTATTCCTTTCTCTAATGCATTATTCCAGCAGTGTTCAATAGCACCACTACAGCTGAAGTTGGATTGGTTTTCATGAGATCTGCAATGTGTCCAAAGTGGGGAAAAATCCTTAATGCTGAAACTTGGCTTCCAAAGACTCAGCACAGAAGTATTTTATCTTTTCTTTTTTTAAAGAAAATCCTTTTTCTGTCTTCAATACTAGTCATAACAGGAGCACTGAGTTCAAAATGCAGCCACAAAGCAGGCGTGGTTCTCATGAATTTGGTTCATGTCAACAAACTGTAGAAGTTTTTTTCCCCTACCTGGATTTGGTTGCAGTGCAGGATGTATTCGGAATCTGAACTGCTCTTCGTGATGTTGTCAGAGGTTTAACCTGGCTCATTGGGATAAGCTGCACAGAGGAAGTCACGTTACTTTATTTCTCCTGTGGCCCTGATTGGTTGAGCCTGTCTCCTGTGATCAAGGAGGCAGGCGGTCAACCCAGTTTAGCAGGAGGGTTTTGTACTTGGTTGAAAGTCAATGGGACTGGTAGTCCTAAGGCATGTGGGTGGTTTTGAAAATCTCACTCAGAGAGGAAAGGTGGATTCTAATTGAACACCTGCACTACCTAGATAAGCCAAACCAACACCATCTTCTAACCGGTTTGTGTCTTACTCTGGAAGACATGCCTATCTAATGGAATTCCCCCCCAGGTATAGGAAACAGTCTAATTCTTATTTTACGTTTTGAGTCATCTAATTATATCTCTGCTTTAAAGAAGAAAATTTCCCTGAGATCAGAGTTTAATAAAGGAAACAGAAGGGAGGCCTTATGTGTATATCTTTCTGACAGCTGCCTATTTGCAATTATAAAAGTAGCTGGCTATAAGAAAGGGCAATTGGACTCCTTGAAAGATCAGAGCTTCATTGCGGTACCAGAGCCACAGTTTAGTCTCATGTTTCATTCCATCAAACAGGCGTGAGATCATGCAAATGAACACAAAACCATCAAATCCAAACCTTATTTAAGGGTTCACGTTGAGATCTGGCCATGGGAAAACACAATTCTTAAATCTTCTTTCACAAATCTGAACAGGGATCATTTTGAGCTCCACAAATCAGCTCTTATTCATAAACTTGTAAACTCCCTTAGAACAGAACTTGGAACAGTTTTCAGAGCTGTAATAAAATAATACTTAGAACTTATATATTGGTCTGTATGGTCAAAATGCTGTAACATATGAAATATTAATACCTAGCATTATATATAGATCTTAAAGCGATTTCCAATGAGCTAAATATAATTATTCCCATATTACGGATGTGAAAACAGAGGCACATAGTGATGAAATGACTTGCCAAACATTTCTCAGTACATCACTGGCGGAGTCAAGAATAGAATCCAGGTCTCCTGAGCCCCAATCCAGTGCTCTAGCCATTGGGCTACACTGTCTCTTTATAAAACATAACAATAATATGTTATTAAAAAGATGATAATACTATGAATTGTAGAAATAAAACGTCAACTCTTGCCTCATAGTTATATATGAGATGATAACAGTCTACCCCATGCTCAGAGTAGGAAACCAGTGTTGTTCTGCAGATATCCCTGGACGGCAACTATTGGCAAATGTTACTTTTTAAATGATAACAACTGTCACTAAAAATGAAATTGATGGAAGCACCATGATATATTTGTTAAAGAACAGCAGCTTTATAGTTCTCTAAATTGATACCTAAACTATTGACCACAATAGCTTCAAAGAAGTATTGCTGATCAGACAGGCAAGAATATATTTCCATAGAGTTCCTTGCTGGTTGAAAATTGTGTGTCAAATATTTTGATTGAAAATGGCTTTTTTAACCACAAATGTTCATTGTTGTAAAAAAAAAAAAGAGAGAGGAAACGTGGACATTACGATTTTCGGGGGTTTCAAAACTGAAGACCAAAAATTTCCTGTTTATCACAAAACCCTGGTGGTCAGAGACACCCAACACTTTTGTTTACTGGATACTAGCATGAGAATGGGAAGCAGGAAACAATGAATAAGTTAATTGAATTGTTCTGTTCGCCAGGATGGAGAGGATGAGATGCCTGTACTGCATCCCTCTCTTACCTCTCCCCAATCCTCTGACCCTGTGAGCACAAACACACACCTTCCTCCTCAGGTCCACAGAAAGGGACCCCCTGTTCAATGCTGGAATCCTGAAAAAAGTGCCAGAATGCAGGGCAGTAGGAGGCTAGGGAAAGGAGAAAAGGGGAGCAGGGGGTAGTGGAGAGAGCTGGGAGTAAGGTAGGGGCAGTAGGCCACCTGTGGGAGGCCAACGGGAGCAGGTGGTAACTCCCTAAAGAGTCTGTCCAATCCCAGCACCCAGGGCTGGCGACAGGGTGGTCTAGGGGGACAGGTGTACCGGGCCCCAGACTTAAGGGGGGCCCCCATGTCAGGACTCAGGAATGCGCAGGCGGGGTGGAAACGGGATGCTCTGCAGAGCCGCGGCGCGCAGCCGGCCGTGTGCAAATCCCCCACCGAGTGGCCACCCCAGCGCTGTAGCCAAGCGCCCGCACCGCACGGCAGACTCCACAGCGGGCCTGGGGAAGCGCGCCCGGCCGCCCTGGTGTGCGGCGCTGACGGTGGCAGAGGCGCCGAGAAGGGGATCCGGCCTCGCCAGGGTAAGGGGGCAGGGGGCCCGGCCCCACTTGGGGGGTGGCTCCGGGGGGGCCTTTGGGCGGGCGGGCTCTGCGGTGAGTTCACCCCCTGTGGGCGCTCGGGAGGTTCATTCATCGGCGTGGCTGGGCTGGGGGGCAGGCAAGGGGGCGGTGGGGGGGGGAGCCCAGGCTGGGCGGGCGGGGAGGGGCGCAGGAGACTAGGCTGGATGGGGTGGGTGAGGCGTGGGTGCGGGAGGGAAGGAGGTTTGGTGGGGAGGAGGCTGGGCTGGGCGGGTCAGGCATGGGGGGCAGGAGGCTGGGTGGGGAGGGGGAGGGAGAGGGGGAGGAGGTCAGGTTCGGTGGGATGGGCCAGGCCAGGCAGGGGTGGGGGAGGGAAGGAGGTTAGATGGGGGGAGGCTGGGCGGGGGTAAAGGAAGATCACCCCCAACAGTGTGGTGGGCCAGGCAGGGATGGGTGGGGAGGGGAGGAGGTTAGGCTGGGGGAGGAGATTAGGTTGGGTGGGCCGGGTCAGGCAGGGGGGGAAGGAGAATAGGCTGGGGGGGAGGTGGGCCAGGCAGGGGTGGTGTGCTAGAGGCCGCCCGCACACGCGCTCACGCCACCGTGCTACCACCGACCACGCCCGGTACCCCTGCGACACAACACCCCCGCTATGCCCGACCAGCAAGGCAGTCCCACGTAGGCCCGGGCGGGGCAGGGCGCGGGAGGCGGGAGACCGGCCGGGGGCGGGGGGGCCCACAAACGATCAGAGTAACGGGCCCCAAAATTTCTGTCGCCGGGCCTGCCACCACCTCCTCTATCTGTGCTCAGGACTCTCTCCTCACTGGGGTATTCGTGGCCCTGCTACCCAGCTCTCAACATCGTCTGACGCTGGCTCCACCCTGGCATCCCAGCTAGGCAGGCCATTCATCTGCTTTAAGCCAGCCAGTCTTGTTTTTGTTCCCTGTCCGGTACGGATATAAAACTGGACATGGTTTTGTGCAGTATCATGTATGGAGGATGCCATTTTGAAGAGTGCACCACTCCATGCCCCTCTGGTGTAACCGTGTATGTACAGTGTGTGGTACACATTGCATAATGGTGTCCACCATGTGGCATGATCTCGCAGCACCTGAGGGGATGGATTTTAGGGATGTGGCCGTGAGCACGCTGCTCCGGCCCCACGCTGTGCTGTCCTGTCCAGTCCTGGCTGCAACATCCCCAGCTCCCTGTCTGCTGACCCACCACTGAGCGTCCACTGTCCAGGCACCTGCCAGCTTAGAGGATACCCTAAAGCCAGGGAGGGAAAGGAGCTGCCTGGCTAGCGACCTGCAGAACTATCAAAACACCACTGAGGCTCCAGAAAAAAAAAAAGCCAGACCAGCAGTCCAGAGCATTTTGGCACAACTCAAGTGCTGCCCTTGCTACCAAAGGATCCGTGCGTGTGGAGACTGGAAAAACAGGGGGCTTATGGCAGAAGAGCTGTGAAGGGCCTTCTTCCATATCATACAGGTGGGACCACAGAAGAATTGAATCCACAGAAGAATTGAATCCTGAGTGAACTTTTGGAGGTTCAACAGCCCCACCTCTCAACAAGCCTTAGGCTCATTGGTAGCCTACTTTGTCCCCCTGAGCTTTAGGTGGCCTATTAGTGACCTCTTTGTTGGCAGGACACAACACATTTTATTGGTCCTACAAAACCCAGAAACTGTGCTACATATTTTTGAGCAACATCTGCTGGCAGCTTATCTATTAATTATTCATGTATATAAAGAAATTTCAGACTACACTCCCCCCCCCCACACACACACCTATCCTCCACTCCCTTAGATCCAGGCATGCCACCCCCAAGAAAATGATGTTCATTTCCACAATAAATTTAGACTTTTCATTAAAAAAACAAGTTTTCAACAGAAACTCACACATTTCAGCAGAAAGCAGTCACTTTTTGCAAAAATGTCATTGAGTCAAGTACCTAACTGTCCATCGAAAACCAAGTTTGATGGAAAATTTTTTGACCAGCCCAACTTAGAAGAATTATTAGTTCATCCCTAGACAAGCCTCTTTTGTCTCATCAGAGTATTGAGGAGCCTATTTGGGGGTAACTGAGGGCCAAGGAACCTTTAAGGCCGTGGGCAGAGGGGAGGAGCAACTCCTGTAGACTCCTAAAGTATGAGGGGTGGGGCACTGGTGAGATAACTCACTTCTAAGCTTCAAGGTTCTGTAGGTCCACACAGAACCTACTAATACTTGTTGGGAGGCAGGGGCACTGATGAGCCTCATAAATCTCATAGAAGTCTGGGGAGACCCTTAATGGGCTGCTTAAGATTTGCAGGGGTACAAGGATCTGAAAGTTTCTTTGGGCCTCTGAACGGGAGAGTTGGGGACCCCAGAAAGCTGCCAAAATCTTATAGGCCCCCTGATAAAACTCCAAAGGGTCAACACGGCATTGATGCACTGAAGGTCCAGAGGCTCCCATCTAAGGACCTTAGAAGATCTGCATTAGTAATGCTCTCCTCCTGCAGATATCTTGGACTCAGAGGAAAAAGAGGACATGTTCTCTCAATCCCCTTTTACTCCACAGCCCCGTATGGGGCTATTTAACAAAAACTAAGGCAATTCTCTCACAAAACCAGTCTTCATTATGTGATGTTTTCAGATACAGACCAATGTTTTGAACATATAATTATTTTAAGAATATTTTAAAAATCTCTGAACCAAAACATTAGAAACCCAAGAAATTCAGAGTTCAGTTGAAAGCCTTTGAAAGAATGGAAATACCGCCAAATTACTCGAACTCTGAGCCACAGTGACAACCTGGAAAAATAAGAAGCTCTTACAACCTCAACCATCCATAACAAACAGATTCGTTTTTTCAGCGACCACAGGATTCAGAATGGCTTAATCTCAGCCATTGAGTGGTTGTGCCACTTTAAACCCTTCTATACGGTCCTACACAATGCACATTAAAAAGTCGCACATTTCTGATGAGACAAGTGGCATATTCAAAGCAATCAATCCCACCTTCCTTCAGGGCTCACTTTTGCAAAGCACTGAGGACACCTCACACGATTTGGCCCTATGATTCCATGTGGCAGCCAATTATTCAATCATTATTGGACAGAGCTAGTGAGTCTCCATATACCCTGTTTCCCCGAAAGTAAGACATCCCCCGAAAATAAGACGTACTTCAAGTTTTGCCTCTCGCTGTAATATAATGTAATGTAATTTTGGGAGCAAAAATTAATATAAGACACTGTCTTATTTTCGGGGAAACACGGTAGTAAGCCCATATTCACAGATCATTAGAGTATTCATGTGAAAAGAACAAAGTTTAGTGTGGTGACAGAGTTGCACACTGAAAACTTGATCCAAAGCCCTCTGAAGCCAAAGGAAAGACTCCCATTTATTTCAATGAGCTCTGGATCAGGCTCTTAGAATATGAGACACATATATAGGAATCATGTAAACTCATTGCTCTGAACTGCTCATTTTTGAAATTCGACAGGAAAAGAAGAGAATGTGGCAGATCTTTAAGAGGGTGGAGTTAGGATAGTTTGGCTACATTAACTCTGCATAGTTCATATGCAGACACAAACCTGCATTTCAAAACCTTCCTGTGTCCGAGCAAACCTATAGCAGTTGGCAGAGTTGACGTGTGGGGAGCGGGTCGTGTGGCTCCCCCAGGGCTGCTGCTGGACTTTTATTGAGCATGCTCACATTGACTAAGCATGCTCAGTACATCTGTTGAAGATACTGCCCTCCCTCCCCCGCCCACTATTCGCAGGTATGGGTCATCTTAGGCAATTGGCCCAATACTGAGCCATGCAAACGGAATTCTTCACAATCCAATGAATGTGGCCCACTCAAGTTGAGAAATCCATTTGTGAAAAACTTTGAAAAATCTTACATAATGGACCATGAGGCATTCCATGTGCTGTTCTTCATATTTCAAAGATGTTTTTGTATCAGTTACTTCTCATATACCTCAGTGAAGGGGTTGCTTTTCTTTTTAATGCAGCATTGAAATAAACAACCTGAAAAATTATCTTAATTATGGGTAAAATCTTGTTGCCATTGAACTCAATGGCCAAGCTTCCACTGATGTCAGGAGGACCAAGATTTCACCTACTGGGTCTGAGTTGAGATTTGGGCTCTAATAGTTAATAAAATAAAAACCAACCAAGAATGTTCCTTATACTGAAACTTTTAGGAGCTTGGAGAAATTCAGTTAACCGATGTCCATTATTTTTCATTTTCACACAGCTCCACCCTTCCTGACTCACTCTCTTTCCTTCTTAAGTCTTTCTATAACACCTACCACAATGGTATCTAAGTCTCAAGCAAGGCTGGTCTTGCATTCTGTTCCCTAGTCTGACCGGAAGCAGGAAGCACTTAAAACCACATGGGAAAGCCTGTCCTTGCAAGATTTCCATCCCGGTTTTGCACATGCTAGAAGTTCAGATACTTCAGAGAAGCTTCTGAACTGAACTACTGAACCTTTTGAAGTTGGCCCATCTTTAACTGAGACACAAACCAAGTAGGAAGCTCAGAATTAAGGCTGACATTCTATCTTTAACTCGTTCAAGGTTCCAAAGGTGCCTCAAATCATTAGATCATTAGAAAGGAAAGACTTCCACCGGGATCAGTGGGAGCTGGATCAGATTATATGTGCTGCAGTACCCAGGCACAATGGGATGAGTGAAACACAAAGTGGCTGCCTCAGCTTTGTATCTACTTGGCTGTATCATAAGCCATACTGGAGATGTAGCGCTCTGTGTATTAATAATACATTTATTATAGCCATCCTATGGAATGCTAAATTAAAGTGATATTTTATTTCAGCTGAATAATCTGACGGCTTTATTATCATTTGACACGAAAGTGCAATTTGCCATGCCACATACATTGCTACACACTTTCTCAATAGGATCATAAAGGCAGCACTACTGACCAAGAACATAATACTTACATGGTGTCTTGAGAAAACACTAGGATTTTGAAAGTTCTCCTGTCTCTTTTTAATAGTTCAAACCAAAATTGAATTGTTTTTTAAAGCTCTTTGCTGCTCAATAACTCCAAGTGCTAACAGAATTTAATATTCTGTTGTCATGACCTTCTCAGCTTTCACCACAGCTTTCTGTGAAATACGTTCTAACCCAGGTCTTGTTTTTGCTCACACCTATTTCATTACTACTGTCACTTAATTTAAACAGAACACCAAGCACCTACTTGCCACCATAAATGCGGTTAATGCCCCTTTTGGAGTCACCAGCAGGGTGAGCTCTTACACTCGATGGCTGACTTCAGTCTCTTCCCCCTAAAAATCAAGTCTCACTTATTCAATTTATGCTTCCTCCTCCCGATTACATGAATCCTTTCTGCCATGAACTTATGACCCTTAGCCCTGTAATGCATCACACTACTACACTAGTTCCATAAGGCAGACAATGTGCGGCTACTTTGGCTTGTACTAGTGCTGACATTCTAAAAGCTGCACTGAATGAATGCAATACAGCACATGCCACACTTGACTTCGGTGTGCAGTGGGAATAAAATGGTAGGGTAATATTCCCCAAATTTTAAGACAAAGCTAAATCTGTGCCCTCTCCTGTTTCACGGTGACTGAAGAGGTAAAGAAATTAATACAGTTGGGGGGGGGGGAGGGATATTGTTTTTGCTAATGCTGCTGCTTTACCAGCGAGCTGAAAAAGTTCTCCACTATTATCTGTATATTTCCTGCTTTGGTTTTGAGAAGCTGGAATTAAACTGACGAGTTTTCTTTTTGAAAAGGTCACAAAAGACTATGGTTAGTTTGGGCTAGGCTCAACATGCACTAGACTTTTCCAAGTTTACCAATATCAAATATGGTTAGTCTGAGAAGCATCACTGCTGAAAACTCATATCCAGGGGGACACAGATAGTTTACATTACCTGATCAGGAATCTAATTACAATGATAAATATGAAAATGCCAACGACATGGAGAAAAAGTTAAAAAGATACACTGTTTATTCCGTCAGTTACAGTAAGGTCATCCTTAGTTATTATTTTAATGGTTAATTTAACTAATCCAGGTTATTTTAATGGTTAATTTAACTAATAAAGGTTCAATTAGAAATGCATCTTTTACTGCACTCGGGTTAATGAAGCTGCAGCATCACCACAAGTCAAAAATATTGAATATTTATGTATTTTTGAAATGGCAAAATAAGTATTCTTGCAGAAAGTAGTTGGCCTGTGTAACTTGATGAACTCACTTAAATAGTTCGACTGTTAATCAAAAAAGTAAATTATACTCACTTGAATAGTTCAACTGTTGATCAAAAAAGTAAATTATATAAGTGTATACTGCAACCCAGAAACATGTGGACACAGCTGTCGTGTCATGTGTCGCAGCTCTACTTGCTGCCAGCTGGCACCTACACAAAGACAAGTCAAGGCCAACAATTACTGTTATTCATAACAGCGAATGTGCATTCAAAACACACAGTGCAGGCTTTATTAAATAACTTAGTATTCAAATGTATCCAGACTGTTGAATTGTTTTGTAATCACACGTCACTGTATGCCAGGCAAATACACCAAAATGTCCTAGGAGTCCAGAATTTCTTGTCTTTACCCAATTAACCCAAATACCGTTGGGGCTGGTCTATGGGCTATTTGTGCTGTGGTCTTCAGGATTCCTCATGCACTTAGCAAACAGCTGAGCACAATCACCACATTAAGTCGTAAGACTTTCAAATTAACAGTCATGCACCACAGTATATATATTTATCTGTAACATCACAATAACCACTTTCTAGGTTAGAGAAATCACACATGCAATTAAGAAGTGTAAAACAATGGAAGCAATTAGAATAGTTTCATAGGCAAAATCCTTTTCCTATCTAGACCAAGCTTATATTTAGAACTGAAATGCCAGAGGTGTTCACTGTACTTCTTTGTATGGTTCCCTGTTCCAAGTGTGCAAATAAGCTTAGAGTACGTAACCTCAATGAGGAGTTCATGGAATATGCTCCCAGTGATAAATAACTAAAAACGACTGGGTTTAATTCAACTCTTTTTGTTTGCGGAGACACAAGCCACCCTTAATTAAAGAACAAAATACCATTCTACAGAAGTGATGCAAATCAGTGGGTCACCATTAATGTCAAATCCAGCATTTTGAATCATTACCGTAAGAATGAAGGGTGTTTTTTTTTAATAAAGTGAATGAAAAAAAAAAGGCATCTGAAAAGTCAATATTTAAATTAGGAAATTTTTAATTGGATGGACGCATCCTCAACTGGTGTATATCAGCGCTGCTCCATTGCAATCAACACAGATGTGCTAGTTTACACCAGCTGAGGATTTGGCTCGGACAGTTTCAATATTGTTAAAAATGAAAATAACAGCGTGTCACTTCAAAAATTCCTCCTTTGGAAAAAAAACACAGCAACCATTCCTCAAAAGGGCTGGCACTCATAGTGACTTGTATGTATTAAATCACATGCTTCATCTCCGCTGTGACAGAATGGAATGGGTGGGGGAAGGCATAACATTTTTCCCTCTGATGATGCCAACTTAGTTGCACTCCAGGGGAAAGTGCATATGCTGATCCTTCTCCACACTGCTGCACAGCCTATTGCTGACTGTGGTTTACTTGTGACTGCAGGGTATGTGTGTGTGTGTTGACTGCAGGGACTGTGTGTATGTGTGTGTGTGCGCGCACGCCCAAGGCCATTCTCCATGTTTTACTATTGTACCCTGAAAAGGAATATTGGGACTTGAGAGTAAACAAAGTAAATATATCAGTTTAAGCAGTGGGAAATGCTAGGTCCCATATTTATTTTTGTTTTTTGCCTTCTATACACCACAGTTCATTTTTGTAGAATATGAGTGAGATCCTCAGCTGTGGTAAATTAATTTAGATCACTGAAGTCAATTGAGCTACACCAGTTTCTACCAGCTGAGGATTTGGCCCTGTGTTTTTTTAGAAACTTGCTTATCTTTAAAGCCAAAAATCTTCATTTCCTGAGATACATTAATAAGAAGTCTGAACACAGAAACAGCAGAGAGGAATGACATGGCCTGCATTACTTTGTTTACAATAACCTCTTTTTAGTGGCTGATGTCTACAGTCGTGCCAAGTATGGTTTCAATTTTTCCTTTGAAATGTAGACCAACCAAATAACACCAACACATTTTCCATGTGACTTTTATAGACTGTATTCCCGAAAACTAATGTCTACCCTGTTTTCAGAGTATGAGTGCTGTTTGTGTTACTAAATACCGGATAGGTTTTATCACCCAACATGGTTTAAATATGTACATCACTGGTATAGACTGCTAATGCCATGTAAACTACCGAATTAGAGGTCTTTGTGAAATCTCTCTTGTCTAACTTGAGTTCATAGTCATAACTTCTACTGTATAAAATTTTAGAAGTTGTTTAGTATCCAAATTTAGGTGTTTTTCTTTTTAAATTGTGAAACACCCAGGGTAAACTCCTGACCACCCCACCCCCCATTGAAATCAATGGCAAAACTCCTACTCACGTCATTGGGCCAGGAATATTAACAGAAATTAATCTAGGAGGGGTTTTTCAAAGCATGCAGCACTGGTCTAGCACTTCTCCAGTTGAAGTCAATGGGAGTTTTGAAAATCCCTCAGTCAGGATGAGATTTTCAGTCACTTGGGGAATTTGGACACTCAATACTCCTTAAAATGAATGTGAATTGGGCATCCAAATCTTTTAGGTGGCTTTGAAAATCCCATCAAAATGCCTAAAGATAAATAGATTTTGTTTATATTTAACTATTTCTCAGCAGTACTTGAAACCTAAACACTGCAGCCTTTTGCTAGTTCATAAGGTTTTGTAAAGGAAACTAACTAGAAATGAAGTGAAGCTGATTATTTATTTTCATTTTTCAGTTGGGGTGAAATGCAACAGGAAAATAAACAGCATAAATGAGCGGTAATAAGATTTTAAAAACTCTTTTAGGGTTAATAATGTTATGAACAATTAATAACACAAGAAAGGATATTTGTTTATACATAGGTAATATTTACAGGTTAGTATCCTCTTAAACACATAAAATATTCAGTAATAATAACATTAATTTACTTCCAAATATGTTGGCCAATGTTTCAGTCAGGATTTTTACAACAGTTCACAGATGTTACCTGCCATATCTAACTGATTATTTGACTGATTTCCAGAGTTCCGGTATCATACATGAAGTCAGGGATGATCAGCACACTTAAAAAATGGAAGATAAAGCCGGATATATGTGTAGCTAGCAGCCCATCCGTCACGTCCACACAAGCTGATGCAAGGAAACCACAAGTGGGACATTTCAGGCACATGTGGAGCATCAAACCATTGCTGGAACTCCTGCTGAGTCTGTTTATTGCAGAGTAATCCTCTCAAAAAATTGCTAAAACGAAGTGCTAATTCTTTTTTTTACTGTGGATTTTGGCCGCAATTGAGTTACCCCAGAGATCTAGGGAAAGGTAGGAGAGAGCACCTGGGGGGCAATTTTAGGCTGCTAGCTAAGAGATTAATGTTCAGAACCTCCTTTGTAGCATTCTGTGAAATGCTTCTTGTTCCATGCACAGGGCCAGGCAGAACGGTGGGGTCTCAATGTGTGGTTGAGATGATGGTAGTAAAGGGAGGAGGGTTTTAGGTTTATTAGAAACTGGGAAACCTTTGAAAAAAGGAGGAGCCCATATAGAAAGGACGGGCTCCACCTAAATCAAAATGGAACCAGGTTGCTGGCATGTATAATTTCAAAGGTTGTAGAGCATTTTTTAAACTAAAGGGTTGGGGGAAAGACGACAGATGAAGATGAGCCCATGGTTCAAGTGGAGACATCACTTAGAGATGAAGTTATCAAAGGAAGTAGCTCTATTTGGTAGAGTTGTTAAAGTACAGGTAGGAGCCAGTGAGGAACAGTCAAACATAAAGAATCAGAGAGGTAGCCGTGTTAGTCTGGAATAGCAGAGGTAACAAAGTCCTGTGGCACCTTAAAGACTAACTATAAAGTTTTGAAGCATAAGCTTTCGTGGGCTAATACCCACTTCGTCGGATGCAAGCAGTCAAACGTAAGAGTCCCATTTAAATTTAACGCATGAAGACAAGCAACTGAATATTGGCAAAATGTACAAGTGCTCGTCTCCAAATGCTAGAAGGTAAAATACTAAGATGAGTGAACTAGAGTACTTGGCATTGAATGAGGATATTGATATAATAGCCATTGTGGAAACTCAGTGGAATGAGGATAATCAGTGGGCCATGGTAATAACAGGTTACAAAACATATAGGAATGACAGAGTAGGTTGCACTGGTGGGGTCCTGTGTGTGTGTGATGAGGTATACCTACCCCACACTGGTTCACCAGGGGCTAACCACTCTCTATGGGCTGAGGAGGCCATGCCCCCTCACCTCTGCTGGGTACACTCCAGCTGGAACCAGAGTATAAAGGGAATAGCCCACCTCAGTCTGGGCTAGCTACTGATGAGAGCAGACATTTAGCAGCCTCCTGCAGGGTGACTGGTGGAGCTCCAGGGCGTAGAAGCCAGCTGGGTTGAGGCTCCAATGGACCCTCAACTGACTGCTGCCAGTGACAGAGGAGAGACAGTAGAGATATGTTAGTAGAAGATTATAATTTAAAGATTATAATCTAAAGACCTCATAAGGGACAGTATTATGATCATGGGAAGGTGGAGATGTGTCCTGGAGGTGGCTTGGAACACCACATGATTGCGTGCAGCGGTTCACCCCAGAATCTCTCCAGTTTGTTTTATTAAAGTCTTATTCCTTTCTCGTTCATTGGTTTGTTATTTAATGAACCCCAAGATTTTACAGCCATGAGATTACCAGACTTGTAAGGAAGGGTAGGAAACAGCCCAGGGGTGGGACTGTGAAAATGGGTAAATGAGAATGATCATAGAGGTATCAGTTCTGTAGGGTCCTGGTTTGAGACCTGGGGGAGAAGAGTGGGCCTGGGTTCCCCAACTCAGACTGCCCTTCATGGGCCATACTGCAAACCATGCAGCAGAAGAACTGCTCTACTGACCCTGGTCACTGGGCCATAGTGCTCTGAGCTACAGGGCCACTACATAGACTTCAGGCCTCAGAGGGTCGCTATCTGGTTCCCAGTCTCCACCTGGTCCAGTGTAACTATGTGCTACCACAATTTAGCGAGGTGGTCACATCAGTCAACATTCAAGCTCTGTGATGTTCTCATTTTGTGTCTAGGCTACTCTGGGCAAATGGTTAGGAGAGGACATTTTATTATCAATTCTTATTTAGGCTTGTGAGCCAACAGGGCCACTCAGAACAAGGGAAATTAGGCTTTGCCTCAAAGATCATCTAGTTAGACAATCAAAGCAATACAAACAGAAGGCCAGGTTCACTGGCATGCTCTGACTGATGACTAGTGAATTTGGCTTGGAGAATGTCCTGCATGAGTGGAGGATGGGATTGGCACAGGGCAGTATACGGATTTTAAATCTGTAAACTAGGATTTGTTTGTTTCGTGGGCTAAGCCAGGAAGGCCTCATGGAAGATGATTCTTTTAATAACCTTGGGGTTGGGTTTTGAAAAGTGCTCAGCATTGACCTTATTCTACCCCTTTTGAAGTCAATGGGGGTGTTACCACTGACCCCACTGAGAACAGAGTTAGGTCAGCGTGGAGCACTTAATGGACAACTGAACTGATGCAGGCACTGAAACCAAGCTGCAAGGCCCATGAAGAAATGTGAGATGACCAAAGAAGCCATTTGCTACAATTTCTCATTTTGTTTTGGTTTTTTCCCCACCTCCTCCGATTTCTTGGGGCACACACCAGCTTCCCTCCACTTGTCTTCATGTCTCTTACGGGGAGTGATCTCACTATCACACTGGCAGGGAGTCCTGCACAGTGATTATAGGTATACAAAGGCTGGATACAGGAATGTTGCCAGGTAGGTTTGAAGTCTGCTCCCGCATTCCACACCAACCAGCTGCGGGAAACATTTCAAGCAGGTACTGTTGCATTGGGGCCATGGGTGTAAAGGGGGCCCAGCCAAGGTCACCCGCCCTACCAGTGCATGGGAGACTCACTCCTCCCTGGGAGTCTGGGACCCATGCAGCATCCCAAGCCAGGTAGAGGAGGAGCCAGCCAGAGACTGAAGCTTACAGAGCAGCTGCAGAAGAGATTTGAGCAGGGACCAGTGGAGACTGATGATGTCAGCAGAATGCTTTCCCTAGTTTTCACTCTGAACATTACATACCCAGTGCTGATTGGCTGTTTGCATAACACTTCCCACCTCCTCCCTTTTATTTGCCTACCAAAACCAGCTGAAAGGACTTAAATACATAGGTGCTGGAACTAGGGGTGTTCCCAAACCCCCTGATTTTTGAAGTGGTTTCCATTATATACAGGGTTTACAGTTTGGTTCAATGACTCTCAGCATCCCTACTATAAAAATTGTTCTAGAAGCCCTGCTTAAATAACAAAACACAAGCAAAAGAAAGTCACAGAAATAACACGAAATTTGCAGCCATTCCTTTGCTCCCTATGTCTGTGCGTTCAACCCTTTCCCCTGTCCTTTGAGTATTTCGTCTGTTTGGACTGCAAGCTCTTCAGGTCAGTAATGTCTACATCTCCGTGTTTGTAAGGTACCCAGCACCATGGAGCCTTGGAGTCAGCTGGCCGCTAGGCACTCCTGTAGTAAACACATTCAATTTAATCCATATTCATACAAAACTCCCACTAGTTACAGTTGGTTTCATCATCTCTTATGTCCCATCTTCATCTCTGTAAATTCTCTGAGATAGGGACCAACCCATTTTTGTATCTCAGAACTTCACTTTTAGCATTAAGGCCTAAATCTTCAAAAGCGACTAGTGATTTTGGGCACTCAGCTTGAGATATCATAGAGGGTCTTGATTTTTACAAAGTTTGGTGCCCAACACTTTCTGATCATCAGGGTCCTTTCATGTATCTCAGGTTAAAAATCATTAAGCGGATGATAATTTAGGACTATATAAATAAAAATAGAAATAAGTATTACAAGTAATAATTAATAACTAATGAAATGTTGTTTTTTAAGTTGAAATTGCTTTGTTTTGGTGGCTCTACCTGTTCTTTCACCAGGTACATAATCAAAAGAAAAGCCAAGTCAGTGAATATGAAGGTTGTAGGCTTTCTGTAGGTTTCGTTTTCTGAAGTTGAATGGTCCATTGGTAACCATGATCCAAACGTTTCCTACTTCTTCACAAGACATTACAGTATTGACAAATAATTGGTGGATTCCCTGTGTATTTACTCGTGACTTACTGAACTAGTGCTGACTGCATCTTGAATGCTTGTTCATTGGGAGTAACTCAAGGCTGACAGCTAGTGAGGTCATTTAGCAGTCTAGCCAAGGCCTGTATGCCATTACAATGAAGTAATAATGTATTTATAACACACCTAACCACTGATGGCTTCTATTCCTGTTGGGGCTTTTTTTTTTCTCTTGCATTTGCACAGATGTTTTTTGAGAACTGGTCTCCAGAAAAAGCCTTGTAGAAAACAAGCTACGTCTGTTGATTCTGGCTGGCTTTTATAACGATAGTTGTTAGCACACAGGATTTATGTTTCAAATATCATTTTAATTTCTAGGGCTGCATTTTTTAACCACAAAATCTTAATTCAATGGTGTACTATAAATGCTGCAGCTCCTTTATAAAAATGTAGAACAAGCTGTTTCTAAGGAAATATTCTGAGAGTCTGATTCATAGAAATGCTTCTCACATGCATTTTCCATGGAATTTGCTCTGAAATATGTGTGTAATATGGTCTTCAATAAATTATGTACTTTTGTGATTCATTAAACCGTTTCCCCTGCTCACAAGTAGCAACCTGTTCATTATACACAAAAATGTGCAACCCGCCAAAAAAAGCAGCATTCTCATCATATTCATTGGCTGCTATTATTCTTTATCTTAAAAAAAAATCTATAAAAGTATTTAGAGAATGACAGTGCATAAATTAAACTGGCATCTAGCTTTAATTTACATGCAGGCAAATTAAGGATACATCCACATCCTTAATTACCTCCTTGTTCAATTTAAAGAGTATAGGGCTTAGAATGCCTCATGTAAAGATAATGATGATTTTTAGAAATGAGTGACGATTGACAAGATGCTTGTAGGAATGTTCACTCTAATTTCTTAATGAGTTTGTTCCAGCCATGCTTACACCCATTTTCTTTTTCCTATAATTCAATATTTATCTGATCAAGTTTTACTGGCCTGAATCTTCATGGAAAGTGCATTTCAAAATTTCA
The DNA here is from genome assembly GCA_032164245.1 of Sternotherus odoratus. NCBI lineage: Eukaryota > Metazoa > Chordata > Testudines > Kinosternidae > Sternotherus > Sternotherus odoratus. Next base: position 156,813,582 of record JAVMKO010000003.1, read on the forward strand.
TTGGTAGTCAAATAAATGTTAAATTCCAACTAACACATATTTATGCTAGAAGGACTAATTAGGCATCATTTAAAAATATCATGTGCCATATCTCACCAATGACATCTAACCAACCAAGATATCTTGAATAGCAAATGGTCCAAACTCAAAGAACAGTATGTAATCAATAGAATTCTATCAATTTACTTTGTTCTAGTTAGAATGATAGATGGTTGAAAATGTAGGGCATCTCTGTTCTTTGGGGTACTTTGCTACTCATGCATCATCCAATTTCCACCTACTCCATCCCATTCTGCAGATTAAATGGTTAACTTTGAATACTTGTGCCAACCAGTCCTAGAATTTAGTTTAACAGAAGTGTGCCTCCTTCTCAAAAGTCACTTCCTCTCTGAAACAGCCTGCCTCTGTCTTTCCAGATCTCATTTCCACTTAACCCTGAGTATTCTACATGCAGCATGATATATAGATGTAAAATTGAAGGCAACGGAATTGCTCATTAGTAGCGTATAGTAGTGTAAATGAGATCAGAACCTGTTCCAGCGACCTCCCAAAGGTAATGCACTCTATGCCCTTCACACAAAGAAAAGAAGAATGAGAAACAGCCATCGTGGTTGTTGTTTTGAAGGTGAGGCATATAGATTGGTACTCACTACAGCCTCACATTATATAGGAAGAGCTAAGAAACATTCTCTTCACACAAAGAAAAAGAAGAAATACTACGTTCTCATTCTTTTTTAAATGTCATGTCCAGACACATTGGACTAATTCCACTTCACTGCATCACAACATGCTACATTAACTGCCACAAGACAAGAGCCAACGCGACCCACCACCACATGCTTCCAATGCAACCATATCATTTCAATTTTTCACACACTTTACTTCTGTGTGTAGAATGTGTTCTATAGCACAGTAAAGTCTCCTCTCCCCAATCCTTTGACACGGGCTACCAGTCTGAAACAAAGCTCAGTTTCATATCTGAAACACAGAGACACAGGAGGAGGGAGGTAAGGAATCACAAAAGGAACAGCTGGCTATAGCCATGCCTAGGGCTCTGAGGATTCTGCTGGTTCAAGCATCCAATCATGAATCTGCACGGCAGGCAACAACTCTGTGGCAATCCTTCCCAGTGTTCCTGAGATATTGTCTATTGAAAGGGGACCTCTTGAGGAATAGCACAGTGTTGATCCCGGATGCCAGCCTGAAAAAAATGTGGACTAGTGAACAACTCTAAAGCCCTACCTTTAATTTTCGATGCTCCATCCTCTGTTAAACAAAGTGGGAAAAGATCAAGCCCTGATGGAGGAGACTGTAAGTTCTTTGGAGAACATCTTTTTTTGTTTTGTGTTTGTACGGTGCCTACCACAATGGAGTTCCGATCCATGACTGGGGCTGCTAGGACGACTGCAATAAAATGAATAAATAAACAATACCAACAAGCTGCATAGCGAGGAGAGGTAGGTTTCCTAGTCAAGATGTCACTATCAGGCTAGGAAAATGAGAACCTTAAACGATGATGATGATGATCATAGACAGATCTGAAAGAAAGCAAAGAAGGTCGGTATCGGCTCCTAAACGCAAAAATGCAGAGCATGGCACAGAAACCAGATTAAGGGAGAGACACCCTCAGAAGTTCAGTGAATTTTAATCAATATTATTTTTCAACCACCATCACTTTCCCTGATTAGACACTGCACTTGATTCTTCACTACGCTTTGTTTAGTCATTCATACCTGCAAAATCAGTGCAAAATAATTGAAATACTGATTTGGGAGCATTTCTCACCCATTTAGTTAACACAACATGCAGTTAGCACTAGGGCAGATTTTCTTTTTCCAGAAAATACATTTGTCATGCCATTTGCACCATGTGCTCTATGTGTCCGTAGGAAGGAAGATGGCTGCTGTTGAATGAGGTGGGATTCAGAAACATTCCCAGTAAGAAACTGGGTGAAAACAAAAGAACATGGGTATCAAAGCAGCCAAGGGCACCAGTGAGAAACAGGAAAAGGGGCAACTAATGTAATTTCAATGACCTGGTGGATCATTGGTGCCCCCTCCAGTAATACTCCGTTCTCACCTGTCCTGGGAGTTCAAGCAAGATCGTGAACCATCAACGAGCAGCACCACAATCTTTTGCTGCCTGACTAGCTAGTCCAAGGCCAGCAACTCTGTATGGAAATGCAGGCCTGGCAAACAGGTGCACATGATTCATTCATCTGCACAGGCTAGAAAAAGCAACTCTGGCAAGCTGATAGAGTATGCAAATCTGATGGCAGCAGCCAGTCCTTCAACACTTTCATTCCTCTATTACTTCTTGCACATATTTTGTAAAGTGCTTTGAAAATGAAAAGCCCTGTGAGTAAGTGCTAAGTATTATTAGTATCTTCACTGCTGTTTAGTAACACTGTGACAGGACATAAGGCTCTGTTCATTCACCTAATACCGATGAGTGCAAAAATGGTTACCATTTGATGGCTCTTCATTGACCCATTTGAAATGAGTCTGAGTCCAGTTCCCAGCTGTCTATGTCACAAACAAAACTCTTACCATGACTGACACTAATTGGCAGCCTGGCAGTCTCAGCAGAGAGGCAAAGGAATGAATGGGCATGGAAACTGAACTACCATCTCAGGCCTACAAGTGCCTGCTCCTTTTAGTTCAGGGTAGACACCCTCTAGGGAAGTTTGGGGAAGCCTGCATAGTCCCTGCCTATGCTATGTCAGTTCTCTGGGTGAACAGAGGATTCAAGTCTCCCAAAAATCCATGCAGCAAACTCCATGAATATTAAGTCCACAAAAACAATTTTTAAAAATTCAAAAATATCTGAAAAACATTTAAAAGCATCTTAACAATACCTCAGGCTTATGTATCTTCATGTCTAAATTAACCTTCAGATAGTCAGGCTGAACAAATATTCAGTGGTCCTCCTCTCTCCATCTTCTGTCCTCCAACCTCTTGGTCCATCCCCAAATTCTGAGTGGTAACTGACTACTATGTCAATGACACTGAAGATACAGCAATCGTGCATTAGAAGGGAGAATCTTCTGGAGGAAAATGAAAACCTATAGCACATATTAGCAGAACTGTCTTCTAGTTTCTTTAGCTCCATGTCTTCTCTTTTTGTATTTTTCGCTTAGCTATTTTATGTCAACAGTGATAAATGATCAAGCAATTATGGAGATGTTCCACTGTATACACAGAAAGTTGCACTGGTTTAAAGCAGGTTTTTTAACCAATTTAGTTAAACGATTCAAACCCCTATGGGAATATTCTTAATATGATTTAAACCTGGCTTATATCAATTTAGTCTAAGTTGATTCCTTGCTGACCTGAGTTAAATTAATATAAACCAGGGTTAAATCAAGATAATCAATTCCACACGAGTTTTCACTAGTTTAACAAAATTGATTTAAAACTATTTTAGTTAAACCAGAACAGCTTTCGTGTGCAGGAAGACAAGCCCTAAAGTCCCTATGTTCCAGAGCATCGTTTACAACAGACCAAAAGAAGTTTCACAAACCAAATATACCAAAGTTAGAATATTTTGCAATGCTAAACTGAATGGGCTGCTTTGGATTTTTATAAATATAGGTGTCTGCAAAAGAAGCTGGGAATTGGTGTAAAATGGAAGTTATCCAGAAGCAAATGCAGCGCAAAACAATTAATTTTTATATAGTATCCTTCAAACATAATATCATAAAATGCTTTATGGGAAAAGACAATCAGAAGTTAAAAAGAAAAAGTGTTGAGGGCAAAGTTTAACTAGGGTAAGTGACTCACTAGTGGAGGGAAGTTCTAGTCTGGTGAGATAGATGAGGTACAACAAGTGAACAAGGACTTTCCACAACCCCAGCCCAAACTGTGAAGCAACGAGGGAGCCACAAAGAGGGAAACACTGCAGGAGAAGCATGACTGAGCTGAGAAGCAGGTGGTCATGAGGTTAGAGAGGCAGGGAAGAGCAAGTTCTGGAAACTAGGAGGGCCATTTTGAACTGGGTACAAAGATGAATAAGAAGCCAGCGCAGGAGGATAAGACTAAGGTTGTAGGAGAGCCATAGCCATAGAGGAGCCTCTGAACATCACAGTATTTGATGGAAATGTTGACATTTAATGGCCAGAACAGAGGGCACGGGGACAGATGAGCCTTCTGCTCTGATGGTCCCTACTCTGCAGCCAGGGCCAATCATAGCTCCTCCAAGGAAGAGGAAAGGCCATGGACCCTCCATACACACTAGCTCATAGATTTGGCTGGGCACAGACAGGACAGTGCTTGCACCCGCCCCAAAGATGGTGCAGTTTGTTTGCTCATATTGTGTTCCACAGGAAGTCCTCTCCTTCAGAGATTTCCCTGGAGTAATGTGGCTTCACCTTACCCTCAGCATCTGGCTGAATGCCACACACTAGCTCTATATGATTTATGAGAGGCCAGGGTCTCAGACCATTTGGGCAGCTTGGGCCATGGCCCCATCAGCTCTATCATGAATCCATCCCTGAGTGAAAGTGACAGAGGCTGAGCATGACCTAAAAATTCCATTGGCTGGATGTAAATATAAGTATATTTCATCATGTCCATATGATACTTGGTCGGAGCTACATGCTCTTCCTTTACTTCCTCCGAAGTAAGGTTCTGCCTAAATTCTGGAAATGCCTTTAAATATCAATTTGAAAGTTATAGTTTGAAACAGGGAACTAAATCTCTTTACGTTTTACATGAGCAGACTGGAGACCCAATGGGCACACAGCTGCATTCCTGTGCATGAAGAGCCAAAATTTCATTATTGTGGGAACAAACTGCATGCAAGACAAGATGACTGCATAAGGCTGGGATGAAAATTCAGTTCAAAGAATATAGATGAGAAAGGAATAGATTTTTCTGCCTTATAACAGCATGCAAAACCTAGGGACAATCTAGGTGTCAAGAGTTTTAGCTGAAGGAGAGGTATAGTGCATAAAACCAGATAAAGGAAGCCAAATTACCATGGGATGTTGGGATAACTTAAAACAAAGCAGTTAACAAAGCAAAGAAAAAAATTGGCCTACTGAGAAGTGAGTGAGAAGTAAAGAAAAGACGGGCAACCTGTGAGATGTAAGGAAAAGTCACTTTGGCTTAAATGAACATTTTAATTTCCTAACGCAGAAAAGGAATCAAGGAGAAATTTTGTACCTGTCTATGGATGTATGACAGACACTGAAAAGGGAATTCTCACAGGTGATGTAACATTGGGATTTTATGAACGTGAATTTAGTGAAAAAGAATGTTATGCTGTCAAGGATTTCACAATCTAGATCTTTCTGGCTAATTAAGAGAGCTAATGAGGTTTGCATGCCTTCACTTGAACCTGCTCTGTTGTTTTCAACTTCCTCTTTCTTTCATCTTAACATAGATTTATTTTATAGTCCTGAAGACCCAGAGCAGTCAAATAAATTTCAACTGTTACCATGGAATCAGTACACTAGGTTGCGTATGATCTTTTGGATTAACTGGAGGGAAAAAGATGGACAAAATGTGCACAATAGCACGTGAATTTTGTGATGCTTGTGATACATACATTTTGCACAAGTGACTGGAGGCAGCTGGGAGAGCTGTGATCTGAATCTGAAAGTGAAATAACTGACAGTAAAGCATCTTTTAGTAAAAAAATAAATGACCATGTGTTTACATGAGAAAGACAAAGGTGACTTTAAAAAATAGTAAATATAAAAGTCTGCCACTAATTTAAAGAATTTATGGCGAGCTTCATTCTTGATGTTAAACAAAGAAATACACATCTCATTATTATCAGTTGCCTGGAATCCTTTGGTATTTGTACACTGTCCCTTGAATGTGTCAGGAGTCATGTCAGAAAATGAACAAGAAATGTAAAACTTGGATCTGAGGAGGACAACATACAGCTTGAATCTGAGGACCATGACTGTACTGAGGTAGCATGGTCAGCCAGTTCAGGTGTGACAGTAATCTAGTGTGACGGGAAATCATAGAATCACAGGGTTGGAAGGGACCTCAGGAGGTCATCCAGTCCAACCCCCTGCTCAAAGCAAGACCAATCCCCAATTAAATAGCTATAATGATCCACATTAAAAGGCAAAATAACTAGCATACATCTAACTTCTTGAGTTGTTATAGCCTAAAGAATGGAGCAGTGAACCAGTTCTGATACAACAAAAATAAAACCTACATCTGCAGCTAAACCTAACAGGCCCGGCGACAGAAATTTTGGGGCCCGGTACTCTGATTGTTTGTGGCCCCCCCCCCCCCCGGCCAGTCTCTCGCCGCCCGCGCCCTGCCCCGCCCGGGCCTACGTGGGACTGCCTTGCCGGTCGGGCATAGCGGGGGTGTCGTGTCGCGGGGGTACTGGGCGCGGTCGGCGGTAGCACGGTGGCGTGAGGCACGCGGTGCGTGCGGGCGGCCTCTAGCACACCACCCCTGCCTGCCCCCCCCCAGCCTATTCTCCTTCCCCCCCTGCCTGACCCGGCCCATCCAACCTAATCTCCTCCCCCAGCCTAACCTCCTCCCCTCCCCACCCATCCCTGCCTGGCCCACCCCGCTGTTGGGGGTGATCTTCCTTTACCCCCACCCAACCTCCCCCCATCTAACCGCCTTCCCTCCCCCACCCCTGCCTGGCCCGGCCCATCCCACCCAACCTAACCTCCTCCCCCCTCTCACTCCCAACCCAGCCTCCTGCCCCCCATGCCTGACCCGCCCATCCCAGGCTCCCCCGCACCAAACCTCCTTCCCTCCCGCACCCACGCCTCACCCACCCCATCCAGCCTAGTCTCCTGCCCCCTCCCCACCCGCCCAGCCTGGCCTCCCCCCCCACCGCCCCCTTGCCTGCCCCCCAGCCCAGCCACACCGATGAATGAACCTCCCGAGCGCCCACAGGGGGTGAACTCACCGCAGAGCCCGCCCGCCCAAAGGCCCCCCCGGAGCCACCCCCCAAGTGGGGCCGGGCCCCCTGCCCCCTTACCCTGGCAAGGCCGGCTCCCCTTCTTGGTGCCTCCGCCACCGTCAGCGCCGCACACCAGGGCAGCCGGGCGCGTTTCCTTGGGCCCACTGTGGAGTCTGCTGTGTGGTGCGGGCACTTGGCTACAGCGCTGGGGTGGCCACTCGGTGGGGGATTTGCACGCGGACGGCCGCGCGCGCGCCGGGGCTCTGCAGAGCCTCCCCTGTTTCCACCCCGCCTGCACATTCCTGAGTCCTGACATGGGCCCCCCCCTTAAGTCCAGGGCCCGGTACACCTGTTCCTCTAGGCCCCCCCTGTCACCGGCCCTGAAATCTAACCAAACCATTTCAGACGTTCCAAAAAAGTTTGGTGGATTTCTACATTTATTTCTTTTGATTTTTTCGTGAAGCTTTTCACTTCTGGGTTTTGACTGAGCGTGTTAAAAAAGGCAGTTCTTATGGTATTTCTCATCTAGCTATGAAATCGTGGAAATCTCACAAAACAAATGCTTATTTCAGAGCATTTCCACTGCGATTTTCAAACTAAGAGGTATGGGTATGTTTGGAGGGTCAGGCTTCAGGTAAATTCAAACTTGGGAACAGTTATTGGAATGGAAATGCCAATGTTTTTGAGGTTTGCATAGATTATTGTTATTATTCATTATAATTGTGAGACCCCAATCATATAGTCCTATTATAGACGAGGGCCCCATTAAGCTAGAAGCTGTACAAACACAGAACAAAATGACAGTCCCTGCCCCGAGGAGCTTAAAATGTAAGCAAAAAGAGACCGTAATAATCCACTAGGTAGCACTAGAGGGTATCTTGTTGCCAGGCCCATTTCAGTAAGAGTCTGGGTTGCTAATTAAGGGCATGAGCAAAAGCTCACTGAAATCAACTGAAAGACTTCTATATATTTTAATGGGCTTTGGATCAGGTCCTAAGTATGGGACTGGAGTCATGCAAGGCTATATATTTTTAATCCTTGTGGTCCCAACCACAGTGTTCTGGGTCTCTGAAATCCCTACATTCCCTGTATGATGGATCTCAGAGATAGAGTCTTCTCTTTAGAGAGTGGCGGGGATGAGGTAATATCTTTTATCGGACCCACTTCTATTGGTGAGAGAGAGAAAGAGACGCGCTTTCGTGCCTAAATAGAGCTTTTCTTCAGGAGTGACCGGGCTACAACATCATTGCGTGCAATCTTCTCTTTATAAATTTCTGATATAAAACTATTGTATTATTTTTTTTAGCCTTTAGTGGAATTTCAGCCTGGTCATATTTGGGGGATCCTGTCTTGATCCACACTTTGCTCATATAGCTATATTGCTCTTTTTCCAGCCTACACACAATTATCGCCAGAGCTTCGCTCTAAAAGGACTTCTGCAATACCACGAGTTGCCTAAGCTGGTAAACTGTATAGATTTAAGTTGTAAATGTCCTCAGGATTCATTAAATTGTAGAAGATGATTCTTCGATATAGCATATGCTTCATGAACATATCCAGAGAGTTTGATAGGGCCTTGACCATATTAATAATAGCATCAACACTAATAATGTGTGGACCTGTAGCAGGCTTTCACATCAAGAAGAATGTGAAAGATTAGCTTGAGAAGTAAATATTAAGACCAGATCTTCGGCTGGTGTAAATCCACATAATTCCATGGACTTCCCATTGATTTCAATGGAGCAACACAAATTATGCCACCTGGTAACATGGCCCTTAATGGTGTGCCTACCATTTTTTAAAAACATTACCAGAAAAAAGGAATATGCTTTTGTATTAAATTTTAGGATTAGGATTCATATACAATGAAACCCAATTTGTATTTCTCAGTTTAAAGTAACCAAGCAATGTTTGTTTTCCAAGAATATGTCAACGCAACATGTATTGGCCACATTAAAGAAGAGAAATGCAGTCCATAGTTGCTGGATGTATTTTCCATGTCTATAGATTTTACTCGACTACCATTATTTCTACCTCAAATAGTCATAAGTAACATTTATTAATTAATGGGATATTTGCTGAAGTTGGTTTCCTTTCTTTTTTCCCCCTTTTACTGAAAAAGGCACAGGGGGACAAGCTAAAAAGAGCAGAAGACATGCGTATTCCATTTGAAATCCATGATTAAAAAGCTTAAAAATTCAAATCAACGTAAAAAACTGTTTTATTTTAATACTCTGGAAGGTTTCAGTGAACTCCATTATTTTCACTCACTATTTGCTTGAATAATTTAGGCAAGAAAGCTAAATTATACATAAAGTGTACAGTTAGAAGAAAAAGTTCATGCACAGCCCCAGGCTATAGCCATCCCCTAATGATGTCTGTAGTCAGTGGGAAAGAACTCGTTAGACTGAGAGTAATTTCTCAGGGTTTAAATTTTTTTCTTAAAGCAATAATGTTCTTATAAAAATCTGACAAATAATCTACTAAACCAAAAGCCACAAAAGAAAGGGCATTTTTTAAGACTACCACCTTATAAATTTTCATTTAAATGAATTAAAGTCTTCCATACACATATATTGTTATTGGCAGTCTAGGTTGATCTGATTAAACTGGGGATATGCATGTCTTGATAGAATATAGCCCCTATTTCGCCTAATCAGAATCTTGAAGTTTGCAGAGAGTTAAAATAGATGCTACAGGGCTCTCTGAGTCAAACTGAAGAGGGTTACTTTTACACTCAATACACTGTCGTTTTTGCTAGTGGTTGCAACTTGCCATGTTATTGTATTTAAGGAGCAACTCATATCATTAAACATTTACGGCCTGATTCGCTAAAGTTTTGCATACCCCTTTAAGCGTCATAACAGAGAATGTGCATGCCAAAAAAGAGTTGGATACCAAATCTGAGCAAATTGTTTCGTGTTTGATTTCACATCTCTTTCCTTATCTCAGTTTCTTTCCTCGGGATTGGACATTGCTCAGAGCGGAGTTCCTGGCACCAGGGAACTCGACTGGAATCATTGCATGACAACAGGCTATGGTATGGAAATTAACCAATGTAAACTTGCTCATCAGTCTCATCAACCTACAACAGAGCATTTCAACTAGATCAGAGTCAGGAAGAAGGAAGCTTTAATGCAACTGTTCTTTAGAGTCCTCTGTATGGTTTGAATAACTTTCTACAATATTAACAGTTTTACATCATCTTATACTTGTATTATTCTGTCACATTAGTTTAATATTACTACCATGTACAGTAGTTTAGTATTAATGTGATACAGAAGTGAAATTACATGTGCACTTTCATATTGTTATATTGAACTCAAGTTCTTCTATGACACTAATACAATGCAACCTCAATAAAATATATACTTTCTAATATAAAGACATTTTTATATCATGTTGGCACAAGAATGCATATTATTCCTTCTCGGGATCATGTGCAGCGATACACATAAGCCAAAAGGAGAATAGTCTACTGTGTGCTGTACATTACATTCACTGTACCTCACACACTGGTACTGTGTTGTACCTTCTACTAAGGAATTTACAGTTGGTCTTTGAGAAATTAAAATGGTGTTACTTCCCCCTATGTCCCTCTGTACTATGGTATACTAAGATCTAGTCTACACCCCAGACCTATATTGGTATAACTGTGTTGCTCAGGGGTGTGAAAAATCCACATCCCTGAGTGACGTAATTAGGGTTGCCACAGTTCAGCTTCCCCAAAAGAGGACACAGAAGTGTGTGTGTGTGCTGTGGGGAGGAGGGAGCGGAAGGAGGGAAGCTAGGGAGGTGGGGAAGGGAAGCTAGAGGGGGGTTACAGCTGGTGGTGCTGGAGGGTATGTGTTGGATGAGTCAGTGGGAGGAGTATTTGGGGTGTTGGAGGGGGTACCTGCAGTGGGGATACTCACTGGAGGATGCGGGGCAGTTTCACTCCCTGTCGCAGTGGCTGGCACAAGTCCAGAATACGGCACTCGCCGTCAGTCAGCACCTCCCTGCGGGATCTCTTCCCCAGGGCTGGGATTTGGGGTCTAGGTGGCTGGGATCCAGCCGCTGTGGCGCCAAGGAATGGACCAATCAGTTACAGATGCAGGGAGGGACCGATTGGGAAGCGGACCAATCAGGGCTCTTTCTGAGCTGCAGCATCTGCTCTGAGAAAAACCTGGACATTGCCTGGCTGGCTTTTTCAAACAACAGGCAGAGGACAGAGAATCAAAAGAGGGAAAACCCAGACATATGGTAACCCTAGTTGTAGTTATACCGACCTACCCCCTATGCAGACGGCGCTATGTTGGCAGGAGAGCGTCATTGCTCCCTGTGACCACTTCTTGGATTTACCTATGCCGATGGGAGAGAGCTCTCTCTCATTGGCTTAGAGCATCTTCGTTACAGTCCTGCAGCTGTGTCAGTGCAGCATTTAAGTGGAGATGTGCCCTAACCTATGCCTGATTCTGCACCACTGAAGTTAATGGGAGTTTTGCTCAAAGCCCAGAGAACCATCCTCAATAGCCTAGATGGGAGGTGGAGAACTCCAGAGGGAGAAGGGAAGAGACATGCCGCCCAGGCTTTGGAGGAGGAACCAGGCCACTAAATGGCTGGAATAGCCTCTGGGGTGCTAGCAACCCGCTCCCATTTGGCAGGGGGACTGGGCTGGAAGGACGGAGTAGGAGAAGAGCCTCTAATTCTTGTCATTATCTGTGTGATGTGGCTACTGCCCACTTGGACTGCCAGCTAGAGACTAGAGACTCAGCCAACACACTTACATTGGTAATAACTAACTAAGTCGCTCAGAGGTGTAAAAAATCCACACCCCTGAGTGACGTGGGTATATCAACCTAACCCCCCATGGAGGCAGTGCTATGTCAACAGGAGAGCTTCTCCCATCAACATAGCTACTGCTTCTCGGGGAGGTGGATTAACGTCGACAGGAGAAGCTATCACAATATGAGTCAGCGTGTTTTGGCATGACCCCCGCCGACCCCAGTGGCAGCATCCCCGGCCATTGTTAGGGCCCTGGCCTGGGACCTAGTGGAGGAGGGTGGGCCCAGGTCCCCCTACCTTCCTGTCACTAGCCCCAACCCCGGGGTGGCAGCGGGGGAGCGGCCTACTCACCCTAAGCTAGAAGGCCTGTACCTTGTTTGTGGACTGTTAGCTGTCTCCCTTAGCCAGGAAGCCAGGCTAAAGACAACTTGTTGCTCTGCCCCACTCAGAGGATCAGAGCCCGGACTGTGATTACTGCCTGCCCTACCCAGGAGGCTTGGTCGAGGGACTACTAGTTAGTGTTTGTTTATTGCCTGATGCAGCAAGTCAGAGTGCCTTCCCTCTGAGCCGGAGACAAAGGGATTACTACAGTTGCCCAATACACCAATTTAATAACTCCACTTCTATGAGAGGTGCAGTGCTTAGGCTGATGTAATTAGGCTGATGCTGTGTCAGCGTAGACACTTCATTGCTTACATCAGACGGCTCCAGCTGTCAGCTGGAGCCCATCTGGGCTGATACCCGGAGCCTTGCCAGGTGGGGCTGACAGCCTGTGCCCTGCCGAGCTTACAGCCGGAGTCACATTGCCTGGAGTTGACAGCCTGAGCCCCGCCACCTGAGGCTGACAGCCCAAACTCTGCTATGTGGGGCTGAGAGCTGGAGGCCTGCTGGGCTGATTCCTGGAGCCATCACTCAGCTCCAGCTGTCAGCTCCAGGCGGCAGGGCTCCAGGTATGAGCCATGGGTGGCAGGACTCCAGCTGTCAGCCCAGGACAGCAGGGCCTCTGGCTGTCAGCCCTAGCCTGATGGGGCCCTGGGTATCAGCCTCAGGAGAACCCTGGTTGGGCTCCAGCGGTCATTCCTTGGTTGGGGGGGTTACAGTTGTCAGTCCCCACAGTGATAGTTAAATCGGCGCAAGCACTCCTGATGAGGACATGGTGGACCACTGCTTGAAGGAGCTAGTGGAAGCGTGCAAAACTGATTCAGTTACTACAGTGCCTGTAAAATCAACTTAATTTTGTAGTATAGACTTGCCCTCAGTTTCCCAAACCTGAAGAACAGCTCTGTGCAAGCTCGAAAGCTTGTCTCGCTCATCAACAGAAGTTAGTCCAATAAAAGACATCACCTCACCCAGCTTCTCTCTCTAGTGGCAAGTATGTAATTCCATACGTCAGAAAAGAAATGCCAAATTCAGACCTGCTCCTGCAAACCATTTCACATGGACTTAGTCCTCTTGAGTCAATGGAACTATCTGCAGGAGTGTGGTCTTGTAGCACTGGACCCAACAATTCTTCCAAAAGCACGGGCGCACTGACAGATGGCTAATATAAAACTAAAATACTATGGCTTGAGATAGGTGCTGACCCTATAAACCTCATGGTACAGCTGGAACAACCATAGTTAATCTGCCCTCAGGCTTCAAACCACACTAGTTATCCTAAAGCTGGGCTGCAAAGACAAAATATAGCTTTTACCGGCACTGTTAAGATGCACAGAGATATCCTCCGACAATTATCGTTACACAAAACATTGTGCTTCTGTCTGTGTTTTCATTAAAAATACCAGGTCTCCACTCCCTTCTTTTCCTAGGAAGCAATCTTTCTATGATACAGCTTTCCTAGCCTCAGGTGAAAATATCTTAATATTTCTGATTTGAAAAGGCCAGATAAAGATTAATAGTAAATGTGAGATTATCTTTGTACAAGAAGGAGCAGTCAAGAGTACACAGGATATTTTTTGCTCTTTTTTTTTTGTGCTTTGCATCAAAAACAACAACAAAAAACCAAAACGTCCCTGCTCATACAAGACAATTTCAACCCAATTTTCCATTTCCCATGAAAAAGCCCCTTTGCTGGTTACCTTTGTCCATTAGCAAATCAATTCCTGTGGAAATGGCACCTATTGTTCCCAGGGCCCCTGCACACTTCCTCATCTGATCTGTGGATGACAGTTTCCTGCAAATTTTTCAGTGAACAGTAGGTGGTGAACATGCTCCCACTGCTTGGTAGATGCAGCTCATGAAATATATTCGCTGCCCAGGCAAGTTATGGCTTCGTTTGTGGGGGATGTGGCCGAGGTAGCCAATCTCCATTCAAAAGGGAGGGAGAGGAAATGGAAAGAACTGAATGTGGCTTGGGAGGCGAGTACCCGAGTGCCCAGGACAGAGAACTCAACGCCACAGGGGGGAGTGGGAAATGGATGTGAAAACGAGGCTGCTGTCCTGGGACCCATCAACTCGTTGATTATTTAGAAGCCCACTGAGGTAAATGGGAGTGTTAGCTGACGGATAGGATCCCCAGCCTGAGACAAACAATCAGCCACACCCCGTTCCATTTATAGTCCCTAATCCCAGGTCCCGGTTTATTTTTCAACACAGAACAATAGGAAATGCAGAACAACAAACAAAAGCAGTTGCCCTGAAATTGTGGGGCCTCTCCCACGTTGAGGGGGGCCACAGAGCTACAGCCCCTGGAGAGTATGTCTCAGCTCTCTCCCATTTTCCCATCCCCTCATGGCACTGGGGCCCCTCCTTTATATACTCCAGGTGGTGCTATCCAGTACAGTTACCTGATTTCCAGCACATGCCTACTGGGCTTCTGTCTAAAGGGGACCAGATGCTCCCTGGCCAGTCTGCCCTGTTACGGGGAGTCCTTCCACTGACTTCAATGAGTTTTGGAGCTGGCCCTTAAACCCAGCCCTTTTTAGTGCAGATGTGGCCAAGCAGGCCTCTGTGCCCCCACAAAGGATTTGAAGCTGATACTTAAAGAATTTGCTGTGGCTAAGCCGGCCTGCATGTGTCTTCTCTTCTCAAATGATTCCAGGTCAGGCTGTGGGTGCTGTGTTCCCTCAAATGATTGAAACAAAGCCCTTTAATCTGTGTCTACATAAGGCTTGGAAGCTTGGTTCAAGGGAACATAATATCACCATGCCATGCTCCATGTCTGTGAAGACAGTATGCATGAAGTGGAAATAGTGACCCCATCTAGTGGACAGAAGTGGAACAACAGCAGAAAGAATGACAAGAATGTTCTCTAACATCACCAAATGCGCTACAGAGGTAAGAGCAAGACAGAAACAGTTAGTGGAAATGAAACAATTTTTAAAATGTGTATAAAATTAAGCTTACAATAGATAGTCTGTACAGGTCAAGTATATTCAATTATTTACAGGTAGATTTTCATATAATTTAACTGTAACTTTAGAGAATGCTTTCTATTTTTCATGTAAGAGTTTATTAATTTTCACCCCAATGCTCCTTC
Source organism: Sternotherus odoratus (assembly GCA_032164245.1). Classification (NCBI taxonomy): domain Eukaryota; kingdom Metazoa; phylum Chordata; order Testudines; family Kinosternidae; genus Sternotherus; species Sternotherus odoratus. Next base: position 156,828,712 of record JAVMKO010000003.1, read on the forward strand.
TCAACTCACTTTATCAAAATAAAACTATTAAGTGGAGTGACATTAATTTTCTGTCATGCCCCTTTAATTAATCTGTTTCTGCTTTTGTTAATCCCAGCAATCACATACGATTAAGTCCATTGATCCTGTGATACTGTGCCATCTTAAATTTAATTTGCTGCACTATTCATGAAGGGAGGGCAGTGAGTAATCTCAGACATGCAGAAGTGTAAAGCCTCCTCAAGAAACCATCTCTTGATGTTAGAATGTTTGGCAAGTTCTTCTTAGTCTCCTACCTCCTTAATATATAGATATATGAAGACAGTTGAAAAGAATGTAGCTGTTCAATACCAGATGATCTTGGACATGAATTAGATTCAGGCATTCTGGGTAGGTTCCTATCTGTATTCTAGTCTTCCTCTGAAGTGGAGACTAAACTAGTCAGGGTAGCAAACACAGGTGCTGTGAGTGGTGCCACACCCTTGGTTTGACATGGTTTCCATCATATACAGGGTTTATAGTTTGTTTCAATGGCTCTCAGCACCCCCATTATACAACTTGGTCCAACACCCCGGTAGCAAACGATTTACTGCTGGTTGTAGATCTGATTGATCTTGCCAGTTCGGTCCTGCTGGCCCTCTCAGCAGTTTGTGACAGGGGATGTTGCTTTGGCAACGAAAGGATGTTTTTGATGTGCCTGGAACTGTGCTTTCCTGGTTCCAGACAAGCCTAGAAGACAGGGAGTCATCTGGGAATGATGGACAGTTATGTGTCTCTACTAAGACATTTGAAATCTGGCATCATCCAAACAGCCACCCTATCTCCCAGATTCAGTGTATACATGAGGCCACTTGACAACATAACATCAGTGTAGCCCAATGTCAGAGTGCAGTTTTAGAAATCACTTTCATTATGTTGTATAGGGCCTTGGTGGGGAGAGGGTTCCATTAGAAATTAAGAGGTAACAAAGAGTCCTGTGGCACCTTAAAGACTAACTATAAAGTTTTGAAGCATAAGCTTTCGTGGGCTGATACCCACTTCGTCGGATGCAAGCAGTGGAAGTGGAAGCACTTCCACTGCTTGCATCCGACGAAGTGGGTATTAGCCCACGAAAGCTTATGCTTCAAAACTTTATAGTTAGTCTTTAAGGTGCCACAGGACTCTTTGTTACCTCTGCTATTCCAGACTAACACGGCTACCTCTCTGATTGGAAATTAAGAGCTTTTTTGAAAATCTGGCCCAGCACCCACTAGCTCTCACTTAGGTACCTAAACCAATGGGCAGAGTATCGGAGCAATTGGAGCATCTGGTTGCATAGCATTTTTAAAAATATGATTGCTTCAATGAGGTGCCAAAATGGGAGCTGAGCTCTTCACAAATTCTGACCCCAACTATGGTTGTTGAGCATTTTTGAAATTGATATTATACTCATATTAATTTATTTTATATTGTTCTGCTTTAAACTTCCCTCCCCAACTTTCTTTTCCTGGTACACAAAGAAAGAATGGGATCGTTATTTAGACAATCACTCGGAAGCCAATGACAGTCAAGGTGTGCTCAGGACCTCTGAGGACCAAATCATAGTCCTACTTCTCACTAATGTAATGCCTACGGCAGATAGATACCTATTTCCTGGCTAGTGAAATACTACATCTTTCAATATTTATATCTGAATTTGGGCTTTGTAGGAATTTCTATCTTCCTGTTAATAGTATAAATATAACCAAAGACATCACATCCTACTACTCCGTTTCCTGCACCACAAACACTGGAATACTGAAAGTAGTTTAATTTCGCTGTTAATAAAAATCACTTTATATAGCACCAAGAAAGTCCATGGCACTTTACAGACATATAGCAAGGAGCTTTTCCTGCCATAAGGAGTTTATTTCTAAAGTCTGCTGTGCTCATTCCCATGTCTTACAGATAGCGGACACTAAACCGACTGTTTTAGAGTAGGGTGACCAGATGTCCTGATTTTATAGGGACAGTCCCTATTTTGGGGTCTTTGTTATATAGGCTCCTATTGTCCCCCCCACACCCATCCCAATTTTTCACATTTGCTGTCTGGTCAGCCTACTTTAGAGCCACCCTTACTTGCTGAGTATTACTTATTCCTTGAGCAGTTCTTCTGGTTTCAATGGGACTGCCCAATGACTACGGTCCCAATCAATGGCAGAACGGCAGTGTCAGCATAGCAAAATTTGGTTCTTAGCGATTTTCTGTTGGTATCCCTTTTTTCACTGGATGCCATGACATGTTCCTTACAGATCCTTATTTTTTGCATTTAGATGTAAAAACAGGGACTCTTATATGTGCATAAACATGCAATTTTGACTCAACAAAGACTTTCCGATGCAGTGTGATATGGAAGTATTTGCTCAGTTATGGTCTGATCCAAAGCCCATTGGAGTCCTTTGGATTCTTTCCACTGACTTCAGTGGGCTCTGGATCAGGTCTTTAGGTTTGATAAGGGGTAGAACCTGATTTTCAATTAGAACAGAGAAATGTAGGAATAAATCTTATTCAGAACATTACTTCAGCCTGATTTGTTTATACATTGTCTCAGCATTTTATTTTATTATGTATTTTAATAACGCTCCGGTTTAAAAGTTGGAAATTAACATATTCCATGAGCTCAATATCTTTCTGTTTGCACATCAATTGTTTTTTCTTGCGATTATACATTTTTACTGTATCATCCCTTTGATAACAATTTCTGCATAAAAACTGACTTTATATTTCATTTTTCCCGTCTGTTATCTTAACAGAATACATCCAAAACCACCCTTTGTGCTGCTGCAGTAATATAACAGATCAGGAGAAGCTGTGGCATAAGAAATCAAAACCATAATAATGTCTTTGGGTTTTGCATTTTAAATACTGCATTCATTGTTGCACTGAGGTTTCAGATCCCTTTTCAGACATTACTGAGATTACCTTCGGTAATGCCTATTTCATTGTACTTTGATATAAAATAATGTATGTCATAAATCATCTAAGTGACTGTCATTAGAGTGAAAAGCACCTACTTATGATATGTAACAATTTGCTTTTCTAATTTGAAAAGGATTGAGGTATTTTAATTATATAAGGGCTAAAGCCCTTGTGGATGAAATTAGAAGTAGATGTAAAAATCACATTCTTCACAGAGCTGTAAGTTAGGAAATGATAACATCTATATTCAGTAATTTGTACTTTTGAGGTTGGACTAAACACAGGAAAAAATGGGGACATTTTGATGAGGGAAGTTTTGTCGTTTTAATAAAAAACCTGAGAATTGAGAAAACACTGGTCATTTTTAAATGCTTTTTGTTCATCATTTGTTCTTTAAAAAAAACCAAACACCCCAATTAATAAAGAATATTTTTACAGGTTACCAATCAAAAACACTTCTAATGTAAAGAAACACTCATACCATGAGTTGGAGGGGAGTCGTGAAAGGAAAGGAGGGAGGTAGACAGAGAGCGAGCGAGCTATTTAAAATTATTGGTGTGCTTCACATTTTCAAGATTGCTTCCATTTGGAAGTGAATGGGGGGTTTGAGCTTCCTCAGTGCAGAACAATTTAAAATTACCGGAGCACTTCACTTTGAAGGTGATGAGGGCTCTGAACATGTACATTGGAGAGAGATTTAAAATTATGAGAGCTCTTCAAATTGTTTAAAACATTGATTTTTTATAAAATTGATTTTTCAACGTTTTATTTCTTCAGTGGCTGGGTAATTACAGCGGACCAGCAACTGAGGTACTTCATTCTGAAACTCAGATTTTCTTTCAGCCTCCTGCCCTCCCTCCTCATTCTCTCTGTCATTTTCTCTTCTTCCTCTCTCTTTCTTTCTTAATAAGTTTTCTGGTTTCCCTCGCTGCTGGGATAGACACATCATTCATTGTTCTTGCTCATAAATCTCTCTGACCAAGGAACCAGGAAGTTATTAGGGATGAGCAGAAGGTCAGGTCAAAAATTCAGTTTGATCAAACCTACCCAAGCAAAATAGCACTTTGTCCACCTTAAAATCTAAAAAATAAAACAACAGTGCTAGTTCGGTTTGACTTTTAATCAACGCTTTATTCAGAAAGTACTTCCCACAGATTTCACAATGGAGGTTATGGCAACTCACAGGAATGAAGAAATTGCCAGTAATGAAGATTTAGCCACACATATATACCTACGTACACATGTGACATTTTCCAGTACTTCCTTTTCTCTTAGTAAACATGGATGACGAAAGAGAAAACTTCACAGAATTACCAAGCAGATTTAGGTGTGTCATGGAAGAAGGGAGAGACCGCACAAAACAAAAAGTCCGAACATTTATATCCCCCAGTACCTGTCCTGTCCCTCACATATATAATCATCATTTTTATTCTCTCTCATATTTATGAAAAGGACAGAAAATTGTATAGCATCACCAATAGCAGACAAACAGATTAGAGTATACAGCTCACATTCAATATAGAATGTAATGAGGTTGAATTGGATGTGACAGGACAGAAGCTGGTCTACATTATGAGCCCCATTCTCAGGTGGTGTAAATCAGCAAAGCTCTATTGAGCTGAATGCAGCTATGTTGATTTACACCCATGGAAGCTCTGACCCTATCATACATCTATGTATAATCACAGTGAGCCAGACTGTGAACACTTAACTCACAACAGTAAGTAAGGCAGCCCTGTGAGTAAAGGCTTCACTATCCGGCCTAGTAATAATATCATTAAAAAGAACATATTCTCTGCCCATCTTACAACAAGTGCCTCAATATGTATTAGACAGACAAGGTGGGTGAGGTAAATAGATGTTGGAACTAGGGGTGTGGCGGGGGGAGGGGGGGGGTTGTGCAACACCCCTTGGCTTATATACAGGGTTTACAGTCTGGTTCAGTGGCTCTCAGCACCCCCACCATAAACACTGTTCCAGCACCCCTGATGAGGCAAGATCTTACACTGGACCAGTTTCTGCTTGGTGAGAGAGACAAGCGTTCGAGTTTACACAGAGGTCTTCTTCGGGTCTCAATGCCCATTAACAGATAGGGGGAGGTCGAGGGGAAAGCAGTAGTAATTTGGTAAGAACAATAAGTAAATGAATCTCCTAGAGAACAGTTTCATGGGTATGTATGCATGTTAAGAATTTCTCCCAGTTCAGAAGATTCCCCGTTGTGTTTGCCTTTGTTAAATACAACTATTTTGCAAAGGCTTTCAGGAGAGCTTTATATATTTTGTAAGAGACCCATATCCAAGTAAAATGAACATATTACTGAATTTTTGTCAGCTTGAACTAACACCTGCCACACACAAGGTCTTTAGCCTTTTATGCACATCATAACTTCAGTCTAAATTTAAAGGAACAGGGAAAGCAATAGAGCAAAGCTACCCAGATGTTGTACAGTCTGTGCAATTGTAAATTTAAAAGTACCAGCTTTCCATCCAGACTTTAATGCACCAGAAACAATATGAAAATTCCAAGCCATGCTGGATTATTGAAATGGCTGGCTATTTTGCTATGAATTTTGGAACAGATGTACAGAGGTAGGCAATAAAGCTGTGATAATAAGGAACATTTCTACAGCATCTCACAAAACTACTAATCTATAATGAAGACCAAAACTATTCGGTGGGAGAGTGTTTTTCATTATTTTTATTCAACTCAGTGGTGAGTATTCAAATTACTTGACTTTGATAATATTGTGGGTGTTGAACATAGTCCTATATTGTGGAATATGAATGACAAAGTAAACAAATAACTGCATGGTCCTTTTTTTTAAATGATGGGAAATAGCATGGTGGGACAGCAGCTACTCCACAACTAGCTGGGGGGAGGAGGGGTTACCTTTTGCAGTAAGTTACTTTAAAAGCCAAGATTCTCGAGAATAGCTAAAGATTTCAGTCCCCATTTTTGGGTGCTCAAACTGAGACACCTTCGAAGAGCCTTAGCTTTTGCCCTCCAGAAAAAAGGTCATTTTCAGGCATCCCAACCCGGGCACCCAAAATTACGACTCGCTTTTGAAAACTGTCATCTTTCACCCAGAGAAATGGCTAAGGTCTAATAAGGGAAACTGGCTAGATACCAAGGACTTGAGTCTGCTCCCGTTGAAATCAACAGCAAAAATCTCATTGGCTTCAACAGGAGTAGGACCGGATTCCAAGTTTGCCATCAGTGTTGGAGAGTCAACTTCATGCGCTGTGGGACCCCAGCAGAATTACCCTAAAAAAGACACTGCTACAGTAGAGTCCAGGGACAGTTCATTCCCAGAAATAAGTCTGCATTGTCTGGGGCTGCTAGGGTACTACTTTTAATGGGGGAGGAGGCCAGAAGAAATGTGCTACTGAGAAGGCAAGTGGGGTAACTGCACTAACTGTTTCATCTTTCTAAGTACCCGCTAGCCATGAATTATTAGAAGAGCATTAACAGTGACCTCAACAAAAGAACCATATATTTGTATCCCTCTGACCAATGAGCAAGTGCCGTGTTGGTGACTGCGGCTGCAGACGGCCAAGAGGAGCACAGAGCGTAGAAGTGACAACCTTTCAAAATGACACAGTTGGGCCTTGCCTACATGCTGATGTCTGGTGAATAATGGGAGGGGCGGGGAAGCATCAGCAAAGCCAGAATCGATTTTGTATTAAATAAGGATCTATACCATAGTAGGGAATGAGTCCTGCTTATCTCCACGCCAACAAGCTAGGCGATTCTATTGACAAGGGAGGAGAAATCAGTTTTATAATGCTGGGGCAGGAGCATGATTTCACTCAGGAACAGTTCAAAGTGGATTTGGCCATTTGTTGTGCAGTCTCAGGAAAAGTAAAACAAGAGCTGGCTGGGAATTTTCAAACTTTTTCCATTGGAAAGTGTTGTTTTGTCAAAACCAAAACTGTTCACAAGAGTGGGCTGATGAACATTCTATTTTGACCTTTTCAAATAAAAAGCTTTGTTGTCTGAGTCAAAATGACTTTTTGTCTAGTTAATGTATACTACAAAGAGGTGTTTTTTTAAAAAAAAAGTTTGAAATCAAAATGAAATATTTTTAAAGGATCAACAAGAAACCTTTTGATTGGCCAGATCTGATTTTTTTCCAGATTATTAGTTTGAACATTTTTTCAAGATTTCAACACTTTGTCCCATTTGGGGGATGGATTCCCCCCCCCCCCCAAAATATCTCAAAAACTATTGGGGAATCAGAAAATCATTTCCCATCGAGCTCCAATTAAAACACTGGTTACTGTGGGATAGACTGTAACTTACAATTGCCCCAAGTAAAGGGAGTAGTCAATTCCTCAGGGCAAAGAGTAATTACTTTACCCCATTCATGGAGCAGCGTACTCTTCCCTTTTTTTGGCTGGCAAGGTGAAGGGGGTTTAGCTAGGGCTCCTCCCTCTCTCCCCCTCCTTGATTAATGGGGTGAGTATCAGGTGAGTAGCTTCTGCTCTTTCACCCAATGGTTGAAGCTGCAATCTGAGCAGAGGAATTAAGAGCTTTACTTCCATGCATGGCTGGGTAAAGGCTCTCTGGAATTCCAGACATGATTGTTACTGTCCTGCACAACCCCCACTACAAAGACTACTTACATATTTTCTATCTCGATGACACTGAGCGCCCCTTTTAAAACATAGGCATGGCACCTAAGGCTATTATGTGAAACCCTCGAGTGAACTTAGAGCTTTCTGATTGAAAGCAGGACAGAAATAGCCTTTTAATAAGCATATAATTTTCTCAGATTTCAAGGCATAGCATAAGAAGAATTACCCTGAATCCCTTCCTTTATCTCTCTTAGAAATGTTGTCAGTCAAGAAGACATGGGAAGGGCCTACTTTGGAAGGAAAAGCTGTGGAATATCAGTGGAGAGTTCCTTTTCAATAGCACATTCCACCAGGTTGGTTTTTGACCATGTTGAAGTAATATAAGGTTCAATCCTGCAATCCTTACTCAGCCAGCACATGAATAGTCTCACAAATAGGACTGATCCTGTGAAGAAGAACCACTTGTCTCAGAAGAGTTGCAGGACTGGCACCCCAAAGAGCTTGGCCACTAGTAATATGTGGGAATGGCATCTGCAAATATGGGCTTAGTCTGCGTACACATCCAAATATTTGGTACTTACATAAGTCCTGATTTAAAGTAAATCAATGGGACTCCAGTCAGCTTTGGATCAAGGCCACAGTATTTCAATCAAAGATCCAAATTACTCCACAAACTTGATTAAATATATATACTTCAGCCATTTTGAAATGAATTCTCTTCTGGAGATAATCTAGATGGGTCTCAAAGCAAATTTTGATTCAGAGCCCCTCTCTCTCCATAGTTCTGAGATTTACAGATGTAGGGTTTTGGTTTGGCCTATTACTGACACAGGGCCTGGCCTTGAAATCCTGATCTAGATGTAGATCAGAACTTCCCCAAAGTCTGGAGGTGTTCAGAACCGTTTCAGCTTTATATAGAAGAAAGCGACAGTTCAAGACTGAACACAAAGAAGAATGTCTAGGCCTACTGAAGCAGTAGTGACATTTTTAGATACTTCGGTTATCCAGTACCTGGCTGGTGGCACACGCCTGTCATCCTAACTGCTTGGGAGGCTGCGGTTGGCGGGTTGCTGAGGAGTTCTAGGCTGCAGTGCACAATACTAATCAGGTATTTGGTGCTAGTGACAGCCTAGCCAGCGGGTAGCTGGAGGACTGTCTAGAATAGCATGTTTGTTCCCCCTCCCGCCTCCCCGTGAGGGCTGATGGACAGATTGATCAGGGTGACAGTGTATCCAGTTGGCTTTGGGCCAGGTCACTGGGGTGAACACCCACACTCATGTGAACACCCACACTCAGTGAGATTGGATGGGCAATTAGTGCAAGTTTAAATCTCATCCAAAAGATGGCTGCTCCAGCAACACACTGCCTGTTAGCCCCATACTGTGGCATGACTGTTGTACTGCTTCAGGGAAGAGCACCACCTACACAGTCACCATTTCCTGCCCTACCTTGGTTTTTCTTGGAAGTCTCCCATCTAAATACTGACCCAGGCCCAAACCTGCTGAGTTTACGAAATAGGACAAGATCACAGCCTAAGGTGTTTCTTTCGCCTATAGCTGCCTTTGGTATGCACCTCCTCATTCATGCAGGCCCCACCCAGCTGCTGCTATGGGAATGATTTACATGGATTTGTTTTTTGCTTTGTTTCTGTCTCAGGTGTATGACACTCCCCGCCTCCTGTGTAAAAAGGTCACTGGAAAGTCAGAGAATGTCACCCAACAAGTTGGTTGTTGTTTTAACCTGAAGAAAGCCCTTACTGAGTGCTTAGTGTCTTTCACACCCCGGTAAGTCTCTGAGATAGTACATACTTTTATTTGAACAAGTCTGGATTGTTAGAGGGGAGGGGGAGAGGAAAAAAAAAAAGCCAAACAGCAATTTCACCTGAGCTGTGTGATCCGATAGACGATGGAAACTGCTGTGGGAAAAAGAAGAGAACCTCAGAGGAGATACCTAGCAAAGCACCATTGATATCATCCATGTCAGCTACAGCTTCTCACGCTGTCACTTGTCTATCGGCACAGCTGGCCTGGGTCTCTCAGGCACAGGATCCAAAGCGATAACCAAAGCTGCAGTCACGCCAAGAGTTACAGCAGTAAGTGTTGGGTATAGCACGAGGGTGAGGGAACGGACCACAGATGCACTTGTTGACACAACACCTAATAGCTCAGGTTGATGTCAGACTGCCACGTATCCATTTGGTCAGGTCTTCCGACCATGACCATTGTTGTCAAATCATCATTTGTTAAAGTCTCTTAATTTAATATCAAGATACATAAAAGCACGTGCCTGGATTAGCTTTCCAAGGCATCGTATTATTGCCAAATAGATCATCTTTTGGCTAGGATACTGTACTAGGCCTCCGGAGGGCTGGGATTGACCCTCAGCTCTGCCACAGATTTCTTGTATCATGTTGGGCAAGTCTCTTAATCACTCTGTGCTTCAGTTCCCCATCTTTAAAAATGAGGGGGAAAGATACTCTCTCTCTTTCAGGCTTTGTCTGCACTGGAACTTCATTGACAAAACTTGTTGTTCAGGGGTGTTAACACCCCCCCCACACCCCCGCAGGACAAAAGTTTTACGGATGAAAAGTGCTTTGTCAGCAGGGGCACTCTCCTGCTGACAAAGCTGCTGCTTCTTCGGGGGGGACGGGGGACGGGGGGAGTTTTTTGTTGGCAGGAGAGCTTTTGCCTGCCAATAAACAGTAGCTACACTGTAGAACGGAGTCGGTAACTTATGGCACCTGTGGCACGCAAGCTGATTTTCAGTGGAACTCTGCTGCCAGCCTGGGGTTCCATCTGTCGGCCCCCTGCCAGCCAGGGTCCCAGCTGCCAGCCTGACTCAGCTCACTGCTGGTCTAGTATACCAGCCGCCAGCCCTGCTCTGCTTGCTGCCGATCTGGGTTTCCGACCGCCGGTCCCTTGCCAGCCATGGTCCTGGCCATCGGCCCTGCTCCCCGGTGACTCCAGAACTCTATCTTGACAAGAGGAGGAAGCGGAGTTGACGGGGGACTGGCAGCGGTCGACTCGCCACCGTGGGGATGGCCAGGTAAGTTGACCCCACTGTCCCAGTGTAGCCCAGCCCTTATAATCATAGGGCAAGAAAGGACCACAAGGTTCATCTAGTCTAACCCCTTCCACAATGCAGGATTTGTGTTGTTTTGTAGCTCTGCTATTCTTGGGGGAAGTACCAACACCCAGACATACTCAATTCAGCCTAGCTTCTAAAAGTATCACTTGCATTGTAATTATTAGAAAGTCTCTCTGCTATACCCAGAGCTCTATGTTTTCTGTGACTGGTGGTAGAATCCATTGGCTGTTGAATAATTTGGCAGCATATTTTTTTAAAAAATTTACAATGTCTAAGATAATCTTCTATCAGTGTCCTGATATCGTGCTCTCTCCTAGCAGACAACCTGAAACAACGTCTCTGAGTGAGACCTGCCCCACTTATCTCTATGGGTTCTGAACGGCAAAGCCTAGAATAACCATTTCAATGATCAACATTGGCAGCTATTTCTCTGAACACCATTTTAGTAGATGCATCAGCCATTTTTTGAGTGGGGGTGGAGCCTGGATGTCTCTTTGGAGCTTGAATAAAATACCATCTCCTTCCTTCAGCAATTTGCCCACGGGCCAGAAGGAATATTGGACTGATTGTAATATCTATTTTTATATTTGATTCTTTAAAATACTGTGGTTTTGAGCTTGAATTTTCAGTGTACCACAGAATTCAGGAATTTGGGGTGGAGGAAAGAGAGAGAAAACTTACTGCAGAATTTAGGTCCAGAACTTAACAAGTCTAGTGTCTCCTTAGTAGCATGGAGTTTTGCTTGTACTTCAGCACTGTCTTCAAAACCTGTACAGCAGGTGCTATATATGTAATGCAGTTTCTTGCCCCTGGGGATGGCTTCAGTGGCGGACAGAGGGTGTCAAGATTGAGGAGATGAGCCTGCATCAGATATCACACAATGGGTCTTTGTTTCCCATCCTTTAGTACAGAGGCTGTGCGGATGGGGAAGAAAGGAAAGTTATACAATGACTGTTCTGCAGGTAGGCGTCCTCCCAGGATTTGCTGATGTTACCACAAGAACTACAAAGATAACATTAGAGGGGTAGCCCTGTTAGTCTGGATCTGCAAAAGCGACAGAGAGTCTTGTAGCACCTTATAGACTAACAGATTTTAGGGATCATGAGCTTTCATGGGCTAAGACCCACTTCATCAGATGAATGTTGTGGAAATCTCCAGAGGCAGGCATAAATATGCAGGCAAGAAAGCAAGGTAAATTCAAGCTGTGAATGGCTCACCAATTACAAAAGCAGTTTTTCCTCTCTAGGCATTCACACCTCCAGATCACCTGCTGGAAATGGGCTTCACCACCCCCCCGATTGAATTTACCTAGTCTATAAGGTGCTACAAGACTCTTTGTCGCTTTTAAAGATAACATTGTTGGACTGGAGTCAGCCTCATGCTAGATGATTTGGAGCAACAATCTACCAAAGCAGAGTTTATTTCTTACTTATCAGGTAATCAGACAAGTTTGGGCCAGCAAAGGACAGAAAGCAGAGATATGTAAAATGATTTGGAAGACAAAAATCAAACATACCCCTGATTTGGGCTTTCCTTGTAACCTCACAATTTAGCATAGGTTTATGGGAAGACTTGCTCAGATTCATAAAACGTACAAGTGAACCTAGTGCTGGCTTTTTCACAAATCTGGTCTGTTATAAGGTTTCGTGTTGAAATCTAGCAAAAAAACCCTACTTTTCTGTGGTTTTAACAAACGATCTAGTTAAATCTGGCGGTTTTTTAAAAACTGTTTCCTGTTGAGATTTTGATTTTTGTTCAAATCTGAAACTCAAAGCAAAACTGTGGGTGGGGGGTGCAATTCTAGTTGCCACCAAAGCTTTTCATATGACTGATGAGGAAACAAAAGTTTCCGCCAAGGTTTTGGAAGTTGTCAGAGGAAGATGTTTTTAAAGCCATGCCTAAAAACAACGTAAGAGCAAGTAAAGAGGGTATAGACTTCACCCAGCAAGACTAGAGACCAGCCAGTTAGTTTGATCATATACCAAGAACGAGATCTTTGTGTTCCTTTTGCCTTCATGAATCGTTGCACAAAAGCTTGTGGCAAGTTTCTTCTGATTCATCGTACCCTGAACTGAAGCTGTATATGAAGGGAAAAAAGCATGATACCACCAGTCATATCAGAATAAATTCTATTTCATATAAGACTGGTGGAAAGTGAAAATTCTGCATTTGCCCATTTTGCACGATAGCATAACACAGTTTTTACAGGCAAAAGCCATCTTTATTAGATAGCACGTAGCTTCCCAACAGAAACCCTGCACCAGATCTCTTAAATCCAGACGACACTACGCAAGACCTTCCCCCCAACAGTCATTATTACCACACATCTCAGCACCTTCCAGGACAGTGTAAAACCTGCCTCTTTGCAGAAACCCCCTCACTATAACAGCCCTCTAGCCTGGCCTGGTATCAGTATCCTGAAAACAAGCAACAGCAACAGAGAAACACCTCGGGTTAGGGTGTGCTGCTACCAGACTGAAGGAGATACAGAGCTGCTACCCTGGGGGAATTCTGGGAGGCGTCGTGTCTCAGGGGGCACATTCCCTTAATGCTCCCCAGTTTGCAGGGAGAACATGTACTCTGCACGATCCCTGGCTTGAGGCAGCCTAGTCCCCCCCTTCCCGCCGTTCTTTCCCACACATCTACCCTGCACCCTAACCAGTTCTACTACTCAGTACAGGGGCAGTAGGTTGGCTCCATGGCCTCGCTTCCTCCCCATACCTCCCACAGCCTGCTTTGAGTGATTTACACCCTGGGGGTACTAGGAGAGGAGGGAGGAGCCCTGGGGACTAATAAGGGATTCCATCAGCATCTCTCCATCCTTGCATTGCATAAACAAGTCACTACTGGTTATACCTTGCTGAGGTTGCAGGCAGCATTTTGTGGCTTCTGAGTGACCTACGACAACTTCCTTGTTTTGGTGCCTCCGCACCTCTCAGGAGAGTTTGCAGGATCGATTACTAACAGTACAAAGGCTGATGTGGGACCCCTCAGGGCAGAGACGTCAACTTTCCAATGTGCTGGGGGGCGGAGGGGGACGTCCTGGCTTTGCTGCTGACCCCACCCCCGCCCTGCCTCTTCCCACCCCTGCTTCACCTCCTCCTCCCTCCCCACCAGTGCCTCCTGCACACCACACAATAGCTGATCGAAGCAGGTGGGAGGTGCTGCAGGGGGAGTGGAAGTGCTGATTGAAGGGCTGCTGGTGGGTGCTCTGCACCCAATATTTTCTTCCCCATGTGTGCTTCTTCCCTGGAGCATCTACAGAGTCGGTGCCTATGCTTCAGGGAATATGAGGAATTTCCAAAACTGCCAAAGTGGGACTCAACAGAGGATTAAATAATAGACCTTTAAAAAATTAAAATCTGTGTGTATGATCCCTACATGCCCTGGTCGTCATGGGGTTTTTCTGCTTTCATTTCTCTTTATTAGTCAGAGAAGGCAGCAGTGGCTGTCAAGAATACAAAAAAATTTCACAATTTTTGTAAAGTTTCACAAAAGGAGTGCCTTTTCGGCACATGTATATTTTTCAGGCCATTCACAAAATCATGTGAATTTTTGTTGAGAAAAAATGTGAAGCAAAACCCAGAAATGTGGCACAGTTCTATTGAATAGGATAGTTAGCTAATGGGAACAGGATCCTCTGTTATGCTCAGCTGTGTATCTTTTGATCACACAATGAGGTGCTGGTAATTGTACCTTTATGGCAAAAGCACATATTAGCCTTGGTATTTATGTAGCAGCTAGACTCAATTACCCTGTGACACTGTTCTATTAATATTATCTTTTGATTGAATCTGTGCTTAGTGTGTTACTGAGGCATTTGGATGGTTTTGCCGCCCTGGGTCTCAGTGCTATAGAATGATATCGTAAATAGCTCAAGAATGGAAAGTGTTATTTATCTGAATGAGTTCTTTCTTTCGGTTGCGTTGTTTTATTTATAATAAATATACACAAAAAGTGCCCATTCAATCCTAAGGTTTAAACATCTTTGCCAAAAATTAAGGCTACAATAGCAATTATAAAAAAATCTTCATTCTGAAAGATCCTACCAGTTTCAGAGATACTCTTTATGCTTATAATGGAGAATACCAGCTAGCAGATCCCTCTCTTTTATGCTGAAGAGGCTCTAGCTATATTACCTCTGGTGGTTACAGCTGTAGCAATATTACATGGGTTGAGATGGGGCAGAACAATTGGGGGGGGGGGTTCAGGAAGGCGGGTTCTAAGCTACTTGCTTAGTGAGATGTTGTATTCTATATGAGCTTCAATTTCTAGCCAAATTTAAGTGTAGCCCTGTGCAGAGCACACTACAGTTACCTAATCTTGAGGTGACAGATGCAGATGACAGTAGAAAAGGTTTAGCGTGTGGTGTTGAATATTTTGCTTGTTTTTGAACTGGTTTTAAATCGTTTAAACTTTCAAAGCTGTCAAACCTTGGTAAAGGTGAATAAAGTGATTTTTTACTTACTTATTCTAACTACAAATTCTCAGTTTTCATTTTTAAAAATTTTTAAACAGTCAGAAAACAAAACAAACTATTGCAAAGTGCAAATGTGTGTAAAAGCCGGGAAAAAAAAGAGGTGGAGGGGCTAACACTGGACAGTTAACAGCTAACACTTACTATACACTAATATTATATTTAACAGCTTGTGGCACAGACTGGAACCTTTGTCCACCATCAGCCTGACCTTTTGAATGTTATAGGCTGCGAAACTTTACAAAAATTGTGAAATTTTTTCGTATTCTTGACAGCCACTGCTGCCTTCTCTGACTAATAAAGAGAAATGAAAGCAGAAAAACTCCATGACGACCAGGATTCAACACAGCAGGTTTGTGCACCCAAATGTAGATTATAAAGGCTTCAACACTATGTTATTCTGACATTCCTGTATGGGGCCCTGGCAAATGCTGACTTCTCATCTATTTGCTGCAGACCTTTTGAGAAGTAATGGGTAAATCCGGAGCATCCAAGACATTCTGGGACGTAGCTGAGGGTGTAGCTCTGTTTCCTTCACAAACTGAAACAAACCAAAATGGTTTCACAGACCTCTGGGATATGCTCACTGATGTGTTTCTAACATCAGACTTCAGGAGAGGCGTGTGGAGACGTGGTGTGGGAATGCAAGGGAGAGGAGACAAACAAAGGTTAAGGCAGAAATCAGTAACTGCATGGAATTAACATGGATGTACTCACCCACCAGGATACTGATGTGACAGAGTGCCTGAGGTTATCCTACCTTGACAATGTCCACTTATCCAAGACTAAATATGACATTTTTAACATAGATTTGTGAATTTCTGCAGGGGCTTTGATTTAGTTCTCGACAGGCTGCAGGGAAGCATAACTAAGTGAAGAATTACTGGTCACATCATGCTTGTTTTATCTCCTTTTTAGGACATTTCACATGCACTCTTCCTTTTACACCTCCTTACATATGGGGAAAGATTTTCTGCTCAGTAGGCAGGGATGATGGAAGCTGATAGCACTAATGCCGCATGGCTAATTACACTTGGCGATCTTATTACCACACAAATGCAGTGGGATGATAGGCTGGGAAAAGAAGGCTGGCATCTGACTGAGGGATAACAGGGGATAACACAGCTCCCCTTGTTAAACTAAATTTGTTAATCTATTACATATGAGCAAAGGACAAATGGGAAGGAGAACTCCTCCTTGTTAAATGTTTACCAAGTGTTGGCCTATTCAAACCCTGGGGAGAGGTAAACGCATTAGCCACTTAAATGCTGGAGCATTTGGTCTTCCCAGCTGGAATTTATCCTTGGTTTGAGTGGAACATTTTCCTGACTTGGAAAGGTTAGCAGCCTTTGTCTGTGTGTGTTATTCGATATAAAGGAGCATGATTATTGTTGGGTTATTATAATAGTGCATTGGCACGGTTATAGTTAAAGTTTTGGCAGAGTGTGCATTATAAGCTGCTATTTTACAACTCGGCTGTAAAAGTTCACTTTGGTTTGAAACTTGATATACAAGATCTTAATCCAGGAGTCTTTTTTTTTTTTTTAAACCCAAAATGGCTAAAAAAGGTGTGCAGGCTAATTTAAGTTATATGAGTATTAAATACAAATTGAAATGTGCTGGTCAAAGACACTTGATGTTATTTGCTGTCCTCCCAAATGGCTTTAAATTCAGTTAAAATAATTTGAAACCACTTAATCCATCACCTGGTTTTCTGACTTTTAGTAACGTGAAGGAAAATTTTGAAAGGTGAAAAAGCTGAGATTTTACACACTGAAAAGTGGCTGATGTATATGTGCAGTAAGAACTTTAACAGGCATTTATATTAAGTATGCCTATACATGCTTTGTTTTCGTCTGCATACATAATCATGTCTATCAGGTCAATAACTTGTCTCAGTGAAACATATGTCATACACCAGGCATGTTGGGCCAGAATTTGTCCTGCTGTAGTCCCATTGGCTGCCACTGAGTAACACTAGGATGAATCCTGGTCCATTATCTATTATCTATTATCTATATATATAAAAGTCAAATGGTGTATGTATGTATGTATGTATGTACGTAAGCTTACTCCTTCCACACCGTTTGAGCTAGAGACTTGAAATTTGGTACAGTTAGAGGTCTTGGGGTCCTAATGACCGTAAGAGTCGAAAATTTTTCAAATCTCACCTCTGACGCCCCCCAGGGGTGAAATTCTTTAAAGGCCAATCACATCAGCTGGGCAGCTGCTGTTCTCTGTGACATAGTTCTGATGTCATAATACCCCCTCCAACAGACACCGCACTCGCTCAGCTCTCTGCCCCTCCCCCCTCCCAACGGAACCCCGGAATCCCTCAGCTCTGTGCTCCCTCACCACCTGCGATGGACCCCGGAATCCCTCAGCTCTCTGCCCCCTCCCCACCTCCGACGGACCCGAGTTGGGTTTGGTCGGACGGTAAGTGAGGTAGGGGTGTCGGGTTTGGTCAGGGGGTGAAGTGGGGGTGTCGGGTTTGGTCGGGGGTGGGAAGGTGTCTGGGTGGGTGAGGGGTGAGGTGGGGGGGTTGGGGTTGGTCAGGGGGTGTTGGGTTTAGTGGGGGGTAAGGTGGGGGTGTTGGGTTTGGTTGGGGGGGGGTGAAGAGGGGGGTCGGGGTTGGTTTACGGGGGGTAAGTGAGGTGTGGGTGTCGGGTTTGTTTGTGGTGGTAGGTAGGGGTGTCGGGTTTGGTTGGGGGGGGAAAGTGAGGTGGGTGTGTCAGGTTTGGTCTACGGGGGGGTGAGGTGTGGGTGTTGGTCAGGGGGTGTTGGGGTTGGTAGGGGGGAGACGTGGGGGTGTTAAAATGTGAGTCGGGGTTGGTCGAGGGGTAAGTGAGGTGGGGGTGTCAGGTTTGGTTGGGGGGGTGAGGTGGGGGTGTCGGGTTTGGTCGGGGGGAGTGAGGTGGGGGTGTCGGGTTTGGTCGGGGGGGCGAGGTGGGGGTGTCGGGTTTGGTCGGGGGGGCGAGGTGGGGGTGTCAGGTTTGCTCTCTGCCCCCATCCAACGGACTCCGCACTCGCTAAGCTGTCTGCCCCCTCCCCACCTCCAACTGACCCGAGCAACGCCGGGTATTTTCGCTAGTCATTTATATTTAGGTCCCGACTAAATTCTTGATCCATTTTGGTCAATTTCATGGTCATAAGATTTTAAAAATTGGAAATGTCATGATTTCAGACATTTAAATCTGAAATTTCGTTGTGGTGTAACTGGAGGGGTCCTGACCCAAAAAGGGGCTGTGGGGAGGGGTGTCACAAGTTTATTATAGGGTGGTCCTGGTTACTTCTGTGCTGCTGCTGGTGGCAGTGCTACCTTCAGAGCCGGGAGCCCAGCTCTGAAGGCAGCGCCACCACCAGCAGCAGTGCAGAAGTAAGGATGGCATGATATGGTATTGCCACCCTTACTTCTGTGCTGCTGCTGGCCGGGTGCTGCCTTCAGAGCTGGGTGCCCATCCAGCAGCCTGTGGCACCTTAAAGACTAACTATAAAGTTTTGAAGCATGAGCTTTCGTGGGCTAATACCCACTTCGTCGGATGCAGGCAGTGGAAGTGTTCACAAACAGGCAGTTATAGAAAAGTAGGCAAGAACCAGGTGGGAGGTAAAAAGGTTAGTCCAATTAAGCTGAGCCAGCTTGTTATCTCCGATCAGGGAGTGTGGATTATTCTTCTAGCATTTGAATGGGGTGTGTGAACATGGAGAGACGAGAAACAATGTCTGTAATGAGCCAACCATTGTAGATCTCGGTTCAATCCCAGAGTGTGTGTGCTGAATTTGCAAATGAATTGAAGCTCTGCAGTCTCCCTTTGCAGTCTGGATAGTAGATACAATAACCCCGGTCGGGGCTCTAAGGGTATATTAATTTGTTCCTGTGTTAGTGCAGGGAGAGTCCTGAGTAGATGGTGCAGTTTCCTGCACTAACACAGGAACAAATTATATTCTATCTAATTATATTCTATCTACTACCCAAGATCCACAAACCTGGGAACCCTGGACGCCCCATCATCTCGGGCATCGGCACTCTCACTGAAGGACTGTCTGGATATGTAGACTCTCTACTCAGACCCTATGCCACCAGCACTCCCAGCTATCTCCGTGATACCACTGACTTCCTGAGGAAACTACAATGCATTGGTGACCTTCCAGAAAACACCATCCTAGCCACCATGGATGTAGAGGCTCTCTACACAAACATCCCACACAAAGATGGAATACAAGCTGTCCGGAATAGTATCCCTGATGATGCCACAGCACAGGTGGTTGCTGAGCTCTGTGACTTTATCCTCACACACAACTATTTCAAATTTGGTGACAATATATACCTCCAGACCAGCGGGACTGCTATGGGCACCCGCATGGCCCCACAGTATGCCAACATCTTTATGGCAGACCTGGAACAACGCTTCCTCAACTCTCGTCCACTCACACCCCTTCTCTATCTACGCTACATTGATGACATCTTCATCATCTGGACCCATGGGAAAGAAACTCTGGAAGAATTCCACCATGACTTCAACAACTTCCACCCCAACATCCACCTCAGTCTGGACCAGTCCACACAGGAAATCCACTTCCTAGACACCACAGTGCAAATTAATGACGGCCACATCGACACCACCCTATACCGAAAACCTACCGACAGCTATGCCTACCTTCATGCCACCAGCTTCCATCCCGGACATACCACACGATCCATTGTCTACAGCCAAGCACTGAGGTACAATCGGATTTGCTCCAACCCCTCAGACAGAGGCCAACACCTACGAGATCTTCACCAGGCTTTCTCAAAACTACAATACCCACACAAGGAAATAAGGACACAGATCAACAGAGCCAGACGTGTACCCAGAAGCCTGCTGCTACAAGACAAGCCCAAGAAAGAAAACAACAGAACACCACTGGCCATCACCTACTCAGTCCTCAGTTAAAACCTCTGCAACGCATCATCAGTGACCTACAACCCATCCTGGACAATAATCCCTCACTTTCAAAGGCCTTGGGAGGAAGGCCAGTCCTGGCACACAGACAACCTGCCAACCTTAAACAAATTCTCAACAGCAACAGCACACTGCACCACAATAACTCCAACTCAGGAACCAATCCACACAACAAACCTCGATGCCAACTCTGCCCACATATCTACACCAGCAACACCATCACAGGACCTAACCAGATCAACCATACCATCACTGGCTCATTCACCTGTACATCAACCAATGTCATATATGCCATTATATGCCACCAGTGTCCCTCTGCTATGTACATCGGCCAAACTGGACAATCCCTACGAAAAAGGATAAATGCACACAAATCAGATATTAGGAATGGCAATATACAAAAACCTGTAGGGGAACACTTCAACCTGCCTGGACACACTATTACAGATTTAAAAGTCACCATACTGCAGAAAGGGAACTTCAGATCCAGACTGCAAAGGGAGACTGCAGAGCTTCAATTCATTTGCAAATTCAGCACACACACTCTGGGATTGAACCGAGATCTACAATGGTTGGCTCATTACAGACATTGTTTCTCGTCTCTCCATGTTCACACACCCCATTCAAATGCTAGAAGAATAATCCACACTCCCTGATCGGAGATAACAAGCTGGCTCAGCTTAATTGGACTAACCTTTTCACCTCCCACCTGGCTCTTACCTACTTTTCTATAACTGCCTGTTTGTGAACACTTCCACTGCCTGCATCCGACGAAGTGGGTATTAGCCCACGAAAGCTCATGCTTCAAAACTTTATAGTTAGTCTTTAAGGTGCCACAGGACTTTGTTACCTCTGCTATTCCAGACTAACACGGCTACCACCCTGATTCTTGACATCCAGCAGCCCTCACTCTCCAGCCACCCAGCACTGAATGCAGCACAGAAGTAATTTAGTTGGTAATACCATGCCCCCACTACAATAAACTTGTGATTTCCCTGTGACTCCCTTTTGGGTCACGACCCTCAGTTTGAGAAACGCTCTTATCCCCCATGAAACCTGTATAGTAGAGGATAAAAGTACAAAAAAGACCAGATTTCACAGGGGAGACTAGATCTCACCTCATGCCATTTTTCATGGCCTTGAATTTGGTAGGGCCCTATTTATATTATACATAGAGCAGTTCCTCCTCCAGCAGCCAGGCTTTGCTCCTTCTCTCCTACTCTGAAAGGAGCAGTAGCTCAGAATCCACTCTGCTCCTCTCTTCCTGTAAAAAGCTGTAATTCCAGACACTACTCCCACCCCTTCCCGAAAACCGGCTAGCAGTGCCTGGCCCACTCCTTCCCATCCCACCATGGGCTTCCTGCCTCCCTCTCCCATCCAGAAAGGGCATACATCTGCTCTCTTGTGGGCAGCCCTTCCAATCTTGTTCCCTCTACCACTGCAGGTTTCACACCTATGTGCCCCCAAGCCCTGGATAAAGAATTGGTTACACATTGATTCAGCAGGAAGAGTCCCAAACACTGGTTCCTTAACACTTCTTCCTGAAGATTCCTGTTTTTTTCCCCGTCAGGGATTTCCCATCCCAGCACTGACCAGGTCCAACTGCCCCTAACCTGTGAGGTCACAGCTCCTATTTAATTGGTATTGCTCTGGATGAAGTCCAGTAAAAATTCTTCCTCTAGCAATAAGAGTAGATCCTAGTATCTAATTCTTCTGATTCATGTTTCTGTTTGAGGAAAGATGGTTCCGTGCCTCTGGGAGACATAGGCTTATGTATACAAACAAAGGGACTGTTTAAGCATTAGCAAGGCTGAGACGCAATCTCAAAGTTAAGGCTAACGTGCTATACTCAATTCACAGTTATCATTTTTTGTAGCAGTAAAAAGGCATTAAGGACAGAGTATAACCTTTAACATTGAGTTGCCCGAATTTTTTTCTTGTTTTGGTTGTGTTACAACTTGTAACATCAGCTGTATTCTTGATGTATTCAAATATTATGCCATTAGTTCTCAGTTTCTTGCTAATGTCGGTGTGACGCTGGTTTAATTAAACTGGGAAGCAGAGAAGGAATGGGAACTGGATTTAGATAATGAAAAGTAATATATCTGTCAACTTTGGAGAAACATTGACACGATAATAATGCTTTGAGATGCACCGAGCATCTCAAAGCATTTTACAAAGAGGTTTACATATAAATTACCAAGAAATGATCAGGAAACAAAACTTACCACAGGGAAATAACACTGTATCTATATTTATCCTGGTATTAAAAACATGAGTCTCACATTAGTTCAGTAAGATTCACTGATACCTTACAACTCAATACTTGTCCCTTCAAGGAGTTGACTCCCCTCAGCTTCCTTGTGAAGTCAAAGGGAGCTGAGGACACTTCTCTCTCAGTGACCCCACTGCTGGCACCCATGCATCATGGAGGAGGAAGCCACCTGATCTGAATGAAGAGGGACGAGAGCTGGGCCTGGATGGAAGGATGGTGGGAGCAGATTGGGTCAAGAAGTCCAGGGAGTGGGAGACTGGGACTTGGAGGGAAAAAACCTGAGATTGCCTGAGCATGGAGCCTGGGACAAGAAGTTTGGGGAGCTGGGGACCCAGATTGGTTGAGAAGCTTGGGGTGGGGGACTGGAACTGGCAACCCATGGGGGTGGAGAACACAGATGGGTTGGGGGTAACTGAAGGGGAGAGGAAAATTGGGAGGTATGGGGAACTGGGACTGGCTGGGAAAAGCGATGGGGAGCAGGGGCAGACTGAGAGGAAGAGATTGAGATGAGAAGCCTGAGAGTGGAGGTGAGGAGAACAGAACTGGCATGAGGAGATAGTCATGGAGATGAGACAGGACTGGGACAGGGCAGAAAGCATGAAGCTTGGAGGGTGGGGAGGAAGGAGATGGCCAGCAGAGTCTTTGCCAACTAGAAAACACTCCCCTCCAGAGACTGGAATGGAAACCAAGATCCCCTAGCTTCACCATTCCTCTGCTGTCTGCAAACATCTGTGAAACTCACTCACAAATGTCCCACTAGTGCTGGACCACATAAAGGATACAACCGACTGCTGCTATCAGTTACTACACTCACACACACATACACTCAAAGACCATTACTAAGGTTACAAAGTCAAGCACTCACAAATTAAGAAATGCCAGCAGTGGAGGTGAGTCACGTTGGAGGTGTGAAGGGACAGAGGATGCACAGTTGTTCTTTGGGGATGGAGCATGCGCAGACTGGTGAGCACTAGGAACTGTGAGAGGCTTCAGCATGCACAGTGCACACAGATTCTAGCTGCCCGTCTCAAAAGTCTCATCTGAGCATGTGCAAATCGAGATTTTTCAAAGGATTATAATTTGTTCGAATTTGGGTGGATTTTCACAGGAATAGAAAAAGGCACATCTCTGACACAAAGGGCACCCCCTACATGGACACACGCCAAATTTCATGTCTCTGCTCCAAATCATGGGTTGCTAGAGATTTTCAAAGAAAAACAATTTTTTCCCGGCCCTCTTCTCTGAAATGGCGGAACAATTTTGACTGAAATTCTCCAAAAAAAATGAATCCCAGTGCAACCACCCAGCATGAAAAGTTTCTAGCCAAACTGCTCAAGTTTGGGAATGTTATTAATAACTGAAAACAGGTTCTTAAAATAGGAAGTGGTGGGGAACCTTAGTAATTGGTGGTGCTGCTGACCCACCTATAATTCTGCTCAGTATAAAGAAAGGGAGATGCTCTTTGAAAAGGCTTCTCTATCCTTAGACTCTCATGATCTGGATTTTTAACCTACAAGGTCCACTCCAATGCACATCTTTTCTCTCGGACATTTACAGCCTAATTAAACCCCCATGAAAGTCAATGGAAAGACTCTCGTTGACTTCAAGGGTTCATGTGGCCGGGTAGGGTACTTTGTTTTTGTGTGGGAGAGACTTTTCATTAGAAATTAGTCACTAGAAATGTGAGACTGATACATTCAGCATTTGATATTGACTTGTTCCAGAATTTGGGAGCCTTGGATGACTGCCAGAAACATTGAAGACAGAAATAAATAGAAGACAGTACTGTACTTTTTTTTGGCCATCGAGGATATAAACAAAGATAGACAGACCATCTGAAGGATTTAAGGTAGAAAACAGATGTAGGAACTTTTACAGGTATTCATTTAGATTCACCAGGAAGACTGGTCAACTGCTAAAAAAAAATACTCTCAAGATAAATAAGCTTCTTATGTGTGAGGAGGAGTGTGTATGTGTCTGCCTGTGAGAGAGAGAAATATTCCAGTGAGAAAATAACTCTGATTTTGAGCCAGGCAACTAGAGATATTTGAGGTTCCATCCCAGTCCCCGTCTTCTCTAGGGGCCTACAGGTCTGCCTGCACCTGTCCAAGGGTTGTGCTATGTCCCACAAGGCACAGCAGAACAACACGGTCTGCACTTCTCATCAATTTCTCATTACCATTGGAAGCAACAACTTCTGTCAGCTTCACTCGATAGTTGATTTTGCAGAACTTAGCTCCTCTGGTAGTTGCAGCTGACAATGAATCAGGGAACTGCCATGCCAGGACCACCCTCTCGTCCCCCATTTTTCTCTGCATTAGAAGATTGTTCTGCAATCTATTGTTAAAGCCGGATTGACTCCTATTCGCTGGGCTGATTGTGCCCCAGGGAGATGAAGAAAATACCCCAAATTGGATTTTCAGTTGACATTCTGAACTGTTCCAGGTAGCCTGTGAGTCTCAGTTCAGCCAACATTATAATGTGTTGTTCAGTATAGGAGAGTCACACACAGAATTACATCATTCAGCCATCGCAAAGTACATCAACAGAAGGGAAATTAGACAAATCATTACTTATTGTGCCTGGCAGAAAGCTTTGCATATGGCAGCAAGGTCACGTTAGCAGCTTTCTGTCCTTAAGTACTAGCTGGAGGAAAATATGCCCACGTGACTAGCAGAGACAGCCTTGGATTTACACACTGGATCTAAACACTTGACTCAAGCTTTGGGGAAGTTTGGTTCCAGACCTAAATTCCATGGTCCGGGCCAAGCTCTACGATACGGATCTGAAATGAAACAAGCACTCCTATAGAGCTCTGGGAAAGTTCAGACCCAGACCCTCTGTATGTACACAAGAGGGAAGGAGGGAGGAGAGCTGGAATTGGGATGCAGACCATCTGCTTCCAACACCCTGCAAGAAGTCCCTTGAAAAGGAAATACAGTCACAGGGGATGTTACCTTTTCTGTCCCCCACCCCTCCCCTTCTGTCTGCAGTAAAGCTGCCCCACTTCTCTCTTGCAAGGTACACCATAATTAGGTCCCTTTTCTGAAGACACATTTTTGGCTATGACCTCCAAAAATGAAGTCTTTCGTCTTAGGCCCAATCCAGCCAGGTGTTAAAGGCTTCCTAAGCGGTGCTGAATGCCCTCAGCTGAAATCATTGAGAGCCAAAGTTTGCTCAGTACTCTGCAGGGTTGGATGCTATGCTGTGAAAACAATAAGAAGTCCAGATTCACCAGTCTCATTTGACAGGCAAAACTTTTCAGAGGATTCTACTTTTAACTCCAATATGGACAGCCTTTTCTTCTTAAGATACTGTGTCAACGGGAGAGAGAGAGTTGTGTTAAGCTTCTCTATGTGAATTCCTAGGCAGACCAAAAAATAAAATAAAAAATAAAAGAGGGCAGTAAAAGGAATGGTAATTATTTCCCCTAGAGAACAATAATTTTGCAATAAATTTCAAAACCAGCATGCTTTAGCAAATTAAACTGAGAGACAAAGATATTAAATACAGTTCACTTCTTTGAAAGCAGTGGCACCAACAGTTATTTCCAATATCCCTTTAAATACTTGTATTTTGAAAAGCAGAAATGCAGAGCTCTTGACAGGACTCCTGGTTTGCATTTTTAAGTAATAAGCAGCTAAAATTGACAAGAGATACATTCTTCTCACTGGAAAATTGCAATTACCATTTATCTTTCTGACACATTTTAGAACTCACTACAGCTGTTAATTGATAGACCCATAATATAAGCAACATTAATAACAGTATCCTGTTCAAAACAGCAGCATGTTTTAGCTTCATTATTCAGACTTTGGTCATTTCATGTATGAAATCACATTTTTTAGATCTCCTTATAAAGCCCTGTGGATTCCTTCTGTTCAATGTTATAAGTATCTTTCTAAAGATGCTAAGTCCTAAAAAGGCTAAAAAAATAAAAGCACATCCTCCCTTAAAATGTTTTTACCAATCTTCTGCCAACACAGAGGTTGTCATTAAGCCACTATTTCTTAATACGTAGTTGTAAATAACGGCCTTCTGTCTGAAATGTATTTTCTTTGTCTCTGAAATGAATGTCTAAAGCTCTCCACAAGATTCTGTTTCATTGTATATTGTTCCTCGTCTCTTTGGTACAATGAATGCCATCTCAGCGATGTTGACGCACATACACTTTGAAGGTTTATATTGTCTTTCCAACACTAATATTAAGCATAACCTTTTAACTTTTTTTTTTTTTGCTGGTTTTATTTTATTTTTCAGAACCTGACCTTTTATAGATGTTAAGTCACCTTCAAAGAATTTCCAAGTCGTTTGAAGTATGGAACAGTACTTAACAGTTATAGGTAATGCGCAATACTTTTTGAAAGCACAAGGAGAAATAGCTATCTAGTACCATGATCCCGAGCTTAGCCACTACCTCCTATACTGAAAATGTACTCTGCTGAAGTCACTATTACAAATGTTCTTTTGTTAAGCTCCATAACATTACAATGGCTTTGGATATGAATGACAGTTTTTTTAAAATAACTTACACATGTTCCAGTTTTATAGGAGGATTCTTCTACAGTGGAACTGAGAGAAAGGAATCCCTTTTTTATCTGGGCTTTGGTTTATACCAACAATTGCTAAAACCTTGCTTTTGGCAGGCAACTGATGTCTCTTCACAACATATTTCTTAGCTATAAATCTGATTTGAGATTAACCTGCGGCTGCTAAGTGAAAAGCTTTCTTACACTTGTTATGCGTTTTCCGTTTATTTTGTGATAATCTTTATGTGCCAAAAGGAAAACAATGCCAGGCAATCAGAAACAAAATGTTCCAAAGCACTCAGTTGAATAGCTTCCCCTATGTGCTCTTGATTACTCAAATCTTTAATATAACTCTAGCTCACTCAAAACTTTCTTTAAAAATATATGTGGCAGAGGGTGGTACTTCCAAACCACCAGAATAAAATTATTTCCCCAGCATATAAAAGTATTGTTTGTTCTATAAAGTTCACATTGTAGAAGTTTTGAATAATTAAGACATTTTCTACACCTCGCTAAATATTAAACATTTTTCTGTGCTACTATATACAGTTTAATTAAGAGGAAAGCAAGTGAGTTCATTATTTGAGAAGTCCTGAAAACACCAAGTAGTTTATTTGTGCCTGCAAATCCTTTCGGGGCTAAGGAACCAGCAAGATAATCATTTTTTTACTGAAAACAGGAAGTTTGGCAAAGATGCATGGATAGCTAAACTTTGGCTAGACAACCCAAAACATTGTGTTCTATTCAGAAAGTATTTCCAACAACAAAAAAGAGCGGCGTGACTCAAATTCGTAGAAAGCTAAAGGAACAATAAAGGCATCTGGCAATATTAATTTGTTGCCAAACTTGTGGTTGTGTTTTGCTGGCTTGTGAACTGGTTTGCCAGTTTTCAATGATTTATACCAAGCAAAGCTTTAACCCCACATTTATAAAAGCTCAGATGTTGTGAACACTAAAAAGCCTCAAGGAGTGTTTTCATTTTCTTTTCATCTGACCTGTATGGAATAAATAGAAAAAAAAACCCATAATGCATTGGGGAGTTTAAGGCCACTCCACAATGTCTGGGTCTCAAGCATAGTAACTCAAGTAGGCTTTGATGTGGGGTAGCACGCACCCTGGCTAAGCTAACGCCGATTCCTATCACCCAAGTTAACTATGCAGACATAGCTTGAGAAACAAGAATTTGATTAGGTTTCTCTCTTTATAAAAGAAATAATACTTTTTATCCAGAGATCTCAAAGCACTTCACAAAGGAGGTTAGTATCATTATTCCTATTGTAATGACGGGGAAACTGAGGCACAAGGATGTGGCATGACTTGCCCAAGGTCACCCAGCATACCAGTGGCAGAGACAGAAATAGAAGTCAGGTCTTCTGAGTCACAGTCCAGTGCTCTAATCTCGAGGCCCATCCTGTCTCCCTTAATATAGGCCTTATTCTCTCTGCAATAGTTTATACTTCTGTAAAGTCAGTATCAAAATAATTAACTACCTCACAGTGGTGTGGTGAGCTTTAGTTACGATCTTAAGATACTTTGAGATCCTTGGATTAAAAGTGCCATATAAATGCAAAGCATTTTTTATTATTCAGCAGATATTGCAAGAATTAGCACAGTTTGTATTTGTTTTTCTATATTTGTGGGATTTATGTTGTTTTAACACTTGAACAGCATTTGGTAATGACACCATCTGTTAATTTTCACCCTCCTCACTGAATTAAAACAAGTAGCAGAATTGCTAGGATGCTGTTCTATCGATACTATATCAGCAAATGCATGTGGGCACTAGGTCAAATTCAGATGCATTATGGGAGGTGGAGTAAAGAGTCTGAACGGGTGTAACTTCCATACTGAGCAGCAGAAGGAATGTGTAAGGATGTGCTACTTTAATTTACACCCTTTTTATACCATCTTGCTAGTGCTTTTCTTACGCTTCTCTGGCCCTTCAGCACGTGAATTTCATCACCTCAGACTCCCTTAAGAACAGGGACCAAGTCCAAGGTAAAGTGTATGGAGAGTGACACAAGTTATATGTTGGTAACTGAGTATTAGTCTAGGCAGAATCCAAAGCCCTGATGCTGCACTGAGCTCCACATTTGCAAACCCCTCACCCTGCACCGGGCCCCAGCGAATGAACAGGTTTCTGTGGTGAACAAGGGCTCCCCGGGCAAGGAGACCCATTATGACATCAGTGGGTCCATCCAGGCAGAGCTCATTACACAATCATGGCCTGAGTCTATATAAATTACGTCTTCTCCTCGTGCCTCACTTAGATCCCTCTACATTTACTCAGAATCACGTGGTCTCACCTCTGACATTGTCTCACTTTCACTTAGACCACATCCCACACACTAAGGGCTGGAGCCACAAAGGAACTAAGGTATCCACCTACCACTTTAGGCACCCAAGTTGAACCTTTAGACAGTACTGAGATGCCCAGAACCTTCACACAGTTTCAGCCTAAACCTTTGGATGCCTAAATTCCCCAGGCAGCTAAGTTTCGGTTGCTGGGCATGCAAAAAACTGCTTCTGTCCGGACAATGCTGAGCACTGCCCACCTAAGCTCCAGCAGTATCCACAAACTAGGTGTTTCCCTGCTTATCTCGCCTACAAGGCCCAACCCAGTAAGCATGCTCCGAGCACACCTAAACCACACAAAAGGCAGTTGTAAGTGAGCAAACTGGTGGTGGTCTCCATTATACCCAATAGCCCAGTGGTTCGGGCATTCACCGGGGATGTGGGTGAACTGGGTTCCTGTCGAAGCCCCAATTAACATGCAATTATTTATACGAAGTGGAACAGCGTCAACAGGCAAGACTGAGAGGGCCCCATGTTAGAATACCCAATAGCCCGGGGTCAGGGCACTAACCAGGGATATAGTGGCTTCAAATCCTTGATCCAAATTAGGCAGAGCAGAGGTTTGAAAACTGTTTTTGCCACATCCCAGAGCAATGCCTTGCCCACTGGGCTGCTGGCTACAATGGGGTGGGGTCTCTCTTATTTTTCATGAAAGGGCTGATCTGGCGTAGGTGCCTAACTCCAGGAGAGGGGTTCACAGCTGAGAATATCAGCTGGAGATAGGTGCCTCCCTGCAGCACAAAGTAAGACATCTAACTCCCTTTTGAGAAGTGGCGCAGCCCCACCCCTCTCCTCAGCATTTCCTATTGGCTAGCATAAGTGACTCCTCACTCAACTTGCTGGCTTCTATGAATCCGACTCTTGGGGCAGGTCTACACTATGGGGCTAAGTCGTCCTGAGTCACGCAACTCCAGCTATGTGAATAACGTAGCTAGAGTCAATGTAGCTTAGGTCAACCTTTTGCGGTGTCTACACTGCACTGGGTCGATGGGAGAAACTCTCCTGTCATCTTACCTTATGCTTCTTGTTACAGTGGAGTACCGGAGTCGACGAGAGAGCGATCAGTGGTCGATTTAGCAGGTAGACCTGCTAAATTGACCCCCAGTGGATTGATCACTGTGTGTCGATCCCCCAGGAAGTGGAGACAAGCCCTTCGTTGCCTACCTCTCTCCATCCATTGTATAGGATGCCTAACTCAGGGTGGGAATTCCATTGGGCAGAAGGGCACCTAAAAGTTAGGTGTTGCTATGACTAAGTCCCTTTAAGAATCTAGCCTCAATTACACTGCAGTTCTTTCTGATGAACTCTTCTGAAAATTACCAATTTATTTCAAGAGTGTGTTGGTACGTTTATTCAAAGGACAAACTTTTACTGCAAACCCAACATCTATCCAGAATGATGGTGAAAATATCCATAAAGAAGGGCAACTGGGAAATTTTTCTTTCTCACGTGCGTTTATGAGCATTCGCCCTTTAAAGTAACCGTCCCATGTTAGTGTAATGAATATGTCATTTGCACATTCCACTATCCAGAACACTGACTTCAAATCAAGGACACTTCTATACAGACATCTCTATCCATTGTCCTGATTATACTGTGGTCAGAGGCAATACTGCAAATAGCCCAAGCCACAGAATACCCCTGATGGGGCTCCTCAAATTAAATTTGCTTGGCACTCATCCCAGTGATAGAATCATTACAATTCGCCTTTAAGCAAAGCCAGTCAATCTGTTGATCATACAGGTTTGTGCTCCTACAACAGCAGCTGGCACCACTGCAATTGATGAGTTGTACAATCGGCTCGACAAGACACTCATTAAAACCCCAAGCAAAGATATCACCCTTGCAATTGGGGATCTGAATGTGGAAGCTGGAAGTGCAAGCTCCCTTAAAGAAGGAATGGGAGACAATGGTCTGGGGTTTACAAAATGAGAGAGGAAGCCATTTAGTTGAATTCTGCTGCTCTAATCATCCCATCACTGTAAACATCCTCTTTACCCAACATACTAGACATTTACATACCTGGGAGTCATCTGATGGCATGACAAAGAACCAAATCAACTATGTAATGATACAACAACACTGGAGATCAAGTGTCCAATGGACAAATACTTTCTTGAGTACAGGCTGAGGATCAGACCATCAACTGTTAGCCTCAAATACAGAATTAAACCCTGAAAAAATAAGATGTTCATCAGATCCACTGCCTCTGGACTTGTCCAGAATCAACACAAACTTTATGACTTCTCTCCAGAATGGGCTTGAGGAATTTTCACAGGAGGAAGAGAAGAACAACCCAAATGAATTCTGGAATTAAAAAAACTATCATGCTCAAAGCCACCAAAACACATATTCCAAAAAGTCAACATCAGACTGCACCATAGTTAATTGACAAGATGTTTGAACTGGCAGAAGAATGACATAGAATAAAGAGACTGTCTTGAAGACTGAAGAACATAGGAGAGAGTACCAGGAACTGAGCTGACAGACAGATGCAAAAGCAGACTAAATGAGACAAGAGTGAATACATAAAGGGAAAATGAGAATCACAAAGAGAGTAATAATACAAAAGGTATGTTGACAGTGGTCAGACCTCATACCAAAGAGTTTCCCTTGTGATCAAACATAATGAAAGAACATGACGGCAGAATCCTCACTGAAGGCGATGATATCAAAACCCTGATGGAGAGTTTACTGTGCTAAACTGTATGTCTCATCAGAATTATTCACAATACAGGATGACAGAAAGGAGTGTATGGAATAAGTAGATTTTACTTACTTTATGTACTTAGCAAGGTATTCTTTATATGTAATGCCAGGAGATACCAGGAAAGAAGTCAGGCATACTCAAGAAAAAAGGAGCTACTTCCTTTGGGAGTCAGAATCAGTCAGTTGTTGAAATAATATTTCTTTACCCCACAGCAACATCAAAGGATATGCTGGAGAGAAAGTTCTGGAAGCCCAAAAGAGAGGAGAATGAAGAATCTAAATCCAAGATGAGGCTGTTTTTATGGCATGCACTGCTAAAGAAGGGCATCAAGAGCACGGGACCTGCAGGATAAAAAAACTCTAATGCTGCTCCTGAACCCCCAGCACGTTGACTATTTGAAATGTTCAATAATCACCCTGAAGTGTACCACTTGCAGTGCTTTGTTGCTATTATTAAATGGAATTTATTCCTAAAATAAAGGCAAGTGAGAGTCATTTATGGGGCAGTATAGGGATAGGGTTGACATTACCAAGAGCCAGTCAGAAAGCTCAAATTCTCCTCAGCATTCTAAAGCCCTTTATGTCATCATTTTGCAAAAAGTATTTGATACCACGGCTGCATTCTCAAATGTGATCTCATTCTTGACCTTGTGTGGCACTTTTAGCAATAGCTCCCTCAGGTTTACTTTTATCAGGTCATAAACCAAAATGTACTACTCATTTGCTTATGACATGGGCTAGAAATGTACCATTTGTAACTGGAAAGCCCATAAAGCCCCATGACATTTTTGTCAGTGGAACATTGAGGTCAATCTTCATTTCAATGGATGAAAAGAGAACCTACAAAATTAATGGGAGATAAAATTGGTTTTTAAAAAGCAGGAATGCCTCTCATTAGGGGAGCTAGAAGGCTGTCTTCTGGAAACAGTGAGTGATAACAATTTCAGAAACCATGTCAGAGGCTTTATCCCCTCCTAGAGTGATTAACTGGAAGGGAGGAAGGTGTCAGTTTCTACACATTGCCAATGTTTGCACTGTGTTACTGCCTGCCCCCAACCTCATCTGCTGGAACTAAGTAAACTCCATCCTTCAGAACTAGACACATGTGGCTCAGCTCCAGGTGTACTGCAAATCTGTCACCACTAAACTGTTGTTCATGTAATGTTGGTCAAAGCTGATTTTTACCGGTGCACGATCTATATTAATGCCCACTGGCAAAAACAGAGATTAACTTTAAAAGGTTAGTCCCTTGAACAAGCAACATAAAAAAGGTCTAATAGCCGTTCAAGCATGAATATAATAATCATTACATTTTGCATTTCTACAGAAACATTCACTCAAATTTAAGGATGTCAGTAATAAGTAAATAAAGGGGGGGATGGGAGGAGGTTCAAACATACACATTGGCAGGGCAAAATAAAGCTGTAAGTTACACATATTTTGGCTCCTTCTCGAGTCACCACTGATGGGGCGAAGATGCAGATCCATAGAGGAACTTCAAGCACTGGTAAGCCTAACTTTGGCTTTGTGGATTCCACTGCACACCTTCAGAGACACCAACCCGGGGGGTTTGGGAACTTTTACAGTGGAGATTTAGGTGCCAAGTGAGTTTAAGAATCAGGGTGGTAGCCGTGTTAGTCTGGAATAGCAGAGTTAACAAAGTCCTGTGGCACCTTAAAGACTAACTATAAAGTTTTGAAGCATGAGCTTTCGTGGGCTAATACCCACTTCGTCGGATGCAGGCAGTAGAAGTGTTCACAAACAGGCAGTTATAGAAAAGTAGGTAAGAGCCAGGTGGGAGGTGAAAAGGTTAGTCCAATTAAGCTGAGCCAGCTTTAGATGCCTAGAGGGTTATGCAGCAGCTGAGTGGTGGCTTTGTGGATCACTGTGGTGCCTAAACCTGGTGTTTAGGTGCCTAAATCCCTGTGTGGATTTGGGCCTAAGCTTATAACAAACCCATCAGAAAGACCAGTTCTTTGCTTGACTCAGGTGCTATCCTCTGTATATTTCTGAGGTCCATGTCTGACTGCTTTGTGTGGACAATGCAAAAATACTTCAGAAGTAGACTTCTTCCCATTATGTCATGACATGATACGGAGCCCATCCAGGATGTCATTCCCTTTGATGGGCAGAGAGGGCTAGGCCACCGAAGTCTTTCCCCTTTAGGTTAGCCTCCCACTCTCCTGGATTCCCCCTATTACGGTCTCTAGTTTCTTTTCAGTTGAAAGAAATGATGATTCTGCTCATCTGGAAGCTTGTTAAAGCCTTGATATAATATAGTGCATATATATTCTCTTAATAGTTCTACTGCTATAAGCTCCATTTAGTTAATTTTCTATATATAGTTCTTACTAACTTTACTTGCACAGCTTGCTTATTCCCTTATAAAATAATAAAGTGGTTTCAATTCCATAGTGTGAAGTTTTTAAAAAATATCTAAAAGATAGAGGAAAACATTTAGTGTAGGATAGTATTGATCTGAATTAATTGATCATTGGACTAGTTTAAAGGAAAGTATCATCATCATTAGCTAGTAATGTTATGTAGAATGGTTTCTAGAAATATGCAACATCAATAATACTGTTTCATGCAACATTGATGAGTGCAGGGGACTGGACTAGATGACCCTTCGAGGTCCCTTCCAGCCAAAGAGTTGCACAGAACTGAGACAAAACTCAGAATGGTCTTACATCCTTTGCAAGTCTAATAAACCCTCAGGATACACATCATCAATGGATTTGGCCCATTGACTTTAATTATGGCTAAATAATTTGATTTAGCCTTTGATTTGATCCGACTTAAAATTAGTTTTGAAATTTGGCCCTTTTGAAAATAACCTTTTATGTTGCTCTGTCGTAATCAAGGATGGAGTTATGCTGGGGCTTGCCTGACCTAAGGCCCAGTAGTTCAAGGAGCGCCTCTCCCTGTCACAGCAGAAGGACTGACCTTATAACTCCTCCTCTAGTTCTGGCACTTGTTACTAACATGGAAGTTTTCATAGTGCTATGCCTGGCTGTTCTCAACTCCTTTTGTTGTTGTTGCCATCTCAGCAGAACACTTCTCCCAATTGTCAGTGGTAAAGTGGTTACCCACAGACTCCAGGAATTATTACATGATGCTAGTTGGGGACAGAAAATTGGTAAACGAGAAGATTATTGGAAGGGTTATATTTCTAACCTGGAGAGAAATTCAGAGTTAAAGAATGTATTTATTTATAACCATATCTGTGGCACTCATTACTATAGCATCCAAGCTGGTGAATGAATGAGCTCAACACCTCATTGAGGAAAGTAAATCTTATCTTGGTGTTACTCTTGGCCTGGGCTTTATCCATAAGGTTATTCATCCTCTCACATGCCCCTTTTTATTTGTAAACTGTTTTTATGAAGCATGGGACGAACTGCCTGCCTTCAGAGTGTACTGGGCAATGGACACAGTTTTTCATCAGGAAGAGAACTCCTCTACAGATGACAGGCTCAGAGCAATACCTCCATGTGAGTGCAAGCTAACCTTACGCTCGTACAGTTCTATCCAGCCTGAATTGTCTGGAATTAATTACATATATTTTTTCCATCACTGCCTGACAACTTCAGCAGATGCATATGTAATTATTTTCCCCAAAGAACTTTGCTTACTGTTAACTATTTAAATGTTGAAAGTATGAAGGGCAATTGAACTCAATGCTCGGAGAGCTAAATCTGGGATAGATTCTCATATAGGTGACGTTGTTTGGGGGAAAGACCTCAGATGAGTTTAGAAAAGCATTAATGCCTATCCATATTTTCCAGTCATGCCTGTCATTGCTAATGATTTGCTTAGTTTGGTCAAACAGACAGAGCAGCAATGAGGGCTAGTCACAAGAATGAGTGAACCCATGTCTGTCTTCATATAGTGCTGTCGGCACTTCCACAGTATCAGTGGGTCAGAACGTCAGCTGATGTAAATTAGCATGACTCCATTGAAATCAATACTGATTTACACCAGCTAAAAATCTGGCCCAGAGTGCTAAAAATATCTGTGCCTTTTTAAAAAAGGGTGTGAAAGAAGGAATCTGCCTTGACTGCACTGTATGCAGGGAGAAGAAAGAGAAAGCAAGGAAAGATGAGAATCAGAGCAGTGCAAGGTTCCACTGACTGCCAAAGAGCTAAACTCATTTCCACCAGGTGGTGATCTGGCCCACATATCAAGGGCGTTCTCCTATGCTGTGGGGACATTTTAATTGACAGCTGCATTTATGGAACATTTGTTGTAGCACTGACACTCGATTGGGCTCTGGAGATCCAGGAACGTTTGTTGTGAGATGGGACAGCCAGCACAGTAGAAACACATAGAGGATTTTGTTTCCTTTACAGAAAGTTGTGTTTTGTTCACGTTATACCGAAGAATGTGAATGTCGTAGACAATGTAACCAGGACGTTCAGTAGACAAAGGATAATAAAGTACTCTGACAAAGGCATGATATTTGTTTCTAAACTCGCGTAATTAACCATCAGTGAGACAAACTGAACATTGTTTCTGCAGAAGTAAGGAGACATGCCACCTACTTTGCAACACTTCTCTGGGAACCATATATCTAGAATGTTATAAAGAGAGGTTGTTATAATGGGATTTAATGCAGCCAGATTCCAGTGGGAGAATAGGGCACAGGTTATCACCTCCTCAGTCCATATTCTGGGTGATGGTAGGTAACCTTCCCCAGGAAGGGTGGCAAAGTCCACATCCTGCTTTAAACATGCATGGCACAGAAACCCTTGTATTCATTCACTGCTGGGAATGTGGTTCAGACATGACTGCAGTTGAGAGACACTTACCGAGCTCAGAAGCTGGTACAATAATGCAGGGCCTCCTGGGTCTTGAAAAAATAGTTTGACAATGAAGAATGAGTAGGCTTTTAAGAATCTACACTCATGCTTCGCTATTCATATTTTCAGGTATTAAGCCTCTGTGTAAAACTTTTTTTTTTAACACATAAGTGGTTTGTTGATTTATTTGGAGAAGAGGTGGGGAAAATACAGTTTTTGGATAAAATACGGCATGGTTTTTAAACGTTCTTCAGTCTTGCTCTGAAAATCTTGCTATTAAAAAACAAAACAAAATCAAAAGGCCCAATTGAAAGTCCATAGGTGAAAAGTTGCAAGGTGAAATCTCAGCTCCATTTGCAGTCCCAATTCTCATCGACATCACTGGTGCCAGGATTACACCCTATATCTTCTACCAAAATAATCACAAACGCAGAGACACCACAGTGTATCTAGCATACGATGTAACATTTTTAGTGCAATCCTTTTCTTTTTCTCAGAATTTTCTGGGTTTTTTTTTTCAGTGTCAAGAAAAATATATTGAAATTCACTTGCCACATTCTCAATAGCTAAGAACTAGCAGTTAATAAGTCTCATTATGCGCATGAATCAGGTATTTTTCAAATGATTAGCTGGTGAACTGCAACAGAGGAAAGCTCTCTAACCACTCACCTACAGGAGCATCTAAATTAAACTGAGTTCTGACTCAGGATACCCAGGACTAGTACAAAGCATTGTCGTCTTCCTTAGCAAGCAGGCAGTTTAATGTATTGGGCCAACAGCACCCTGAATAGAGCAAATGAGTCAGAAATGGCTGGCACATATAATACATAAGGCTAATGTTCATAATCTTTAGAGAAACAATGAATTAGTATCAAAGGAATATGGACAGTCCAAAACAGCTGCAGGGCTCTTCTCATGGAAACTGTGAGTCCTGCCCATTTCCCCTGCCTATATCAGAAGGGGAGTAGTAACCTGCTGACCTAAGAAGGAGAGACTTTTTAATACCTGCCCCCTTTCCCTAGTACTTACCTGGAGGGGTAGCAGCACATGCCTCCCCTCACTATGTTATCATTATTATGTCATCCATATCAATCATTTGAAGCTCATTGGGTTGTAAATGCAGCTTTGATCATTCGTTACACTTTGTTAGTGTTTATCAGAGCCAGGACTCCACTAATCTGAAACAGCAGCTGTTACCAAGCAAGGAAATCTAGTCTCCCAATGCAGTCACTGCAATGTTTTTTTTAAAACTATTCTCTTCCACAAATTCTGAAAACAATGATAAATAATACTGTTGGAAATGCAGAAACTTGCTTTCACCCTTGCAAGAAGATGCTATGAAAATGGGACATGACCTGCCCCATTGTTCATTTGCAGTCTACAACGGCACCAGCAGGTATGAAATACGTACAGAAAAGGAAGTTCGCTACCATCAAAACTTGCTGAGGGTCCTGGATTCCAGGCTGTAGAAAATAAATCTCTTAGAAAAGGAACCCAATGCTAGTTTTACATCAAAATCAGTTACATATAAGGCCCCAGGGTCTGATCCATAGCTTACTGATGTCATTGGCCATTTGTTACAAAGCACTTTGGATTAGGCTTGAGTCTCCTTTTTAGTTCCATGTATATATCTATTGCAGTATGTACTGCAGTTAGGACAAAGCAATGATATCACTCCCATATAGATGAATAGGCTGCTTTAATTCCAAAGCCTTCTAACCAACAGGAGGATTGAAATTCCATCACATTATCATAGTAACACCTATGAGTGTTCTTTAGCACCATCTAGCTAACATGTAAGGTAACCTACATAGCTGCAGTGCAATATTCTTCCTACGGGTCTTCCATACCATTGACACTTATTTGGTTTAGCATTCAGACTTCAAAAGTCTAAGAGATAGTAGCTGCATACTGATATGGGGGAGAAGGTGGAGCTAGCACAAAATGCAGAAGCAGGGTGTTCATTTCACAGAGGGACAGATGGGATCCCTTTTATTGAGCATCTGAGATATGAGTGTAAATTCCCAAACACAATTTACATAGTACCTTAGTCAACAACCTGGGAAACTGACAGCAGGAAAGGCTCGGTGACAAAAATGCTGCTTTCCCATGTAATGTCAGAAACTGCAGAATGCCTGGGAAAATTGAAGAAGCAGAGACTTATAACAAAATGACTTAGTAAAGCTGAATATGTGTCTGTGTTAGACTAGCCAGAAAAACGTTGACAAAAGTGTTTTCCATTGGAGAATGCATTTTCATCCAAATGGGAACATCTTGAGAACTCTTGTTGATTTTGACAAAATTTCATTATGGAGAGGGGGAAAAAAAACTTCCAACAATACTTGAAATGTTCCTTTCTGGTGTTTTTTTTAATGAAATGTTTGAATATTTCATTCTGAAATGGCTTTTTTTGTTGAGAATGTTTTTATTTTGTACTATATGATATCAATTAAAAAGCCAAAATCCAGACAAAAATCTTTCATTCCTCCCCACACTGAATTTGCTTTGGCTGAGAGTTTTGAAATCTTCAAGGTTTGGTTTTTTTCCCCCAGTTTGGAATGAAGCCAAATTTCAAAACCTCAATATCCTTCGCAAAATGGAATGTTCCCCTATCAGCTCTAGTTAACACTGTAATTGAATTCTGTATTCTGTATTCTGAATTCTGTATTATTGTATTCTGTATTCCAGAATTCTGTAATTGTATTCTGTATTACTTAGACTGGTTTGGTGGGGTTAGATTTGTTACCGCGAAGGGAAAATTAATATATTTAATGCTAACAGATGGATGGAGGAAAAAAGTAAGAAGATAAGAATATAAGGGGCACCATTATGGAACTACGTTGCCAGGGCAAGCAGAAGGACAGCTATCCATGCCGGATGATTCCCGAATCTGCAGAGCTGAAGGGTCCCTTCCCTGACTATCACTCTCTCCCCTCTACAGAGTACCTAAACTGTACAGATACTTTGGTAGAAGATTATAATTTAGAGACACTCTCTCATAAGGGACAGTATTAAGAAGTAGGAATGTGGAGATGTTCCAACCCCCTGGAGGCGGGGATTAGAAACACCACATGATTGCGTGCAGCAGCTAACTATAGAAGCTCTCTGGTTTTATTCCTTTCTCATTCATTTGATTTGTTGTTTAATGAGCCCCAACATCATTCCATAAACCTTTCATACCCTTGCGAGTATTATTCTTAGATAACTCTCTGAGGTCACCTTGCAGAATTTTTGCCCTATCAGCTCCCTCCTATTGGTTTTTCATAGAAAAGAGGGGCATTCTGGTCCCCTAATGAGGGATACTGGGCCTCCATCTTAAGATGGCAAAGCAAAGGCTCAAGACTGACTAAGGGCTCAGAGCTGAGGTTTTGAATTCAAGCTCTAATTGTGATCGGGTCAAGTAATCAAAATATCATTTTCAAGGTAGAGGAACGTATACAGAAATAGTCTGAGAAAAGAAGTATCATGACCTGCAGACCTTACTTATGCAACACCCCGACTGACTTCAATGGGAGCTCTACCTGAGGTAGGGTGACCAGACAGCAAGTGTGAAAAATCGGGACAGGAGATGGGGGGAGGGGGGGGGGTAATTGGAGCCAATATAAGAAAAAGACCCTAACATCGGGACTGTCCCTATAAAATCGGGACATCTGGTCACCGTAACCTGAGGAAACTGCAGATCCAGGCCCAAGAAGTTTGTTATAGTTGGTGTAGATGATTGGAAAACAGCAATTTTTTTTAAAAAAGCAACATTTTATGAACTTTTTTAAATTAAAATTTCGGTTTTTTTGCCAGTTCTGATGGTCAGAACCCAATAAAACTGATTTAAGGTTTGAGTGAAAGAGAATGTGCAAACTGTTAGCCAACTGATTGGCTCCAAAGACTCACTGATTCTGCAGAATGACTAGGAAACAAGAAAACCTTCACTTACAGAAATTATTGCCTGAAATATGACAGACTCATGGTCTGTTAATGGTACAGAACCATCCATAGTTTTACCAAAGAAAAAGGAAACAAACAAACAAGAATGGGAATGTTTTTTATTAGATCATAGTTAAAGCAGAACATTCATCAATTGCATTTTATTTCCTCCACCAAACATCACAGATACCTTTACTTAAAGTATTAACCTTTTGGCTTCAGTTATTCAAAATACTTACACCAAACATTTTGAGCCTAAAATACAAACGGCTCAGGTAATAAAAAGAGCGGACGCAACAAAATCACGTAAATCCAGTTTATGCCCTACCTACTGAGTTATACCCAGTGTCACAGCATGTAATGGGGTTACAAACAGGAAAAGGAAATTACGGCAGGTCTGGCAGACCAATGTTTCTGAGATACTCAATGGCAAAGGAAGGTGTTGCTATTGTAGCTCCCATGGGGCATTGTGACCATAGAAATTTAAGAGCATAGCCACTTCCATACTAGTAACTTGATCTCCATCCTTAGAATGATCATATAAGAGTATGATCATAAAGACAATATATGTGACTGACAGTTACCTATATTAGGGTAAGCATCATAGTTCTTGTTGTTGTTGTTATTTTAAACTAGTCTTTAATAAAATACTCTACCTTTCTGCCAGGCAAGAAGAGAACAGAATGGTGCGAGTCTGAAGAGATATCATTCTCCCACCCTACCAATGAAATATACCCCTAAGCTTTTGCACTGCCAAGCTTAATGCTCAGGAATCAATCAAAATGTAAAAAGTTTTCAAAGACAGCCCTAAAGTTATTTAATTAGTATAATTAGGGCAACAATATTTTATTTTACCTCTATTTACTTACTACTAAAAAAGACATCCCCTATCTACTTTCACGTACATGTATTGCATATATGCTTTCCTCTCAAATTATTACATTTAGAAGTTGAACTTCCTTCTTGTATTACTGAGTTACTTCATAAATACATTTTCTACAGAAGAATGTTGGTGAAACCAAATCATTTTATTTTCTCAAACCATTTAACATATTTGTGTGGGTGTGGGTGTGCATTCAGGCGAGAGACGGGTAAATCCAAAATTTTAAATCAAACACCTAAAATCTTTATTGAGAGTAACATTACTTCCCTAATTAAAAGAAATACGTCAGTATCCTGCAACAATGGTCCAACACACTATGGTAATCTGGAGTGACTGGGGTCACTATTGTAGAATGCTGGCGGGTAATATTTTCAAAAACACTTAAAAGGCTAAGTCCCATTTTCAGAAGTCACACAGGCACATAAGGACCTAATTCTCATTGAAAGTTAATGGGAACTCATGTCTGAAAATGCAGCGTAGTGCTTTTGAAAATTTTAGAAATTGTCTTTATTTTTGAAATAAAGGTTGTCCTCATACCCCTCAACCTGATTTTACTACAATTTAAAATAAGACCAAATAAAAAGAGAAGGTACTTAATGGCAGCAGTCCCAGGAAGCTGAATAAAACCAATTTAAATAAACCACACTTAGCATTCAGACAGGGCCTGATTCAAACCCCACTGAAGTCAATGGGAGTCTTTCCATTGACTTCGCTGGGCTTCGGATCAGGCTTATTTTGACATGCTCCGAGGACAGATACAAGACTCAGTTCATTTTTTGTGTTCACAAAAGCAAATGTCTTTTATCGTAATAATTATTATTATTCTCACTAAAATGAAATGTATATTTTCTCTGCTTTTTATTTACAACATAAAGTGCTCCTCTCCGTAAATCAACAAATATGAGTATTCATGTCACCAAGTGCTGATGATTAAAAATAATTACTTTAATGGTAGCTGGCCTGATGCCAAACATGATTAGGTTCTGCATTTCAAGCATGATAGTAGATAATTTACATCTCCTTTCACACCAATACCAAACTACTCCTAATGGATTCTATTTTAGTTTTTATGAATTAATAGAAATTTAGTGCCCAATTCACTATATTATAGCCACCATTTGCTTTCAAAATCCCCGGAATTGTCTAGAAAAAGGGCACAAAGTATCCAAATCACATAGATTCTCCATGTTTCATATCCAATAAACTCATTCTCTCCCTCCCCCTTCCTTGATGACAATGTCCTTGCGTATGTCCTCAGAGTCACAAGAGACAGAGAAAGAACAAAAATTTTCTTAAACAGGGAAGTATTCCTGGTCACAAAGAAAAAATGATGAAGGGTGTGAAATCCAGGCTCCATTGAAGTCAGCGGCAAAACTCCCATTTCTTCAGTGGGGATGGCATTTCACCCCCAATTTATTAAGAGAAACTGGACATTTGTCTTTTGAAAAATATTAACAGATGCTTACAGTCCCAAATCACGGGTAGGGTGGGAATATATATAGGCTTAAACATTTACATTTAGATCTGAATCCAGGGTTCTGGGCTTCCTCTGGCAAGAGTAAAGGATTATTCCAATACACAAAAAGGCATGGTCCTGCTTTGCTTTAGGCTTTCAAATTCTGAAGTGTCAAAAGAGAAACTCAAATTCCAGTTTGGCAGCAAAGAAAAGGAGAAACTAATTATTCAATATTCTGTTTTAGAGATTCTGTCCAAAGGCAACATGAAAATTCAGACAATAGTGTGGCAAGGTGGGCCTGACCCAGCCTGCCGCCCCTTTAAGAGGGAGAAAAGCCCTCTGCAAACCTCCCTGCAGAGAAGCCTAATCAGCCACCTGGGCTGCAGAGTAATCAGCCTGGATGGGTTGCACCTGGCAGCCTCCTCAGGGGGGATAAAAGCCTGCCAGGTAGGAAGCCCAGGGTGGTGGTGGTGCAGTAGAGAGTTGTTTTGCACTTTGCTGGCTCCATTTACTTCAAATGAGTTGTGGCTGCTTTACCCAGCTTTGAGTGTGACCCTCACTTATTCTGTCTTTCTTTTATCTCTTCACCAGTGCTTCTCTGATGGAATCTTCTGAGGGTCTAAGCAATTTCTAACCTAAAGACAGCTGCTTTTTTGTTAATCCTCCCTCCTCGCCTGAAATATGCATGTTCCCTTTATATATAACAACAATGGACCAAATCCTGAGGTTCTTACTCATCTTTAATGAGGCAAAACTACCACTGACTCCAATGTGAGTTTTGCTGGAGCAAGTGAAGGGCTGAGTGCTTATTCTAAGCCATTAAGGACCCTCAGCTCCTATTGAAGAGGAGCTGCAGGTAGCTGAAGACATACAGCACCTTGCAAGATTGAGCCCAAATATATTAGGCACCAGATATAACAAATAAAAAGTCGGTAGCGTCAATCTTTGGCTATGGAAGTCCCCAGAATGAGCTTGCAGAGTGTAGAAGGTACAGTTGGTGCAAGCACTAGGCGGCACTGGTTTTTTAGGGCGGCATCACTGCTGCTGTGCA
Source organism: Sternotherus odoratus (assembly GCA_032164245.1). NCBI lineage: Eukaryota > Metazoa > Chordata > Testudines > Kinosternidae > Sternotherus > Sternotherus odoratus. The sequence goes on from JAVMKO010000003.1 coordinate 156,872,690, forward strand.
TTTCCGCTGAAATGCCGCTGAAGCGGACGGGGGCCCTACGAGCTGCTGCCGAAATACCACCGCCGCCTAGTGCGGCAAACAAGCTTATGCCGGCCCTGGGTACGGTCAGCTGAAATTGGGCTGAATCAGGACCTATAAAACACATGGCGATCTATGTTGGGCAGTGAAATTTTTAATACACACATGTCTTTTTTAGGATCTGCAACTATTAAACAATCCGCTGAGTCCATCAGCAAGAACATTCCCTTCACTATCCCCAAGCTTTAGGAAGGTCCAATCCTGCCCTCATTAAAGTCAATGGGAGTTGCATGCTAGAATTCAGGGTGAGCAAGATGGAGGTTTTCATACAGAAAATTGTATCTACTAAAATGCATTCTCCTTTGCTTTCCCTACATTTTATGGAATTTGATGGGGATATTTATATACAGCACATGGCAGCTTAGAGGTTTGGACCTTAATTTTGCAAAATGGGATAAATAAGGGCGAGCTATGGAGTCAATAATCTATTCCCTCGTCTAAAATTTAAAAAGCAATAAAAATGAATACGGTTTAGTATGGGAGGAGGGGAGGTTTTATTATTTGCTTTTAATATGAATTATTCTAATAAATCTGAAGTGGCCTTTGACCGGTAAAAAGTTTGCATGAGATATAAATCACTTACCATAATTTAACAGGCAATAAAATGTCATGACAAATGTAACTGTCTAAACCATCCTGTTACCAGCTGGTACCTGCCGTGCCAGGATGTACCCATGTGCAACTGCATAAAGAGACACCTCTAAGATTGATGAAGTGTGAGTCGAATGCCCAAAACTAATTGGGTTGGGTTTGGCTCTTTAGCTTTTTATGTACTACTTTTTACATACTGCTTCCTCCATTGCTTTCGCTAATGGTTAGGTAATCGCACGTCGGGATTCCCGGGTTCTATTTTGCCCATCTTTCAAATGGGCATAAATAACACAAAGATCTACCTGTCTCTGGGGGATTATGTGAGGGTTAGTTACTTCACGTCTCTAAGCGCCTGGTGTGAAAGGCGCTTGTGTGTGCAAAATATAGTATTGTTATAGTCAGGAAAACATGGAAGAGAAGAGAAAGGAAAACATGCTTTCCCCACCCTCCCCAGCCAACCTTAAATAAAGCAGGTTTGGAGGGCTCAGCAGAGGACCTGTAGCAGCCCCCACCCACACACTCTACTGCTAAGCATAGCTTGCCCTCAAGGGTTTTGACTTGCATGTACTTAGAAAGGCAGAAAACATGGATTTCTAAGAAGATCAGGCCAGAGTCGGTCCCTAAGAATAAAGGGAGAGCAAACAGTCCACTCACACTTAGTTAACAAATGTACTCTTCTTCACTGCCTTCTTGGTTGACCTTGTCTACTAAGAGGCAGCAAGAGCTAATAATAATAATAATAATTAGCACTTATATAACATTTAATCTTCAAAGCACTTTACAAACATTAACTAATTAACTAAAGCAGATGGATATGATCTGGGAAGTCTGCCACATTCATCCTTTAAGAAATGAGGCCCTGAAAACTGCCTGCACTACATGGAATCTTTCTACCATTAACAATATCACCTGCAGCACTGTTTGCAGGCAACTGCGAAGGAGTAAGACAACAATGCTACCAGAGTCCCAAGTCCCAACTTAGTTTATGAGGATACCCTGCCATCCACCTAGATCTGCACAGAGTAGAATCTCCTATCAGTTCTGTCCTGGAGACACAAAATAAGTAGCATTTTACCTAATTTAATTTCCACTGAGCTTATTTTCCAACACATGGTATAGTTGCTAATGATTGTAAATACCTGTATTGTCATTGCTACTCTCTTTAAATAATTGGTAGATACCCTTATCCTGCCAAAAGAAACAAGTGGCGCAGGGTGAGGAAAACAGCAGCCTTTTGAGTCTTCTGCCCAGGGCTGGCGACAGAAATTTGGGGGCCCCCTACTTTGATAGTTTGGGGGGGCCCCCAGCCCAGCCGGGCCCCCCCCAGCCCAGCCGACAGCGGCTGGCCCCCCCCCCCAGCCCAGCCCAGCCCAGCCGGCGCTCTCCCCCCCTCCCCCGGGCAGCGAGAGCTGCGTGAGCCGCCCTCTCCCCCGCCCCCCCCACAGCGGTGCTGCTGCCAGCCGGGCTCACAGCTCCTGCTGGGGCCAGGCTCGCTTGTCGGGGGAGAGCCGCGCCGCCTCCCCGCCCCTTCCCCGCTCTCCAGGTCCGGCGACAACGGGTACAGCTGTGTACCGGGGCCCCCCTAAAGTCAGGGGGCCCGGTACAGCTGTACCCGTAGTACCCCCATCGCCGGCCCTGCTTCTGCCATCCAGCACACAGACCACAGGTGGCCTTCTGCCACTGTAACCTTTACAGTGAGTTCCAACCTGCTGCTTATGCTGATGCTTCTGAAAATTGTTTCCTTTCTGAAGCTGGATCAAGATTTTTCTGGACTTGATAGAAGAGGCAAGAGTCCATACAGTGACTCCAGATTTGCCTCCTCCTAATAGCCCAGAAGTCAGCCTGGAAGTCAGTGGATGAGCAGGCTTAATCAGTGAGCAAACTGTTCTAGGCAAGGATTGCAGCATCTTTTCTTACCCAGGCTGTGCTGACATTATGGGCCGGACTGAGGCTGGCTCTTTGCAGCTCGACAAGGGGAGTAACAGAGCCCAAAGAGCCACTTTCCCTGGTGCTTCTACCCAGACGCTGAGCTTCAGCAGGCTGGGGAGTGATGCCCACTACATGAGGGCACCACTCCCCCAAAGGGGGCAAGGAAGGGCCGTGTGATGGGCACGGTGATGAGCCTTCTCAAAAGGGGCCGGAAGAGGTGTAACCATGGCCCCGCCTCCTCTGACAAATACCAGCAACTGATCATGGAAAGCAACCAGCCTATGCTCCTTACCGAGTATGGCTGAGCTGCCAAATAAGCACATGCACCAGAGAAACCACAGGAAGAATTCAAGCCATGACCACCAGAATTCATTCCAGGACTCCTGCTTACAGCAGCTTCCCAATTACACCCCCCCCCACACACACACACGGTAGGGCTATGCTTCGGGGGTCAGATCCAAAGCCCACTGAAGTCACTAGATCAAGCCCTAAGAAAACAACACCGCTCTTGATAAGAACGCCACACTATATATGTTCAGTGTATTCTGTATTGTTAATTATTTTTTCGGGTGCTATCACTTTCATAGTTACAGCCCAGGCCAGTAACATTAAGCAGGGTGGCAAATGGGGCAGCATTCTTCTTTGACTCAGGTTCAATTGTTCAACCAAAAAATGCCCCCACTCAACCCTTGCCCCTCAACGAGCCCCAAGCGCCTGTGAGCATCTAAACCCTTGGTAGTGGGCAATGGTTCTGTTTTGTGATTTCCCCTCTTTTTCATTAAGTCGGAGATTGAGCGTCAGATTTGTTCCAGCCTAGCAGGCTGTGGCAGTGGACTAGGGAGATGAGCCTCCACCGAGACAAAGGCCGTACAACAACAACAACATCAAAATGAAAATGTATGAAATGTAAATGAAAGGCCGTGTTGCCAGCTCGTTGTTGGTGAGGTGGTTGTGATACAGTGAAATGAAATTCATGCTTCGCATGCCTGCCTAGGGAAAAAAGAAAAACCCCTCTCTATAAAAACCAAATTAAAAAATGCTTTGCTGCTTTTACGTTGGTGCCAGGGAAATGTGACCGGGCTGTGAGCACAGCCTGTTGCACTGAAATTAAATCCAGCCCCTGTCACAAAAACTCCCCATACTAACAACTGGCACTGTTTGCTACACTGGCTGATGCCCACATCAAAGGAAGGCTAAGGGTTGAATGGACAGGAAGACCAAATTAGTCTCCTACTCAATAGCTGGTCTCTCCAGGTCAGGGTTCAGACACACTGATAGGGCAAGGGAGGGTAGCAGGGACCCATCTATCCTTTTACGTACTCATTTAGGTGCCTATCACCAAGGTAACTTGGGCCTCCCAAGAAGCATTGCAGCAACTACGTCCATGACCTCTGTCCGTCCAGTGGATAGCAGACTCCCTCCTCCAGAGCTGTCAATCCATCTCTTACCTACTCCAATACTGTACAAAAATGATAACTCGCCTTTGGAAAGCATTCCCAGTGTGTATTACCAATACAGATAGAGGTGGGGCTCTGTAAGAAAGGACCCTTGTTTGTGAAGCACAGAAATCGAAACAACCAAAAATCCCAGCATATGATGGTTCTAAAACAAAACTCTAGCTCCCCCAGAATGGGATAAATTGTGCTCTTAGTTACACACTTCTCCAAATCTGGAGCAGTTCCACAGAAGTCCATACAGTTACTCCACATTTGCCTCGGTGTAAATGACAGTAGAATGGGTTTCATCAACTGTAAAACCATAATGGGACAAAAGCTGCTTTCTTAGTTACATTGGGGCAGCATCCACTGAAGTTAATAGCAATTGCACCTGTGTATCCGAGAACAGAATTGACCCTTTATATGTTAATTCACTTCATTTTAAGGGAGGGATCAGAATTTACTACAAGATATATTCCAGTACCAAACTGAAATGAGGGCTGGAGCTATTTCTTTACATAGGATGGAGTCACCCCTTCTTTGGAAACAGCTGAACCATCTCTGCCAGAGGACATCCCTGGGGCTCATATAAACACTTCTGAAGAGCAATTTTTTTTACATTTGGAATGCATCAGATTACACCAAGTGTCAGGTATTTTCAAAATATTTCCCAGGGGATGATACCACTACAAGTTCTTCACACACACTATTCCTCCACATTACACAAGTTGAACACTGTGCTATCCATATACTGAGCATGTTATTTCAGGAATAAATATAAACATTTTCAGTGAAATGCATTTAATAGTAGTTTGACCAGTGGTGTCACCTTCTTCCAAGATTATAGTCCTGAGAAAGCAGTTTTTAATTGAAAAAACAAATCCATATAATACCCAATCCTTCAGCTCTGCGAAATGCACAGGCTAACAGATTAAATACATAAAAAAATTTTTTTTGTGGAAGCCCTTTATTTAGAAGTTGACAGTACAAGATGAAATCATGTCCACTTCAGATCATTCCAAAAACAAGGAGAAAAAAATATTACTTTCTTTTCTCTTTGCTTTGTATTAAAATAATGTAATTTTGGGGACCATATGGCATCTGTAAGAATAAAATGAACACCTCACATGAATACACAGAACACAAACATGCGTACATTCTCATTTCATAGCGATCTCAGGTACAAAACCACAGTTCACACAAATACTAAATAATGATGCAATACAACCAGACATGCACACATTTCCAAAAACCAAAGGCATGCTCTATAAATATATTATGCAAAACTACAGAGGAGAGATATACTATCTTGGAAGCTACAAGAGTCATTGCTAAGCTAAAATCACAGGGAGCCAGCTCCCAATATCCTAAATAAAATAAAAAAAATAAAGAGTTAAAATGTATTTTCGAAGTTTTTTTCTTAGTTTTCCTCTAGAAATTTGGCATTTCTTTAAGTGCAAAGGCAGAACTTCTGCCATCATTTTCACATGAGTTCTCAGTGTATGTGTGTATCCCTGCACATGCACAATTGTTAATCAGACTGAGTTGAAGAAGATGTAGCAGAGAGGGAAAGATGAGGGTAGAGTGGTAAAGGGGAGAAGCGGTTCAAACGCTGTTTTATTAGATTCCAGCGTATAACTGATGTACCAGCACAAAGGAAGTCTTATAGTTGTTTCCATTGTTAATCCTTACTGAGTGGGTCTCTCAACCCAAGCAGCAAGCTAGCAGGAGCCCTTCCCTACTCTGAGACAGCATATGAATAGACCCGGCTGTTTGAATAGTCTGTGTGTTCAGAAGCAATGGGGAGAGAGTGTACAATAGAGGGAGTGGCCTCTGAGGCAAAGGGAAGCATTTGCTTGGTTACAAATCAGGTCTCCCCTGTTATGCTTGGCTCCTCCACAGCATGTTCATACAAGTCAGTGAAACACCCAACCTATCTCTGGCAGGTAGGTCATATGTAGAGCGAGAAACGTTCACCCTGCCCACAGGCCTCCAAACACCCGCAGGTTCACAGGCTCTGCCCAGGGCTAATCCTCACGTTCCGCAATTCCCTTGGAACTAGTCATTAGCTAACCCTCTTTCTACCTGTCACAATCGTTGGTAAATCCCAGTCCGGATTCACCCCACCCAGCAGCCCTAACATGAAAAGGCACCTAACAATGTTCAGCCATCTAATTAAAAACACCCCCTAATAAATTATTTAAAAATGGAATTTAGCAAGAGACATGGATACAGAGAGATAGCACACAGGAGCTTTTCCCACAGGACATACTTCCTCCTCTTGTCATCTGAGATGCCATGTGAAGCCAATGTACTATTTACATATAAAAATGAAAGGCAATAAAAAGGCTGTGTATTGTTGCTCTGCAAGCAATGGCATGCCTAACATAACCTTTGGAGTAGGGGTCTTCACACATTAGTCTAACATTCCTTTGACTCCTACAAAGTGGAATAAAACCTATTTCAAATATATTATTTGATGAAAGCAGATGTCAGCAGATACCGCCTATGTAATTGATATTTGATTTATTCAAGATTTATGCATGCTGTGCCTTAGATTTATTAATGATAATCCCCTGCTCTTGTGTTTAATATAGTGGAACCAAAACATAATTTGCTGGGATCAGTCAGAAATGCATCAAAGTGATTAACTCTACATGCAAACCATTATCCAGTGACATCCCTACTGTGCATAGTGCAAAAGGAGGCAATAATACAGTAATTGGCTTCACTTAAGCAAGTTAGATATTTGCTGTGATTGCTGATAAAATTTGGTCCCTTTAATCTCTATGGTTCTATGTCTGTTCATCCTTCATCTTCTTTTGATGCATTCCTTTTCTCAGAAGCATCTGAAACTTAAAGCAAAACCCTGGCAATTAAGTATAAGAATCATACTCAGCAAAGCAATGAAATGTAGCTCTATCCTCGGAAACAACTTGATTGAATAGCATCTAGTTCTGTATTAGAGCAATTTCACAGACCATCTTTGTTAGCCAGCACCCATGTGGTCACGTGACGGATTCCACTAGGTAGGCTGGCCACTGTGATGCACTTGCCCTGAAATAGGGGAGAACTGGATCTTCATGTGGACTGACAGCCTCACTTGGAAGGTGCACATGTGTATGCATCCCGCCCTAAGGCAGGCAGGGAAATGGTTAATTGGCCACAAAGGCAATCAGGCAGATGGATATATAGGTTAGCTATTTGAACATCTGGATGGTTGCGAATCACTGAAAAGCTTATAGGGTGGGATTCAATTAGCTGGGGAGAGACTGTGAGGAGAAGGGTGTGCGAGAGTGGGATGGAGTGGAGAGGAATTGTTGAGGGGCAGAGGGATAGAAATGGAAGATAGGTGAGGAGAGGTCATGTGAGGGAGAGGAAGAAGAGGTTCATGGTACAGTTGTGAATGTGCCAAGGAATCAGGTGACAATTATCGCTGAGCAAAGATCAGCAGGAAACCATGCCAAGCCCTACACCTCTCTTTTTTCTCCAACAGACTGGAAGTAGCACGCTGGGGGCTGGTGTCCCAGAGCGAATTTGCTGATCCACTGGGTGCAGGGAGCAGGGTTAAGAGTGGAGTCAGTACTGCTAGATAGTCTCCCACAGAGAGACCAGGAATAGCTCAGTTCTTCGGTCTGGGTGCAGATTCTAGAACGAAGAGGCAGTCGGTGGGGAAAAAAGAGGGTGTAGGGGCATGAGAAGAGATGAAATAACACAGTGAATTTGGACAGAGTCAGTGAGGAACCTGATTCTGAAACTGGTGTCACCTCTCTAAGCATCCAGCCTGAGTAGCTGCAGCCTGAGATTTTCTGTAGGTTAGATTAGGGGTTCCACTCCTGGGCAGTACCATTTAGGTTACATGTCCTAGGAGTTGTTTTACTTCTGGACAAACCTATTTGGGTAGCATGGAGCACCCATGTTGTTTCAGTGTTCATAGAATCATAGAATATCAGGGTTGGAAGGGACCTCCGGACGTCATCTAGTCCAACCCCCTGCTCAAAGCAGGACCAATCCCCAACTAAATGGGATTTGATGGACCAAATCCTTCAATCCTATCAGCAGTACGGTGACACCATTCTTGATGACCGAGTCATCTTTTGGATTGAGTAGGAGTCCCACCTACTGAAGACGGACACCATGTTATCCCTATCTTCTTTTAGCATATATTACTAAATCTGACCTCATCAAAATTTAATCTCATTGTCTAGGACACACTCCCTAGAAAAAAAGTCTTCCTGTCAGTCTGTTCCTTGGGACAGTACTGTCCAGTACTTACAGGCTATTATCCCGTGCCAGAATTTGTCACCTTAGCAGCTCCCCTGACCAGCCTCACCCAGAATAAAGTACCAGGCACATTTACTAGTCAGAAGTCCATTGAAATACCATTCAAGGCTTTAAAAGACAGGCAGTTTTTATTATGCAGCCCTGACATGATAAAGAGATTATCTTTCAGCCCAATGCTTTTGAAGCTGGCCTTGGGCAGTACTGTCCCAAGGAACAGACTGAGAGGAAGACTGGCATTCAATCTAATTGGAAAGCTGTTCCCTCAAGAGAAAACCTAAACTGAGAGGAGTGTCTAGCTGTCAAATAGAGCACTCCGCCCTCTGCTATTTCCATGATAGCCATGGATTATGCCCCTTCCTTCCCTCCACTCAAAATGGCGAAATGTAATGAAAGATGCCAGTACCCGCTTATGATCCTTTCAGGATTGGGCTCTGCGATACAGATTTTTTTGTCCCAATGAGGACTCAGCAGATCCAACGACCTCTTTTGAGGGTGCAGGTGGGCAAGGGGGTTCATGGAAACCACCCAAAGCAGACAGAAAGGGGATCATTGCCCACAAACAGGACCAAGCAGTGGGCCTGCCCCACCCCAGAAAAACTGCTCAGTCTCTTGATTAGAAAAGGAGGGTCTCCACTAAGGGTCACTAGGGCTGGTTAAGAAACAAGGCAGAGTGATACCGGTACCTCAGAGAGGAAATGCTCTTTGCCTCCACCCCACAAAGGCAACAGGCCCAGGAGAGACCAGACCAACAGGAAGACTTTTTTTCTAGGGAGTGTGTCCTAGACAAAGATTAAATTTGGATGAGGTCAGATTTAGTAATATATGCTAAAAGAAGATAGGGATAACATGGTGTCCGTCTTCAGTAGGTGGGACTCCTACTCAATCCTATAGATGACTCGGTCATCAAGAATGGTGTCACCGTACTGCTGATAGGATTGAAGGATTTTGTCCATCAAATCCCATTTAGCTGGGGATTGGTCCTGCTTTGAGCAGGGGGTTGACTAGATGACCTCCGGAGGTTCCTTCCAACCCTGATATTCTATGATTCTATGAACAGTGAAACAACATGGGTGCTCCATGCTACCCAAATAGGTTTGTCCAGACCAAGACCCAACCAAAAAACACAGACAGCCTGGAAACTCGCTACTTTATTTACACAAGAGCTGGTGATGGAAGATTATCTCTCTCTTACTCCCTTCCCTCCCCTGCCCCCCAGGCTGAAGAAAACCGACCTTCATTTAGAAGTTGCCTCTCCCTTGGGACCAGACCGGAGAACGTCTCTGTTGGTCAGAGCAGAGATGCTTGGTGCAGACGGGCATGTGTGCCCGAAAGCAGCAGTATTTATGGTTTTCCCTTTGTTGTGGTGCACAATGCTACCATCAGCTATACAGTGCTGTGGAGCCTCACCTTTCACAAGACCCGTAACGCTCACCAAGATAGACCCTCCGCGTGTGGCACAGCGGTGGGGGGGTGGGACATTTTCTCAATATCTTCTATATAATGTCAGTAATTCTTTCACTTGTCAATGGGGTTGTTTACAGTTCCAAGTGATCTTAAGTTTCAAAAGTACACAACTGACAAGCTAAAAGGACCGCAATAACTGTCTGGTAGGAACAGGCTGGCCTGGGGGTTATAGCCCCTCTTTGAATGGGACTAAGAACAATCTATTACTTCTCTAGAAAAATGTACATCATCTACAAGGAGTCTAGATTCACATCACAAGTTCATGCAGCTTTGAGAAATCCACCCACGGTGGGAGAGCTAATTAATCTAATTATCCCAAACGAGGAAGAACCACTACCTTCTGGGATTCAGTCTGATGATGGGGGGTTGGGTAGCAGAAAGGAACCACATCATTAAAACATTGTACAATTTATTTCTTTTTTAAAAATTGCTCATGCCGTTATATACTATTCTGCTTCATTGTTCTTCCATAAGCTTTATATTTAATTACAAGTTATGTCCCAGAACACATTCCTATCTGTTCCACGAAACAACACAGACAATGACAACTTCTGATCATGTTATTTCAAGTCCTCCAGATGCTGCCAAGTCAATATTAGAGATAAGGTAAAGAACTATGCTAACACAGCTTAAAGAAGCACTCCTGTACATTTTTAATGCCACCAGTGAATTGTCGCCAGAACTCAAAATGGATACCGTTGAAGCTTTTTATTTAATGATATTCAGGATGATCATCATCTCAACTTGGCTATATTGTGTTCGATGTTATGTCACTAAGGACAAAAACCATCCAAAAGCATGGTTCAATATATACATGCAACCCCTTCCCCCCCCAAATGTCAACAGGAAGGGGGAAGTGCAGACGACAACACTAAGTCATAAATGGCTACATTGTAAGGAGCAGTGCAGCCGGAGCAGACAAGAGATTGAATGCGATGCTGAGTGTGACAATTCCTCCCCTGCTTCCCTCTCGCTCTTGAGTGGAGGGAGGTAGTAAGTTATTTCACCCCTTTGAATAGAGCCATTTACACCTGTCCCCTGCTCCTCACCATATGCCCACCAGCGAGCGGTGGGATGGGGTCACAGCTCTTCCCACTCTGTCTACTATTTGGTGACCAGCCTTTTCTCTCATCCCAGTGGCTAGATGCAGAGTCTGGGCAGGGCTGGCCAGGGAGGTGTGGAGGCGGGGTGTGTGGGTGTAGGTTAGTCAGCTATTCAGGCAGAGATATTCTAGTTTTCAGCTGGGCATCGTTCTGCCTTCACTTATGCGGTTATAAATAAGGAGAAACTCCACTGAAATCAATGGAGCCACATTAGTGGGTGCATTGGGGCCCCCCAGGCATGGGAATGAAAGACAGATGACTTTCAAGGACTGCTTGCTGATTTACTGAGGGTCTTGCCTACGAATGTGTAGTGGGAGGAAGGTAGCAAGGCAGATCAGGTTTCACACGTTGTGTTATGACGAAGGATCGAGGCGCTACAGCTGTCATTGACAAATCTGATGACATAGAGGAGACTGGTCTGCTTTGCCACTGAACTGTGATCTAGCCCTTCAAGAGTGCCATGAGCCAGAGCACTGTTTTTCAAAGTTCGGATTGTGATCCAGTACTGGGTTGCCTTGCTCAGCACCCAGGGACCCTAGCGGCTCTGGGCAGCTCGCTGACCAGGACGTGAGAAGTCCCTTTGGTGGTGCTGGCCAGCTAAGGCAGGCTAGTGCCTATCTGTTCAACACTGCGCTCTGCCCTGGAAGTGTCCAGCAGAGGGTACCCTCGTAGGTAGGGGGGCCACAGGGCTCTGCGTGCTGCCCCCGACCCGAGCTCTGGCTCCTTACTCCCATTGGCTGGTTCCCGGCCAATAGAAGCTAGAGGGGAGGGGCGGTGCCTGCTGGAGAGAGCTGCACAGAGCCGTCTGTACACATCTGCCTAGGAGCCGGACCTGCTGCTCGCCGCTTCCAGGGTGCAGCGGGGTCTGCGGTGTCAGGACCGGCGGGAAGCCTGTCTCTGCACCCCAGCTGCACAGCTGGAACTGCTGGAGTTAAGTCAGCACCCCAACCCCATGTCCCAATCCCCTGCCCCATCCCTGAGCCCCTCCAAAGCCAGAGCCCCTTCCTGCACCCCAAACCTCTCATCCGCAACCCCACCCCAGAGCCTGCACCCCCAGCCCAGAGCCCTTACCCCCTCCCAACCCACTGCCCCAGCCCAGAGCCCCCTCCCACACTCTGAATCCCTCATTCCTGGCCCCACCCCGCAGCCCTCACCTCAACCCTCTGCCCCAGCCCTGAGCCCTCCCCAAACTTCAAGCCACTCCTGCATCTCAAACTCCTGGTCCCTGCCCCACCCCAGAGCCTTCATCCTCAGCCCAGAGCCCTGACTCCTCCCACACCCCAACCCCCTACCCCAGCCCAGAGCCCCCCCCCCCCCCCACTCCCAAACCCCTCATCTCCAGCTCCGTTGGATAGCGGACACCAAAAAATGTCTTCAGCTGGGTCCCCAGAAAAAGTCTGAAAACCACTGAGCTAGAGGATGCAGACTGCTGTGCATTGAAAGACAAACAAGAGAAGGAAAGGGCCAGTGCGGAGTCAAAGAGTCATAAAAGGAAGGCTAAAGAATAAAAGGAATAAAAGACAAGCCCAGAATGAAAGAAAATGAAGATCCAGAGAGAAAAGAACACACTGCCAACCCCAAATATTCCAAAATCACAAATCAGTAGCCCGGATAGCATGAGATTATTTTAAAAAGCATAAGATTTTAAAAGTAATACATTCTGGATTCTTTATTAGTCTTCTGGTGTCTGGGGTTTTAGAGGTCAGATTTTGAAGTTTTTCCCCACAATCATAAGGACTAGAAATGTACTTTTTTCTTTTAAATGAAAGCTGAGGTTCTCATATAACCCCGTGGTTCCAGGAGATTGGGCATTAAGGAAATAAACAAATATCATGAGATGTGCAATGACCTCGCAAGAGTTATTGAAAGTGAAAGAAGCACAGCACATTAGAGAGCCTGCTGGCTACAAGGCAGAACAATCTTATTAGTAGGCTTGGAAGATCAGATAATCTCCCCTGTTAAAAGTAATATTTAATTTTGGACTTTTCAATATTCACATTTGTTGAAAGTTGAGATTTTAATAAGTTGTAAATGGTCTGTTTAGTGGAGTGGTTTCTAAAGCTCAAAAATATGCTAGAAAGCACAGACAGAGTTAATAATGCAGGTCTCTCTACACCCAGAAGTACTACCAACTTGCCTCTATCACACCTGGCTTTTTACTGATTTACCCCTATTGCAACCACTCATGAAACCCAAACTCTAGCTTTCATTAGAGCTTTTGCTGCGTATTGTGAGGCTTGGGCCTGTGGAAAGGTTCCTGATTTCTGCAACAGCAGTCCACATATTACTCCATGAGCTGGATTTTTAAAATCCCAAAGTAGGTCCCAAAGGCATGATGGGAAAGACTAATTTGCATCAAGCCAATGAAGTAACACTGCTTCCATCTGCCACAAATTCCATGATCTTTGAGGCTTTTAGATTCATTGATGCAGGCTGCTTTGCTGGTGTTAAATTGGTATGTGTTAATCTGCTGAATATGTTATTGAATCCACTCTTGAACTATAATCACAATCTTCCAAAACCTGCTGCACATGCGGATGTGCTAAGAGGACCAGCAAAACATCATTCTCAATACTGCCATGATCAGCCATCGATAACTCTGACAGTGGGCCTTCTTCCAGAGAAAACCACCTCTCTGATTCCTTTTGTCCATCTTTCACTACTATGCACTATGAAGAGCTACATAATCCTGAGTAACATCTCTTTTTATGACATTTAAGGCACTCAGCTTCTCAGGCTGGTGACAGTTTCCAGACATGTTACCTCACCTTCCACACAGTTTTCTTTGTTTCCTGTCCCTGTTGTCTCAGGGTTTCTTTTTGTGTTTCTTTTTAGGCTTTTGGGTTGAACCTTATTACACTGAAATTTGCATCTTTATGTTCTCTCTTTTCAGTGCAGGAAAGTTGCTCAGTTTTTCCAGTAAAATGTACATCAAACAATTTCTCCTCTGTATTCTATATGTTCTACTGAACTGGAGCTAGGCCTCATGGCATTGGTATGCCATCTGTCTCATCTCCTATAGTTCATGAGGAAATGTACTTGGTGTTTGTTCCTACTTCTGAGTCAATTGAGACCTACAGTATTAACTCTAAGTGCTCTTCTGCACAAAATGCAGCATCCTCAGATCCCCACCACTCCTTTGCCACACAACCTCCTACTTCACTTCGGTTTGTTCTTATATCTCACTGACTAGTGACACCCTGCCCCGCAAAGTCATGGTTGACATTCTAGGAGATTAAAAGAAAACGTAGTTCTCAGAAAATCAGGAAGGTTCCACGAGACTCTACAAAGGACCAGAACATTCTAGGTGGTTAGTGAAAAATCAAGCCACACATGGAATACCCAAAACATTTTACTCCAAACATTCTATTTTCCCTTTTGTTGCTAATAACAAAAACAGCACTCAGGCTGGTGCCCCCCAAACCCAGCACCCCAGGCAGTCGCCTGGGTTGCCTGCCCCTAAACACGGCCCTGAACAGGATGCAGTAATGATGGTTTAATAAGTGAAATGCTTCCCTTTGAAGTTAGTGACCCAGTTTGACACCAAAGAAACTGTGCTGCTAGACATATTGAGCCATTGTAATCCATGGAGATATATACATGAAAATAAAAGAAGAATTTGGCACACTGTCTACAGGATAAGCTATAAAACAGATCTTCTTCATCAGTGGCCAAATAGCTAAATATGTGTATTAATTGTAGATCTTAATGGCATAGTTCCCAAATATGAATGTTGAAACATTGTCCTGACCTCCTGTAATCGTGGTTAAGAGGATTTGTCATTGATACACCAGCTCAGAGCTGGATTTACTTTAAAAAAAACAAACAAAAAAAGTGTCTGCAAATGCTGTGAAGCATGTTTTTGTGTTTAAAGAATCCAGATTAATGTTCTACATGGGGTACTCAGAATAATTCCATATCTTATTTTGGGCCTCTCCAGAAGACTCCCACAGACAGGGTGAAAGTTTGATTCTATAACCAAACACGTTTATTGAATAGGACAAAATGGGAGGAAATCTATTCTACAATTTAGTTAGTCTTTAAGGTGCCACAGGACTCTTTGTTACCTCTGCTATTCCAACACGGCTACCTCTCTGATTCTATTCCACAACCTTAAGCGAGCTTCTCCTCATGGAAGACAATAAGCTGCACATCATTTTTGTTGAACATTTTAGAGAACTAAATTAGGTCAAAAGCCTCAGAATAAAAGGAACAAATCTTCAACTTTAGAATCCTAAATATTCTTGGAACAGATACAATAATTAGATAACTTTACTTTTGAATGTAGTATAGTTAAAACAGAGCTTTCCTAATGGTATTTTAGAATAAGAAGGAACAGTATTAATACAAAAAAGTATTTTAAAATATTTCCTAAACTGCCATGAAGGGACACAATTAATTTTTAAAAAAATGCAATGAAAACAAGTTGTTTTAAAAATAAATTTCTCTCCAGTTGAACCTAAACATATTGTGGTGGTTGGTGTGAGGAAGATAATAAGATTGAAAGCAACAATGAAATTGATCAGTCATTTTTGTATTGCTCAGTTGAGACGAGTCAAGAAGTGAACAAAGAGCAAACACGATGAAAAGTGAATTCAATTTTTAAAATTCTTTCAATAACCTCTTCAAAAATTCATTTGAATAGTCTGTGGGACTATTATTGACACTGGATAACTATTGACATCAATGGGAGTATGTGGGTGAAATATTTTAGGAGGCAAGGGGAGTGAGTGTAGACATTCACTCAGAGCAAAATCATGCCTATAATTTCTATTTTATTTAATTTTCCACCCTGATCTGTTCTCCTTTCAATTTTCTGGAGGTTATTTAAATGCTTTTATTTAACATTCTCTCCTCTTTAGAAGCCGTGTTGCCAGTTTTTCCTCTCTGTGTTCAAGTCTGGTTGACATGCCTATCTTGTCAATGCTCCTTTAAACTATAAGTAAAGAGACTGACGACTTTCATCCCAAACAACTCGCTGGAATATAAAACTCATCAAATCAAATAAAAATGCAAAAGAGTTTACAGACAATAAACATCCAGTCCTTCCAATAGTAGGTGAGTATGATTTGTAGGCATTTTGAGATGTAAAGGGAAGAGACAAGGCAATCTGAGGTGGGCAAGAGTGAGAGTGAAGGGTTGTTGGTGTGCCACTGATAGGTGGAAGGATCCTATCTGAAAAGAATAAATTCAGTGACAGAGAATGTTGCTTCTTCTCTTCCTCTAACCTCTACAACCCACTGTTATTAAATGCTGAGCAGCAGCTGCAAGACCATTACTGGGCCTTCCTGAGCAGCCAAAAAGGTTTTTAAGAATTTGTAATAGGTTGTTTTTGGAACCCAAATGTAATTTGTTTATACCACTTCTTGAGGAGTATAATGGATGAAGGAAAAGTGAAGCCGAGAGAGAGCGAAAGCAAGAGAGAGAGAGCACGCACACACGAGATGGACTTTCATAGAATAACACAGCATACTAATTCATTCTGATATTGCTATTTAGTACCTGCAAAGTCTACCATTATGCATTATTAAATTCATGTATTATTGAATCACAATCCTTGTTGCCTGGTAAGAAATGTGGATGATTTCTTAGCTTAAATTAAAGCACTGCTTCCTTATTTGAATAAAACTGCATTACTGGCTGCCTAGCATGATAATCAGAAAACTGCATTAGGCAGGTAGTACTGTATGAATTAAAAAATAATGAAACAAGATTTTTCAGTCAGACATTGTTCCCTTGCCTGCTTTTCATGACAGTGTATTTCCTACTTTGAGTGGATAAGACAACGGCAAATGAAGATAACAACATGAGAGCAAAATCATTCACTCTAATAGGCTCCACCTGTGCAGACTTCAGCTCATTTACATGGCTGCAGAAAAATTAGAAATCATGCAGCAATTAGTCTGTTCTAGATTATGCACTGTGTCAACTGATACCACTCTGGAGAGCACTAGTGCTAAAATGGTTTCAGAAGATAAATCTACTAGCCTATATAAACATTTTTAATTACCTGGAAAACAGAATTGCCTGTTTGGAAACCTCCGTTGTGAACCCAGGCTGCCTGAACAGCACTGGAATCAGATGTCACAAAATTCAAATGTTTATATAATTGACTTTTATAATGTTTGATGACTTGTTGAAACTGAAATCGTGTGTCTGATTCTGCTGCTTTGTACCGCTGGGTGGTTAAAGGGATATCTCTGTTCAGGGAAGTATAATGCATTAGAGATAGAAGGGATTTTCTTTTATTGCTTTACTATGTTTGCTCCCTTCAGTCTTGGATTGCAAAGCCTAATCAGTCTATTTTGATTATCTATTGTCAAATGATTACTGGCGTTCAGCAACACAGAAAATCCAACAACAGCCGTTATTTAGATGATAAAAATTAACAGGCAAACGGTCTACTGTTACCTCACTCTGTTGAGCAGTTACTTGCCCAAGTAGGCCCAATGAAACCAATGCAACTACTCTTGTGAGTAATTGTTCATCAGTGTGAGTAAGTAGTTCACAATCTGCCCCTAAATTCTTTGCCAGGGAGAACATATGCTCGGATAGAAATTCAGAGCCATATCCCCAGCTAGTGTAAATCTGCATGGGTCCCTTGAAGTCAATGAAGCTATGTTGATTTACAGCAGCTGATGATTTGGCCTAGCTGATTTTACTGAGAGTACATTGAATTAGAGCAGTGGATCTCGACCTTTCCAGACTACTGTTCCCCTTTCAGGAGTCGGATTTGTATTGACTATCCCCAAGTTTCACTTAATTAAAAAAAACTACTTGCTTACAAAATCAGACATAAAAATACAGAAGTGTCACTGTAAGCGAGGGGTAGCTGGGGCTCCGCCCCTTCCGCCATCCGGTGGGGAGTCCTACCTCGCTCTACGCTGCCGTGCGGCCCCAAAAGGGGGAATTAGCAGGGCCGCAGGGTCCTGGCTCCCGCCCTCACGCCGGGCAGGAGCCGCAGCGGGTCCAAATCCGGGCTCAGGCCCTCAATGAGGGGCTGAGCAGTAGTTCAGTGGTCGATAGGCCAGGTGCCTGGTCGAGGGGGAAGACTGCCACCCACCGATAGGGGTGGCGGGGGGGGGGCGCAGGCCCACCCACTTCCACTGCGCCCCAGCCCGGGGCCCTAGTAGCGGGCAAGGCTCGCTGCAGTCAGTGGGGATCCTGACCACAACACACTGACATTGGCTCGGGGCCTTCCCCCGGGCTACTTCCCCACTCCCCCTCTCCTGGTACCTGGGCCGTCTCGGGGTCCTCTGAAGGTCCCAGGTTCATAGGTTCCTCAGGGTCACTATCGGGCGGCAGGTCTGGCAAGTCCTCCTCCGGATAGCAGGCAGGGTCTGTCGGCGGCTCCTCCGGATAGCAGGCAAGCAGCGGGCTCGGCGGCTCCTCCGGATAGCAGGCAAGCGGCGGGCTCGGCGGCTCCTCCGGATAGCAGGCAAGCGGCGGGCTCGGCGGCTCCTCCGGATAGCAGGCAAGCGGCGGGCTCGGCGGCTCCTCCAGATAGCAGGCAAGCGGCGGGCTCGGTGGCTGCTCCGGGTAGCAGGCAGGGTCTGTCGGTGGCTCCTCCGGATAGCAGGCAAGCGGCTGGCTCGGTGGCTCCTCCGGATAGTAGGCAAGCGGCGGGCTCGGCGGCTCCTCCGGATAGCAGGCAAGCGGCGGGCTCGGCGGCTCCTCCGGGTAGCAGGCGGGCGGCTGGCTCGGTGGCTCCTCTGGATAGCAGGCAAGCGGCGGGCTCGGTGGCTCCTCCGGGTAGTAGGTAAGCGGCGGGCTCGGCGGCTCCTCCGGATAGCAGGCAAGCGGCAGCCTCGGCAGCTCCTCCGGGTAGCAGGCGGGCGGCTGGTCCAGCGGCTCCTCCAGGTAGCGGGCGAGCGGCAGCCTCGGCAGCTCCTCCCGGTAGCAGGCGGGCGGCCGGTCCAGCGGCTCCTCCGGGTAGCAGGGGAGCGGCAGCCTCAGGAGCTCCTCCCAGTAGCGGGCGAGCGGCTGGCTCGGCGGCTCCTCCGGGTAGCAGGCAGGCGGCAGGCCCAGCGGCTCCTCCGGATAGCGGGCGGGCGGGCGGCAGGCACGGCAGCTCCCTGACTGGAGCCAACCCCGGAGCGTCTGGCCTCCCCAGTGTCTGCCTCCCAAGTGAGCTCTGAGGCAGGGCTTTTATACTTCCGGGTCGGCCCCTGACCTTCCGGGGGCGGGGCTTGACAGGCCCTGGCTCCTCCTCCTCTGGCTCCTGCCAGGGGTTATCTCCCTCCCGGCCAGCAGGGGGCCCTACCACCCCTCTACAGTCACCTTACACTATTATTGAAAAATTGCTTACTTTCCCATTTTTTACCCTATAATTATACATCAATTGGAATATAAATATTGTACTTACATTTTAGTGTATAGTGTATAGAGCAGTATAAACAAGTCATTGTATGAAATTCTAGTTTGTACTGACTTTGCTAGAGCTTTTTATGTAGCCTATTGTAAAACTAGACAAATATCTAGATGAGTCGATGTAGCCCCTGGAAGACCTCTGTTTCCCCCCAGAAGTAAGAATACCCCTGGTTGAGAACCACTGGATTAGAGATATATTTGTAACTTTCTTGGCTATAAAGTATCTAATTACATTTTAAAATAGAGCTTTTATTATGTATTGAGTTTCTATCCCTTAGGGAAAAGTCCTATAGAATTTAAGAGGAATGAAACCAATTGACTTTAGTAGAGTTTGCTCTAAAACCCTATAGAATTTCAAATTTCTATACATTTTATTTGCAATTCTTTTAGAATTCCTGAACAGTGATGTAATTGCCCATTAAATTCCACAGAATGGGTAAAATAAGCCTTATAGAATGACTACCAGTTTCTATATTGTCTATTGGACATTTCCATGAAACATACATAGTTTAGCAATTTTAACTGGATTAGTTCAATAAAAGTCCCCTTTAAAAAATAATAATGGTCCCAAATTTAGTTTCAGAATCCAGAAATTAGAAATAATTGTCAACACCACACTAATGCATATGATAGGCCTGAGTCTGACGTCAAACCAGTTTCACACCAGTATAATCCTACTACTATACTTACCTGGAGTTACTCCTGATTCACACTGGTGTATGTATTAGATATAGGAAGCATTCCCAAGATACAGGGATACAGTTATAGGGATGTAGCCTGTCATCCCTACTCCCCACTGATGCTTACCTGGTGAAATAGCCCCTTGGGGCTAAGCATGGCTGCTCTAACTCATGCCAAGGTGATCCCTGCCAGTTCCAAGATCAGTGTTGTGTGAAGATAGAGGATGTCGGTCTTATGTGTAGTTCTAGTTCAGTGGTTTCCAAACTGGTGTTCATGAACCTCTGGGGGTTCACAAAATGTTACAGGGGTTTCTCAGGAAAAAAATCCTATTGGTGGACAGAGCTGTCCCTAGGGATCCCAGGCAGCACGGGGCCAGCAGCCCGGAGCCCCTGGACTTCCAAGAGCTAAGCAGATCAAAGCAAGCATCTCTATCACACTGAGGAGATTTAAACTTCAAGACTCCTTATGAGAAATAGAAAGGGAGGTGGGTAATTTTGGGCTGTTTTTAAACTTAAATAAGCAGTTAGTATTGTTTTAAAAATTATTTTGAAGAACAAGTTCAAGCTGTGTTGTAACGTGTGTTGTTTGCCTGGACACTCAGGACCTGAATGCTAGTGTAGGAGGAACTCTTTGCCCAGGTCTACACTGGGAGGGCGGGGGGAGAGATCAACCTAAGATATGCAGCTTCAGCTACGGGAATAGCACAGCTGAAGTCGCTGTATTTAGGTTGGCTTACCGTAATGTCTTCACGGTTATGAGTCAACTGCTGCCGTTCCCCTGTCGAATCCGCCTGCACCTCTCGCAGCGGTGGAGTTCCGGCGTTGACAGGACAGCACTCAGGGATTGATTTATCGGTTCTAGACTAGACGTGATAAATCAATCCCTGATAGATTGATCACCACCTGCCGAATCGGCATGTAGTGTCGTCCTGCCTTTGAGTTGGCTTCTTAAATACCTTCATGCTGTTTCACATCTGATACTCCTTGATGAAACATAGGAGCCTTGTCTTACCACAGGCTTATTCAAAGTAATACAAGCTACAAAAGTGAGATCTTGGAAGAGTGTTGCCATTTTCATAATGTAATAAAAATGCTGTAATGATTAATAATTAATGACAGTGTGAAATAAGCACGCCATAAAAACAAATTTTATATTTCTAATATCACTGCTTTTATCATTTGTACTCGGGTAAAGGAGAAAATCTCTGGGAATATTCATTTTTAGGAGGGGGTTCACGAGACTTGACACTTTGGTGAAAGGGATTCATGGGTTGTTAAAGTTTGGGAACCACTGTTCTAGTTATAGCTTTACATTAAATGTCAGCTTTACATTAACTATTAGGATGCAGAAAAGGATAAGCACATTACAAAATGGCAGATGGCCTAGCATGCCTCAGTGGCTGTGATTAGCAATTCAATAAATTGACAGTTTCCATGCACGTCCAATGAGTCCAATATTAACTATTTCAACATTTTGATGCACCAACTCAAAATTCCACCATAACAACAATAGAAACTGGGCTAGAACCAAGACAAATAAGCATTGTAACATGTGTAGACTTTGTATTTGCAAAATATTTAAAGCATGTAGCTTCTTCCAGGAAGCATTTTATAATTAACATCAGAAAGGGAATCTTTCTGAAGAGGTCAGCTTACATTTTCAAAAGTGACAAGTGATTTTGGGTGCCTCTGTTTTTAGAAGCTAGACATGGAACATCTTAAAGGGGCCCGGTTTTCAGAAGGTGGGTGTGTAGCACTTCTAAAACGCAAAATCAGACACCCTTAAGATGCTTCAAATTGGGCACCCAGCAATGGGAAGTATCCAGTAACATTAGTCACATCTGAACATTTAGACCTAAAGCTCTGGGCCAACAGAATAAGTAAATAATTATCTTGTAAGAACCTTTTATATAAATAAATTAAATATGTTTTAAAATTTCTCATGTTCAATTAATGTACTGGCTTCATGTTGCAATGAAACATTTTATGGTGGATCAAAAGTTTAAAAAGACAAGTCCCAAATACATTATACTGTATTACAAGCATTTTGACATAATTTTGAGAACTATTTTTTCTTCACATTTGGGAACTCATTTTCTTTTTAATGATTTTTAAAACGTGATTCTTTTGAAAATGATGATGAATTAATTTTGAGTGTGTACATACACTCACACACTATATTATATTCATACACACACATACAAATACACTAAAGGAATCTTAAGGTAGCAAAGTCAACCACTCAAAAGTTAGGAAATGCCAGAATTGAGCATTCTTGTGTAAAAGAGACATAACTGAATCCCACATTCACATCAGATAATTAGAGTGACAAGCACTCTGATCTGTTCCTGCAATTCATTTTGTGGGCTCAAAAATACAAATGCAAACTATGCAGGAACGCACAGTACCTGCAAAAAGGAAGACCTGGCCTCAGCACTTCTGAACATCTGCTCATCGTACCAACCAGAGTCTCAGCTGGTGTAAATCTGCATGGCTTCATTGACTTCTCTGGCTCTGCACCAATTTACAACCACAGTGAATCTGACCCTAGAGCAGTGCCCCAAACATTTTAGTCATGCCCTCCCTTACTTGTAATGGAATCTGTCTGCGGCCTCCCTCCTCCCCCATCATGCCCCAGGAGCAGGTCCGGGGCCTGGGAGCTGAGGCTGATCTACTGGGTGCGGCCTCTGGGGGCTAGCCCAGGCCCCATCATACCCCCTCAAATGTTTCTCCATGTCCCCGTTAGGGGGGCACACCCTACAGTTTGGCGGCCACTGGTCTAGAGATTGATAGAGCGAACACGGGACTATGACTCAGGAGACCTGGGTTCTGTTCTCTGCTCTGATGCTGCTCTGCTGGGTGACCTTAAAGAAGTTACTTCACTTTTCTGGGTCTCAGTTCCCCTCCCCCCCCCGTGTAAAATGCTTACCTTCTTTGTAACGCACTTTGAGATCTATGAAGGAAAAGCATTATGTAAGAGTGAAATATTATTGTCCTAATATCACTGAGGTGTGCACAGGGTTAACATGTTCTGACTGTCTTTCTTGAACAATTCATGGACACTGTACAGTTTGTAGAATGCCTCTTGTAGGTAGTGCTGTTGTCCTCTGCTGTGAGTTCATAAATCATGTGGTAATGTAAAGATGCTGTAAGTAAAACCTAGATAACTTACTCTTATAAATATTAAATAATGTAGAATTCTCTATCAATGCACAGTGTATTGTACTACTGTAGGTCAATATAAGGGGACATCCTTTCATGAGATATGATGTCCTTTAATATGCTTCTTGGGCCTCCCGTTGACTTCAATGAGTTTTGGATCGGACGCTTTGTGATCATACAAAAATAGGGAGAATTTTAATTAGGGTTTGTTTTTTTTTATTTTGTTTTACTTGTTATTCAGCAAAACAACACACATTTGTTCCAGGCATTGGAGTATTTCCTCCTTCCTTAGTGCCTGGGTTAGATTTTATGGCATCAAGCATCAAAAACCTTAAAACGGACAGCAGAAGGAATGATTTTTTTTCTAAAAAATCATAAAGCAATGTATGGAAAAGCATTTCCATCCCTCCAGATGCCGTACTGACTCTCCCCGCAAGCTGATGGCACAAGACTGATTTACTATATGTAGAAAAATGAATGTGAAAGAGGAAAACAAATTACAACCTAACAATACATCACTAGATCTCAAGTAAAGGACTAGGCTGTGACTTTAAGCAGAGTCCTGAAGAAGGACTGGACCATCCTACAGTAATCCTGGAAGATACACACCCTGGAATTGTCTCCCTCCTGCTTCCTTGCTCCAGGGGGTAAGGGAACACCCTCTGCAACAACTCAGCTATTCTGGCCAGTGGAATCCAGGGCTCTACCCATGTCCACTCTTCCCCCTGCTCACCTGCTGTGGGGAGAGAGTACATGTGAATGCAGCACCTGTGACCCCGGTCTCAAAGTCCAGATTAGAGTGTATAAGGGGAGAGTTTACTCACTCGCCTTTACTCCCTTTTGCAGGCACAGTCCAAGTCATAACCTAGCCAAAGGTAAACAGGCCTGGTAGGTCAGGTGAACTTTGTATGGAAAATCTCTGGGTGGGTGGTGAATGAAAGAGTGGGATAAAAAAAAGATCCCTGTTCTGAGCATCTCACAGACGGAGAGCCGTCTGTGCAAACCTTTGCTATTGCTTTTATTTTTAAAAACAGCTAGTTTAACCATTTTTTTGTGATCACCGTCCCTAACGTATGGACATAATCCACCTCAGCAACGGTGCACTGCAGTTCACAAAAGGAAGTGAAGAAACAAATCTGATCAAACTGAAAGTGCCGAGGAAAGTCAGGGAGCAGAATGCAATGGCTCTCAATGGAACATGGCCAGAATGCAAGATAGGTGCTAGCTAGATGGACACTCCCAAGTATAGAGGTACCTAAATTAGTACAAGCTGGCTTGACAGGCCTTTAATAGTAAGGGCTAGCAAGGAGCATCTGCTAACGGCTTAAAATCATTCTCATGATGCCGTAGTCAGTGGTGCTGACTGGGATTCAATATAAAATGGAATTTATGGAGAAATTAATGAGTTTAATGGAGAAATCTGTTAAGACCCCTGAAAGCCCTTATATAGCTATGAGGTGCTTTAACACTACACTTGCCTGAAGGGGTTCAAGTTTCATAGCATAACCAGACAGTAAGGGGAAAGTATAACCATGTATGCAGCGGAGCCGGTAACCCTAACCACTGGCTGCTCATTTGGAAATGTCTTAGAAGATCTGCTAAACTCTTAAAACCATCAAGGATCAACGGAGAACAGGAGATTCTGTGCTTGTACCGGTTGCTTTCGTTGCAGCGGCTGCAAGAGGGCTATGCGGGCAAATTGAGCATTGTAGAATGCAACATGTGCCACAAGATGGGACATTCAGGTCACACATTAAAAACTGATACTAATGAATACTGCCTCTTATGTCTAGTGAGTACAGCTGACTCGGGGCTATAGTGAAACTCATGTCAGCATAGCGATGTCTCTCAGGGGTGTGAAATATCCACAACCTTGAGAGACACAGCTATGCCGACCTAGCCCACTGTGTAGACAGTGCTAGCTTGATGGAAGAATTCTTCTGTTCACCCAGCTACTGTCTGTTGGGGAGGCAGATTAACTACAGCAATGGGGAAGAATTCCCCTCCCATCACTGTACTGAGTGTCCATGCAAAAACACTGCAGCTGTACCAGTGTAAGATTTTAAGTGTAGACATACTCTCACTAACCAATTCATTGAGCAGATTTAGTCCTTTGCCCTGTCTGTGAGTGACAGGCAAACAAACTACTGGTGAAAGCCTGGTCCCATTGAAGTCAGTGGGAGCTTGGCCGTTGATGTCAGTGGAACCAGGATTTCACCCTGTGAATCTTACTCATTTGTTCACTGTTCAAAAATGATCAATGAAAATATGGCATGAATTTGTTTCATCCTATGGAGGGTTCAGAAAGGGTTCCCTGCTGTGATTCTATAATGGAGCTGTGTGGTTGAAAAATCCCAAATGATGTTTCTGCTGCCTGGCTGGATGATGAACTACTCTGGCTTTCTTCTGAAATGAATTTCATTTTGTACCATTTATTAGTACTGTTCTAGCTGTACTGTCTATAGATCCCAATCCAGATGAAAACTCAACCCTGAGCGAGCAAGCAAACAACACAAAGAGAGCCCCTGCCCCCAAGGAGTTCACACTCTAGGATTTAGATCTCACTGTCTCTAGTATGATTAAATGGTTCAGAGCCCCAAAATTGTTTTCCACAAACATTTGAATAATACATCCTTACACGAAGGTTTGTGAGATCTGCCGAGAATAGAGTGTGAGCAAGACTGACGCAAAATTGTACTTAGAAGTCAACAAAATGTTGACCAAAAATTCCACTATTCATTCAGTCCTTCTAATGATAACTAGAGAAAATCCTACCGCTACTACGAAGTGAGAGGGGATGGATGCAAACATGGCTTCTGTAGAATGTTTCATAAAGAAGGGAAGAAAATGAGCTAAATGTCTAGCCTCCTGCACTGCATGTGGATACAACTGAGCACTATGCTACTGCTAGGATTTAATGTGAATACCATGAACCACAAATTCAACACAGGGCTGGACCCAGAAAAGAAAGTGGAAGTGGCATAGAAAACCCACACAAAGACAGTAATTTACAAGCAAGAGTTCTGTGCTTCTGGAATATAAGGCCAAGAGTGAAAAAAAGCCGCCTGTGTTAGTAATCTAGGATCTGGAGCAGAGTAACTAAATCTATTGGGCCAAGATTGCCTGAAGGCATAAAATTAAACTGGGGGAGAGACATTCAGTTTAATCTCTAGCATGACAGATGCTCTTAAGGGGATTCTATGTAAATATGGAATGTATTGTTTTTTGTTATAAAAAAAAGGAGCTGAACTACCGCAGTCACATCCCACAATACCAGTATTTTGCTCTATCTTAGAGGAGATTTAGTTCAGTATAAAAGCCACCTCAGGATTCCAATTCACCTCCCTCCCTATGTAAAACAGCTTCATTACAGGGATAGCGTAATGCTTCAGAGTCACATGGCTGCTCCGCTGCTCTTGGGTATGCCAGCACCCAGACAACCCGCTGGCCTATGGTTGTCTGAAAGAGCAGTACGCAAAACACACAAGGGAATTTTTAGTGTGCAGCAGCAGGGTTCATATGGACATTTAGTGTGTGCCCTGCACTCTAGATTTACCCCCCACCTTCACTCGTTTCCTGTGCACTAACTCGTCCTTTGGACACGCTCCAGGAAGTAGTATTTGCAATGGCCCCTCTGACTTCTCTATTGCATCTAGAGGAAAGGGGATCCCCAAACAATTTCTCAGAATCATAGAATGCAAGGAGTGTCCCATTGACCATGATTCCCAGTGCTGGCTCTCTCAAAGACCTCTTTGGGATGGACTTCCAAGAGCAACTCTATCCTTTGGCAAAGCTGAAAATCCCAGCTTAATTACAGGATTGCACCAAAGGGCTGACAAATTCTTCCCCAGGACCACAGCAGGGAGCCAATGGAGTCATACCAGGGCTAAATTCGGCCCAATGTGTCTGGAAATAATTTATTCAAAATCTGTCTTTTAAAACAAAAATAAATAAATAACCAAGGAAAGCACTTCAAAAGGGGAGGACATTTTTACTCCATTATGGAAAATGAGGGACATACAAGCATGAGCTAAAGATGAGACATTATTGTGCGCATCCCTGACCTTAACCTTGTAAAAACTCCCAGATAACTGGTGTATGTGGCACGTGGAATGTCTGATACAGACAAAGCTTTTCTAGTGCAAAACTATGTTGATTTTACTCTACAGCCACAGGGAAAAAAATCTATATATCTATATATGTAATAGAACTGCAATTCAAACAAACATTTCTTTCTGCCCCTGTGATCCTCCACTTCTACCATGGTCACTGCGTAATGTGAAGGTCCTGGTTTCATCTCCCTACGCTCCAATAAAAGAGAGGAGAATGAGTTAGCGCCGAGAGGAAGTGGAGCACCCAGGCAAAGACACCAGCAGCAGGAGCACGTAAGATACAAGGGAGATTTAAAATGGTTTAAGTCCATAATGCCCATGTTTGAGTGAGTTTCGTAGATTGGGTTAACACTGTCATCTGTCTTCTATGAAAACTACCAAACACAAGAAATACTGATCTTGTCTAGAAAGACCACGAGGTATAAGATCAAAAATCTAAACTAGGGTAGGCCAAATTCACCCATGTTGCAATTCCACTGACCGCAGTGGGAAGGACTCTGACCCATTGTCTTTACGGGAGGAATTGCCTGAATTTGCTAATGTCCAAAAAGTTGTCCAAAAGATTTTATAAACATCTTGTCAAATTTGTAATTCACCTTTTCAGGACTTTTAATGTCACATTTGTGAAATGGGCCCACATGGCAGCAGTTTCTTCTCATCTCAACTTCATAATACCTGGAGGGTGGAGTGGAGGAGGTGGAGGGCTGATATCATTGCTTACAGCTAAAATTGCCTGACACTACCCATTACGAAATCCTGCTTTTAATTTGCTTATAATTTTGCCAAACTTTAAATGTTTGGGCTGAAATTTTCCACGGCGGGTGTCTGCCGCGGGCTACATTTTTGGAGAAAGTTTCACCTAATAGGGTTCCACCCTTTCTCAGAATGAAGACAGGGGAAATAATACTGTTTGTCCACATTAACAAATTGAAAAACTCCTCCATTCCTTGGAATAGTGACTTGAAATGCGGTAGGGAAGTTGTCTTTGAGTTAGGGATGTGTCTTTTGTTGACCCTGTGAAAATGCACCCACACCTTTCCAAGATATAAGCCTCTGAAAAATCTCAGTTCTCACATGCTCAGTAGAGACTTGTTAGAGTTTGGCAGCTAAATTCTCCAGATTCTGTGTGCACCTCCTCAAAACTCCTAGGTAATGACCAAATGGAGCCTGTGTTATCGCCACAGAAGGACTGAGTATGCTGGGATGCAGTGGCTGAGTAGGATTTTCCTTGCAGTTTCTCCGTGTGGTTTGGGAGTAGGGAAACAGTTTCTCCTGTGCTCTCAGTCCTCCTCTTTCTAGTGCCCAGGCAGCACGGAGGAGAAGGAGGAGGACAATGCAGCCGGAGTGGAATGCGAAGGAGTGAGGGGGAAGAGAAGGGAAAGGGGAGGAGTTTGAGAGGAAGTGAACTTAGAAGCAGGAAGGGGGGGACAAGAGAAGAGTGGTGGAGAAGACAGGGAAGATAACAACAAGGGTGGGGGGAAGAGGGAAGGGACAGGGACGGGGAGGACATGGTGGGGCATAAGGGCAGGAGCTGAGGACCGGGGCAGTAGTAGGAGCTGGAAGCAGGTTTGGGGGAGAGACAGTGTTGGAAGTCAGGCAGAAGCTGGAAGGAATAGTAGTGGGGAGTGGGTCTGGGCAGGAGCTGGAAATGGGGCATAGGACCAGAAGCTGATGAGAGACACTGTGGGAAGACAGGGGGCAGACAGAAGTGTCTCTAACCAATAGAGATGTGAGTGTATACTTAACCTTAACTCAAATCTGGGCCTCCCGTCTATTGACGCAAACAAAGGCATCATTTAATGATAACAGTTTTTATGATACAGAGCTGTCCACTCAGAGACAAATCACCAACTAGCTCTGCATAGGACACCAGAGCACTTTCTGATGGTAACTACCAACGTTTGTTCACTCATGACTGACTTGGGCTAGATGGAAACCAGCCACCAAAAGGCTCCATATCCCAGTAATAGCTACTAGCCCCAGGAAACAGCCATTCACCTACCTTTGGTACTACACCCCAGCCTCCAAATCCAGTTAACTTGCTTTCTCCATGACTAAAGGATATGCAAAAAATGTTGGGGCTAAACTGTGCTGACCCTTGGATAAATGGCAAGGACCAGGAGAGGGAGAATGCAGGAGTCTTTCCATCCCCTTCCATTTGGGGGGAGTCCACACAGACTGCTTCTTCCCTGCATACCCTGAGGTGCAAGACACCCCACTGTGGGTGAATAGCGACAGAAAGGTGGGAACTCACTACATCATTATAGTGGCAAATGCACACTCCCATTCTGCCCTCCAGAGATGGGTGGCTAAGCTCTGCTACCAGCACAGTCTGACCCTTTGTGTGATGGATCTTTGTCTCACTCTGACGTCCATTATTTGCTACAGGGTTGGCTTTAAAGGAACACAAGCCACTCAAGGGATGAATTGTAAAATCGACAGTCTCCTTCAGATTCCTCTAGTACTTTTTCCTTTAGAAACACTGTGTATGCTTTCCATATGAATAAGTACAGGATAATGTACAGAGGAGAGGGGTCATAGCCTAGCAGTTGAAGTACAAGCCTTGGAGTCAAGCGATTTGAATTCTCTCCCTGGCAAATAAATGCGAACATTGCCAAATGTGCATGCCAAAAGTTCGGCCCCTAAATAAGTGCCCTAAAATCCAAAAGGTCTTGAACTCCAACCTGAGGCACTCATATTGGAAAACTGTGGCTTCAGCAATTCTGTGTCTCAATGTCTCCTTCTGTAAATGGGAGGCAGTAATAACTATGGGCTAGATCCACAAATGGTCTTTTAGGTGCCTTGCCAATCAGTGGAACTGATACCCTGAATTAAGTGCCTAGGCTCCCTATACACAGCACGGCGAGAGAGACAGATGACTAAGAACGGGATCCATGAAACCCAGGACATTGAGCAGGGAGCTAAGCCAGCCAATAGGAAACGGCGAGGACAGGGGAGGGTCCTAAGCACCACCTCTCAAAGGGACCTAAGCATCTTTGTCCAGGCTAGAGGGAGGTGCCTATCTCTACTTGGAAGTCTCAACCATGAACCCTCTCCTGGATTTAGGCACCTTCATTGTTGGTTTCCCCCCTCCCAAGAAACACTGGAGAGGGAGGAAGAGGTGATGGTTGCAGCTTATTTTTCTTTCCTTAAAACATTAGTATTTTTACTTGGAGTAAATAACAGATGTAGACCATCTTGCTCAAATCTCTGTCTTTTTTTAGAAAAAATGAGCTAATCCTTCCAGCACTGTATATTTATAAGCATGCACAGACCCTTTTGATACACTGAATCTCTGCTTAAAACCATGCACTATTAAACAGAGCAGGTTTACCTCTTTCTAACAGAGGACCCAAACCTGCAAGCTGCTTGACTCCCTCATTCCCCCTGACATGAATGGAAGTTGAGGGTACTCAGCACTTCCCAGGGGATGCACAAAATCACTCAGTATTGGGCACAGAATACAGCATTTGGTTAGTTTTTCCAGCATCCTCCAAGGGGCTGCTTTTTGAGCAGTAGTTTAAACTAATTCTTTTGTACTTTGATGATCACAATGGGGGAAAAAAAAGTCAAGGAGAAGATAGCTATTTGTTAAACAAGATTTTGAAAAGCTACTACTTATCAAAGCAGGCAGAGACCTGATACAGCACATCTTCATCATAAATCGCTGCCTGGCATTTCCAAAACACCCTTTGTACCGAATGCTGGGGATACTTCTTCATTAAAATTAGCTGATTACTTTACATTCACAAGAGCCCAGCCCAACAGCAAATTTAATTGCATTCACACTCATCACATGGCCAATAATGACTGAAGGGGGAAAGCTACTTTATTAAGGGTCTATTTTAGGATGGCTTTGCAGCTGACAACAAAAGACAAGCCCAGTTCCTGGTGAGTAAGGTCAATATTTAAACAGCACTTTAAAATAAGGTTCCCTTTACAAATGCTTTATTCATTTTTGTTAAATCGTCATTAGATGCAGCTACATTCCTTAGTATCTTATTAGAAAGCATTTCTTTTTTTTCTTGGTAAAAAAACATACATAGTAAATTCCTAACAGATGATGCTATAACAGGCTGTTACAAAGCATGTAATATGGAGATATTGTTAAAACAACATGCATGCCTGTTTAATTTTATTATGAAGTATGCTATAAAGTGCACCATAATTTATTAAATAACATTAAAGTATTTATAGATGGACCCCACTCTGCAACGCAGCTTGTTACTAGTGGAACAAACAAGCAATGCCAAATCTATTATTTGGACTTCTCAAACTTTCGTCAAGCAATTTTTTTTATTTTTTTTTTTGCTATGAAAAGGCAGATGTTCTAAAGCTACAGCCACCGTAAACGTGCGATCTATGCTCGAAGGCTGAAATCTAATATTTAAAATGAGCTGTTCCAGTGAGAAATGTCTCCATGGTGACCCATGGGAGTGAAGTGGGAACTAAACTTGGCAATAAGTGCAAGCTGATGCAGCTTCCTGTTAGTGGAAAGAACTGATCAAGGATTCAGTGCATCTAAATTCCAAATTGGACTGAAGTGGAGTATTGCTGCATGTGCTCAACAAAATGAAGTAAACAGGGTTTTCTGTGAATTGCACCCCACTGACAGAATAGATAAAGTCTGGTTTGTTGTTAGCCAATAATTTATGCACCAAAGTCAGGATTTACGATGTTTTTTAATCATGCAGTTATATTGACTTCAGATCCTAATGGCTATTAATAAATGTTATTTTGTCTAATAATTTGTTCATGCGGTGCCTGCTGTGTCATAAATATTTATTCTTTATTTCTAATCACTTCCTTAAATATTTGTATCCAAACACACTATTAAAACAAAATATAAAGTTTTGATTTTTAAGCTAGGGAATTCAGAAGAGATCTGTAACTCCATCCTCAACCCAGTGTTTGGTGATCAGTATTTAACTAAAGACAGTATCAACTACAGTACCTAAGCATAGCAGGATGTAGGGTGACCAGACAGCAAATGTGAAAAATCATCACAAAGGGTAATAGGAGCCTATATAAGAAAAAGCCCCCAAATATTCAGGACTGTCCCTAAAAAAATGGGGACATCTGGTCACCCCAGGAGGGTGAATTAAAAACAGAAGGAAAGATGTGGATTTAATTTACAACAGTGCAAAATTGGAGGTCATGAGGTCAGAATCTCATATCATCCCATAGTTTTAGTATTAACTGTGTGAAAAAAATATTCTGCTCTCAGTGTAAATCCCGAGTATCTCCACCCAAGAACATTAATTCACCTTACATTTATGCCTGTTATTCAGACAGCAGAACTTTGTTTCATCCGACGAAGTGGGTATTAGCCCACGAAAGCTCATGCTTCAATACTTTAGTTAGTCTTTAAGGTGCCACAGGACTCTTTGTTACCTCTGCTATTCCAGACTAACACAGCTACCTCTCTGATTCTTTGTTTTATAGAGGGGTCATCACTCTTGGCTGTGGAAGTTTAAAATGATGTAAGATTTGGTTGGGACTGGGATTTAAATGTAAATAATATTTTCTCTAATCTTAATTTCTGAATTGCACCTTCCGTATGTGAATTATTTATGAAAATAAAAATGAGATAATATTAAAGGCCTAATCCTGCAAAGGCATTGAGGACACTGGGCAATTCAGAGGATGTGCTCAATACCTTGCAGAAGATAGACTGTACTTTGCAGGCTGGGTCCTACATTTGTGGCGGGGGCAGGAGGAGGTAAATCTAGATCTAAAATGGGAGACACTTGAAGGAGCTGACCCCTAACGCTGAATGAGCCTGTGAGAACCCACCAGGGAGTAGAAATAAGCTGTAAAACCACATTCCCCACGTTCAGTACTCTCACAAATCCAGACAAGTTTAACTAAAGCCAACACATTTTTAAAGTCATTATTTTCCTCTGGTTCTTATAGACCTTGACAAACCTCTTGCAGATGGGAAGCACTAAGCAGGACTCTATTTGGCTCCATAACGTACATGAAACCTTCTCTGGGTCAATGAGACACCATATTCTTATCTCAGTTACATAGGTGTAACCCTGCAGTAGCTCCACTGAATTCAAATGCCAGTTAAATCTATAGGTCAGACAGCTGCAGCTTAGGTTTCAAACTCCAGTGATGAACGTTCCATGATGTCAGCCTTCAAAACCTCCCTAGGTTGCCAAAACCCAGGAGGAAAAAGAGGCAAGTCAGGACATGGTATTTCTAATGTAATTAAGCAAGGAGAAAGGAAGCAATGAAAGGTACACATGATTTTATTTATTTATTGCTGCTTTGTATTTCACAGAATCATAGAAATGTAGGGCTACAAGAGACCTTGAAAGGTCATCAAGTACATTCCCCTGTGCTGAGGCAGTACCAAGTATACCTAGACATCCCTGACAGGCGTTTGTCTAACCTGTTCTTAAATACCTCCAATGATAGGGATTTGTAGCGGGGTGACCACCCGCTAGCCCCCTGAAAAGGGCTGAAGCAGCCCAGGGAAGGGGCTGTGGCTGGGAGCCTGCAAACTCCCAGGCTAATTGGGAGTTTGGCTCAGCTGGGTGGCCACGCCCCAAACTCTCAGGCTGCATAAAAGCCTGGGAGGCAGAAAGAGGCAGTCAGTTTCCTCTGTAGCCAGAGGGAGACAGGGCCTGGCTGCAGGGAGCCATTAACAAGAGTACCCGGACTGGGATAGGGCATGGGCGAAGCAGCTGGGAGCCAGGGAGCGACCAAGCTCTAGAGAGTGGGCCCCAGCCTGCTGAGCCTAGGGCGGGCCTGACCCACGGGGTACTGGGAGTTGCAAGGGGGCGGCCCTGGGCTGGTTAGGAGCAGCAGGCCCAGCCCCTTCTTGCCGGTGATGAGTAGCCATGAGACTGCAGTCAGCCTCAGGGAACTGAGGCAAATGATGACTGGCAGTGGCGGTATCTGAGGCAAGTTGGGGATAGTGGGTGGTGGGTTCCCCCAGGGAGGGGAGACCCTAAGACCAGGGGGGTACTGCAGGGGTGCAGCACCCTCAGCAAGGGGCTCCGGGGTCCGGGAGGGGCACGGGGCCAGAGTGGAGAAGCGGAAGTCGGCCAGCAAAGGGCGCTCCAGGGTGTAAAAGAGCTGATTCCCCAGATGACCAGACGGGGGCGCCGCCTGGTGAGTGGTCAACAACGCTACAGGATTCCACACCACAATGTCTCTTGGATGCGTATTCCAGTATTTAACTACCCTTGCACTTAGAAAGTTTTTCCTAACGTCTAACCTAAATCTCCCTTGCTGCAGATTAAGCCAATCACTTGTTGTCCTGGATTCAGTGGATAATCCTCAAAGAATTCTAGTAGATTGGTGAGGCACGATTTCCCTTTACAAAAACCATGTTGTCTATTTACCAACAAATTCATCTACATGCCTGACAATTTTATTCTTTAGGATAGTTTCAACCAATTTGCATGGTACCGAAGTGCGGCTTCCTGGCCTGTAGGTGCCAGCATCACCTCTGGAGCCCTTTTAATAACTTAGCATCACATTAGCTATTCTCCAGTCATCTGGTACTGAAGCTGATTTAAATGATAGGTTACAGATGACAGTAGTCCTGCAATTTCACATTTGATTTCCTTCAGAACTCTTGGGTGAATACCATCAGGTCCTGGAGACTTATTACTGTTTATCAATTTGTTCCAAAACCTCCTCTAATGACACCTCTGTTTGGGACACTTCCTCAGATCAGTCACCCAGAAAGAATGGCTCCGGTTTGGGACTCTCCCTCACATCCTCAACACTGAAGACTGATGCAATTAATTTGTTTAGTTTCTCTGAAATGGCCTTATCGGCTTTGAGTGCTTCTTTAGCATCTTGCCCATCCAGTGGCCCCACTGGTTGTTTAGCTGGCTTTCTGCTTCTTATTACCCTCTAAAAATCTGCAAATTGATTATTTAATAATCGTTCCAATATCTTTCCAGGTATCAAAGTTAGGCTGACTGGACTATAATTCCCCAAGTCCTCTTTGCTCCCTTTTGTAAAGATAGGTACTAGGTTTGCC
Organism: Sternotherus odoratus; assembly: GCA_032164245.1. NCBI lineage: Eukaryota > Metazoa > Chordata > Testudines > Kinosternidae > Sternotherus > Sternotherus odoratus. The sequence goes on from JAVMKO010000003.1 coordinate 156,907,907, forward strand.
CTTCTCCTGTCTTCTGCGACCTCACCCATCCTCCAAGAGTTCTTAAAGATAATCGCTAAAAGTTCTGAGGCTGCTTCAGCTAGTTCCTTAAATACCCTCAGGTGAATTTAATCAGGCCTTGAAGAGTTTAATATATTTAACTTATCTAAATATTCTTTAACCTGATCTTTCCCTATTCTGGCTTGTATGTCTTCTCCCTTGTTGCTAAAATTAGCTGTGTTAAGATCTGGTTACAATTAACCTGGTTAGCGAAGACTGAGGCAAAATAGGCATTAACACCTCAGCCTTCTTGATGTCATCCATTATTTGCTCTCCTTTCCCCATTAAGCAATGGACTTACACTTTCCTTCTCCTTTCCCATGCTTCTATTTATAGAATCGCTTCTTATTGTCTTTTATGTTCCTTGCTAGGTGTAATTCATTTTCTACCTTAACTTTTCTGATTCTCTCCTAACACTGTTATGCAATTCTTTTGTACTCCTCCTTAGCAATTTGTCCATGTTTTAACTTTTTATAGGATTCCTTTTTGATTTTCAGGTCATTACAGCGCTCCTGATGGAGCTCTTTCCCTATCATTCCTTGACATTTGAATAGTTATGATTTTAATATTGTCGCTTTGAGAAACCGCCAGCTCTCCTGAACTCCTTAGATTTTCTTCCCAGGGGTCCCAGTACTGAGTTTATTAAAGTCTCCTTTTTTTGAAGTCCCTTGTCCTTATTCTGCTGCTCTCACTCCTTCCTTTCCTTAGAATCTTGAAATCTATCATTCATGAGTAAGGTTATGTTTTAGTCATGGGTATTTTTAGTAAAAGTCATGAACAGGTCACGGGCAGTAAACAAAAATTCACAGACCGTGACCCGTCCATGATTTTTACTAAAAAATACCCATAAATAAAACTTGCGGATGGTGGATCAGTGAGCCCCAAGGAGTACAAGTATTAATACATCTATTTAAATGTTAGCTATAGTTTCCTTCATTTTATTTTGGATTTGCAATCAAAATAAAAAAGAGCACTATAATCCAAAAATCAGTGTTGTACCACTCTAGTAAGTGTCATCTGTTGCATTACATCATATAGTGTTGCACCATCATGAGGAAATAAATACAACTCAATACAATTGTATTACAACACACACATCTAGATATCACATGCGTGATAGAGATGTTCATGTGATAAATAACAGACCCAGGAGATAAATTAATATATCGTCACCTTTTCTCTCTGTCCTCTAAACAAACCTCTTGGGTTTACAGAGCCTTCATATCTACTTTAATCTTCAAACAGCTGCCATTTATTAAAAAATCTGGCTGGCACAGAAAAGTTGCTTCTCCACCAAATGTAGGATTTTCCCCACAAAACTTCACCTGTGCAAGGCCCATGACAGTCAAGGCACAGTCCTGCACCAGTGAGAGATTATCTAGACAGAAAGATGGTATCACCTTACAGACGATGGAACTATGCCAATTTATACCAGCGGAGGGACTGGCCCATCATCTATTTACCCCTTTAAGTATTTTTTACCCCAGCCACCAAATGAAATTAATGGGCAGCAGGTTTAAAACAAATAAAATAAAGTTCTTCCCACAGCGCACAGTCAACCTTGTGGCACTCCTTGCCTGATGAGGCTGTGAAGTCTAGGACTATAACAGGGTTTAAAAGAGAACTGGATAAATTCATGGAGGTTAAGTCCATTAATGGCTGTTAGCCAGGATGGGTAAGGAATGGTGTCCCTAGCCTCTGTTTGTCAGAGCACGGTGATGGATGGCAGGAGAGAGATCACTTGATCGTTAGAGGTCCATATACCTGTTAGATTCAGTCATATTCACTTGGCATTGGCTGCTGTTGGTAGACAGGATACTGGGCTGGATGGACCTTTGGTCTGACCCAGTACGGCCATTCTTATGTTCTTATGCTTCTAGGACTCAAGATGAGGGGAGAGGAGGTACCTACAAAGCTCAGGCTGAATAGTACAAATCTACCTATTTATGAGACTAATCTAAAAGCACAGTGAAATCAAAGTAAAGGCTCCAGTTGGCTTTGAAACAGACCCTATATGGAGGTCCATCTGAGTTACTGAGTTTTTGAATTATTGACCGTGGAACACTGGGTTTAATATTTATATGAGGTTCTTAAATATTATAGGGCCTTTTGTATTATTGCTACACTGTGGATTGGCTTGTACGAAAGCCACTAACCATTGACTGCAATCCTTAATATTTGTACAAGTGCCTAGGGTTCAGGCAGGCACTCTTTGTGCGCTGAAAGTAACATGACAGATAAATAAATAAAAACACTGAATAGAAGTATGGAGTCAGATAGTCCCCAACATTTCCCAAATATAAGCAGGATCAAATAAGTTCCCTGAGACCACCAGCACACATGTGGGAATAAGAGCACAATGTATGTGTAGTGGCTAGTTTATCACATGCTCTTAGTGTATATGGGTTTTTTGTGTGTGTTTGACCTGTTTTCAGTGTGCTTGTGTGAATTACAAGTATTAAGAAAAGGAAAGAAACTAGTCCCAACACAGCAAAAAGAACACAGGAGAGCAGAATAAACTAGTGCCAATGTACATGTTTTTGCTAAACGAGGGGCAAAAAGTGTATGTCAGAGCATGCAGGAAACCAACCCCGATGTAGCAAAAGTACATAAACTTCCTAATGATGGCAGAATCTCAAAAGATTTAGAGACTGGTTCAGAGACTGGACCAAATTTCCGGCCCATTCAGGCTCCAAAGTCTCCTCCACCACAGCCTGCACCAACCTAGAATAGTAGAACAGTACACTAGATGGACTACAGACATCATTCATTTGCCCTATGTTCCCCTCTCCTGGATTTGTATGTAGGCTCCCTTATGATCTAGATCCAGGCTGGATCTGTCCAGTTCTATGTTATTGGATCCAAACGCCCCAAAGGAGAGGTAGTTTTTGGCTTTGGAGTATAGGTTTGGGTCCATCTCTAATAATGTAATACATATTAACTTTGTCACTCTATCCCAAAATGCTTTACAGTGTTAAATAATACAGTTAAAATTAAATAATAGATAAAGGCAGCAGGAGAGAGAAATTAAGAGGTATAGGGAAGGGAGAAAAGATGTTTTCAAATTAGATTTGAAATGAGAAGGGGAATCAGTGAGGCAGAGAAACAGCTGAAATCTGATTCAGGCGGCAGGCGCTGTGGAGAAGAAGGCTCTTGTATCGAGAAGGGTGAGATTTTCTGAAGGGACTGAGTAGAGGCCAATGCTAAAAAATAATATGCCAGATTCTTGTGTCAGTTACACTGGTGTAAATCGGCAGTAACTAAGATCAGAATCTAGCCTAATATGTTTAAAGTTACGAGTAATTTTTTCAATAGAAGATTTTTAGAGATTGTTATGATGTAATTGTAACCAAACAGAAACTGGTCCCACATTGAAATAAAACACATCTCTTTCTATGTATGGTCAGTCACTGCGACAGACTTTAACCTGTCAATAATTCATACTTGATACAGAGCAGAAATACTGATAATGGAAACTATACATAAGTGTAAATTCCATTGCTTTAAAGACAGTCTAGGCTTCAGTCTATCTAACACCTTGGGTTATCAACAACTGGCACGAAACCCACCCAAACACCCTTGACCCTTTAAGCTGACTCAGGAGCAGGCAAAGAGCATGAAATGCTAGGTTTTGAAAGAGGAAATTGGGAAATAACTCCAGAATTTGAAAGGGGGATGTTAGGTGATGTTGGGGTCAGCTACCTCTGAGTGGAGAACAGAAAATCTTCCCTCTCCCCCCACCCACGGATGGTACATCGGGTCAAATACATTACATGGCACATTACATTGTTGAAATGCTAATCTTGACTGTCAGGCATGATGTGAAAATTAATTCTGCCACACCTTTCATACCAAACATGGTCATGGACACAAGGAAGGTGTGTGTCTGACCACTAGGGTGGATTGGGAGGGTCATGGAAGAGAAAAGGTAAACTTGCTCTCTAAAAATGTAAGACTCCGTTACTTCCCTGCAATCAAGCCAATTCTATCTGTCAGACTTCACTGAGTGTAAGACTAGATATATATGTTGTTTAATTAGTTTTAATCTGATCTTCTTTCTCTATTCTTAATAAATCTTGTTTTAATTAGGGTATTGGCATCTCAGACCTTGATTCTCATTCACACCACTCTGGCAGTATAAAAGGTCTTTCAAGTGTGCACAAATTACATCAGTGTAACAGGCTTTAGACTGTTTGGGAATTTCATGCATATCATTCCAGAAAGATAAAATGGCCTTTAACCTCCAAGAAATGATAGTGAAGGGAAGGTGTCAGAAATCTCCTTCCCCTTCTTGGGATCCACACTCAAAAGGACCCAGGCTACCAGCTCCTCAGCGATAAGGCACATCTCTTTCAGGACTGCAATATCCCAGTGTTAGGACCGGAAGACATTGTGACGGGCACCCACTAGAAAGTGTAGTTACGCTTCTGGGTCAACTCCAGGAGAGTGCATAGTCATGCTATGAGATTGACCTTGCTGTTATCTGTGTGTTTGGGAACAGTTCCCAGACTGTTCCCAGCTGTGTGAGTGTTTACCCCGTCTGTGTGAGAATGAATGCATGGGAAACCAAATGGGGAAACTGAGGCAGGACAATGTGTAACCAATCAGCTTGTTGCTTGCAAATAAGATATGAGTATGTATGAGATGTAAATGTGTGAGTGTACTTAAGCCCACTCCTGTGGGCTGTCTGTGGGCTTTTTCCTTCCCGGCTACTGCTCCGAAGCGCTGGGTACTCCTTCTGCGGTCGCGCTGATCTGATAAGCCCTCTCAGCGCTGAGGACCGGGACCTTCCAATAAACTCACTTACTTTATTTACTTAACCACGTGTGTGTGCCTTGTCTCGCAATATCCAAAGTACCTCACTGCACCCAGAGATACATATGCAAACAGTCTAATGACTATGGATGAGAACATGAGCTGTGTAAATCGTCATGCTTTCTCCTCATGCTTGGATCTCAGGCATTGAGGCTGATTTACTCCAAATGAGGATCTGTCCCCTGTCAATTTAAGGGCCCAAAGGCAACACTTACCCATGTATCTCTGCTACCAAGTATCTCTAGTACCCTTGTTATTTATGTATCCCTTCTGCTGTTGTTTCAAAAGGAAAAGTAAGAAAAATTCAAGACCAGCGGCCAATATTCATCACTGATGTAACACCAAAGGAGTCATACCAGGAATTAATCTGGACCCATATGTTTGAGATTGAAAACCGAGACATCAAATAAGTGTCCCGCTTTTAAAATGCACTGTACCAGACAATTGCTCTTAGAGTGGTTGCTCTAGAACAGGACTGTGGAATCCAATTAGTTGGTGTGGTGAGGCTTGCACTTAACGCCCTAGATTCTACATCTGTTTGTTGGATAAATACAGGATTTTAGCCTGCAATGCTGACAAAGAGCATCCTTTGGTGCAGATTAAATCAGATCCCTGTGCAGATGCACAAGGGAGGATGAAGGTGAAAGGAACCTTTCTCCCACTATGCAAGTCCCAGACACAGTCTTAATGCTTTGATTAGTGCAGAGACTGCTACCAACTACCATACTCTGGGAAGGATGCAAGCCACTACAGAGAGACAAGGGGCAGGGGGGCAGGGGCAGGTGAGAAACAGGGCCACAGTCCCGCCCACCCAGATAACCAACTGCTGACAGAAGAGCATGCTGGTAATGGAGCAGGTGTGTTCACCTGAACACATGGTCACTTCTGGAGACATTGTGCCTTCCTAGGGAACAACATTTCCCACAGGCTTGTGCCTTAAAGAAACAATCTGGCCCTTAATCAGTGCTTACCTTCATTTTAAAACACAAAGAAAAAGCAAGGACATAGGGCCATATTCATACCTGGTGAAAATGGATGCAAATCGACATCACTGAAGTGGCATCAGTTCATACCAGGTCTGTACTGTCCCCAAAGCTCCATGTATTTGACTGAACTCCCTATACTACTTCCAAGTGAAAGCTTTATTTCACTTTGCTGACCCGTATGGAAAAGGCCTATCAATTTTTTTCTGAATGAAATCAATAGTTACATAGAACTTAGGAATCTCCATCTTCCTGCTAGGTTTCTACAGAAATTGTTCTATCAACTTTCAGAATTCAATTTAAAAAGAATGTTATCCTTTCTATAGATTTTTCAAGTCAACCTACAGATTTTAATAGAAAATTATATCCCTCATCTGGAATTCTATAGGTTGGTTTAAAAATTCTATAGAACGGTGACTATTCTCTATTAAATTCTATAGGACTTTTCCATAAAGAGATTTTATGCCACTTGTGAAAGCCAAGCCTGATTCAACTAAGTGCATGCTGGGTAATCCAAAACACAAATAAAAGCCCTGGGCCAAATTTTGGACTCATTCCCATTGACTTTAGTGGGACTTGCATAGGAATAGATGAGAGGAGCATCTGAAATTCTTGGATGCATGTTCTATAGAGATGATGAACTATAGGCATCACTTCCCAAACATTAAAGCCCTGGCCCATTGAAAGCAATTGCAAAATTCCCATTGATTTAATTTCACCCTAAATCTTCAAAACTATTCACCATCTGCTTACCTTAAATATTTTCTATCAACTTTTGTTTCCAGATTGGAAGAGCTGTATCTCCTACAATACACACAAATCTCTCTCTCTCTCTCTCTCTCTCTCTCTCTCTCAACATTATAGATAGAGAGGTGTTGAAAATAAACTAGACCAGATGGCCATGGGATTCCATTACTTATTTAATGCCTCAAATACCATTTCTCTTCTAATATGATATGACATTTCACATGTACACGTTTTTCTTTCATATTAGTGAGTTCATTTCAAGAAATTCAATATGCATATCACTAATTTGAAATGAAAAATTGAACATAGAGCTCCTGTAATTAACTGGGTGCTGTAGATTTTTTACATCTCTATTAAGAATTTACCTCTGCTTTGGTCAAGACTGTCTTTCAGGCAGGGGATCATCTCTTTTTTTTTGTTCTGCATTTGTACAGTACCTAGCACAATGGAGTCCTGGTCCATGACTGGGAGTCCCAGGTGCTACTTCAGTATAAATAATGAATAAAAAGAATGATGATAATAGTGATTAATGGCAGGGCTATTACAACAGAGAATCTGATTAATACAAACCTTAAGAGGTACCAATAAGATAAGCCCTTTTAGGTGTTAAGCCATATACAATATGCACAGAAACTCTGATTTCAAACACAAGACCAGTATAAGCTGTACTTGCTGTGCTCATGTTCACTTTTAACTCAGTGTTGGAAAGTAATGAAGGTTTCTGCTTCTTCTCAAAATGTCACTTCTCTTTTCATCAACTCAAAGCTGCAGCATCCATCATTATTTGTCATCAGAGTGCTTGTATTTGGCAGTGGTGGATAAGAGTACAGTAACCATGGACGAACAGACTTTGGAAATGTGACTTGCATCAAGTTGATTGAATTCAAAAAGAATATTTCATCGTTGCATAGAATTTACTGCTCCATTGGTCATACAATATTATGTTCCCATTCTGACGGGACAGCCACACAGACATACCCTAGAAAAAAAGCGTAAAGCCACGCTACACCAAGTAACTTGACAGCCCAATTTCTGCCAATAGCAAAAAACAGCAGAACAATAAATCTGCAGTTGGTCTAGCTGTGAAGGTGTGAAGTATGGGGACAGCAACACTGTCTCGGTGGGATTTGCACCTCAAGATAAGCATATTCTACATTCAATACAACATATGTAGTTAATTTTGGCCAAAATCTATATGAAGCCCTGCACGCAGCACCTGTACAAACTGCCCTGCCTCAGAGGCAGAATACGTAAGAGTAAGACATACAAGTAGAGGCAACTGCTGCTATAGGCTGTTATTGGACTGCGTAAAAGGAAGTATTGCATAGATGAAACTACAAAAATGTGTTGGAGGAGGACCAGGAACCAGAATTTCATTCAACAAAAGAGTTGAACTCAGATGAGAGGCATGCTTTTTAAAAAATTAGCCTGGATCTCTGTGGCACTTGTTCATTTCCTTTCTCCTTTTTACTTCACTCTATCCTTTCCTGTCTTCAGTTTATTCATCCCATGTCACTTTTCTAGATTGTGCAATATTTGCTCCTCCTTTCATAGAATCATAGAATATCAGGGCTGGAAGGGACCTCAGGAGGTCATCTAGTCCACCCCCGTCCCTGCTCAAAGCAGGACCAATCCCCAATTATATCATCCCAGCCAGAGCTTTGTCAAGCCTGACCTTAAAAACCTCTAAGGAAGGAGATTCCACCACCTCCCTAGGTAACCGCTTCCAGTGCTTCACCACCCTCCTAGTGAATTTTTTTTCCTTATATCCAACCTAAACCTCCCCCTCTGCAACTTGAGATCATTACTTTCCTTCTCTGTCCCCTCAAACCTATTGTCTTTCTTTCCCTAGCCTGTGTTCTTTTCCTCCTTCCCCTAAATTTTCAGTAACTTCTTTCCCTCTCTCATGTTCTCCTTCCCCATCTCTCCGTACTCTCCACATATTTACCTTTCCTCACATCAAAAGTTTCTCAGACACTCTCCTCCTTCACTAGGCTGACCATACGTCCTGTTTTGAACGGGACAGTCCCATTTTTTACATATTTTCAGACCGTCCCATCTTTTTAATACAAATACCAATTTTGTCCTGTTTTTTGTAAAAAACGGAACGCGGCTTTACTCGCCTTTATTCTTTCCAGAGACAAACGCGTAGGGACCCATCCTGCCCTCACTGCGATCAGTAGCAACACTTCAGTGGGAGCAGGGCCCTTGAACTAACCAGACTGGGGCCGCTCTGTGGACACTACCCTCCCTCCCTGTTCGGTAGCTCTTGAGCCAGCAGCCTGCGGAGCGAGAGCCGAGATCTGGCCCCACGCGGCCCCCCGTGCTCCGGGGCTCAAAAATGCACCTGCAGAGGGTCTGTCTTTGCAGAGGACACAAGGGGTCGCACCTCCCCCCGGTATTGGAGCTCAGCAGAAGCACCTGAAAACGCAGGCAAGGTGCAGGCAGCAAAGAGAGGGAGAAAGGCAAAGAGATCAAAATCGCCAATGAGCAAACTGCATCTCGCCAGCCCAGCACCAGTGTCCCACCGCTGGATGGGTGATGGAAAAGATGCCCGAGAACTATTTATTTCTAATAACTTCTGGCCGGCAGCTCCCCCACCGGCGCGCCCGTCCCCACCTCGGCCCCCAGCTTCGGCTCCGGACAGCTCCGCTCCGCCGTCGGCTTCAGCCCGCCGCCCGCTGCCTCCTCTTCTCTCTATCCCTCCTTCTTCCCTCCTTCTCTCCATCCCTCCCTTCCTCCCTCTCCCTCCATCCGCTGCCTCCTCTTCTCTCGCTCCCTCCATCCCTTCTATCCCCCTTCTCCATCCCTCCATCCCTTCCTTCCTCCCTTCTCTCTCTCCTTCCGTCCGCTGCCTCCTCTTATCTCCATCCCTCCCTTCCTCCCTTCTTTCTCTCCCTCCATCCGCTGCTCCTCTTCTCTTGCTCCCTCCATCCCTTCTCTCTATCCCCCTTCTCCATCCCTCCATCCTTTCCTTCCTCCCTTCTCTCTCCCCTTCCGTCCACTGCCTCCTCTTATCTCCATTCCTCCATCCATCCCTTCCTGCCTTCTCTCTATCCCTCCATCCCTCTCTTCCTTCTCTCTATCTCCCTTCTCCATCCCTCCCTTCCTTCCTTCTCTCTCCCTCCGTCCACTGCCTCCTCTTCCATCTCCCTTCTCTCCATCCCTCCTTCTCTCTGTCCCTTGCCTCCTCCATCCCCCCTGCTCCCTACCCCATCTCTTCTCTCATCCATCCATCCTCTCCCTTCTCACCTTCGTGCCTTCTCTCCCTCCATCCCCTCCATCCTCTTCATCCCCCATCCCCCCTTCTCTCTCCCCCTCATCTCTGTTGTGTTTATTCCTCCATCCCCCAGTCCCCCCCTCTGTCTTCCCCCCGCCCGGCACTGGGGGGCCAGGTGGGGCCATGGCGCTGGTCACCTTGCCCACCGAGCTGGAGTGCCTGGCCAAGCCACTGTTCTGCCACAAGGGGGCGCTGCACCAGAAGGTGATCCACGAGGTCAAGAGCCACAAATTTACGGCGCGCTTCTTCGAGCAGCCCACGTTCTGCAGCCACTGCACTGACTTCATCTGGTGAGACCCTCCTAGAGCCCCCCAAGACCGCCCAGAGCCCCCCTAGAACCCCCCAGACCGCCCAGAGCCCCCTAGAGCCCCTAGAGCCCCCCGACCACCCCCCGTGCGCCCCTCAGCCCACGTTCTGCAGCCACTGCACTGACTTCATCTGGTGAGACCCCCCAACCCTGTCCCATTTTTGCCATCCCAAAGTCCCGTTTTTGTCTCAAGGAAATATGGTCAGCCTATCCTTCACCCATCACAGAGGTCTTTTCACCCATCCCATCCCAAAATCCCCGTCTCTTGTGCTTCCCACCCACACAACTGGGATACCCTCACATTAAACAGAACTCTCATCTTTTCAAACCCATCACTTTAACCTCGACCTAGAACTGCAATGCTCTTCAGGCATATAGTGCTTTGGGACTCGAACTTTCAAGTTAATCAATGTAAGTGCAGTAGTCTGACATACAGATCAGTTTGCCGGACTGAGGCCTTAAGATCACTCAGTCCTTCCTGGGATTGTTCACAACAAAACCAGCTGATTCAGAGTTTGCTAAAACTACAGCACAGACTTTGTGCAGATTATGGTCAAAGGTCAACAACTTTTAAAAACTAAAGCCTTGCTATCTGAGATGAAGCATAGTACTTACTACAAAGGCTAGTGCTGCTTCAGATGGACTCCTTTAATCACTTGATTCAGCTCTCAACGAGAGCCTTTCCATTGACGTTGATGAAACGTGGATGGAATTTTCTAGCTGAATATAAGGAAGCAAAGCCTAAACCCAATGGGCCAATATTCTTCTCTCAGTTACGTATGAATCTGAAGTCGTTTCACTAAACTGAAGACAAACGCTGGATTTACAGTGGTGTAAATGAGAATAGCATTTGACCCAAGCAGGGGTGCTGAAGTCAAATCCTGTTCAAGATCACTTCTGCTGCAAGTGAAATGCGATGTGGCCTTTCAAACTTTGGCAAGTATGTGTTCCTGGAGAGGCAAAGATAAACAAGGGAACTTAACACAGTCCTGGAATAGAGACAATCTCCTTATATTGTGCTACATATTAGCCATGCTTCCTGAAAAAAATGTGGAAGGACTTGAGGCCAGCTTTTGATATGCACTTAAAAACTCTTGGCATCTTTATGAACAGAGAATCTTGCTGAGAGGCTAAACCTGACATGGGAGGAGGACTACTTGTGCAATGAAAGACTGCTTATGTAAGTAAAGCTGTCCAGGATCCGGCCCTATGTGTCTGTGTTGCTCTTACATCATAAAAATTGATTAGGTATTAATTATAGATGTTTTTACGGGTAAGTAAGTGAAGAGTGCCTTGCCATAAACCTCCTTTCTGCAGATCCAGTAGCATAGAGGTGTCTTGGGGCATTCTGAAGCAGGCAGACAAGGATTCCCTCAGCATAGGGGAATACCCAGTTACACCAGCTTAAGACAGCTTGGTCTCCCGACCCTCAGGCACTTGGGGCCTGGAGGGAGCATACTATGGACAGCAAGGGATCACAGCAGCCCAGAGATCCTGGGGACGGCTGGTACAAAGCTATTCCAGCCAGCATAGATTAAAGAAGCCCTGAATTGTGGGGAGCAAAATGGTACCACCACCTTGGCCACTCACCCCACCTCCAGCTCCATGGCACATTTGATGAGCCCATTATGTTTAAGAAAAAAGACCCAGTCTTTCAACCCTTATTTATGTAAACAGTCCTACTGGGCTAGAACCTAAAGTCTTTACTCCACCCTTGTCATCAGTGAGATTTTTGTCTGTGCAAGGATTGAATAAAAATGTCAAGATCTGACTCACTGATGCTATCAAGTTGGGAAGCTTCATCAACACAGAGGAGGAACAGAATGTTATACAGGAAGATATGAGGTACTACGAAGACTGGATGATAGAAACGGGAAGAAATTCAGTCGTACAAAGTGCAAGGTCACGTATTTCACATCCAATAATAAGAATTTCTGCACCAACCTGGGGGTTCATCAGTAGGGCATGGCAGAGGACTAGAGAGACCTGGGTGTGTGGGCTGATCACCAGACGATTATGAGTCAGCACTGTGATGTGGCCACGAAAAAGGCAAATGTGACCCTAGGATATAGTAAGCAAGTCATTTCCAGTAGAGATAGAGAAGTATTACTGCCATTGTACAATGCACTGGTAAAACCTCATTTGGATTACTGTGTACGATTATAGTCACCCATGTTCAGGAAAGATTAATTCAAACGGGAACAGGTGTAGAGAAGAGCTACTAGTATGATCAGGGGATTGGAGGATATGAACATGAGAAGAGAGTGGAAGACCTTGGTTTGTTCAGTCTACCAAAAAGAAAGCTGAGAGGGGATACAACTTTCTAGAAATACCACAGGGGAGTAAACACTAGGGAGGGTGAAGAGCTATTAAAGCTAAAGAACAATGTTGGACCAGAACAAATGGATATAAACTGGCCAGGATCAAATTCAGGCTTCAAATCAGAAGACTGGTTCTAGCCATCAGAGGGGTAAAGTTCTGGTATAGCCAGGAGTTGTTGGGGCAAACAATTTAATTAGTTTTCAGAGTGAGCAGGGCAAATTTATGAGTGCAATTGCATGTTGGTGTCTTGTGATGGTAGGGGGCATGGCCCAGCAATCCTGGGGCTTACTTCAAATTTATTTCTTATGTTCCTAAAGCTCATGCTTCAAGGTTTCAGCTGGCCAACTTCAGGGGTCAGGAAGGGATTCACACACACCCCTAATGTATTCTGGAAGGTGGGTTTTTTTTATTCTCCTTGCTCTGAAGCATCAGGAATGGTCATGGCTGGAGATGAGACACTGGGGCAGGAGCCAAGGTGGCTCTCTCTCTCTGGTGCTTGGCTGGCTAGTTCTTGCTCACCTGCTCAGGGTCTAACTTATTGCCAGATGTGGGGTCAGGAAATAAATTTCCCCCAGATCAGATTGGCAGTGATCTTAGGGTTTTTCTTTTCTTTTTTTTTTTTTTTGTTTTTCTCTGCAGCAAGTGGATGTGGGTCACTTAGGGTGACCTGATGTCCGGATTTTATAGGGACAGTCCCGATTTTTGGGTCTTTTTCTTATATAGACTCCTACCCGCCCCCACCCCTCCCCCGTCCCGATTTTTCACACTTGCTGTCTGGTCACCCTACACTTCCCAGGACTATCTGGGTTAATCATTTCCCTGCCATTGCAGGGGTCTTGGGCATTGGAGCACCTTGGTCCCTCTGCCCATGGCATGTAATAGTCCAGTCTCCTGTGAGCTGCAACACTTTGATCTCATTTTGATTGTTGGGTTTAGCATGCAGGTGCTGGTGGTCTCCGATAGATAAACATTAAGACTAGTTGATCTAGTGATCCTTTCTGGCCTTAAACTCCCTGACTGATGGAACCACTCCCATAAGTTAGGGCTGCAAGATGAGGTCTGACGTTTGTGCATTTCAGAAGAAATGCTTCTATTTGCTGAAGACGTGCCTTTCAGCTGAGAGGTATGTAAAATGTTGGTCCAAATGTGGTCTCTCAAAGAAATGCTTCACGTGACCCTGGTGCAGCTGTGGACTGAAGGTGATTTGTCTCTAGTATTCCAATTACGCACAGCTTAATTATCTGCTAACTAATTGCACTTGCCTTCTTGAATGTCCCCAGGTAATAGGAGCAGTGGTTTTTGTTTGTTCAGTGGGCCATGAAGGCAAGTCACTCAATAGCTCATCCTTTCTGGTACTGTTCAGACAAAGGGCCCATTCAGAAGAAAACAAAATCCTGCACAAAATCTATGTTAAAATAAAAACAAAATACTACAACACACACAGTTCTCAGATCTCCCTGCAGTAATTAATATGTACCAGTCTCTGTGGGATTTATTTATACCCCAGAGAAAAAACAAAACTTTTTCTTGGTTTAGTTTAAAATTTTTATTAATCTCAGAAAAAGTTGCAAGAATATGAGATTAATTCTGACTGTGAGATATAGTAGCTACCTAGATCATCACATAATGGAGGGGACGGTGGGGATTAAATTCAGAAAGTATCTTTGAGCTACTTTCATTGCAGAGTTCTTAGGTAAAACAAAAGTGTGTCAATTAACTGAGGTGACATGGCCAAGGAAGAGCCACTCTGCAAAGCAGATGGGTAGGAAAACACCCAACGCTGATCATGAATCCACCATGGGCTCCTGCTTCATGCTGGGAAACCATGAGGAGAGCCAGATTTAGGTGTGGAGGTCTTGGGAAAACCATTCCATAGGCTGGCAGGAATCATAGGGATTAGCACCTAGGAGCTAACCCTTCAGAACATGCTCGTCCCTCACCGATATTCAAAGTGCATAATTAACACAAAGTGAAAAACCCCATGATTTAAAGGGGAAATCGGCTGTTGTGCTGTATCTATTCAACACACGTGCTACCCGGAGGGCAAACCAATGGGAAGAGCTACATTTTTCAGGTGAGATAATACCATGGGGCAAATATTCCTCCTTTCAGGCTTGTGAGTCTTCAGAATACTGGTGGATGTTCACCAGTCTTTGACAAGCAAAAGCCTTTATGAAACCTCTGATGACACACATGGGATATAATATGCGCAAGTCAGCACATCCCGCTTCCTGAAAATACACCCCAGCCCAGCAGAGTTAAATCCCAGATATTAAATGCTTCTGTTACTCTACTGTCGCTAAAAAGATTTTTAAAAATAAATGGAAAAGAGGAAGTTACTCACCTTATGCAGTAACAAACTTCAGTGTGTCTCTCTCTTTAGGTGCTCCACTGTAGGGTGCGCTTGCGTCCCTGCCTTGATGATCAAAGAACACTGGTAGTATGTCTGTCAGGCCCACACATGAGCTGTCCCACCTTGTGCTCTGTCACGAGGTTAAACCAGCATTGTGCAGGTAAAACTTCCTCAGTTTCTTCTCCACTGTGGAGTCCCTGAAAATAACTCCAAAGTACAGAGGTGGAGGTAGGCCATGGAGAATCCATAGGGACACACATCTCAAAGCACCATGGTTACTGCACAAGGTCATGACCCTTGCACGGATATCTCTGATCAGTGGAAGGAAGTGAGCACATGATTTTCTGAGTTCAAGGAGGTTGATGTGAAGACATGGAAACCATGGGTGACTACGTGCCTTGTGTCGTGAGCTTACTGAGATGTGCTCCCCATTCTAAAAGGCATGTGTTAGTAGTGAGGAGGGGTGATGGGGGCCGCTATGCCAACAGGATTCCCGTGCAGACATTTTCTGGATTCAAGTTCAAGGATTGTTTGACCTTGGTGTGTAACGGTAGAGGTTTGTCTAGGTGATCTCTGTTCAGCCTGTAAACTGAACTGAACCCTGACCAGACACACCTTAAGTCTGGCATGAGCAATCACAAATATGCCCACAGTCTTATGCCCCAACAACTGAAATCAGTGTTTGGTTGATATTTGAGGGCTGGTTTGCACTGTCTCTCTGCGCACGGACAGATTGAGGAATCTATGTTGTGGGAGGAGTGTTCTTGCTCAAAGAGAGTGGATATCGGTTCCTATGAATACTAATCTCTGTAGTGGGGTTAATGTCGATTTCTGGATGTTGATTTGTAGGCCTTGATGAAGAGGAGTGCAAAATGTCATCAGTTTATGGTGTGATTCTTTTATCTCCTCTGGAGGTAATTGCAGAGTGTATTGCAGGCCTTAGGTAGGCCTTGAGTTTAAAGAGTTTAAAGTTGCCTGCTAGAGATGGCGGAGGAGGGGATATTTTCTAATGAAGGAGGAGATGATATTGGTTAGTGCTGTGACCTCTTTTGAGGTCAGCCTCCTGTTCCTCCTTCATCTCTTTGGGAGGTTCAGAGACTGTGGAAGCAGAGGCTGATGAAGGGTGCCTCAATTCATGGTGGGCCATGCTAGCTGTTCATCACCTTTGGATGTGGAGGGCTGTGGTGAAGATTCCCATCCTCTGGGTGAATTTTAGCTGAGGTCTTAAGGAGGTTGGAGAGCTGCCTCCATTAGATGGATTTTAAGCCTAAGCTCTTTGTCCTTTCGAGATCGCAGCTTCAGCGGCTGACCAAAAATACT
Organism: Sternotherus odoratus; assembly: GCA_032164245.1. NCBI lineage: Eukaryota > Metazoa > Chordata > Testudines > Kinosternidae > Sternotherus > Sternotherus odoratus. Next base: position 156,924,073 of record JAVMKO010000003.1, read on the forward strand.
CTTCTGGGAGTGTGGTTTTCCCCAAGGCAATGGTTGCAATCAGGAATATCCATCTGTTACAGGAATGGCCTCAACTAAAGAAAGATTAACTCTTTAAGCTTGAACAACAGAGTTACTGATCTGACAAATGGACAGCTAATAGTTCCGTATCTAGGTTGAGAAGGAATTGAGGAGGGTTCGTGCATGCCACGCTGGGTAGCCATGCAGCAGAACCTGAGAAGGGACAGCGCACGTGCAGGCTGAATGGACACTGCTACCAAACTTCTCCCATCAGCAGCATAGTGGAGCAAGCACACCTACCATGGAGTACCCATAGGAACTTGACTCATAGAAGGTGGCAATGATGCTCCCTGGAAGTGTAGCAATCCAGTAAATGTTTTATTAGACTACAAAAAGGCACATTTAGCTGAAGTGTATTTTCCCAGCTTTTCCCAACAAGACATTACTAGAGAGACGGAGGGGAAACACTGTAGTGGATGAGAATAAGAATACAGCTGAGTATATGAGTACAGGCTGGAGACTCTGGGATGATGGATACGAGCAGCGAATTGACTAAAATGTCAACAGGGCTTCAGTTTTATAGCAGCAATTTGCATGATATTAGTCAGAAATCAATACAATGTAAATTTTGTATATCGTCAGTTGAAATTTGATGTCTGTGTCTCTTTCTTGGACTGATTTTCCTTCTGCAATCAGCATGATGAAAAAATAATGCTTATAAATTAAGTCAGAGTTCCCCGCCAGCTGAAAGGAAGCTAGAACTGCTGGCTGGAAACAGGCAGATGCAGAGGGTCCAAGTTTTCATGTTATCTTAGACTGTAACAATTAGCTCCCTCAATGCTAATAAGCAAGTATAACTGCACTGAACGTGGTTTAATTCCCATTTGGGGATTCAAATCCTACATATGACCAACAAGAACACAACATTTCTACAAAGGGAAGGAAGATCTAGAGGCTCAAGAACATGACTGGAAACCAGGGTACCTATTCCCAGCTCTTCTATGCACTTTCTTGGGCAATTTACTAAACCTCTTGCTGTGACATTTTGTCCATCTGTCAAATGAGCATCATCCCACTTCCCTGCCTCCCAGGGGAGTTGTGAGACTTAATTCATTGAAGACCCATAACTACCACTCGAACCAAAACAGTCACTAGTAAATAAAATACAGCAACCAGGACTCTTTGTACTGTGTAAATTGCACACTGTGCTGAGATAGACAGTGGAGATTCTGCTTGTACAGAGCAACTTTCCGCTTGTGCACAGCTGGTGGAGGTGACTCCACTGATTAAACTCCACCTCTCTACTTCTCGACAAAAGGAGACAAGATGGGTCAGCGTGTTCTGGGGCTTTGGTGGGGAGGGGTGGAACACAGTGGAGTGGGCTTCACTATAATTCATATCCTACGGGCAGGAGGTCCCTGAGCATTCTTACACCAATGGCATAAGTTAAAGCTGCTCTCTTGCAGCATTGTATGCATTGACATTCTCATCAGGTCCTGACATGTTAGGAACCAGTCCATCGTTACATTGTTCATTGATTAGTTTTTACTGAAATAAGGGTATAGTTTATGTTATTCCTCACTTGATTATTATTGATACCATTTACGTGATGCCCTCGAAAATGCTTGCTAGCAACTTATTATAAAGTTCACTTATGATAGGTGTAACCGGGCCCTTGCCAGTCCTCTCCACAAAAACCGCCGGAGACCAACTTATGTGCAACACGCATGTCTTTTATTAACTGTGTCTTGTCCCCACCACCTACTATTTACAGATATATACAGGTATCTACAGATCACTGCTCAGGGAGACAGCTGGCTTCTTGGACCACCGGGATACAGACCCCCACGCTCTTCCCTTTCCTGTCTCCCTGGTTTCCTCCTCCTCTGATCTCCCTGGCTTCCTTCCTGCCAGCTTTTATAGCCGATTCCTCAGGCCTGCAGGTGTCTCCCCTTTGGTAATTAGGGCGTGGCCTCCCAGCCAGCTCCAGCTAGTACCTTCTTTTCCCTGGGTCGGGGCCAACAGGGGCCTTGCTTGATCCCCTGAGCTAGCACCCTGTTACAATAGGGGACTTGGATTGTGTTTATGATCAGACACTATGATCATATGGTAATATGATCCTGGAAGAGACTAAAACTAAGCCATACTTTCCCCCTGAGAGTTACACTGCTGAAATCAAAAACATCTAATGGAGCAACAAATGTTTTGTTTGCTCTGTTGCCTGCAACTGACCAGAGCTACCCTCACTGGGAGACAGCACTGCAGCAAATAGAAATTACTGGAGAAAACCTGTGAAACATATGATAGGACAATTTCAAGTAGCTGAGAAATAAAGACAATTATAAAGTGCAGTATTGAGACAAAAGCTGCATTTTATAACCTCGATTTTATACTAGACTTATCTATAATTGTTTCTTGTTTCAGGCATCAGTGAAATTCTACAACCCATGTTCAGGTTCTAGGACACAGTCCTGCTCTATTTGGTAGTTTTTAGGAAAAAGGAGCTGATATTTATTTCAGAATTGTAATCCATTTATAGGTGGTTAATTCTCAACTCCTTGTAAATGCTGGTTATGAAAGAAAATGTTAGAAGGTTTCTTAGGAGATCAATACATTATAATATAATAATTGCATCTGCACGTTTAATGTTCTTCGTAAGACTTAGAAAGAACGAAAGAGGTTGGTAAGTCAGATGATGCAAATGTTGGTTGCATGACCTGGAAAGTCATCAAGAATTTGAGGCCTAATAAAGTGTCTAGATGTCATTAAAATATTTTCACAAGTGCAACTTTTATTATGGAAACCAAACTGCAAGTACATCTGTGTAGGTGACAGTTTGGCCCAGCACTGAATATAAACCTGGTCACAGTTATAACTGAAATTGCTGTTTCATTGTTCGTCCAAGAGCTTTGATTATTCATTTGCCTGCATGATTTGTTTCTTTTAGGAACAGTAGTTGAAATTTGTTCTCCCATATCTTCCCCTGGCTCATTCTCCAGTTGGTCCAGCTTTCAACATAGGAGTCGGTGAGGAGCTAGTGGTAGGGTTATAAACCCTGGAGACAGGATATAGCTGAAAAATCATTCTTCCAAGAATTTCTGGGTCACTGTCTAATTGATACTAGTATTGGCATGCTTCACATTCAGGCATGTTCCAACTCCACAGGCAGTTCTTATTCTGCACCCAGCCATGTGTGACTACTCTAGGCAGTAAGTTGGAACCCAAAGCAACACTGCCGTATCAACCTAAAACTCTCCAGCCCCAAGAATTTTTACAACAGAACAGGAAAAACAGTTGTTTCTCCACCATGATCATCAGCAACACATTTATTTTATTTTTTTTAAACTGCACACTTTTAAAGGCACTGGGCCTTGTTCCTTAGAACAATAATTTGCAAAGAAATTACAAGGTATTGCAAGATATTGTGGAGATTTTTATGGGCCTCTGCAGGACCCAAAAGAAATGACTTGTAAGTCTCAGTATAGTATAAGGGGATTCCTTTTATAAACATCAGATGAGTATTAGACATTATGTCAGCTACAGCTGATCCTAATTGTCATTATTGGGTAAGTAAGTAAGTGTGTGTGTGTATGTGTGTGTGTGTGTGTGTGTGTGTGTGTGTGTGTGAGAGAGAGAGGTGAGTTTTCACTTCTGTGTTTCTGTTATGATTTCTGGCTGGCTGCCTGCAGACAGGTCAATGGGCATCTGCTTTAGTACAGCAGTCATACGCTGATTCATGTGGAAAACGGGGTGTTTGCAATGGGAAGGGGTAGGAACTTACTTTTTCACGTGAAAGCTTAGGCTCTGTCAGCAAAATCCCAAGACATGGAATTCCTGGTTGGGTGCGTTTTCTTCTTCCTTTTCTTTTTTGAATAACAGATTTCCCTGGCCCTTGCTCAAGAGTAGCGAATAGTGATCCTTTCCCTTACCTTGGGTGGGCTGGAACTGCAGACATTACTCCTTGAATGTTGGGATAAGCATCTATACATTTTTATTTTCCTCACCACAGTACATTCCACCGATCCTACAAGGGGACCTTATCGGCTGAGTGAAGGGAGGGAGGGAAAATAAAGTTTAGTAACAAATAGGTGAGCAAAAAAAACTATGCACAGTTTCCTGACTGACTGAGGCCCTCTACTGTGCAGCCATTCTCTGAACTATCACGTCAGATGAGGATTGCCTATCCACTTTGAAGTGTTTCATGAAGGAACGCACAAAGGACCAGGCGGACACCTTGCATTTTTTCTTTTAAGAGAATGTCACCCCCCAAAAGATCACTGCTTCTTTTAGGGAGTGAGGCTTGTGTGCAGAGGACGACAAGCTCTTTACCTTGTATGCCTCAGCTATACGCCTTGTGATCCATCCAGATATTGAAGACATCTTGTCCCTTTCTGACAGCTGATAGAGCGCACGGCATTAGTTTTGCCTAGATATATTTTCCCTGTTGGGAGGACATCCACACTGCATCATAGCTCTCCCACTGGACAAAATGACTTAGAGTAGAAGATTACAGTGTTGTATCTGGTGATTGATAGCATAAAGCGTTGGTTCTAGGCTGAATGATGGGATTGTTCCAAGAATCACCTTGTGAGCATCGACAGATAAGGAATATAGAGATCGTTTTCTCAGGAGTCATAAGCAGTATCACGCGACAGCATTAGCAGCGTGATTATGTCCAAGCTGGAGCTGTGTGTATCGCAGGATACAGCCAAAAGGCTGCTTGGAGAAATCTCAGGGTCTGGATGAAGGATTGGTATAGGAGCAGTTTTGATAGCTTTGCACTGCCTACACAAAGATGATTTTCTAGGGGCGGTCTATGCAGTCTGTAGGGTTACTTTGCACTGGTGGAACAGTTTGAATACAGATGTAACACAGTCCAGGATCTTGAGACTGGTGTCCATAAGTGACCTACACTTTGGACCCACACTTTGTCCAAGAGAAGCAGCATGTAACTTGTAGAACCAAATGTGAATGTACATGAAAGAGACAGCGAGTTCTCTGTTAGGAAAATTCCTTCCTATTCAACTAACAATCACATACATATATCTCACTTGAAATATGTATTTAATTCTCAATGGGACAGGAAGGGAATTTTCCAAACAGAGAAAAGTTCAGACAAAAAGAGAGGTTTTACTTTTTGCTGTTCAGTATAGCTGATCATATTTTAAAATAAATTCCAGTACTGGCAGTCCTAAGTGTTCAAAAATAATCAATCAGGACCCTCAAAAAATCATGTAATTTCATGCAATCATGCAATTTCTTTCTATTTGTCTCTCGGGTTTTGAGCCTTTAGTGTTTACATTTTCCAGCTTTTCTCTACAGCCAAAAGAGATGATAATTTACCTTTTAAAGAAAAGATGAGATTCTCATGTAATCACATGACTCCAGAAGCTGAGACATTAAGAAAAATATCACAAGGCTCACAATAAAATTGAAATAGTTGGGAAGGCTGAAATTAGGTGAAAACCCCACACTGAGTTTTTAGCAGATCCAGCCAATGTGCTTCTATGCTGGATTCCTTTGGTGAGCAATCTTTCCCATGACACTTTAGATCGGGACAGATTGTCAGCTTTAATTTGTCTGGTTTCTGTCATTTTTCTCATAACTTCACCACTCAGATTTGACTAAAAATGTAGATCTTTGTAAAAACAAAATTTTACTCCATAAAGAATTAGGCAAAGCGTTCCTGTGCCTTTAAAACAAAAATCACAGTGGAAATAGGCTTTTTCTTTGAAAGAATAAACAGAGCTCTGCAGTGTTGGCAACACAGAGCATCTGAACGTTGGACTCATTATACACTAAAGACAGACATGGGAGAAACACAAAAAGTAAAAACTCGATACAAAGAGTGAAAAGTAAATTGGAATTTGATTTTGCTTTCATTTGATTAATTTAAGGTTTTATAAGGAACAGATTTTTTTAAATAATATTTGCTTTCAAGCTGGCCCCTTTAATCATTACTTTCAGTGTTAACACTCCAACAAACTTTCTAATGCACTACTATGCTCTCCTTGTTCAATAGTTATAATAATGCCAAACTTTTTCATAGTGTTTTTTACCAGTCGATCTCAAAGCACTTTTCAAAGGAGGTCAGTATCATTATCTGTATTTTACAGATTGGGAAACTGAGGCATGGAGCGGTGAAGTGACTTGCCCAGGGTTACCCAGCAAACCAACGGCAGTGCTGGGAACAGAGCTCAGTCTCCTGAGTCCCAATCCAGTGCTCTATCCATTAGAATGCTCGGCCACCATGAAGCCCACCTTGATATCTCTATTATGTTTCATCATAATTTAAGGCAACATGAAGCATTGCAAAGCTTCTGAAACAAAAGGGGAAAAAACGCCATATTTCAACTTCACTCTAAATCTGTGACATGAATACTTCGCTCGGAAAAAACAAATATTTAGCGAATCGGGTATCTAATCAGGGATCATAATAGAATTGGCTCAGATCAATGGGCAGCTGTAAGATACCTGTTTAGCCCTCTTCCTTCTGAAAATGCCCATATCGAGGCTCTGGTTCTCTATTCACTTGATGTAGCTGGACACACATCACGCCATACGGACAGTGCATGCTTGGTGGACAGAAGTTTCCTGTTATTGGTGTTGTCTAACTATTTTTAGCAGTTTGGAGCAGTGCAAATGTTGAGAGCGATCTGCTCTTCCCTTCCTCCAGAGTTAAAAGTGCCCTCGCCCGTGGGATGGTCTGCTATGAAGTGCTGGTTAATCTTCAGGATTAACATAGAGCAGACTGGCAACATTAGATTCATAAAGATCTGACATCAAAAACTCTTTGAAGACGAGTCGAATAATCTCTCTCTGTCCTTCTACCCCAATCGTCCTTCCAGCTCAATAAAACGACGAGAGAAAAGAACGAGAACAGTGAAGAAGTTTTCTTGACCCCAATGAGGCCAGTGGCCTGAAACTGACAAGTGCTGAGTAGCCTCTACTTGGTCTGACTTTGACTTCCTTGTTAGTTCATTATTCTCCTTTCTCTAAGGAAATTAGCATTTTACTCTTGTATCCTTTCAGCCCTTTTAACCAGGGCATTTCCCTCTCCATTTCCAGCTCACGTGTTCATTGCCATTCTAAGCTCCATGGTCTTTTACTGCCAGTGCTGGGAAGTATACAGCACTATCTGGCAGCACCCAAGTGTGTCAGCTTTAGAAAGTGTAAAAGGAGGTGCTCAAGAGCTTGCATCTGCCTAATCACCACTGCACTCTCCCTTAAACAAAAGAAGCTACAGAACTCAAAAGAGCTCGAGAGGCAGTTTTCCTTCCAAAAGAATGGAAGCCAAGAGCTAAAAGGACTTTGCTTCTCAGGCAACCTTAATTCAAAATGAAATGTCACTGATGTGGTGTCTTGGTTTGCAATTTACACCAGTCATTTACCCAACTGGATTTCAGAGGGTACTTTGCTTATGTTCCCAAACTATGTTGCTTGCCCTGGAGAAATAATCAGACCCCAGAAGAGACCCATTCATGTGTTATCATAGCATCTCTGTCGTCCAGATACAATGGAGAATGTACGGAACTTGAACATTCCAAAATGGTAACATCTCAGTGCTGAATATCGTTTACAAGCTGAGTTCATCTCTAATAGGTCACATCATCAGAGACGTCCAGGAAGATAAAAACTGATCAAACATCAGCATTTCTTACCCAGCCCCGCTATCTTTATGCAGGCAAGACTCCCATTGTCTTTGGTGGGTCTTGTGAACACACAGAATACAGTTCTGCTTTGAAAAGTGACCCTGTAATAAATCATAGATTTTAAGGTCCAAAGGGACCATGGTAATCTTCTAGTCTGACCCCTTGCATAACATAAACCATTGAATTTTACCCAGTGATTCCTGCATACACCCATATCTGTGGTTGAGCTACAGCATATTTTAGTATTGTAATTTTTAATAACAACGTCATGGCATCTATGGCTTCTATCTTTTCACGGTCTCCATATCCAAGCTTTTCTAGCATCCTCGGTGATGCCAGTACAAGTCCACTGCTCTCAGTAAGTTTGCATGTGTGCAAATTGCTGGACATTAGTAAACAATTCGGTTGTGGATGCAGCCGCTGCAGAAGGCGGAATGGAGTCTCACTCACTGTCCCATAGCTGTGCTGGCCCCTGCAGGGTTGACAGAGGAAAAAGCTTGTGTCTGCTGTAGTCTCTGGAGGGACTGAGGTTTGAGGAAGCTTGGTGGATGATAGAGTATTGCTCACTGATGTTGAGTTAGATTTCAAATTCATGCCCAGGGCACCTAATAACAAAGCCGCCTTTCTAACTTGTATAAACAGTAATAATTAACGTCAGCAGTTCTGACAATTAATTCACACAGTGCTAGAGTGCTCCCTTGTCTTCCTCAGAGGAGTAGGGAGGCAAGGATGAGCCGGCCCCTCCTCTTTTTTTCCTTGCTTGGCCAGCTGGATCTTGGGAATAGGTCTGGCATGCAAAACCCCCACTGCTATCAGGATACTCCCTTGCAAGCAAGTGGAGTGGTGGAGGCAGAATGTGGGAGGTGTTTTAGCTCTGGCCCTCTCTCCCTATGCTAGCTAGAAGACAGGGGAGGAGTCAACAGTACACTTTCAAGGGCTGCAGTAATTTACTTCTCCTGCCTCTCAGAACAAGGGGGTAAAAGGGGATGTATTGTGACTCACATATGTCTACACTATGACGCAGGCCTGTGTTCTAGCCTCGGCTCAAACCTAAACCCCCCTCCCCCCCTTGCATCTACATAGCAACTGTGCTAACACAAGGCTTTGACGGTCTGAGCTTGAGTCAAACCAGGACCCAGGGTCGGTCCTCGAGTCAAGCTGGAACCCAGCATCCAAGCCCTATTTCTTTGTAGTGGAGACAGTCCAATTTGACTTGGGTCCCAGAAATCATCCAGAAATATACCACAATTCCACGGGACAAAGTCCTTGGTCCTCTCTATCCCAACAATTAGTAATCCATGATCAAAACCAGAAGCCACTCCCCCCTTTTGAAAGGACAGCAGCTCAGGTCTGCAATTAACCCATTTTGTTCTCATCACCGATCTGAAAGTACACTATCAGAGAGTCTCCTGGCTCTGCAATGGAGAGCAAATTGATCAAGCCTTTTGCAAAGAGAGCTGCTTCCTAGTAACATTCAGCACGATCAGTAAAGTTCTCCCACCGTGCACCATGATCCTAGGGCTAAAGTGACCACATTTATGGGGAGTGGATAAAAGGACTGTGGGATATGGTTCCTTTGACTTGGGCCTGCACACTGCAATGTGGACACCAGAGTAGGGTTATTGGTATTTGACCAGCCTGGCCATTTTTTTTATGGATTTGCCAGTTGCCAGGAAAATCATTTAATCTGTCTTTTTTTGTATGTAGGTCTAAAGCTTTACATTATTATCACAATACCCTGGGATATCTAATGTTAAAAGTTTCTGTGTCCGGCTAAAAATGCTTCTGCGGTTTATGCAATAAGAGATCAAAACTGTTGAAAATACAGCAGCTGTCTGTCCACCAACACACAAGTGCCCCATGCATGTGTCTGAGAGTGTGTTTGAGCCAGATGAGAGTGGGGGTAGGGTTGACAGTATGGCCAAACAAAAATGGACACACTGAAAAGAATGAATCTTACTCCCAAACAGATTTGCAATGATCCTGTAAAATTTGGTGTCTGCTCCGGGGCAAACATGAGCATTCTTATGCGTTGTGATTAGCAATCAGATGATGCAGTGAATGATGCCATCAGGTAATTGGGAAGGCATCAACAGTAACAAGTACCTGTCCTGTAAATTAATACACCATCTTGGGCTATTTCCTAAGGTATAAAAACGTAATGAACAGAGGAATCATGGAATAGTTTAAAACGACAAAAGAAAATAATCCAGTTTGCCGAATGATCAGTCTAACCAGTGTTTCAAAGGAGAAATTGGCAGATATTTGCTTCCACATAACACACCTAGAAAGTGTCGAGATAGGTGTACGTGATGTAAATATTTCCTTAGAGAACGTGCTGTAGGTAGCATTTATTTCTAAGACTGGTTCAAAAGGAGTGCAGCAAACATAGCAAATCGTATGCCACAATTCTTTCATATCCATACTGCCTCCTGAATGAAAGCAATAGAGCTGCATTCCTTGGACTTTTATCTAGTGTGGCGTGGACATTCTTAAATGAGAATCTTGCATATGCGACTGAAGGAAAACAATAAATGAATGACTTAAAAGTATACCCCCTTCCATTTTAGAGAAGGTACAGGGAGATGATGGATACAAAGATAAGACGACCCAGGAGATTTTTTCCCTGTCTTTCAAGAAAGTTCAAAAACAACAGTCAAGAAATAGCCTGTTTTCATGAACAATAAAAAAAATAGTTGTGCCTTTCCTCTCTGCTAATGTCCATTGTGCTTCAAATAATCCATACTGAGGTACAATCTCATGTGTTTAGAGAGAAATGTGGAAGGCACAACTACTCATGCAACGTAAAGAACAAAAGTCTCGGAGAAGCTATAAGCCTCTAGTATGCATGAAGAGTTCTACCACATAAAATCAGATTAAACAGCTACCATTACATTTATGCATAGTAAAGGTACAAGATATACAATCATGGAGAGAAAGATCATAAACCTAGTTTGCATGCTGAGAGAACATCTGTACATTTATTGCACCACAGTTTATCAACTGTTTATTTCAGTGAGTATTCTGCAAAAAGTAGGGACGGAGATGGTGGGAAAATAAAACAGAACAGCCTGGAATACCTGATTTCTTCCAATTTAAGGAATCAGAACAATAGACCCAAACTCCAACTAAACAGGAAAGGTAAAGAGATATTCTGAGGATGAGACAGAGGGACAGATCTTCAGCTAATGTATATCAGCATGTCTCTGACCTAGCCCACAAGTTAAATTCCTGTTAGATCTTTTCAAAGGCACTTGTAAACCCAGAGCTTCATTGTACGGTTAGCTTAGTCATTTAAAAAGACAGGCTTTCTGTTCCAGATAGTAAAGGTGAGCTTCCAAAGGAAAAATTGGTTTTGAATAACTTTTCTTTCTTTATGATGTATTAAGAAAGCCTACATATTTAAACAGGGTTTTCCATTTGGTCTTGACTAGACTATTTGACATCAGTACCCTACACCAGAGGTTCTTAACCAGAGGTTTGTATATCCCTGGGAATATGCGGAGGTCTTCTAGAAGGTACATCAATTCATCTAGATATTTGCCTAGTTTTACAATGGGCTACATAAAAAGTACTAATGAAATCAGGGCAAACTAAAATTTAATGCAGACAATGAATTGTTTATACTGCTCTGTATACTATACCCAGAAATGTACAATATTCATATCCCTATTGTTTTATTTTATAATTATATGGTAAAATGAGAAAGTACACACTTTTTCAGTAATAGTGTGCTGTGACATGTCTGTATTTTTATGTCTGATTTTGTAAGCAGGTAACTTTTAAGTGAGGTGAAACTTGGAGGTACACAAGACAAATAAAAGATATTAAGAGAATTCTTAATGGCTGTGACACCAGGGGTCATAAATGTTAGAAAGGAAACAAAAGCTAAGAAATACTAAGTACCAAAGTTACTTTAGTTTTCTGTGATTCATGGTTAGCTTATCCACTTGCATCATGCTGCAGGAAATCACCCAGGTAGTTTACATCACGCTCATTGCTCTAGTATGAACAGTAGGACTGAACAATTCAAGGAAGGATCGGAAAGTAGCCAGTTCCATACGTATAATTCCAGAGTTCCAGCATGAGCAATGTATAATGCTCCCATTGGATGCCCAAATCACTAACTAAAGTGGCCACTCTCCTGCCCAAGCACAAAAATTTGTGGTATAGGGAGAAATGGCATCGAAGAACAGTGCTCTTGCGCAAGCTGCCCCAGCTCTGGACAGGCATCCCAGGCCTTGACAGGAATCCCACAGCACAGTCATCGTGGGAGGGAGGCAACACATTGCTCATATAGCAGCCAAGAGGTAGGTGATGTAAGTGTTGCAGAAATAAGTAGAACCCACTGAGGGATGGCAGCAAACCATGGTAAGACAATATCCACAACACACTGATAGGCAACTTATGTCCCCTGCATACTTCCACATGAGTTCGGCCTACACCACAAAGATTAGCAGAGATCGTTCCCAGGGCTCCCACACAAAGAAGTTACATAACGGGCCAGTCAACACAGTGTGGAAAACACGTGGACATGTCTGTAGCCCAACACCCCTGAAAATAGCCACGACCTCTCTTCAGTGAACTCGAAACGACCAATTGGGTAAAAAGAGACCGGAATCAGATTGACAGCCACAATTCAACTGCAGGTGAAAAATGCTGGTACAAAATTGGCCAGTGAAATCATCTAAATACGTACCCATGGGGTGACATTCATGCCATCTGCATCCATTAAACCCAAATATTTGGCTTGTTGTTAAAGAGGAGAAAACAACATAATAAATATGTATTGGCCATGTAACATCTATTTCATAGTAAATCTGTTTAAGCCTCAGATAAGGAAAGCACTTCATTACATGCTTAAGTCCATCCCTTTTCAGAAAAGCACTTAAATACATATTTTACTTTAAGCATGTGCTAAAGTCCTAACGATATCAACAGGAGGTGCTCCAATATTTGCCTGAATCATACAGTTTGAAAAAGAACATTGTATGATTTGATCGCATGATGTATTCATATTGTATGTGTCCTGGGAACATTCAGAAATAAACAATTATTAATACAAGGTTATTCCCAATACAAAATGAGTGCAAACATTGTCTTTGAGATCCTATTCACCAGAATAACTAAGCAAAAACATTCTTGCCTTTGTTTATGACACAGTCACAAATATGATACCAAAATAATTATAGCAAATCTAATTGCTTAACTTCCTAGCTGGCTCAGTAGCCAGCTTGTGAAAACTGCCATATGGTGTTTAGAGTTGTATTTTCTAAGAGTCCATACTAAAAGTTAGGATCACACGCATCAAGGAGAGGAACATGACACAGTTTTCATATCACAGCTTCACATTAATGAATGCCTGCATCACGTTAATAATCCTGTCAGGCCTGTCAAGAGGGCACTGTGCTTGCTATTTGGATGACGCTTTGTCCCAGGCTCCATGTGAATAATTTGTCTTTCATCACCAGCGGAATTGCTTCCGAGTGTTTCTGTTTGACTGTGTGATTCCTGATCTCTGGCCTACTATTCCACTCATCCTTATCTAAAAGAGCAAATATAATCATGAAATGAAAAGTTGCCGGCTAACAAATCTAAAAGTTGCAAGGGCGCATTGGCACGCATTTTATGATGTGATTAATACAAGCTGACTCTATGTCCTGATGAGATGGTGTGGCTTTCCTGGGAAATACCCTTCTGCACCAGTTATTCTTAGGTGTTATTTCTGATTAATTATGCTCTCGCTCCATTAGAAAACTGATGGGAAACTTTGCATCTGTCTCTCTGTTTTTTATTTTACACAATTAACTTCATTAAAAATTCATAAAAAATAAACGAATAGATGGCCAGCGCGTCCAAGATTTTGCTGCAGTATAACGAGACTATGATGTATCCTTTCATATGGGCATAGACTGCATACAAAACTGAAGATCACTAGAATGGTAAGAAGAGATATAGCACCAAAGTTTCCTTTGAGCATCAACACGGCTTCCTGTCTGCAGGCACATTTTTTCTACCCATAAAATTGCACCCACAGTTCTATGTGAGTGGAATTATAAACAGACAGGAAAAAACACCTGAGTCATTGCATAGCTTTAGGTGAACATCCCCGTAAACCAAAGGAAAAACTCACATTTGTGAAGTTAAGCACATGCATAAGCATTTGCAGATCAGGGCCCTATTCATATATATTTATCTTTCCAATTCATTGTAGGCACAAAAATGCATTCACAAAACAGGCTACAATACAAGTTTCTATCATCACGGACTACTTCCTTTGAATTTCAGTGAGAGCCGGGTGCCTATATATCAGGGCCCTTTCAAAACCTGAGCTATTTTCAAAAGAGACCCTACACCTGTATCATTTCAACAGCCTTGGCAAATATGCTCCAAATAGTGGGCTTTTTGTGAAAAAGAGAAGAAAATAAAGCAAGTAGTTTTTGGCAATGTAGCATCCTTTTCAAAAATGCAATAGAAAATTAACATATTTTGGAGCCCTAAAATTTCATCTTCAGTAAAAATGAACAAAAATCAAACAGACTCCCACCTTTCCTCTGTTAGTTTAAAATTAGGCTTGGGTGACTAATGCAGATTAAAATATTCTGAAAATATTCATTTGCGTCAGCCATGTCATCCAGTTTCCTGACGCAAATGTTTGCAGAAAGCAACCTTCAAAGCAATCGCCAGTGTGTTTACCTTGGAAGAGTTTTTGTGCTCACTCAATCTAGGAACGGAAACAACTGCAGGTGACTTATGGGACGAGTCATAACTACGTAATACAGCTCACATTTAGAATATCCACAGTGAATTCATTGCAGAAACCATTTGAAAAGGCTTTTGTCAAATACACTTGAACTACAAACACACCTGAAGAAACTGAAAACTACTCGTGTATAAAAAGAACAAAAATAGTTAAAATAAATTATTCACTATAGGCCTGATCCAATGGGAACCTAGCCATGAAGGGCTTCGGATCAGGTCCTATTTGCTCAGCCCCATTTTGAATGTTTCATACAATCCTAAGGCTTAATCCTGTGGGCAAAGTTCAGAGTTTATTGGGAGTTTTGCCTGTTTGAAAACTGCTGGATCAGTCCCATAGAGGGTCAAATACAAGTAGTAATTAAAATAACTCACATGCTGCTAGCATGTCAACTAAAGCAAGCACATCAGGGTCCCAGCATGGATTTTAATTTGCTGCTAAATTACTCATTGATAGAAGCTCATATTTTGCAACATTTTTAGTTAAGCCTAGGAAAAATGCAAGACCGGCAAGATTAGTTATTTGATAGGGAGACTTGCTATCAGTTGGTAGGTATTTCTCTCCACTTGCTGTCTGAATTTTCATCATAATAGAAAATATCCATGCTATGTGCACACTAGCAACAACTTCTGCTTCATCTATAGCAGCAAAAAGACCAGTGTTGAGGTGGGGGTAAGGACTGGATAGTTCCCTCCCAGGAAAAAGCTTACAGGATAGACAAAGTAGGCCTGAAGCTCCATAAGGGGCAGGGCTTGGTGAGTCCTGAAGGAATCGAGTCCCTGGGGGTGGGCATGCAGGGAGACGGTCCCTACTTATTGTTCCTCTGCCCCCCCAGTAACACAGCTCGGTGTTCCTTTTGATTATTTTCCATCCCGCACACTTCCACTCAGGATGAATGGTGGGTTAACCAGCATTAGCCGCCAGTCAGTTCTCCTCTCAGAAGCAAGCAAGTTAAGTGGAGCGTGCTGAGCTAAGCAGTGTCCCCAGACATCTCACAGCTGCCCCAAGCCTGTGGAGACTCAAACCCACTGCATTTTCATGTGTGACTTTCTACAGTCTCAGATGGAGGAGTAACATGCATCAGAGCATCTGCTCTCCCCACTCCCAAACAGTTCCTTGAGAAAATTCCAGGCGGGTTGACTCCCATACAACAGTGGGTCATGGTGGGCATCTAGTCATAGATGAAAAGTAAATGCAACGTGTCCAGGTTTATTATGCTCAGTCCGTATTCTTCTAGTACCTCTGATATCACCAGTTTAGCATAAGACTATGATATTTTACACCTCTAACTGGCATTTTACAACAAACATCAGACCCAATAATCTCCTCTGCTTCTGTGAATGGAGCTAAAATCTGAGGATCCTGTCTGGAAGCAGGGGAATACAGAAAATGGAAGAACATGCCACCAAGGCAAACTCCCTTTCCCCCCCAATAGCCATTCTCTGGCTCTGTGAGCTGAGAGGAGCCTGTCTGAGGTCAAGAGTTGGCAGAACCAGGGTGACTACATCTCTTTCCCCAATCCATAAGGAATCCAGCTCAGGCTAATGCTAACCAATCACTGTGAACTTTGGAGTTTCTCTCACCACAGGCCACACCCCCGGCCCCCTCAAGAGTGTGTTTACCGAGGAGCTATAGCTGCAGGCAGAAGGAGCACCCATGAAATCAGTTCTTATGGGCAAAGTACCTGGGGGAGGCATGGAGAGGCACCCATACAGGACTCGTGAATTGGTTGAAGTCTCGCGACTTCACAGAGGACATCCATCCCTAAGTGCCACCAAATAACTAGAAGGCAACTCTAACTGATGAAAATTGGCATAGCGCCAATGACATGAGCAGTACTGGGAATACACATTTGCAATGCTTCCACTGCCCTCTGTCAGTTAGACATGATCCAAGTTCTAATGAAAAGACCCAAAGGGGTTTGGATCAGCCCCCTCCCTGCCCCCTCATCAGTCCTCCAAGTTGCCGTATGGGTGGAGAGGCTTTGGGGGGAAGCGGAAGCATGCCGCGGATCCTGTTTTTCCTTTATATGAGCAAACCTCCACAAAAGGAACAGATCCCCCCAGAACAGTATTCAAATATCCATTGGCACACTTCCATTATTCCATGGACAACCGGACATTTACCCACCACATTAAAATACATTTCCTATTGGTCCCCATATATTTACTCCTAATTGTTAGAATTCATTCTTTGGTCACTTTGAACTGATTTATGGATTTGTATTTGGACACTATAACATTGGTGGTGGCAACCTGTCCAACTGATTTTTAATTTCTACTTGGAAAAACAAATCCTAAGAACTCTTTGAACATATTCTCTGTGTATACTGGAGTTCATTTGAAGCATTTGATTGAAAGTGTAATTTTAGGTCAGAACCTCAAGTCTAAGAGCTCAATCCAGCCATGTGACACATTGGATATTCAGGAACAACATACCCGAGACATAAGCACACACAAGTACAGTAGCCAAGTCTTTGAATTAGGGGTGATGAGTGCTACTTTTACAAATTGGGAGAGAGAATTTTCTTCTAACCAACTTCCATCTTTGCATATTTTCTGTGTGTGTGTGTATATATATATATATCTTACCTACTGTGTGTTCCATTCTATGCATCCAATGAAGTGGGCAATAGCCTATGAAAGCTTATGCTAAAATAAATTTGCTAGTCTCCAAGGTGCCACAGGTACTCCTGTTCTTTTTAGTTCTGAAAATAAATGTTTAGCTTGGGGAGGCTTCTGTAGCATGGAAGCCAGACAGTGGGTGCAGATCATGCACTCTGCTCCTACCCATAGAAACTGGAAAACCCAAGAAAAAGAAAAAATGGGCCAAGTTTTGCCCACAAAAGGGCAATTGTCCCTAAGTATCATTCCCCATCTCTCTGACCCTGTGTGAGCTCTGAGTATTTGGGGTTTTATAGTCCATGGCTGGTGGGGAAGGGAGTGGTGAAAAGCTCCATGATAGTCATCCAAACCTGCAGGGATTTCTACATGGAACATACTATTGATGCAGCTGCACTAAGCCATTAAAACCTTCCTGAGGGAATTGAGATTGGTTTGAGTGTGGGCCAGGAGCTAGCGGGGATCAGCTCCTAAAGGAGTCACAGTGTTGTGAGGGAAAGGGAGGTTCAAAGAGACACTGATCTAGCGCTCTACAGATATTATGAGGTCCAGGGGATGTCTTTGTGGCTGTCAGGAACCCATGAGTTAGGAGGCCAGAATCCCTACTCATTAGGTGAGGCCCGACTCCAATCTATGACTGAGAAGAAACTCCATGAGTTACAATTCACTGAATTTCCTGGCTCTTGCCTGGGGTCTCCAGTAGGAGCCGTCTTTTGGACCATAGTTCTAATTGTTCCTTCCCCTTCATTTGTAACTGAAGTTGAGATTTGAACACAGGTCTCCTGAACTCAGATGCTACCATTGGTAGATCTCTATTTAATTGAACTTTACACACTGGGTATCTGATCCTGGCCCAGTGAAGTCAATGGGCGCTTTATTGTTGATCACAATGGGTGGAGAATCAAACCATAAAAGAGCTGAGGGTAAGGTGACCAGATAGCAAGTGTGAAAAATTGGGACGGAGGGCCAGTAATAGGGTCCTATATAAGACAAAACCCTTAATATTGGAATAGTCCCAATAATATTGGGATGTCTGGTCACCCTAGATGTGGGCTGCATATCCACACTAAAGAGCCTTGGTCATACCATTGCCTTCCAAAATGGGTGGATCACCAGATCCAGTGATCTTCATGGTGTCCACAGAAAGGGATTTGATTTCAGCCCACGTGGAAAGAATAAGTAAACAATAAGGGTCAGATTCTTAGCTGGTATAAACTAAAATAGGTCTTATGATTTAATGAAATTATGCTGATGTACATCAGCTGGGAATCTGACCCTAATTCTCTGCCTTAGCATCAAATAAAGATTGCATCCGACAAATATCAACATGCCATTATTTAGCCTCGTCTTGTTGTATTATGTAAAGTCAAGAGCCTGATTCCCCTCTCACTTACAATAGTCAAGAATCAGAGAGGTAGCCGTGTTAGTCTGGAATAGCAGAGGTAACAAAGAGTCCTGTGGCACCTTAAAGACTAACTAAAGTATTGAAGCATAAGCTTTCGTGGGCTAATACCCACTTCGTCAGATGCAAGTTGCAAGTTGCATCTGACAAAGTGGGTATTAGCCCACGAAAACTTATGCTTCAATACTTTAGTTAGTCTTTAAGGTGCCACAGGACTCTTTGTTACTTACAATAGTGTAAACAGGGTTAAATCCACTAAAGTCAATGGAGATATGCTAGTGGAAGACAGGAAAACTGCCCTACAGTGGGAGACCGGAAAATTGGGAGGGGGTATGAAAGGCAGCAAATTCAAAACCAATACAAGCAAATGCTTTTTACATTCATATAATTGGATGGTGAAACTCATTGACACGAGAACCATTGTTGCCAAGAACATAGCAAGATTCAAATTGGACTGGATATTTATATGGATAAAGATTATCTAGAGATATCATAATTAATGAAAACAAAAAATTTGGAAGTGATATTAAACCTCATGCTCAAATCTTAAAACAATCTCTATTAGAGACTAGGATGAGAGCTAGTGTGGAGGCACATTATCCCTTTTAGCTGCTGCAGTCTTACACCTTTCTCTGAGCATGTGGTATTGGCCCCTGTCAGACCGAGAATACTGGACTATACGGGCCTTGAGGCTGATCCAGTCCGGCAATTCCTATGTTTTCTGTATAACTAACAAAAAATGTGAATTCAAAGTATTGTGTTCAAAGTACTGAGCAGAGAGCTCAGTATATCATATGTAGTCTGCATGGTCTAACTTACTTAGCTGCTGTGTTGTTAAGGTACTCAATATAAATGGTCTGCTGACAATGGAAGTGTGTCCCTGCTGTTTTGAACATAATAAAAATATCATTTAAAACCCTACTAATTCATATGATACCACCTGAAAGAAGCAGATGGGTGGGGGGGGGGACTTATTTTGCTTAGATTCATGTAGATGTTAGCAGGAATAACCTGAGTTCTTGATCTTCTCAGATTGTGTAGTCACTAGGGAGTTGTCTGGCTAGATGGGATTTTGCACATCTGTCAGCTAAATCAGAGATCCAAATGCAAAACCCAGCATGCAGGGACATTATGTGGATTTGTGATACTCTCCAGAGTTTTGGGGGCCAGTGACTGGATTACAAAGAGACATTACTACAGTATTTTCATCTGTGATAGATAGAACTTTCCTCCAACGTTGCACAATATTTAAAGAAAAACTACCCATTTCCCACAGCTGCACCCTGTTAAATTTCAAAAAGATAAACACCATTCCGCGTGAAGAAATTGAGAAAAAAAATCAGATAACCAGCTTTGGAAACTCCAGACTTCTATGATCAGAATGATGAGTAAAGTATTTTTTTAATTTGTTTTGTACAAGAACACACATGACAGAATGGAAATCACGTTTTCAAAATGTGAGGTGGGGCTGCAGCCATACCTATCTGAACCATGTAAGATTCATTTGGGAACATGGAAAACTAGATGAAAACCAGAGGTCCACCTAACCCAGCAGCACAAATCAACTGAAAATTGAGCAATGCAGGTTTTTTCACAAGTGTGTTCCTATCAGTCCATGCCACACCTCCAATCACTCTACCTGCCTTCATTCTCCAAATGCTTTGAAAGGCTAGGAATTATGAGGGACTGTCTCCCTTCGAACTGACCGAG
The DNA here is from genome assembly GCA_032164245.1 of Sternotherus odoratus. Classification (NCBI taxonomy): domain Eukaryota; kingdom Metazoa; phylum Chordata; order Testudines; family Kinosternidae; genus Sternotherus; species Sternotherus odoratus. The sequence continues at coordinate 156,944,218 of JAVMKO010000003.1, forward strand.
TTATGATGTAGTGAGGAGTTGTCTTCCCTCTGCATTATAACACAGAACAGGCACATCCTCCTCACTCTCCTGAAGACCCTTCTGGCTAAAGTGGGAAGAAGTCTATCCCATCAAGTTGCCCTGAAGCTACCTGAAGTTCCTGGGAAGAGGCAGAGGGGGCTATTGAGTCTCAGGAAGATGGAGCAGGAGAAAAACCACCAATGTCCTCCACTGAAAGCACCATGAGGTAACATGAGGGCTCCTGGAGTGGGGGTCAGGCAATGAACCCTAGCCCAGCGCTGTGAGCTGCATTTTGGATAGATTCTGAGTTCAGTGAGAAATATTTGCACAGCCTTAGTTGTATCACGTGACTGGACTAGAGGACCCCTTGAGATCCCTTCCAGTCCATGATAGAATCATGGAAGTATAAAAGAGGAAGGAGGGGCTTGAGTGAAGGCATTGGATTGGGGCTGGGTTCAACTCCCAGCTTTGTCCCAGGCTTCCTGTGTGATTTTAGGTAATTATCATAGACTCATAGAATATCAGGGTTGGAAGGGACCTCAGGAGCTCATATAGTCCAATCCCCTGCGCAAAGCAGGACCAACCCCAACAAAATCATCCCAGCCAGGGCTTTGTCAAGCCAGTCCTTAAAAAACTCTAAGGATGGAGATTCAAGCACCTCCCTAGGTAACCCATTCCAGTGCTTCACCACCCCCCTAGTGGAATAGCGTTTCCGAATATCTAACCTAGACCTCCCCTACTGCAAGTTGAGACCATTGCTTCTTGTCTTGTCATCTTCCGCCACTGAGAACAGCCTAGCTCCATCCTCTTTGGAACCCCACTTCAGCTAGTTGAAGGCTACTATCAAATCCCCCCTCACTCTTCTCTTCTGCAGACTAAATAAACCCAATTCCCTCAGCCTCTCTTCATAAATCATGTACCCCAGCCCCTATCATTTTTGTTGCCCTCCACTGGTCTCTCTCCAATTTGTCCACATCCTTTCTGTAATGGGAGGCCCAAAACTGGATGCAGTACTCCAGATGTGGCCTCACCAGTGCCAAACAGAGGAGAATAATCACTTCCCTTGATCTGCTGGCGATGCTGCTACTAAAGCAGCTCAATATGCCGTGAGCCTTTTTGGCAACAAAGGCACACTGCTGACTCATATCCAGCTTCTTGTCCACTGTAACCCCCAGGTCCTTTCTGCAGAACTGCCGCTTAGCCCCCAGTCCTAATTTTCGAGAGCTCAGAAGTGTGACTTATTAAAATGCTATTACTTTCACATTTTGGATTAGGATAGGCTGTGAAAACAAGAGCAGAGAAGGGGAAGGGAGGAAATTTCTAGTGAAAAAAAATACAGTTGGCATATAAATATCCCATAATAAAACCACCCTTTATATCAGCCTAGCTTTTTCATCCTTCTATTCCTTGGCTGGAAAAAAAAAAAGGGTGAACCAGTTTTGTGAAACCCCGAACCATTCAAAGGTTCTCAAAACCCTCAATTCTATGAGGTTTCTCCATTCCCAGTTACAACCTACATGCTATGCCAGGCAATTTGCCAGAGCCTAAGAGCAGGTGTGGGAAATGCCTCCTTTTCCACTCATAAACGTGACCCAAAATGCTGCACAGCAGCTGACACACAGCTGGGTAAGTAGGTCAGATGTGCTCTATTGCTCTGACAATAAGTAATTCCATCTTCAGAAGCACCTCAGATGTTGGAAACAACAGAAGGAACTAGCACTGCTGTGTAGGCAACATTTGTGCCAATTTCTGACAGCCCTACATGGAACCAAATACTGCCATAGGTAACCATGAGGGTTTATCTTACCTCTCCAACATCTGGATGAGCAGCTGTGGCCTTCTCTTCCTGGCAGAGACAGCCTTTCCTGGCCTGGTAATCTAATTTGTAGATTTTGACCCATCTATTTTAGATGCTTATATGCCTCCTATTACTTTAGTATCTGAATGCTTCACAATCTTTAGTGTACATATCCTCATAACATCCTGGGAGGTAGAGAAATACTATTATCCCTATTTTACAGATGGGGAACCTAGACACAGAGACTCGGTGACTTGCTCAAGGTCATACAGGAAGTCTGTGGTGGTGCAAGGAACTGAATCCAAGTCCCAGGCTAGTACACTAACCACTAGACAATCCTGCTCTCACCAAAACCCTCTAGCCAATACAAGAGACCTGTCCCTCCAGGGGAAAACAAAACTGTTCCAAAAAAAGCAAACAACAATGCATTCCCCATTCAATAATTCTGTTCCTGTCAGCACAGGGTTTGCCACACCACCTCTCTAGGTAGCCCCCAAAGTAGCTCCATACCCTCCCTCTACAGAAGCCAGGGATCCTAGTATGTGAGCAGCAGATTGCTCCGCTCCACTACCCAGGTGTCTGCTCCTCGTCAAGTCTTCTTCTCACTCTGACTCTTTGCTAGTTTCTTCCACACAACCTTCACAGGCTTCTTCATCTGCTTCCTCTCAGTCCAGAGCCACTGCTGGTCTTTCCTCATGCCCTGCTCCCTGGAGAGCCCTCCCAGTACCATGCTGCTCTTGTCAGCTCTTCCTCTACTCAGAAAAGGCCATCTCGAATATTTCCCAGCAGGCTTGGCTTCCCCTTTCTTGCACTCTCAGGCATAGTATCCAAGGGTGAGGGACGTATCTGAGGCTCAGGCCAGCGGTGGGACGTGAGACCAGCTCACCCTGGAACAGTAACCTTCCTACTAAATACCAATAGAAATACTGCATACTATTATCATTCATAATAAGCCAAAACTTGACATCCTTATTTTCGCCTCAACCTCAAGGGGAGTATGCACATGCTTATTTGTGTAAGGGTTTAGCTGGATCAGGGCCAGAATGTTCTGGTTTTTTGTCGGATTGAGCCCTCAAATTGTAATTTGCAGAATAGAGTCCCTTTTTCTGATAGTCCACCCAAAAAAAATTGTTCAATGGGCTTTCAGTGTGTCCCAAAGAGCTGCAGTGGGCCATCTTACGGAGCAACCAAATGCAAATACAGAGTCGAATTTCAAGAGCCTGGGCAGGCTCTGGGAAGAAGGACAACAGCATATCTTCCTTACCATTTCCACCCATTTTTACCTCTAAATATAAGATAGCTTCTGTATTAAAATTCAAAGTGAATTTAAAATCTTTTATATGGGTCAAGCCCTCATGGAAGCAGGGGTTACCACCTCTCTGGCTGACAGCTGATGACAAAGAACACACATACAGTACAGTGCAAAGATGTAGTTAATGTGTGAGTACCCTAGTGTGCATGTGCTAGTTCCTATTTGCATGCACAAACTGGATTTTTGCAGGCACATTCATTGTGTGGAGTCAATCCCGCTCTCCTTTTAAAGTTTGGTGCTAAATCTGCATTTCTGGTGCTCTGTGCCTTGATGTATCAATGCTCCTTCCACTTTGGAAGAACAATCTGCTGAGCATACAGTTTCATCTCTCTGCATTTCTGAGATGGCAACTCCACCTCACCTTAAACATACACAAAAATCATGTTCTCTTCCTAGATACATTGGGTCCATCCTTTTTTGCAAACTTTTTGATGCTCACAGTTGTAAAGGTCAGGAGCTCTCACTGGTCAAGTTGTGTAATTTGGGGGGGGGGGGGGCAGTTCATGCTGATTCTTCAGCTCAAGAATAATGGCACGTTCAGTCTCACAGTGAAGCACAAGAGGTACCAGACAAACAGCAGTCAGCTGGAGATTGCTGAGGAAGGTTTTCACCAGACTGTCAAACTGATCACTGTATCTGTATTTTATACTTGAATAGATACAAAGGCAACACATGGACTGGTTTTTTTTAAAGCTACATGGTGTAAATTCTTTAGTTGACAAACTATGACGCCAAACACATCCACATTCAAATCAAAGCTGCTGTTTCTGCTGTCTCAGGTGTTTTCTCTATTAGAAAGGATCTTTGTATCCTTCAAATACCTGTTGGAAAATCAGTCATTTTAATTTTAAACCAGTTTAGAGCTTACTTGCACAATGACAAGACACTATCTTCTGTTTTGTTTTGTTTTCGTTCACCTGTTTTCATTTAATAAAAATGTTCTTTCGTAACTATGATGGGCTAAAGAATTCCCAAACCATTCAAAATACTTTAAAGTTCTTTTGGGACATAGCCAGATACTTAATATTGTATTACATTTTATAGTTGTCACTTAATCAAGCTATTTAATATTATAGTACATTTTAAAACTGTCACTTAATCACATTTTCTTGACCCTTTTATGTGAATTAAAGATCACTGTAGATAAAAAATGGCATGCTTTAGTTTAAATAGATTCAGTATGTCCAGTTTGACAGTTACTTCTGAGACATTAAAAGAATTTTCTGTGATTAATGTGACCCACACACGTTAAATGGTGTAATGTTCCATTTCTTCAGCCATTAGAGGAAACTGCATCAGACAGAAGGAGCCAAAACTTATCCAACTGTATGTAAAGCTGAAAAAGTCTAAAGATAATGTAGAGGGAGGCATGCTGAGCTGAGAAACTGAGTTAAACTGACTCAATATTTTCCTTTTCCCTGCATCTTGAGAGGGAAAAAATGTTCTCCAATAACACAGTAAGTGCACATTCTACAACAAAAGAAACTCTTGCTCAGAATGGAAATAAACACTCTTCATTCCGAGACAGGTGAGCAGAATTATTCTGTGCTTAATATAAATAATTAATTCACATCTATTCTAACTTTAGAAAAGCTGCCTAAATGGATATTTACTCACAAGAACAATAAAATAAAATAAAATAAAATAAAAAAGGACCTAAGAAAAGGCTATCACTGGAACCAGTTTTTAGGACTGTGATAGTTTTGTGCAGTTAATCCAGAACTGCTTCACTGAAAGTTTTTATGCTCTTAATTGTTCACTCTCATTGAAAAAATACATTACATGCCTTCATAGAAACGTTTAAAAGTACCATGGTGTGGTTTTTCTTAGCCTTGGTGCTCAGTTCCTACTTGTTTGTTTAATTGATCTGACTATAATTGTTCCTGCTTTGTATCTTAATCTCAAATCGGATGTACAGCGTTTGTTAACAGCTGTGAATGTGTTGCCTACTCCTATTGTGTGTTTTTCTTGATAGTTTAATTAGAAGAGGTGAATAATACTCTAATCCATCCAGTAGGACATTTTACAATGACATCGATCTTTTGTTTGACAGTAAATTCGTTTGATAACAGAACAGAATATACTATAACCAAATCAGTGTCAGTAATTCAGGTAGTTAATTAAAAATACTCTGTATACAGCACATACGCAAACGGTGAACAATAGGGCAAACTAATCAAGGTATAACAAGAACCTACATAGAAATCTGGATGTTGTTGAAGGAGAATGGCTCAAAATGTTATTATTTACAAGTACTGCTAATTAACCATATATGGCATATAAATGCATCTCTTCAAAGCTCCCAATGTGGCCATGTTGAGTAAAAGAAGCCAGATGGCAAAGACTAGACACCTATATGAAGGCCTCTCTGTCATTTTCTCCAGTGAGATATTTTGTTACCTCGAATGATGTCATTTTGCACATAGGATGCAATTCATGCCTCCCCTCTAAAAGTATGAGTAATGAAGTTTTTGCAAAGGACTATGTGGGGATTGGGCAAATGGCACCTTAACCTGAAGAAGAAATTCTCTCTATCAGTCAACTCCAACTACCCTTTGGGGCTGGTACAAAGAGCCTCTACACAGGAGGTGTTGAGACCTACCGAACCGGGACAAAATGCTACCTTTATTCTGTTGTTAAAACTTAATAGCGAAGTTGAGGGCCATAGAGGATTGCTGATATTTACATATACACACACACACATCCTCAGTTGGTGTAAATTGACAGTATAGTTCCTTTGGTATTAAGGTGACCAGATGTCCCAATTTTATAGGGACAGTCCTGATATTTGGAGCTTTTTCCTTATATAAGCTCCTATTACTCCCTACCCGCTGTCCCAGTTATTAGTACTTGCTGTCTGGTCACCCTATCCGATATCAATACACCAATTCACATTAGTTGAGAATCTGGCCATATGAACTGACTCATAATCTTTAATACTGTAATCTATTAGGGAGTATCATGAGATTTAGTTAATGTTGGTATGGTGCTTTCAACATTATTTTTACTAGGTAAAAGTATTTTCTCATTATTATCACCTTTGATCTCCCTCCCTCCGCCCCTCCTGTAGTTTGCCACTATAACTTGTTATGTGAAATTACACTGTAAGCTCCTTGGGGCACAGACAGTCATTTTTGTGTGTTTGTAAAGTAATTGGCACAAATGGGCCCTCGATGCTGGTTGGGGCCTTTGGGTATGACTAGTATAAACAATTGCCACCCTCTGTATATTTCTTTCCAGTTTGAATCCAAATTGCAGACCTGCTGCTGGCTGTATTTTGTAAGCAAATGTTTTGCAACTCAGAAATATGTGAGCGTGAACAATATATTTCACCTCCCCTCCATGAATAAATATGGGTGTGCCTCATGCTACTTTTTGCTCTTCAGTTTCAAATACAAACTTAGATAAAACTGAAGGCAATGCCCGTTACCTGATACTCCTGTATTAGGTACTCGGTATTCACCCTAACTCCTACGCGAAAGGATCACAACGGCTGTAAACTCAGAAACCCACTGTAACTCCTTGACAGAAGAACACTCCTAGATTGTATACCAAGACATGTTTGTAAATTGGCTGTATGACCTTTAAGTTTGTCTTGTATTGCCTTCCTTATCAATTCTCATGCAAGTACTGTATTAGCTATTGAAATACAAAACTAAATTTCTCTGCCACATACAATACAACCCTGGTCTTACCTTTTGGGGAAATATCCTGGATGACTTCATTGGTCTAAAAAGTTTTGACATAGCTTTGTTTTAATTTCTCTTTAGCTTTTCACTCAAGTCTCCCATATATGACACTAATAGAATTCTTCCCTCGCTTTCTACTTGCCACCCCTTTCCCTATCCTTTTGTTCTTTGGCTAATCTTTCCTTATATATTAATGAAGTCCTTTGTAGTTTCTCTTCAAATCTTCAACTGGATTCCTGTGTGACTTTTTTTTAAAAAAAATATACCTGCTAGAGTCTTTTATCATGAAAATTATTAATACTTCCATCGCTTCTGGCATTGTACCATCAGCTCTAAAATGGTCTATTATTATTTCTGATCTTAAGCTGCTTTCTCTTGACCCAGAAATATTGGCAAATTACAGACCTAGAGCTAAGCTTTTATGGGGAAGGTCTTGAATCAAGAGGTAGCCTTTCAAGTGCTTAACCATCTAGTAATAATCTTTATGACAAATGGCCTCCTGGTTTGCAGTTATGCCTAGTTTACTATGCATAGTGCTAAGAGAGTACCCCTGAAAGTGGCCAATGACTTTTTATAAAACCCTACCTCAAGAGTCATGTCTGCCCTTACCTATCTTGTTATGAGCACAGCTTTAGACTGTGCAGATCACACGCCAGGTTATAAAACTCAGGGTTGGTTTGTTCGATTCAAATACATCAACTTGTCACTACTGATAATCATTCATCTGCGCCAAGCATCGTGCATCATGTTTTCAGTATCAGTGTTAAGATCACTGCTCTTGAACATTATTACAACTAATTATTAAGATGAATTTGACTGTTAATGGTAGCAACGCTTTTTTCAGTTTATGCTAATGATTAACTCATGCATATACATTTGTCTGTGCAATCTGGAGAGCTGGGAAGGGAGCTTTGAAGAAAGTTGAATCAAAGTGGCAGCCAAGTAGAAGTTAAAAAGCAAGGTCTCCTGGATGACACAAGTTTAGCTCAACTTTGTCCCCCACCACTTAGATTCCAGGTTTTAGTACCCTACGAGCTGGGGCTCTTGGGGTAAATTATAACACCTAGTAAGGGATGGGGGAAGTCAAGCCCTGGCTTGTGTAGACCAGGAAACCCTTATTAGGAAATTTGTTAAAGATACAATATGAGCCAAACACACAAAGTAGTTCAACAGATCACCAGATAGATGCTTAGTAAGGAGAATAAATGATTAAACTTCTGCTTTGTAATTGGTGACCCTCTATCAGATACTGGACTCTGAATGGAGGATTCAGCTGTTTCCCCTTAATCTGGGTGGGGACCAGGTCTTCACCCATCTCACAGAAGGAGGACTCCGCTGCCTGCATGGCACCTCACTCTCCTTTGGAGGACTCAGAATCCAGATAGGCGAGGGCAGTGGGACTGGGCACGTATCAGCCCCAACCAGCCGTGACGGGATTCCCAGGAAAAGAGGCTGCAACCTGAGTTTATATTACCTCTCCCATAACACCCTCGCCCTAGTGCAGAATCCTTTATAAGGGGGGGGGGTCTCTTCTGCAGAAGCCTTTCCAGGGAAGTCTTGGTTCTGTGTCTCCATTGGAGCTGCATGGCCGGAGAACATAGAACGCATGCTGGGATTCCAGCGGCAGCAGAGAGACACAGAACCTCTGTGCAGATGGATTCAGAGGGTTTGGGGCCAAGTCAGACTTGACGCTAACCCAACAGGGCATGAGGGGACTTCTCTGCATGAAAAATTCTGCAAGGGAAACCTCACGGAGTTTGCCTCCCTCCAATCTCCTCTTGTGTGAACTTCACCACATGGCTCAGATTTAAGTGAGGAGCTATGGGATTTTGTCCCCAGCACAGACATGACCATCTCTTGCTGGAATGACTGTAAATGCTATGATGGGAATTGAGGAATACAGCAAAAAGCAAAACTAGGTACATATATATAATTCTAACTATTAACACAGGTCTAAAAGACAGAATTGGGTACACAATTAAATGATTTTTTAACTCTAGAAAGGAAATAAAATGGCAAAGATCATGAAAATGATTATCTTCTTTATAAACTATATTGAGAAGAAAAAAACAATGAAAATTATAGCAACAATATAAGAAAAAACTAGGAAAATCCCGATAAATGAGCAAACTTACATTTTCAAACATGATAAAAAAATGGTTTATATACATCTAAACTTGAACTGAGTTCAATGCACAATTTAATTAAGGTGGGGGGGGGATCCAACCAAATTGTTAAGCTTCCACTACAGAACTTGTAAGTGGTTTATCTGGACAGAGCTATGAAATGAATAAAAACAGCAGCAAAAGGATTGAACTTTTGCTGTCAGTAAGAAATCCAGATCATGGACAAGGATATTATGAATGCTGTGTAAAGAGCTCTGCAAAATATCCTCCACTCAACAGGAACTAATGATAGATGAATGCACACATGTAATTGAACACGCAAAAAGGAAAAGCAACATCCCAAGAAAAGAAACAGAAATGCTATCAAGAGGATGGAATCATGGTAACATTTGTAGGGCTAAGAAACATGCAAGGAAAAAAGGCAAATTATGGAAAATGCAAATTATAACATAAAATACATGTTTGGGTCTATGCATATTCTACATTAGATTATCAAGGGAGCATCTGTCATGATGTAGAATGTTGGCAGGGAAACTCAAGCACATAAAGTTCGCCTGGTTTGGGGTTTCATTACAAACGGAGGACCCCACGCTGTTCCCATTGAAATCAATGTCTAACTTCCCATTGACTACAATGAAAGCAGGATTAGGCCCTTGCAAATAAGCCTGTGTGTGGAAGGGTTCACAAAGGTGCACAGATCTTTCAAGCATGCCTGGGGCCCAGGTTCAACCAAACATAAAGGCTGATTCACCATTTCCTATCAACACCATGTGATCATCTCAGCCGTATTTGGCTTTGAGATGGTGGGTCCAGTTAAATCAAAACTCAAGCAGGGATAACCCACACAAACTGAAATCAAATGAAATTTAACAAAACCCCTTGCAATGGCTCTACTCAAGGATACAACCAGAAGACTAATCCCGAGTACTGGTTAAGACTAAGCAGAAAGTAGCACATGTTAGTAGAATGAGAATTAGAATGGCGTCAAGGTCTTGCAGGTAACCATTTTTTGAATCAAGCCAAATATACAGTGGGAGTAGGTTATAAGGCTAAATCATTTCTGACCACAGCTTTAAAAGGACTTTGTTCTTGCTTAACTCTTCTTTTCCATGAATACACCACAACTTTGTTTCCGTTTGTCTTGTTTCTTATTTCAAAAGCAGCGTTTGCTTTAACAGTCCATTTTTTTCCATGCAAAATACTGAATTTAATTGCAGAAATATGTCATTCCCTTCTCTGTGCCACATGACATGAGTTAATTACGATGAATGAAAGTAATAAAACCCAAATCTTTTTCAAACTAAAGCTTCTGTTAAATTGCTGGAAATTATATGCATGCATCTACAATGAGGACACCGCAGAAGGTCAAAGATCTCACTTCCTGTGTTTGGCCACACTACTCAACAGACAATTGGCTGGACCTACAGAAATATTTCTGATGAGATCTATGGGAGTCACCTAAGTAAACTAGTTTTGCTTAGGGGTGGAGATTTCATTATAATGCTTCTCTCCTCCCCTGTGGGACACTAAACATGATTCGCCAGAGCCCAGGACCTGCCTCAAGTGTCTATGGAAGTTATTTTTGGATTTTCAAAAAATGAGAATTAGAGTAGTAATACACCATCTAACATGACTGATGTTCTCACAGTAGGTCTCTCAGGTTTCCTAATACAGGATTTCATTCTGTTGCGTTACATCTAAAAGCAAAGCAATTCAGCTAATTTAGAGCCACGCTGTGCCTCTCTTACTCTGAGTAACTCCTTACTCCTGGAGGAGCCCCATTGACATAGATGGTAACTATTTGTGGACCAAGACACTAAGCATGAGGAGGGGTGGCAAAATCTACCCCTTTGGATACATCAATTTTCAGAAACAATTTATTGTTTTACAAAATACAGAAGCATCTTCATATTCTTCTCTTCCCTTTTCACACACTTTCTCCTTCATCCACCCATTTTCTTCTACTTTGCCCTACTGTTGCCTCTTAACTGCCCCTTTGCCAATCACACGATCCATTCGCTCTTTCTTCCTCTATCTCATCCCCAAACTCTCTCTGGGACCTTTATGTCACCTTCTCCTTCACCGTCAACTCTGACACCTCTCTCTCTCCCACTGCATTCCCACTTTGTTCCTAACTCCCTCCCTCTTTTCTGGTGCAACCTATTTTGGAGATATAGCACAGCAGACTTAATAGTGGGCTCTTTTGAAATATCTCCCCTTTAGACGACTGTTTTCTCCCTGTCAATGAGTTTGCCTGAGTTGTATTTCACACTGGTATAAATCAAGGAGTAACGCCATTGAAGTCAATGAAATAAGGTTTCGTTTGCAGGTGAATAGCTTCAGAAGCAGCAGCAAAACAAAAACTTATTAGTCTAGTAAGTTACATCTCAAAATCTTTCTGTCTCCCTGCAGAGCAGACTGGAGAGGAGCAATCCAGAACGGCTAAGAAGCTAGTGTCATAAATATGCCAACTCAAGAAGGCTTCCTTTGCACAAAGTCAGAAACTGCACAATTACAGACAGACAATCATCATGAAGTTGCTCTTAGATTTATGAAGTAAACTGAGGTCATCTGAGGCAACCATGCCTGTTCTTCTGCACTGTGTGTAAGTGTCTTTGCAAGGTGGAAAAGAACAATCCTTCTCTTGTTCTGTTTATAAGATACCTTACTCAATATCAGAATGGTTTTTTAGTTAATAATCCAGACACCTCCAAGGCACACTGGTGGAAATCAAAGAGTAACTCCACTGAAGTCAGTGGAGTAACACAGTGTCAGGACATTATAAGTGAACTAATACCAGACTCAGAATTCTGCCAACATCATGTATGACGTTTGCTTTTGTATGTACTTAAAACATTGTGAGAATTCAATAATATTTATTATTTTAAAAAAAGAAAATCTGTAAAGATGAAAAAACCCACCCAAGGGAAAATAAATTTAGGGACAGGGTAGGTTGGATGCTGTAGCGCTTAGCAATATAACAAAATGCACATGCTGATTTTCTAGCATCTACACACAGTCATCTGTTGGAGTGGGATTAAGTCCATTTATAAGTCTGCATGCCTATTTTAAAAAGGCATATGTAAGTTCTAACCCAATATCGTTTTAGAGGCATAGCCCATACAATGCAGCAAGGGACACCTCTTCTGAAAACAGACCCACCTACTTATAAACGGCACCATATTTTTCAGCGATATCCTGCCTTACGGCCTTACAGCCACATTCGAAAGGAAGGGTGGCAATAGAGAGAGCATGGATAAATTCCTACTACCACCCAGCATGGGACCACTGAGAAATGAAAGCAATGAGCTGCTAAGGGAACCATGATTTGGTGCTGCCAAGAACCAAAATAGCATCTACAACACAATGTGATCAATGGCATCAAAGGTGCTGATAGATCTGACTAAGTCAGAGGAGGAAGCTGGCCATTTTTGTACCAAAGTTCAGCCTAAAGCCTCGCTAACAGAGACCAAGCAAACCCAAACTTTTCAGATGCAACAGAGCTGTTTCCCCACCCACTTCTTGGCTACCTTAGCCAAAGAAGGATGGCTGAAGACTGGGCAGTATTTAGAAACTGCCAGCATCAAGTAGTAACTTTTTGAGAAGTGTGATGCTCACTTGAGAAGAAGCAGTGTCCTGCCTTCCTGCAAGGAGACTACATTGGGTAGTACAAACCATTCTGAGGTCAGCATCTCTCCCTCTTCCAACTCCGTGCCTGGCATCTCTCTCTCTCTCCTTCTCCCCCCACATCTTCTTGTTTGGTGTTTCTCCCTCTCTCTTCTTTCCACCCTCTGCTGGGCATTTCTCACTTGTACTTTCATTCTGTTCCAGAAATGGCCTCTCTACTTTTCCTTGTCTCCTGCAACTCCTGTCTCCCCCTCTTCCTGGAGGGCTTCTTTGCTACCTTCTCCTCCATAGCTCTTGCAGGCACCTCTTGGCTCCCTTTGTATCTCCATCCTTCCAGGTGTCTCACCTCCCAGCTTAGCGTCTCCTGACCCCAGGAAACTCTCAATCTCTCTCTTCCACATCTACTTCTGCACTCCTCAACCTGTCCCACTACTCCCTTAAATTCTCATAATTTTCCATCTGACTCCCTCTGCAAACCTAGGGCTGCCTCAACTCATTCCAAAGCTCTTACTGATTTCCCTCTCTCACCTCCCAGAAATATTTTTAAGTTGATTTTTTTCCCCTGAGTTCACCTAGAGCTGAACTTCAGCAAAGTTCCTGGGCTGTGGTGGGGTTGTTCGAGCTGAGCTTTAGTTTGGGGATCTCTCTATTACAGATCTCCCCACCCCCGTAGTCCTAACAAAGACTCCAAGGTCTGACTGAGGTCAGGATAGCCTCAAGGCTTGTAATGAGTTTTCTTGCAATGTCTGTGACCTTCACAGTCTTCTGTTTTGAGTCTGAAGAGTAGTATGCAGGTAGCTAAGTTTCTGATCAAGATTACAGGGAGGTAGCAAGCTGAACCAACCTCCGCTGTCCCCCTCATTGGAAAGTACAGGCCTGTATTACTCCTATGAACTGTATTACTGCAGAGACCAAATTGCACTTGCAATAGCAATACCTGGGACCGTGCACAGAATAAACAAGCAAGTTTATTTGCAAAGCCTGCCAAGAGGCAAATTTCTCCACATTCGCTTCATGTGCAAAATTTTTGCACAGCTGCAAGCTCAAGTTGCCCTGCGAGCATTTGTGGGGGGAAGGGCATGGAGCAAAAGGCTGGATTCTGACTTCTGCCGTGCCAATGTCATGAAACTTTGGAGACGTGAATCACTCTTCAACTCCGCGAGTGCTGAGTTGCGGAGCCTCCGTGACCAGAACCCGCGGAGCCAGAATTTGAGATGAATAGAAGCCTCTGAGTGGGACCCCGGTGAATGATGTAACAGTTATACAGAAGGCATACTGGTAATCATTAAACAGTTATGGCCAGCTTCACTGGGAGAGTGACTAATGTGTGCCCGGGATGATAAAATTCAGCCATGAAGTCAAGAAAAATACACACATTCTAATTTTAGACGCATGGGTAATCAAAGATAGGCAAGTCCTTGCCACAATTGATCTGTTATCAGAAACCTAAGGCAGCTGGTTGGTTTCTGAACTTTGACTCACAGACTCCCATACGGTCACAGTTTGCTGCCAAAAAAAATTTCTTGAATTCCTTCACCTCAGCAAGTACAGTCCCATCTGAATGGTTCCTCCTCCCTACTCCCTGTCCATTTAAAAACCATATTTATATATTCTTGGGGTCCCCTGAAACATTGTTAAAAAAAAGATGCCAAAGAAAATACAGCGCTGACACTAATTCATTTCCACTGCTGGGTGAACTGCTACAGGCTAGTTAAAGTGAAATGCAACAATCTGACTGGAATTAGAAAGCTGCCTTTTAACCACGGTTATTATCCCTACAACCTTTCTAATAGCAGTCCCAGAATGCAAGTTTTAAAAAATCACTTTAAAGGAGATCTCAGAGCTACATTTTTATATTGCACCATGCAGAGCTATTGATTAGCTTTACATTCATTTTACAGGCCAGAAGAATTTGTCATGATTTTCTCCCTTTGATTTCACTGCCCATCAGCAATTGTATCAGTTTTCTGCCTAGCTGCTGAGCCAAGTTAACTGCTGATGCACTTCCTATCCTTGACTTTTGATTCCAGCCTGTTTCAGCAATCTCAACCAGTCACTTCCTGTCTCCCCTACCTCACCGTCTGGCACTTACTTCAGATAAGTCAATATTTTTAAATTATAGCTGTACCAGGAGTAATTAATCATAAAGCTTTATGCTTTGCAATGTTATTTGAACTTCTGCTTGGCATTCACAATTAGAAAACAAAACAAAATAAGTTCAATTGTGATGTGACTATCAACTTAGGGTCACATGCTTGTAACACTGGTGCACCTTATACCCATGAATAGGTGAGTATTACTTATAAAGTCACTGTTCCCTGACCATTAAAAATTACGTAATTCATTTTTGACTTTTCTGATAATGCAGGAAAATATCTAATTTGATAATCACCGAGAGCCAGAGTTACTATATATGCAGACATATTATCTTGGGAAAAATAAACGTTATAACTCTCGGTATAGTCCTGAGCCAGGGGAGGGGAAGGGCTACATGAGCTACACCAACCAAGGAAAAGCTCCTAGAGTCACAGTTCCCCCTACGCTAATTCTTTGCTCCAGGGTGGGTAGCAATGTACTGCGGAAATAGGCCCATAGTAAATTACTACCTGCAGTCTGGCTCTAGCTCAGCTACTCTGACCAGTGGTTGTAGGGGCTCCATTACTTTCCTATTGATTCCTTGCCCCTCTTTGCCCACTGCCTCCCATCTGCTCCTGCGAAGGCAATAAGCAGACAAGTAGCCTTGCTTATTCTGGTGCTGCCGACCCAAGGTCCAGGTAACCCATATGGGAGCATCACTGGGGCTCTCACTCTCTTGTGCCAGTAGATAGTCCAAGTTAAATCTAGCCCTGTAAGTGGAAACATGAAATTTCAACCTGCAGATGATGACTCTGCATCTCTACTACAGCAATCCAATTCTGTTGTGTCCTTTGACGGTGTCACATGATGCCAGTCATCTCAGGATGACAACAAGTGACCCTGAGGGTCCCAAACTGGTGTATCAGAATTGCAGAAATTCTTAAGCATCCCCTACGCCTACACAATCTATTCTATCATCAAACATAGCTTCGTAGAGATTCAATCCATAATCATGCCACAGCACTCTATCAGATCTAGGACACTTACAACTAAGAGGGTTGCCAATCCTCCCGGATTGCCCTGGAATCTCCAGGAATTAAAGATTAATCTTTAATTAAAGATTGTCGTGTGATGAAGCCTCCAGGAATACGTCCAACCAAAACTGGCAACCCTAACTACTAATAGCAACTTCCCCCCAAGCCCACCAAGGCCTGATTCTGACCTTAGAGCAGTGTAAAAACAGGAGTGACTCCACTGTAGTCAGCCCAGTTACACCAGTGTAAAGCAATAAACAGGCTCATTAATTCTAAGCCTCATTTTAATACCTCCATCTTATTACTTGACCTTTGTATTATGTTGCACCATTCGACTCCTATCTGTTTGGACAGATAGCTAGCAATATCCATCTGTCCTAAGGAAATCAGTCTACAATCAGCCAGTCACTCTGCAGTGAAGGAACCAGCGTAGGATTCAGGAGATTGCTATTGTGTTTCCTTAAAACAACAAAGGAATAAAACCTGTGGCAGTTTGCAGAAATGCATGTAATTTATGGCATAGGCTTCTTTCAAATGTTTGTTTTAAAAAAAACCTCTTCTTAAAGGGTTCCAATCAATTTTAGGGAGATTAATTATCTCCATCCTAATTCTTTTTCTACCTTTCCAAACACTAGCTATGTCTTTTAGTCCCATCATACAAAGTTTCTTTTTCACGTAATCGCTTCAGCTGCCTGTAAGGATCTTTCAGTCCATAGTGTCTATATATTTCAGTCTCCCAGCTGAATCCCAATTGACACAGTGTCCTGTATGATTTGCAGGCCTCTGCAGTCTGTTCTCTTTGCTACTATATGTATTTTCCAGTTCTTTCAGACTTCTATCCGCTGCGAAATACTTACATTTGTTTCATTGCCCTGCTCTTTGGAGATTTTGGCCACCATTCACTCTGCTCTCTCTGCCTTTCACCCCTGCTTTCCTTTTCACAGTTATTTCTATCACTGCCATCTTTCTTCCCGTGTTTCAGCTGGCGGGGTACAACTACCCTGAGGTGTTTAACTGTTTCTATTGTGCAGCCTACAGTGACATGCAGCAGCTTTGCAGGAGACACTCCTGTCATATGCCACAGGTTTTAAGTCAGAAAACAAGAACTGCACGTAAATACTTAAAGAGAAACATGTTCCCTAAGTTAGCAGCGACCAAATGTTACTATCCAACGGCTTCTGTGAAATTAACAGGTGGTTCCAGACAAAAAACACCTCAGCAACTGGCATTAATTAGCACCTTTGCTGACAGATTATCTGATTAATAACAAGAGAAGGGTTACATGGAGCATGGAGGTTGAACAAGGAAGACGTAGCCATCAAGATGGTCCTTTCAACACGATGCTAAGACAGTGGGGGGGGGGGGGGATGGACTTGCACTAGCACTGCCCAGGAGCTGTTCTGTACATATATCACAGATTTGGGTCAACAGGACTATGCGGCTAGTACCTTTCAAGAACACAAACACTCTCTTGGAAAATAGGCAAAGAGAGAAAAAAGAAACCCTAGCGCTTTGGTGCAAACACAGAGTTTCTAGATCTTAGACTATAATTCTCTGTACATCAGATTAGCTGGACATACGCTTCCCCTTTGGTCTGACCCAGTTTTATGTTTCTTTCCCAAACTTGACATTTAGGGAATGTTGTCAGTTTACTATTATGTGGGGTGTTTTTTGCTGAGGAAGGAGCGGGCTTTGATCAGGGTCTCAAGCCTGTAGCAGTCTGAATGATTATAGATTTAAGCAAAAAGCCGTAATCTATTCCCCCACCCTATTCTTTTCCTTTACTGGACACAGAACATAGAGAATCTACTGTGTTTTACTGAATCCATAGATATAAGATAGGGGAGGGGCCAGGAGACACAGAGAAAGAAAAAGGGCATCAGTGTAAACAGTCCAGTCCAGCGAATTAAACCTACCTCATACTCGTATGCACGTCTGTCAGGAGAGCATGTGATGGAACTACCATCCAACAGCTGGGCATCTGGATTGTGCAGCTGACAGGGCTCCTCCATATGGCCATAGATGTCAGTTTCTATACTGGATTTTGTTCAAGAAGAGTGGAAACTGAAGAGTTCTATGCAGTACCTGTTGCAAAACAATATTGCCTCACATGGTTACTGCAATTCCATGTGTTGGCACTAAGAAGCATGTCTATCCAAGCCAAATGTATGTATTTGGACCTCATGCCCCTAGGTTTTCAGTGACATTAGGACATCAGCACAGACATCTATTAGCACAAGAGTGTCTGTCTGTCTGTGTAAACAGATGAGAACACAATGCTAAAATTACCTTTTATTCCTCCCATACCCCTCTCCAAAGAAGCTCACTTGGATGAATGATAAGAACAAAGAGAGGGATAGAGCCTGCTGACTCTCAGTCTAGTCCATCAGCCTTCCACAGACCATTATACTGTAATAGTTTTAATTTTTTTTAATTCTCTAAGAAAACCAATTGCATCCTTGAATGTTCAATTGATCTATAATAAACAAACAGAAAGGCATTATGTAAAAATATTGTGTATCTATTTTGCTTTGCTGTTTAGAATTTAATCCTGGGATTCTAAAGGAATGATTACAAATAATTCTGCTAATGGGCCTTAATGTATATTTCAAATGTAGCTGCTTAGGATAGGAGTATGGAGTACATGTTCATTATGGGTCAGAGAATTTTAGCCAGATAGGCTCTCACATTTGATTAAGTGGTTGAGCACCCAACTCCAGTATATATATTACATAAACTTTCATCACTCATCATCTGGACTCTGTGCAATAGCTACATCATTTTAGATGTTTTCTAAAGTTTACTCATATATTGTGACAGGCTTACTGAAAATAAATGTTAAGGTGACAATAAAACAGTAGTTTAGAGGACTCTGCAACTGAAGTTTCCACTTCCTACAGAACCCAATTCATAGACTTTAGGACCAGAAGGGACTGATATTATCTGCCTAACCTCCTCCATAACACAGGACAAAACCTCAGCCAGTAATTTCTGCACCAAGCTTATAACTTTTGTTTGAGCTACAGACTATCTTTTAAAAAGATTTGCAATCTTGATTTAAAGACTTCAGGTGATGGAGAATCTACCACATCCCTCGGTAAGTTGTTTGAACAGTTAATCCCCCCCCCCCCCCCCATTACAAATCACTTTCTTAACTGTCTGAATTTGTCTAGCTTCTGCTTCCAGCAGTTGGAACTTGTTAGGCTTTTTTCTGATAATAGACAGGTCTCTATTTGATCAGAAATCTCTAGATAATTGTAGACCATGATCAAGTCACTAGTCAAATAACTAGATGGAGCTTCTTTAGTCTCACTATATGGAAGATTTTCCAGGTCTCAACTTAACTGGTCCTTTTCCAACTGGTCCTTTCTGAAGTGTGGGCATCAAAAACAGAAGTTAACGGTAAATACAATTAATTATGTTTCTGTATTTCCAAAAAGGAGGAGGTTTCAATTGAGGGCTTGTTTTCACTACCGAGGTAAGTCGACCTAAGTTATGCTACTGCATCTATGTGAATAACTCACGTAGCTGGAGTCGACGTAGCTTAGGTCAACGTACCCCGATGTCTTCACTCTGCTGGGTCGGTGGGAGATGCTCTCTGGTTAACTTACCTTACCCTTCTCAGAGAGGTGAGGTACCTGCGTTGACTAGAGACTGCTCTGCAGTTGATTAAGCAGGTCTTCACTAGACCCACTAACTCTGCCCCTGCCACATTGATTGCAGCAGCATAGCGAAGACAAGCTCTCAGTGTGCAGGAGGAGAGGGTCAAAGTGAACTGGCTGGACCATTCTAGGAACCCAAAGCCCATTGAAAGACTCTCACCCACTGCAACGGATTTTGCCTCAGCCCCCAAAGAAGTAAAAATGACAAGACTAGGTTGTCTATGGAGTAATAAAATAGCTTCTTCAGGTCAAGATTCAAATCAGTTTTATGTTACATGCAAACACTAGCCTCAGTGGTCTAGTGGATGATTTTTTTACCAATAAAAAACTACCACCCAGAATAGCACATAAATTCCATAGCTCAGAATACACAAGTATGGAGTACAGAGCTATCCATCTAGGTTCTTAAATCACACCCATCATCCTAATATCTGAGCACCTCATACCTGACATGCACTGGCAAATTTGCATGCACATTATCCCATGTCAGCATTATCGATATCGCACATTAATCCCACATATACTCAGAATTATTTGCCTGAAGAGAAAAATAATACTGCAAGTTGCCTGAAATCTACTAGACAAGATTTTGACAGGGTACAAGGCCCCAGCACAATAGTTTTATTCATCTTAATGTATGAATCCATTTAGTGTTCATGAAAATTAGGGACTAACAGCATTTCATTTGAGCTAGGATCTAAAGAAATGTTTTACCTATTTTTGATTGTGTCCTGGCTCACAAAATCCCTCCTCTTCCTGTCATGGGACTCTTGAGCAGCAATTGCCAAACTAAGCCATACTGGGTGGTCTTTATTTTTTTAATTTGCAAAGGTGTTAAGAATGAGAAATCAAGGCAGCCTTCACTTGTGACCTACTCGGTTAGGTATCTGGAGATGAAAGATGAGTCCTCAAACCAGTAGCACCACCACCTAGCCCACAGTGGGGACACACAACACAAAGTATTAAAACCACAATCAGTCCTGATTTCTGATGCATTGCAATGCAAAGCCTCACTGGCCCCTTAGAAACAAACGAGGACACCAATATACTTCTCCATCAATTCCAACTATTCTTTTTGAAAATGAGGAAAAACAAACAACAACAACAGGGAATGAATACCTTGCTCTGGCTCCACACCACATGTTTCTCTTTGGGCTATTATTATTTATATTGGAGCAGCAGCTTTGAGTCCCAGTCACACATCAGGACCTCACCGTGCTAGGTGCGGTACAACCACTGAACCAAAAAGGATGGACTCTGCCTCCCAAATGCTTACAACTTCCGTTATGGGCAGTTCTGCCAATATATGCAGACTAAGTGGAGTAAATTTACCTACACTGCTGTTATTATTGTTATGATTAACTGTATTCCTTTAGCATATTGTGTTTCCTTTCCAGGTCAGAACATCATTGTGATAAACATTGTACAAAAATAGTCTCCGTCCCCAAATGATTACAATCTAAATAGCTCAAGATTATCATCTTTGTTTTACTATTGGGGAACTCAGGGACCAAGTAATTAAATGATTTGCCCAAAGGCACACAGGAAATCGGTGGCAGAGCCAGGAACTAAACCATCATCTGCAGAGACTAAATCCTGTATTTTAAGGATAAAACCATCTTCCCTTATAATGGGAATTTTGTGACTATGACTTAAGCACTCAAATCGTACTGAATGTAAGGATCTAGTCACCAAGTCCCTTAGGCTCCTTTGAAAACCTCAGCTCACAATCTGGAAAATAAAGCTTGACTTTTAATTTATACCAGAAACTCAGCAGTATTTTGAATTACATTTTATAGTTATCCAGCCTGGGAAAATTTGGTCTGCCAGTCCATTTTATTTAGGTCAGATGTTAAAGATGTTTTAACAGGCAGGGAAATATGTATAACAAACTATTTGATGCCCAAGTGGAAACGATGCAAAACATTAATCTTTTGTTCTTTAAGAGCCAGCACGTTGAAGAGGTCTCTGCAACATCTTTCGTGATCTCCTTTGTTCACGTGGTATTAAAAGTAATAAACAGCCTTTTCTTTTTCTGGGTTTCAGTTTCAGAAAGTTCATGCTAAGATTAAAAGGAAAACAAAAGTGCAGAAATAGCAAGATGCTATATAACACACAGCCCTTCATCACTTGCATTGATGCACAGTGTTACAAATTTTATCTAATCAACTGACGTTTTAAGTAGTGGAGAATTCAACGAGAATAACAATGTGGTGACAATTTAGGAGGCTTTTTTCCTTCATAAAAACATTGTCTTCTGTTTGGTCTAGATTCGGGTCAAGACATTTCACTAATTTGCTAGTCATTAAAAAGATATTTTTATACCCAGCCTGTAATATTATACTCTTCAGTGATTATGATAGCTCCCAACAGAATTCCAGACTTGAAAATGAAGGCTGGGAAGCTGAGCTGCAATTATGATACTTTAAATAATTCCACAAAAGTAGAACCACTGTTAAATAATTTATAGTCTTTGATCTTGTCACAGATCTACTGAAATCTTCACATCACTCAAGCTAAATATTTTCAAACAGAAATGGGATAGGTTACTTTTTTCCCCCCATCTCACAGTGCAGCCGCTCAGGAAATAGAGGTTCTAGGGGCCAAATTCTCATTCACTCCAGTGTAAGTTATTTCAGTGCACCTCAGATCAGAATTTTGCTCTAGGTGTTTAACTCTTTCAGACACTGGGTTTTACTAACAGCTTTTTCGAATGATTAAAAAAAGGAATATTTTTATTTTTAAAATAGTCTGAATCAAGAGTTTTAATACCTAGCCAGATCTTGAAAATACTACTCTTCTACTGTAATATTTCTTTCTCTGTCCATACAAGGGACATTACGTGTGCTGCAAAGGAGGCTAAGCATTAGGCAGATGAAAATACAGCTCATGCTAAACTTTGCAGTGGCACCTACAGTCATGGTGTAGTAGGTCAGAGTCTGCCCCAGCCACACCCAGTATCGAAAGCATTGAGCCAAAAAAATAATATCTTGAAATCAACAGAATTGCATGGGGTGGATGTTGCCTTACTCGACTGATTCAGACACATATTCGGCACATTCATACTGAGGGCTTGTCTATGCTACCCACCAGATCGGCAGGCAGAGATCGATCCAGCGGGGGTCCATTTATCACGTCTAGTCTAGACGCGATAAACTGACCGCTGAGCACTCTCCCATTGATTCTGGTACTCCACCAGAACAAGAAGCGCAAGCAGAGTCAATGGAAAAACGTCAGCAGTCAACTTACTGCAGTGAAGACAACTTACTGCAGTGCGGTAAGTAGATCTAAGTATGTCAACTTCAGCTATGCTATTCACATAGCTGAGGTTGAGTATCTTAGGTTGACCCTGTGTGGTAGTGTAAACAAGCCCCCAGTGGATAAGAACTGGGTGTGGCATGTAAGAGACTTGGGTTCTACTCACATCTTTTCTTGGGATGACCTTGCAGAACTTCTTTGTTATCTTATTTGTGAAGTGATACTTGACAGTCTTCTAAGGGAGAGAAGGTTTTGTTCATTACTTTGTAAAGAAAGCGAGGAATACTTGTAGCACCTTAGAGACTAACTAGTTTATTTCAGCATAAGCTTTCGTGGGCTGTAGCTCACTTCATCAGATGCATGACCCAACAGGGAATTGCAGGAGGTCACAAGATTATTTTAGGGGAGTTGCGGTATTGCCACCTTACTTCTGCGCTGCCTTCAGAGCTGGGCAGCTGGACAGCAGCAACTGTTGGCTGGGCGCCCAGCTCTTAAGACAGCATCCCGCCAGCAGCAGCAGTGCAGAAGTAAGGGTGGCAGTACCATACCATGCCACCCTTACTTCTGGCTGCTACCTTCAGAGCTAGGCAGCCAGAGAGTGGCGGCTGCTGGCTGAGGGCCCAGCTCTGCGGGCAGCAGTGCAGAAGTGAGGGTGGCAATGCCATCCTTACTTCTGTGCTGCTGCTGGCGACAGCTCGGCCTTCAGAGTGTGGCTCCCAGCGAGCAGCTGCTGGTCTCCAGCTGCCCGGCTCTGAAGGCAGCACCACCACCAGCAATGCAGAAGTAAGGGTAGCGGTACTATGTCTCCCTCTACAACAACATTGCCATCCCCCAACTCCTTTTGGGCTCAGGACCCCTACAATGAAAACACCATGAAATTTCAGATTTAAATAGCTGAAATCATGAAATTAATGATTTTTAAAATCTGCTGACTGTGAAATTGATCAAACTGGACTGTGAATTTGGTAGGCCCCTACTTATATGTCTCTACTTATTAATAATTATTTGTATTCTAGTACCACTTAGAAGTCCCATTCTGGGATCAGGGCCCCATTGTACTAAGCATATCACAAAAAGATGGTCTCTGCCCCAAAGTGCTTGCAATCCAAGTATATGTCAAGAAGCAAGATGGCGATACAAACAACTGCTGGGGGAGCATAACAGTGTGGAGAATATGATAAGCAGCCGTCACAGCACACCAGTCATAATCACCTCAGACACATTTTATGCCTCTTTTCAAACTGGGGCACTTTGAGGTACATTGACTGAAAAATAAAAGTCAAAAGTTAAAACTCTGTCTAATTAAGAACTCAGTTGTGCCAACCCCTGCATTTGTGCACCTAGAAGGTAGAGGGTACAGGAGTCTCCGTCCTCTCGTGTGGGCCAGTAAGAGCGAAGTCCTCTCGCTTCTGAGTCCAGTGGTATCTTAGGGCTAATGCTGTGGCTGGTATTAACTTCCTCAGAGGACAGGGGCAGAGCAGCCCACGCTTTCTCTGCACAAAGCATCAGAGGTGGCACCTCACAGGAGAATGGACATTGCACCTGACCCGGAACTAGTCCACACCTCAACTTTTTACCTCATCTCATTTACACAGCTGCCAGTAACTGAGGGTCTTTTTTAAAAATCAGGGTTAAGTTTCCACAGTGCTGAATGGGGATTTTCCTGGTGTACGCTGACCGGGGACGGCCCCAGGCACCAGTGCTCTAAGCGTCTGCCTGGGGGCGGCCTGATATTCGCCCTCAGGCAGCAGTCCGGCTGTCTTCAGCGGCATGCCTGCAGGAGATCCGTGGCTGCCACGGATTCGGCAGCATTTCGGTGGCGGGGACACCAAAGCCGCGGGACCCGTCGACCTCCCGCAGAAACGCCGCCGAATCTGTACACCGGATCACCCGCAGGCGTGCGACAAAACTTCCGCCTTGGGGTGGCAAAAACCTTAGTGCCGCCCCGACACTGGCAGTGCCAGAAAATGTTCGGCACTGTGCCAAGCTACCACAACTGCTGGTAAGATTTCAGGCCGGCCCTAAGTGTGGCTGTGCTAAAAGCCCGGGCAGTATGGCTCTGCAGTGACTCCTACTACAGGCTGTGGCTTAATGCAGTGTATTACAGCCTGAGGAAAACTATCACTCCATTTAGATTGACGGTGTGGAATAAAAAGGTTAACTAGCTCAGCACAGATCGAACACATGAGACACCCCAGCTCAGCACAAACATACATACATACCGGCCCTAAAGCAAGGGCCCTGCGCTGATGGGCCTGCCCCGGAAAGGCGTAGATGCTCTTACCTTTGGACGAGTGCCGCCCTCGTACTGCCTGAAGGGAGTTTTGATCTGGGGTACTAATATAGAGTACTAGATATAGAACTAGCCATAGCATAGCTAAGAGGTCTGTTTATATGACAAGAATTTAGGCCTTTGGGGGACCAACACCTAATGAAAATGCATCTATAGTGGCTTTTGTGCAAAGTTGCAATTTAAATTTTTATCTTGTCACACATCCCACACAAGACAGCGAATCAATGTCCTTTGATACCTAGTATTAAAGACTTTAACTAGCTTTGCTTCACAGTATCATTATTTAAAATATAGTTCTTATGTGCATTTGTATTTATGTAAACGTATACAAGTAGTTTCATGCATCCTTATAAATTCATATATACATTTTCCTGTCTCATCACAAAGCAGTAATACCTGGATTATGCCAATTCTGTGCCTTTTTTTGCAAAGGGTACTAAAATATACTATAATAATGCAGAACATTGTATATTTGGTAGAAAGTTAAACTCTAAAAATAAAGGCTTATATCTTGAGAAGAAATGTGAGCAGTTGTGTGTCTGATTTATGTATTCAATCATGGTAATTGTGTGCACAAATTAGGCAAGAAATTTTTGCTGAAAACTTAGGCAAAAATGGTAACAAACTGAATTTATCAATGGTGTCATCCCAGGTTTAGAGGTAATAAGTAAATCATAGAGGACTTAATCATAAAATTAGGGGTTACAGGTGCTATGGTAATATAAATAATAATAATAAAAAAATTATTCACTATCAGAGAAATTAGATTGCTGTTATGCAACCTGTTCCAGCCTCGTATTCCCCATGGAGTATTTTCCACCGCTTTGCCCAATCAAACTTTAAATCAATAAGATAATAGCTCCCCCCCCCCACTTCCTTTGAGAACTGTTCTACAACCATATATATCTCACAAACTTGGTCCCTGTGAAAACAATAACTTTACAGTAAACAAGTGGTTTAGTGGCTATATGGGTCAACAAACATACGGTAATATCATACCAACTTTCTCTTTCTCTCTCCCACTCAAACTCCACTAGCACACTTCCAGTTCTGATCATTGGCCTTTTCGTCCTTCATTCTCTCATCAGCTCACATTTCATGTATCTGAATATCCCATACCAGCCCTTAACAGTTCCAAGCAGCCCCACTGACACATTTCTGCCAAAAAAAAGACACCAACTCAGACACACAGAAGGCTGCAGACAGATTAGAATGGTTCTAATAATCTGGACATGTTTAATTCCGTCTCTTTCCCCACACATGACCCTCCAAGTCTTTAGGATAAGTTCAAATTGGAGACACTAGTAAAATCCTGTGTATATTCTATTTGTGATTATACATTCATTCTTACCAAAGTTACTATTGCTGAGTTGGGTCTTCCTCAAAGATTTGGTCTTGCGTGAAGAAGTTTCTTATCAAGTGGGGGCTCCAGCAGCTAAATCCTCTCCTTTACAATGCTTGTATTAATGCAGAACATTATTTCTTATCTGAGTTTATATCACTTTCGAAGTTTCCTCTGTTAAAAAGTGCATGGGGTAGATTCTCTGTTGGTGTAAATTATCATGGCCAAAATTATCATGAAGCCAACGTCAGTTGATTACAGCCACGGATTGGTACCAAAGTGTTCAGACTTGTAGAATGTTGGAGAAAAACCCACTGATAACATATCTGACCAGCATTCTGGATTCTCATCTAGCTTCTCATTTGCTACTAGCGCCTAATATTCAGTTCAGAGGCCTAATATTTAAGGCCATCAATGGACTATAGCTAAACTAATCGGGGATGTGAAGCTATTTATGTCCAGGATAAAACGATTGGGACTCAGACACAAAACATTTTCAGTGGAGAATCAGAAATCAACCCCCATTCTAATGAAGGGTATTAAAATGAGCTCAAACCAAGAAGCAGAACAAACACAATTGAAAATGTTATATTTTATGTATATGGAGGAAAACAGTAGTTAGACTTGCCTTCCCTGGTTCAGTAGCTTACATATTGTAGATTTTTCTTTATACCAGCAGCTGAACCCAGGAAAAATAAGTCTAAATGCAATATTCATCACATAGACATTATATAACGGCTACATTAAAAAAGCTGATGATATAGAAAGAAACCTCAATCCCTGGAAGATTGAGCTCTTGCTAATTTGAATCTGTCAATTCGCTGCTTTCTCCCTGATTTACTGATTCATTCCAAACCAGTTCAGTTCAAATATCTTCTGGAAAACCGACATAAATGGAGGAGAATGGGTGCCCACATTGCTTACAAGCCAGCAAATGCCCAACAATCACCACTATTCCAGCTATTTCAGACATGTTCAGCCCATTTCTATTTGTAACACGTTCAGAGTCTCAGAGGTCTGCGACCAGCTGAGAATGCACCGAGTTCTCATCATCACAACTGCTGACTAGATTTATGTCTTTTAAACCAATGCTTGCATCTATTGAAACAAAGAATGTAGCGAGTGGGATTAGTTTAGCTGTTGACTTTGGATACCATTTACCCTACTCTCCATTCAGTGTTTGGCTGGGAGTGAAGCGTAGCAGCAATATCATATGACAAACCTACCACATGAATAAATGCTGTTTCCCATTCTTCACGCAGTTAAATCTTTGGTAGTTGACCTGCTTAGGATATAACTTCTATGCAGATCATAAAACCCAGCCAGCAGGTAATAAAATGTTTTAATCCATAGTCCACACATAAACCTTCCCTAGAAACAATGATGGTTGCAAACTGTAGAGTCTAAAACTTTTCCTTAGCTAGGGGGCCAAAAATCCCTTAGCACGGAGCCATGTTTGAATTGTGAATTTTGTCTGGGAAAAGTATAAAACCCAATGCATAATTTCTGCAGATGTGGAATATTGCTAAACACAATCCAAAATGCTAACTGCCAGCGGGAACTCCTGCAAGATGTTTTTTCCAAGGGGTGAGTTGTATAACTTGGGTTGTACTAACCTAGTAAAAGCTAACTTTTGTAAATTAGGGTTATATATTGCTGTGTTTTTAATGGGGTTTATGATGTGGTTTTTCTACATCCTTATTTAACAAGTGTAGAAATACAAGTACATTTGTCAAACATTTTTATTATCTCCTTAATAACTTGTTAACAGTGTTACAGTATTACATGGCGAGATTTATGTAAAAAGAAAGGGTTTCTTATCTCATTGCTAATCAAAGAATTTGTCTCAGTAATTCTTATTAACATTCATGTAAATTACATTGTGCAGTAATCCCTTGTGCATTGACTACCAAAAGGATCCACAGGGACCAGTTCATTTAAAATGATCTAAAGTCCTTCATGTTGTTTAAAGATGCAGACCTTGCATACAGGTCCAGACAAGCTATTTAGTAAGAGATTGTTTGGACCAGACCAGTTCTCTCTCTCAAACCTTATGGCAAGCTAGCATTAGTATTCTAATAGCATAAAGAGATCAAAGTAATGTACTGTATGTAAATTTAGAATGATCAAAGCTTTTCATTAGCAACCAGAGGATGGCAAATAATTGTATTAAGAGGTATTACTCCAGCAATATCATCAGAGCAGTTCCCTTACCTGGGTGCAATTTTGTACTGACATTATAAGTCAGCACCTCCAACGATGGATTTATACTGAGCCTCTTCCTCGTAGTACTTCAGGCTTTGGGGAAGCTTTCTCGCAAACTGTTAAAGGTTCCCTGAAGACAAGCTGCTCCTCAACAGGATTCAGAGAGGAAGGTGTAGTGGAGCTGCTGCCCCACTCCTAGGTAAACAGGGCTGTGGCTGGGGGCATGCAGCTCCCAGGCTGATTGGGAAGAGCAGCCATAGCTGTGCCTGGGTCAATTAGAGCCCAGCTGGCTCTTATAAGAGGGCTGAGAGTTTGGTGCTCAGTCAGAGTCTCCTCTAGCAGTGGAGGAAGACTGACCTGGCTGCTGGGGAAGCTTGAGAAGTTACCTGGAGTGGAACAGGGCTGGGGAGAAAGGCCAAAGGAGCTGGGGGCTCCAGGCTGGCAACTCCCCAGGCTGCGGGGCCTAGTCTGTGGCCAAGATGGGGGTACTGGGGCTGCAGGGGGCGGCCCATGAGTAGGCAGAGGCCAACCCTCCTTGCCTATGATGACTGGTTTAAACAGACTGCAGTCGGCTCCAGTGAAAGGGGGCTAGATGGTGACTGGCAGTAGCCTATAGACTGAAGCAAGGTGGGGATAGGGGGTGGGGTTTCCCCGGGCAGGGGAGACCCTGTGAGACTGGGGGTACTGCAGGGTGCAGCACCCCAGGGAAGAGGGCACCGGGGTCTGGGAGGGACACGGGACCAGCGGCAAGTGAAACATCGGCCTGCAGAGAGCACTTTGGATGCTGAAAGAGCTGATTCCAGCAGGAATCAGAAGGAAAGCACTTGCAATGAACAGCAGAAGCGCATGTATGAATGGCTGGAGTTACGAAAGAAGAGGGCCCGCCTTAGCAATTGAAATGTAGGCATTTTTAAGGATGAGTTTTGTAAATTATATTAGGAACAAAGAAAATCAAGACAATGTTATTGGTCCATCACTAGATGGAAATGGTAAAATTATGTTCAATAAATATTTCTGTTCTGTATTTGGGAAAAAAGATGATGTACTCTCATCATATGAAAATAACACTTTCTATTCTACTGCAGTTACGGAAGACAGACATTTTTAAATCAGCAGGTCCAGATTTCTTGTATCCAAGAGTTTTGAAAGAGCTGGCTGAGGAGCTTACTAGACCATTAATGGTGAAGTTCCAGAAGACTGCAAAAAAATCGAATGTTTTAACAATATTTTAGAAGAATAAATGGCATGACCCAGGTAACTACAGGCATGTCAGTCTAACTTTGATCCCAGGAAAGATAATGGAGTGGCTGATAAGGACTCAATTAACAAAGAACTAAAGGAGGGTAATAATATAATTCATAGTATCAGAGGGGTAGCCGTGTTAGACTGGACCTGCAAAAGCGACAAAGAGTCTTGTAGCACCTTATAGACTAACATGACTAATTCATGTCAATCGACATGGGTATATGGGAAACTGATCCTGTCAAACTAACTTGATAGAGACAAATAAAGTGAAGTAAGATCACCAGCTTCTGTTGGTGAAAGATACAAGCTTTCAAACTACACAAAGCTCTTGATATCTTTATTTGATGAGATTACAAATGTAATGGTTATAGATAATAGTGCTGATGTAATAGACTTCTATAAGGCATTTGACTTGGTACCACATGACAACTTGATTTAAAAAACTTGAATATAAAAGTAACATGGCACCCATTAAATGGACTAAAAGCTGTCTGATAGGTCTCAAAATATAATTGTAAACTGGGCCAAACAGGTGTATTTCTAGTGAGGTCCCACAGGGCTCAATAGTGATCAGTTCTTGGACCTACACAATTTAACATTTTTATTAATGACTGGAAGAAAACAAAATCATCACTGATAAAGTTTGCAGATAACACAAAAAAATTGGAGAAGTGGCAAATCATGAAGTACACCGATACAGAGCACTGATACCAGGATCACTTGGTAAATTGGGTGCAAGTAAACAACATACATTGGAATACGGCTAAATGTAAATGTATACATTTAGGAACAAAGAATGTCAGACATATGTACACTATGGGGGGCACTATCCTCGGAAGTAGTGACTCTGAAAAAGATTTGGACACTATAGTGACTAATCAACTGAACATGAGCTCCCAGTGTGACGCTGGGCCAAAAGGACTAAGGTGACCCTTGGATGCATAAAGAGGGTGTTATATTTCTGGAGCCAGCAGAGGAGAAGATAGACAGACAGACACAGAGGGGAACAGATGGAAACACAGCTGTCTGCTGAGGTGGCTTTATTGTCCTGGCTGCAAAACTAAAAGTAACACGAAAGTGAGACTTTGCACTGGAGCGGGGGGAGGGGGGGGGCAGCACAGAGCCCCCTGAATATTTAAAGGACAGGACATCACATGCCTCCACCCTTCTTTAAAAAACTTTCCAAACATATATACATCATTGTTTACATGACTAACTGACACACACTATAACCTCACTAAAAGCTGCAGGTAGAGTACTGCAGACTCTTAAAGTGCAAGCGTTTATTCTGCCCTGGAATAACAACTCAGTAATGCAACAATGTATGTGTTCAGGTGCACAACTGGTTTTCTTTGGGGGTAATGTGGTAATGGTGTGATGGCGGTGTCCTGAACTACAGGAACAGCTGGTGGTAGGGAATCAACTGGATCTGGTACCACAGTTTCTTCCACCAAGTCATCAAAATTATAATGGAAGGAGATTTGATTGAAGGAGCAGAAAGATCCTACTGGAACATCTCCAGATTGTGGTATTAGCTGAGGCTGCAATGGGTCCATATGTCACTTCCATACAATACTATTGGATAGTTTTACCACAAAACAAACACGTCCCATGCATTTTACAAGTTCACCAAGTGCCCATTTCACTCCACAACAGTGGTTGAGAGTTCACTATAAGTCTGCAACTTGAAAAGAATGATGACAAGTCTCATGTGGTCAATCAATTTGCATAGCTTTGGATTTGGCTACATGTAAGGCAATATCAAGACCTAGCAGGACACAAAATATATAAAGACTGCATCAAGAGTTGCAGGTGATGCCTGGGTAGTATCCTATGAAGGATTCCTTTAGACAGGGAAGAAATTGTCCAATTTCTGCTGTTGACTCAGAATAGACATGTTAGCTTTTAAGGGAGGCTTAAATGTTTGTACAAAGCATTCCACTAGTCTACTTGTAGCAGGATGGTAAGGAGCTGAGCATATGTGTTGAATTCCATTTAAAGATAGGAACCTCTGAAATTCTTCAGAACAGAAATGAGGTCCATTGTAAACTCACCAACTGTAAAAATAAACCAAACTGGCTAAACAAAGTATGAAGATGACTAATGGTCTTGATAGCTGCAGTAGAAGTCATTCTGAAAACTTCTAGCCATTTTGAACAGGCATCAAGGATAAACAAATATATATATAGCCTTCTAAAGATCCAGCAAAATACGCATGAATATGTGTCCAAAGATTCTGAGAGTAGACAAAGGAGTAGACAAGCTAGGCCAGGATCATGCTGAATTTACTGACCCGTACTATAACACTTCACTTTCCTCTCAATGTCTTTGCCACCAGAAACTCTGGGCTATGGCCTTCATCCATACAATACCAAAAGCAACCTTCATGAATAGCCTCCAAAAACCTGAGATTGAAGTGATTTTAGAATGATCACTCGCATTCCCCATAAGATGTAACCATGATTCCCAGATAATTCACATGGATGTGACATGAATTGTGCAAATTGGGGATCCTTTTGATTCAACACTGTACCCTGTAGTACCATCCTCTTCACAAGAAAAAGCATATCATCCTTAGTGGTTTCTTTTTTTATGTCTGTGCTAGTTATCAGTAACCTATCCATCAAACAGAGATAGAACTACATCTGAAGTTTCTTTGGGTTGATGAGAACTTGGGCATGGCTGGTGCAACAGTTCAGCAGCATTGCTATGCCAAATGCCTTTACAGAATTGAATAGTATAGGAATGAACAGGAAATAGCAATGCCCATTGTTGCAAACAAGCATCAGCTAGTGTTGGAATTCTATGTTTTCATCCAAAAATTGAAAGAAACTGGCGATGATCCAAAATGTCTATTGCATAAAAGGGATGGAATTTCCAAATTCCAAAGAGAATAATGAGAGCTTCTTGCTCTATGTGCATATAGTTCTTCTCAGGAGCAGTGAGTATTCGGGATGCAACGGCAAATAGCTTCTCCATGCCATTAGGAAAAACCTTGGGAAAGAATTGCACCCACGCCATATGGTGAAACATCACAAACAATTGCAATTGTAGCAAAGCATCAAAATGCATAAGAACTTTGGCTGGTGTCAACAGTTCCTTTGCTTCCTTAAATGCATACTCACACTCTTCAGTCCATTTCCATTTTTTCTTTTCTTGTAACAGTTTATGTACAGATGACAATACTGTCACCAGATGAGGCAGAAATTTACTACAGTCGTTAAGCAATCCAAAGAATGAATATAATTGTGACACACTCTCTGGTCAGGGTGCTTGAAAAACTGCTCTCTCTTTCTCTGGCAATTTTCATAAACCTGTCACATCAATTACATGCCCAAAGTATTAAACTAAAGGAGAGAAAATCTCTCAGTCCGTGATCTTCCAAATGTACCAAGAGAGCACTCAAATTTTGAAGATGATTCTCTTTATGCTTTCCAGTACCAAGGATGTCATCCAAATAGCAATGAACTCTGATCAGTCCCTTCAGAATCTCATCCATGCCTTTCTAGGGCAGGCATTGAATGGCAACCTGTTGTAACAAAATAAACCTTTTTGCATGTTGATGGTGGGATATTTGTGAGATGCCAGATCAATCTCCATTTGTAGATATGCACTCAGCAAATCCAATTTACTAAAACACTGCCCACCGCTAACAATAGCAAATAAATCTTCAATGTGAGATAGCAGTGTAACCCAGATACCATCTCTGACTCCAGCTTCTGATAGCATGTGTAGTGCTAGGTCTTTCTCAGTGTCATGAGAGTGCTTGTCTTTTTGCATCCTTTCTTAGCTTCAGTTAGACAGGTGTCTTCTTGGATATATAGATACTCTGTGTTGGAGGTTGCTGAATTGGGACAGGTCATGACCATGTGTCCTTTCTGCAAATAATCCGATGTTCCCAGCAATCCTTCTCCGAGTATGTAGTTTTTTCACAATGGCCCCACAGAAATTCTTTACATTCCCATGGTCTTCTCTTGCACTGATTCAGGAGGTGAACTTCTCAGTTCACAATAAATTCCAGAGAACCCTTCTCTGAGGTCTCCATTGCAATTGCTACTTCAACAGCCTTCTTGAATGTAAATGCTGATACAGTCAATAACTTCTTCCAGACTTGGTCCATGCATAATCCAGAGACTAAATGGTCACACAGCGCAACACTTAATGTTTGTCCGAACTGACAATGCTTTGACAACCTCCTTAAAGCAACAACAAACTGTGCTACTGACTCTCCACTTCCCTGATATTGCTGATGGCACCAATAGCCTGCTATGATGAATGGGATGGGGGAAAATTCTCCTACATCACTGCAGTAATTGCGGCACATGTAGCAGTTCCAGGCACAGCTGGAGACAACCGGGCATGGAGCAGTCCATATCGCCTTCAGACCCATCACTGTCAGCAAGGCTGAAACTTGTTGTCCATTTGGAATAGAGTTGCAAGATACCATTTGCTCAAACTATTTGAGGTACATCACCCATGATTCACAGTTTTCATCAAACTCGCCAATACTGCCCACAAAAGGTGCCATTTGTCTGCTCTTCTGTTCGACTTCATGCCTGGACTCCTTTTCCACAGGGAAATTCTTTTTTGTTACTGCACTATCTGTGCTCAGTCACTCTCTGCTGGCTGTGTGCTTACGCACCACTTAGGCTGAACTTGGGCACCCTCTGCTGGCTATAGACCTGCCTGCTTGCACAAGGTCAGTCAAGATGGCTGCTTGCTGGCACGTCACTTCTCCCTTTGAAAAGTTCTGACAGTAGTTACAGAATTCTGATTCTTTGTTCTGTCTTCATTTGCCTACTTCCCGCTCTCTGACTGTCTGGTTCACGTTGTCCCAGCAGCAAAATGGAGTCGCAATCTGCCTGCTACCACCTGTGTCTCTAGGTGAATTTAATCCCCTTTTTATTTTATAAGTGTTACTTGCTTACTTTTTCATCTTCTTGGTCAGGCAATGGGAGCACGAGACACTGGTGGGATTTACATTCCTCATCGCCAAATGTTCTATTTCTGGCTCCAGCGGAGAAGGAAAGAGACGCAGAGGGAGCTGATGGAAATACAGCTGTCTGCTGTGGTGGCTTTATTGTGCTGGCTGAAAAACTAAAAGCAACATGAAAGTGAGGCTTTCCACTGGGGAGTGAGGAGAGTACAGAGCCCCTGGAATATTTAAAGGGACAGAACCTCACACAGGGGTATCTCGAATACAGTAGAGAGGTTATTATACTGCTGTATTTGGCACAGTGCGAGCACTGATGGATTAGGGTGTCCAGTTCTGGTGTCCATAATTCAAGGAGGGTGCTGAAAAATTGGAGAGGGTTCACAGAAGAACCATGAGAATGATTAAAGGATTTGAAAACATGCCTTATAGTGATAGATTATAGGAGCTAAATCTACTTAGCTTAACAAAGAGAAGGTTAAGGGGTGACTTGATTATAGTCTAAGTACTTATATGGGGGATATTTGAGAATGGACTCTTCAGTTTAGCAGAGAAAAATATAACATGAGCTGGTGGCTAGAAGTTGAAGCAAGACAAATTCAGACTGGAAATAATCAGGAAATTTTTGTAACAGTGATTAATCATTGGTACAATTTACCAAGGGTTGGAAAGGATTTTCCATCACTGACCGTTTTTAAATCAAGATTGGATGTTCTAAAAGATATGCTCTAGGAATTATTTTGGGGAAGCTTTATGACCTCATATAGGATATCAGCCTAGATTATCACAATGGTCCCTTCTGTCCTTGGAATCAATTAATGTAATGAGGACAAACAGGTCAGAGGACATGAGGCTTCTTGATCTGATACAGTTTATGAGTGCTGAATGACTTTTGCTGGAAGTGTGCTGGATGTCTGGAACCAAACATGGATTATAGGAACCTCACTGTAAACCCCATCAACACACGCTGAAGTGTTACCCAAAATTACCATTACGTTCAGTAAATTTGACGACACCCAAAAGTTTTAAAAGTCTGGCAGGGACACAAATTCCTCTTGATTCTCGCACTGCTCACTTTTGCTGTGATTCCCAGGAAAAAATTGTATAATACTGGACAGTCTGTTCTTTCATTCTTCAGTTAGCATGAAATATATTTTTCCTCTCTCAGCAGTACAGAGGAAATAGAAAGTAAAAGAAAAACAGGAAGATTCTGGCATCCTCTTTTGAATGATCATCTCATAACCCAAGAAACAGAAGAATCCATCTAAGAGTTCTTTTCAAGACATATGTTTGTTCTGTTCTTTTACAGTAACTGTACTAATCAAATAGGGTATGGCTAGACTAGAGATTATAGCGCATTTTTTTGTAGTGCTTCCCAATTTAGCGCAATAAGTATCGCGCTAGAGCCTGTGCACATTTAAACCCTATAGCGCTAAAGAATGCACACATTTGCAGCGCTTCTGGCGACAGTGACAGTAGCGCGATAGGGCAGGTATCCCAGCATTCAGCTGGGTGCAACGTGCTTTGCAAAGGAGGAGGGTGAGGGGGAACTGGGAAGTTGTCCGCAGGGAGACAAGATCAGGCTGTCAGTGACTTTTCCTTAGCGAAAACTGACAGGCTCTGTATTTAAGACACACAGCTCCGTCCGCAAGCATTTTCACTGGTTATTTGCTGTGAGTTGTTAGAGAGAAACTGCAAAGGTACTTCCGCTTTTTTCATCCTGTCTACAAAACAACACTTCACGTCATTTGCCTTAAATGGCATGTTGATTGCCTTAAATAGCATGTTGATGGCCTTCAATGGCTTGTTGATTGCTTTACATGGCTCGGAGGCATGCAAGAGATCCCATGGGTGGTCACATTCGCACCGTTGCGCTACAGCGCTAGCGCTAAAAGCCTTCTGCCTCTCGAAAAGGAGGTTTAATACTAGCGCTTTAAACAGTGAGTAAATGCGCAAAATCTCACTTTGAAGTGTGTAGGGTACGATAATTATAGCACTACTGGAGGGTTTTAGCGCTGCAAAGCGCCAGTCTAACCGTACCCATAGACATGCTAGGTGGTAGTGTTACCGAGGGTGTTGGAGGAATGTTTACTGGGTGATGCGTTTGCATGAGAAGAAAGCTGAAAGTGCAGTTTAAATAAAGGTGTGGGCTTGGATGACAGAGAATATGTATCTAGTATATATTTCATGCACGGGGAAATATGAAGCAACTGGGAGCACAGTTGAAACCTAAAGACTGTCTCTTTATGTGTTAAGCTCAAGGGGTGGTTTACATTTCTAGGTCCTACAGTGATGAAGAACTTCAGCCCCTTCTCTCCTTCCACAACCTGGAAGGGGCAGCGGCTATGTCTCATTTTAACGTATGGGGCTTTTTTAACGTGTGTTGCTTTTATTCTATTTAACTGACATTTTTACAAGACAATATGATGCTGGTGTAATATATTAAAAATAACCTGAGATCACATGGAAATAGCAAGTGTTTGATGAAAAAATATGACCCAGATTGTGTCTCCCTTAGGTTGGTGATCATTTATCTCAGGTGAGCATCCCGTTGTCATCAGGCCCCCTCCGTCGAGTGACTGTGCACTGGTGTGAGTATGGGGCTCACCATATGGCCCTTTGACATGCTTAAATATGTCCATTCATTTGGTCCTGACAGGGAGTTACGTTACCCACTGTCGTCAGAAGCATACACGATCGCACAGATTGTCGTTTCTTTTGATGGTGTTGGCTGCTTCTATTGCTGGGGTCCAACACATGACATAGCAGAAGCTTTGCAACTGATGCACATGAAATCTGCCTAAAGTGTCTGAAGTTGACACAATTCTGGCAGCTGCCATGGTTTTATCCTTTTTTCCCTCTCTTGTTTTCGTCTTACAGATTAACTCCCCAAAAGGCCACAATTTATTAATGGATAAACACAATGAAAATCGAAAGGGTTTTGTGCATTATTTCATCATCCTTTATGATGATGTGAAAATGGGGTGATCATTTCCTGACTACTGGGTATCTTGAGTCACTTATACTTCTTGAAATTCTCACTTGTCAGTCTGACTTCTTTTTCATCTACACCACTTTAAGTTTATGACACATGATAAACTGGATGGACTAATGAGAGTTTCACAGTATTTGAGGTATTCCAAATAGTGACTCGCCCTTTCTACCCCTTTTCGCTTTGCTGAGGTCACCTGACCCCAAGCTCATCACCAAACCCCCTCAGTGCTGAACCCATTTGTGTCTCCCTCAACGGATCTTAGTCTCACACCAGAACCTGCTCCTCCCACTTCTCCTTAAGCTATAGCGTTAAGTCAGTCTTTGGGTTAACCGCATCTCTCCCCCTGTTATTACTGCAGATTCAATCCAGTTCACAAGGCCCTCGCTCCCCATCCCATTACAGGCTCCCTCCCCCAGCCCAATCCTGGGCTCTCTCTTGCATGGCTCTCACTTTGAAAATTCACGTGGCTCTGCGGAGCTGAGAGCCATTGCTTCTAACTTCCAGGAATCCTGAAAAGCTTCATCAGAGTGCATGATGTTTCTGAAATCCATCGCGCACACAGAGACTTTGGTATACAGGAGAAAAATTGGCACCAATAATTCACCACCGATGCAGCTTTCCTGAAGTTATAATGTAGACAGGACCCGGGGCTGAGATTTTCAAAGCAACCTACAGCACAGATTTTGCGATTTTTTTCAAAGCACAGGTCCCATCCATTTCAAGGGGAATTGGGCATCCAAATCCCATAGGCAGATTTGGAAATCTCAGCCCTGAGGTTTCTAAAGCCACATTACCTAATCCAGCTCTGAGCATATGTCAATCTACTATTCTGCGGGTTCTGGGGATGCCAGCCAATCTCTGGTGCAATTAAGGAACAAGCCTCAGAGTACAAGGAAGCTTAATATGAGAGGCAACCTGATATTCAAAGATGTGCTGAACCCTGTGGAACTTCAAAGGGAGTAGGGCAGAGAAACCCAGAGTGGCAAAAACAGAGGAAGGAGCAAGCTTCTAGAAACGCATCTGAACTGAAACTCGATCACCATTTCTAACTCACAGCAAAAATAATTGCTGAAAAATCCTTTAACTTCTATTAGGCTCTCTGAGGTGCTTGTGCATTACCAACAAGACCACATATACACAAAATATGGGCCATAAACTCCAGCTGATCAGTTTCAATTACTTTAACAATGATCTGAGAAGTAAAACATTTCCCCAATCACTACAAATCTTTTAAGCAATGAAATAAACACCAACATGCCTTTTTCCAACAGCTGGAAAATTATGCTATGATTGAAATGACATCATTCTTTTTCGTATGGAAAATTTTGGCTCCAAGCGGTTGGAGAGAAACTGGTTGATGTCCTGGAGACAGTACTGAACAGAAGCGGGAAAACCAAATTGATGAAAGGAGGGTGCCTTAAAAACATTTTTTCTTAAGGAAAGACTCTATAGGTTCTTCAACAAATAAATTCAGAAATTTTGACAATGGGAAAACCACTGTATTCCTCGCTTTTTTCACTGTTTTTCAGTGTTTCCCAAGCTTCCACAGATCTAAGGACATCTCAGTAGACGATTTTTATCTTAAGTTTATGCATTTTTCCTTATTTCATTTTTCCCCCTCTGCTGTTATTACAGCACTGAGAAAACACATGCATAAACCCACAAATATCAGTCAGAAAAACTTGTGTTGCAGTAACTACAACTCAAACAGACCCATAAACACATGAGACTGAAACTTCATAAAGTTCCACATAGAATATGCTGCCTATCCTCATTGTATATGGAATTCACTGAAAAGAGAGGTTTTGTCCTATTTACAGGTCCAAGACACAAAATATGGTTCCTGATTTGAAGCACCAATATTTGTTAGCATTCAGATCTGGAGTTTTGGTTTGCGCCTATTTCTCGTCAAAGCTTTGAATAACACTGTTTTTGTAGCTATGAATGCAAGTTTAACTTTACTCTTTTATACATTTTTTTTCAATGCCAGTGCTGTGTCAATAGGAAAGCAGCAAACTTAATATAATTGCTCAAGCCCTAGCCACAATGGAGTACCTGACTGTGATACTTAGCACTGTGTTTTGCAAATGACTTGTCACACACACTGATGACAGAATGTTGATTGAGAAAAAATTCTGAACATGTTTGTTTTTAGCACAGTTTGGGTGCTCCAGGGACCAATCTAAAGTCAGTAATGTCCATAGAAATCTTTCCATGTCTTTGGATGAGGCACTGCATATGGAAAAGACTTTGCTATAAACCACCATGTTAGGCCAAATCATACTTGAGACAAACCCATACCAGTACTGTATTCGAGAAAGTTTCAAAACATGGTTACATGTTGAAATTATGCTGAGTACAGAGAAAACATGAGTGGGGGTAACCACAAGTAAAAATGGTATGGACAGGACCTGACGTTAAATATACAACTAGTGGTACATTTCCAGGACAGAGAGTGTTTTCTACAAGAGTAGAACATGCAATTCTACAAGAAAGAAAGAAAGATCGACTGAAACCCTAGAAAGAAGTACAAAGCCCCTTTTATCTGCTGAATCCAATGGAGACAGAGGGGTCTTGGGAAATCTTTTCAATACCCCCAAACAGGAACGAACTTCACCTATAGTTATGGTTTCTATAAGCACATTATCTTTCTTTCTTTTTTAAATGAAATAGTTGAGTAAGTAACCAAAGACAACCTAAGTAAATAGTCAAAGTGCAAGTAGAAACATGTTCCTCAGCAGGTATAACCTAAACACTCACCTTGTGGAGTTTTTCTACATTTTTTCTACTGCAGTGGAATAGAGTTCACATATTTTAACCTGACATTCCCTATTTCATTTGTTAACTTTGCTTGCTGTCTTTTTTAGTAACTGCCTCCACCCAGTTATTAACTTTTGCTCCCTTTAACAGCTCAATGGAGAGACAACTTGCTCTCAGGTCCACAAGAAAGTCAGTGAAGGACTTACATTTGAAACCTCCATACAATTTTTCTTTTAAAAAAATCATGCATAAACGTGCATATCACTTTAATGTATCAAGCCATATATATACACACATAATTTTGTGTGATTTATATCCCTAATTAGATCCCAGTTGCAACATTCATTCAGCTAACAATGCGTATCATAATCACCTTTTCTTCATAGAAATGATTTCCTTAACTTTGCATGCATAACTTAATAGGCTTTATTTTAAAAACTCATGTTAGCAGCTTTCCTCTTGTAACCAGTAGGGGTGCTATGATAAGAAACTAATTTGCTGTAAAAATTGCTCATTTGTCAAATAGGCATTAAAATAATTGTTCCCCTTTTGACTGTTACCCTGCTGTTTCCAGTCATTTTCAAAAACTAAATTATTTACTCATTTGAAAGTTCAGCTGTGCATATTTTAATTGATATTCCCTCACAGGACTCATATTGTTAATGACAATAATTAACCCGAAATGGCTGCTAAATAATTATGCTGAAAAGATATGAAGTATTTGTGCAGAAAGTAAAATCAGCATTTGAGAAACCATCAAAATGTACAACTTCCATATTTTATGGCAAAGCACAGTAATAGTTCATAATCAAATTAAGGCTGAAAAGGAAAATGTAGATTATATGCTTTGATGCAGAATACTTTATGTTTCCAATATAGTTAGGTATTCTAGCTAACAATGAGTATTCAGTCATTTTAATAAGTCCCAAAGATTGCTATTTTAGCTAGTAATATAAAGTATTCTCACAGTTAGTAGAGTTAGCAATGTAGTAAACTAGCCATTAATAATAATAAATAATAATAATACCACCTACCACTTATCTATTGCCTTTCATCTAGGAGACTGAGATCCCAAGGTGGTTTGAAGTTTATAAACTCAGTACTGAAGGCTTTCTTCAGGCCAGTCTCACTGATTTCAGTGAGAATAGGTACAGAATCTGCATAAGCAGGAGTAAACTAGTGGAGTTCTGCAATTAGTCTGCACTGGGGCTATAGGAAAGCCTTTAGAAACTCTTGGACTGAAAAACTTCATGGGACCAGGGGAAACCAGAAAACAACTACATGAGGAGACATCTGCCTGTGGAACCCTCCACCCTGGCCAGGTGAAAATTAGGCCACTTCTTTAAGTGCCTAAATTAGGCACTCATGTGTGAGAATTTTGGTCTGAGAAGAACAAAATTGTCAGACACGTAGCTGAACATAATTTGTTGGGGAATAGTCAATATGGTTTTTCTAAAGGGAAACTATGCCTCACCAATCTACTAGAATTCACTGAGGGGGTCAACAAGCATATGGACAAGGGGGATCCAGTGGATATAGTGTACTTAGATTTTCAGAAAGCCTTCAACAAGCTCCCTCACCAAAGACTGTTAAGCAAAGTAAGCAGTCATGGGATAAGAGGGAAGGGTCCTCTCATGAACTGGTAACTGTTTAAAAGATAGGAAACAAAGGGTAGGAATAAATGGTCAGTTTTCAGAATGGAGAGAGGTAAATAGTGGTGTCCCCAGGGGTCTGTACCAGGACCAGTCCTATTCAACATATTGTGGCAGGGTGGGCCTGACCCAGCCCTGCTGCCCCTTTAAGAGAGCAGAAGCCTCTGCAAACCTCCCCTTGCAGAGAAGGCTAATTAACCACCTGGGCTGCAGAGGGCTCAGGCTTGATGAGTTGCACCTGGCAGCCTCCTCAGGGGGATAAAAGCCTGCCAGGCAGGAAGCCCAGTGTGGTGGTGTGGAGGAGTGAGAGAGAGAGAAAAGGAGACAGAGAAAGGTACAGAGAGTTATAGAGCTGGGAAGTAGAGCTGAGGCTAGGAGCCTGCAGAGCTGACTGATTCCAGGGACCAGCCAGATTGAGGGCTGGGGCCCAGCTGAACTGTATAGAGTTGTCTATCGGTGATGGGGTTTGCACTATAAATAAAGAGCACTGTGTGGAGCCACAGAAGAGTCTCCTGCCTGTTTGTGACGTGGGGCGAGAAGGCGATCTGTTACAATATTCATAAATGATTTGGAAAAAGGAGTAAATAGTGAGGTGGCAAAATCTGCAGATGATACAAAACTACTCAAGATAGTTAAGTCCCAGGGAGACTGTAAAGAGCTACAAAAAGATCTTTCAAAACTGGGTGATTGGGCAACAAAATGGCAGATGAAATTCAATGTTGATAAATGCAAAGTAATGCAGACTGAAAAACATAATCCCAACTATACATATAAAATGATGGGGTCCACATTAACTGTCACCACTCAAGAAAGAGATCTTGAAGTCGCTGTGAATAGTTTTCTGAGAACATCCACTCAATGGGCAGTGGTAGTCACATTGACAGCGTAAAGCCAATGAGATACCAAGTGATTGAGGTTCGATGGAACTGGCACAGTTGAGTAAAGCTGTGGCCAGAATCCGACACAAGGTGCCAAGCCCGGCAAACCAAATCACTGACTTCAAGTTTTTGGTTTCAATTGTAGTTTTGCATGATATCCTATTTCAAGTAAATGTTGTAAGTAAGGAAATACAAAACTCAATTGATGAACATCGCAACCACTACTACTATGATGAGAAGCTGCCTTGATTTCGTGGTGGCCTACAGAGACAACAGATTTGAAGATGCCATCACCACTGCCAAAGACATGGTGGAAAACTTCAGAGCTGAGCCTGTCTTCAAGGAAACTCGTTTTCATTGGAAGAAGAGACAGTTCGGTTACGAGGGCAGAGATGAAGTGATGGGAAGCTTGAAAGAAAAATTCAAGAGGGAGTTTTTTTGCTCACTCATTAGCACTACTTGAGTGCCAATTGAAGAAAGGTTCAGACAAATGAAGCACCATGAAAAAACCTGGGAGAGTTTGTATGACCTTAGTAAAATGCTGGCAGACAAGAAAAACTTCCTGAACAATTGTACAGACTTTCATCGGACACTAACACATGGGGAATGCTCAAATGTCAATGATAAAAACCATGAATTGGACAACATCCATCATATTTTATCACCTGGGAAGGACTCCCCAATCCAGGTTTTCCAATTAAATCATGATGCAGAGCTGAAGGACACTTTTCCTAATGTGTGGCTAGCTTTGAGGATTCTCCTTACGCTGCCAGACAGTCATGAGTGGTGAACAGTTTTTTGAAGCTCATGCTCATTAAAAAATATCTTTAACTGAAGATGGTCAATGAGAAACTGACATTTTTATCATTTGAAAATGCCATCGGCCAGTCTTTAGATCTCTCTTTCAGTTCATAAAATGATAGAATCATAGAATACTAGGTTTCAAAGAGACCTCAGGAGGTCATCAAGTCCAATCCCCTGCTGAAAGGAGGGCTAACACCAACTAAATCATCCCAGCCAAGTATTTGTTAAGCCAGGCCTTAAAAACCTCTAAGGATGGAGATTCCACCACCTCCCTAGGTAACCCATTCCAGTGCTTCACCACCCTCCTTGTGAAATAGTGTTTCCTAATATCCAACCTAGTCTTCCCCCACTGCAACTTGACACCATTGCTTCTTGTTCTGTCATCTGCCACCATTGAGAACAGCCTAGTTCCATCCTCTTCAGAACCCTCCTTCAGGTAATTGAAGGCTGCTATCAAATCCACCCTCACTCTTCTCTGCAGCAAACTAAATAACCCCAGTTCCCTTCCTCGTAAGTCATGTGCCCCAGCACCCTAATAATTTTTGTTGCCCTCTGCTGGACTCTCTCCAATTTGTCCACATCCCTTGTGTAGTGAGGGGACCAAAGCTGAACGTAATATTCCAGATGTGGCCTCAACACTTCCGAATGGAGGGGAATAATCTTTTCCCTCGATCTGCTGGCAATGCTTCTACTAATACAGCCCAATATGCAATTGTCCTT
Organism: Sternotherus odoratus; assembly: GCA_032164245.1. Taxonomy (NCBI): domain Eukaryota; kingdom Metazoa; phylum Chordata; order Testudines; family Kinosternidae; genus Sternotherus; species Sternotherus odoratus. The sequence continues at coordinate 156,988,627 of JAVMKO010000003.1, forward strand.
CTTGGCAACAAGGGCACACTGCTGACTCATATCCAGCTTCTCATCCACTGTAATCCCCAGGTCCTTTTCTGCAGAACTCCTGCTTAGCCAGTTGGTCCCCAGCCTGTAGCCGTGCATGAGATTCTTTCTTCTTAAGTGCAGAACTCTGCACTTGTCCTTGTTGAACCTCACCAGATTTCTTTTGGCCCAATCCTCCAATTTGTCTAGGTCTCTCTGGACTCTCTCTCTACCCTCCAGCGTACCTACCTATCCCCCCAGTTTAGTGTCATCTGTGAACTTGCTGCAGGTGCAATTTATCCCCTCATCCAGATCATTAATAAAGATCAGGGCCGGCGACAGAAATTTGGGGGCCCCCTACTCTGATCGTTTGGGGGCCCCCCCAGCCCAGCCGGGGGGGGCCCAGCCCAGCCGGCGCTCCCCCCCCCCAGCTGACAGCGGCTGGCGGCAGCGCGAGCCCGGGAGCAGCACGAGCCGCCCTTTCTCCCCCCCCGCCCCGTGCCCTTTCTTTCTCCCCCCCACGCCCTTTCTTTCTCCCCCCCGTGCCACGCCCTTTCTTCCCCTCCCCCCCACCCTTTCTGCACCGGACCCGGCAGGGGAAGCCCTACAGTGCTGCGGAGCCTCCCCGCCCTTGCCCTTTTTGCAGGCGGTGGTGCGCCACTGCCGCCGGCCGGGCTCACTGCTCCTGCCAGGGACACGCGCGCTCGTCCGCTCCGGAGGAGAGCCGCGCCGCCTCCCCGCCCCTTCCCCGCTCTCCAGGCCCGGCGACAAGGGGGGATGACTACGGGTACTGCTGTGTACCGGGCCCCGGACTTAAGGGGCCCCCCTAAAGTCCGGGGCCCAGTACACCTGTACCCGTAGTACCCCCCTGTCACCGGCCCTGATAAAGATGTTGAACAAAACCAGTGCCAGACGCACTCTGCTTGATACCAACTGCCAACTGGACATTGAGCTGTTGATAACTACCCATTGAGCCCGACAATCTAGCCAGCTTTCTATCCACCTTATAGTCCATTCATCCAGTCCATACTTTTATAATTTCCTGGCAAGAATACTGCGGGAGACCGTATCAAAAACTTTGCTAAAGTTAAGATATATCACATCCACCATACATTCATGAGGGCAAAGCTGAGAAAAGCAACCTTTTGAACCAAAGGACTAGGGTTAAAATTGTAAAGCTTTCACCTGCTGTAACACTATTTAATACTGGTCCACCCAATGTTGGTGCACAGTTCCATTTTTTTATGCGAGTGCATTTCAGCTATTCTTAAAATTAAAAATTTCTATACGCTTTGAGGAAACACATTTTTTATTTACTTGTATATGGCCTGAATTAAATACAGATTCACAGATTTTAGTGTACAAATGTACCGTTTTATGAGACAGGGATAAATGATGCATGTAAATCGTGCATCGAAGTCATGAAATGGGCTACAAATGCAATAAAAAATAAGGTATTCGGAAGTTCAACAAATTGGGAGGGCAACCAAGACATTCCTCGCGTGGTGCGTTATTTGGTCTAGGGACAGCCCTGGCTGTGCAGACCCCATTTAAACAAAGCTGACGGTGGAGAAGAATGAGGCTTTGTGCTTCAGACTCAAATGTGGCACAGGAAGCAAGGAGGGCTTATTTCCTGGAGCTTCCTTTATCCCTGGAAATGCTGCTGGGGAGAAGGGAAGGGGGAGCACAGGCTGTGATTTTTTGTTTGTTTGTTTGTGGTACAGCACTGTGACAACACGCTCTAGCCACTGGTATACATTTTGAAGTCTATGGACAAGATCCTGTTATCTGGCCTTTGTGCATCTGGTGAAAGCTCACATAGAGGTAGTGCAAAGGTGTCACTAGGACACCTTATTTCTCCCACTGATCCTGGGGCCTAAGGCCAGTCTCCTAGTATACTCAAGAACAAGGGATCATTCCATCAGCTAGGGATTTGTAGGGCTCCTAACCATGCATCTGTCCCCAGCCATTCCCCCTGCTCCAGGAGCTGATGAAAGTGTGGTGCAGTAAGGGCTGTACTGTGTTGGCTGTGGGAATCCTTCCCTGGCTTTTTAAGCCAGGTTTAAGATTCCAGCAGTACAAGTAGTATTTCTAGGTACAGGATCTAGCCCTATATTTATGAGGAGGAGTGGTAGGGAGTTACTATTTTTAAATGAAAATTTACACCCTACCAGTCACTTCACACTTTTCTAATGTCTGGCAGTGTCCAGGAGACCTTTCTGGTGTTGCTAATTCACCAGTGAGTAACTTCCCAACTGTAACACCTCCTCCCATGAACAGTTTATGTATCATTTTATTTGGAAAGGATTACAATCTCCTTCCTACCATAAGATGGAGAGGTTCATATGTATTTGCATGCTGAGCTGCTAAGTACATACGGCCTCCATAATGCACATCTGAAAACAGGGATAAGAGTTACTGATTCTTCTCATTTTTACTGTTACAGAAAAGAGTTATCTTGAATGAACAGTGTATCTCTTTGCAGATTCAAATAGATGATGGCAGGGAGTGTCGGCTCTCTAGGAGTTGCACACCTGGGAGCCTGATTTCCATTCCAGCTTCTGAAACTGAATTCTTACATGGATTTGAGGAAGCTACATAACTTCCTGATGCATTAGTTTAATACCTGTAAAACCTGCAAAATGGGTAGATTATCTACCTCACAGTGATGCTGTAAAGCTTGATGAGAATAGGTAGGCAGTGTTACTACCTCTTGCAATTTTATTGCGAATGTCATAACATTTTCTGTTTATCATAAAGTCACAGTTCCTGGAATTAATGGACTAAATGAGATTCTCAGCTTTCATTAAAAAAAAAAATCAGCATCTTTCAGCCTTCCTGATTTCAGAGAAAAGCTGAAAAATGTGAGCTCAGTGCAGCCTAAATGCTTAAAAAAACCAGAAAGTAAATGAAAAAATAAGTATTTTTAAATCATAATGTTTAGTCAATTCTAATGATTTTTGAATACTTCGGGTCGGAAAAAAATAGCATTATAGTGATTTTAGTTTTTCTATTCAGAGAATGTTATTGCCATATTTGCACATTCCTCTTTAATACTTATAAGCGTATGTATTTGCACATGCAAGACTGGGGTTTTGCACATGAAAACAGCAGCATTCAGAGCTTGTCAGCACAATGAGGTAGACCTCCTTGAAAATTTGGCCCGATTTATAAATACAGTAGACTCTCGATTATCCAGGATTTGGTTAACCAGGATGTGGATTAACCAGGATGTCAAAAAAAATATGCGTAATTCGCTGGGCTGACTCTGGCTTTGTTGCAGCCCCATGCACACACACACACAAAAAACACCCCACCAGGGCGCAGGGCAGCCAGTGAACCAACACCTCCTCCCCCCGGCACAGGGTGGCTGGTGAACCAACCCCCCTCTCCCCATATTTCCTATGGATGGTGATTATCCAGGATTTTATTAAACAGGATTAATTTTTTTCCTATCATCCCAGATAATCAAGAGTCTACTGTAAATACTTTTGCCATCCACTAAATAATTTTTTAAACAAATTATTTTACATGAAATAGTTTTACCAGCAAACAAACAAAATGCATCTTTAGAAAAAGGGAAGTTCCTCTTTTAATTGCTCACCCTACTTCTATTTTTGTCTAAAAAGTAAGTGCAAAATATTGGCATCAGATGGCTCCCAATTTTCACTGGCCAGCAAAGCCACATCTGCAAGCTCAGTGAGATCAGTAAACAGTGTAGGTTAAGTAACTAGTTACTAACATTTTCCTTGAGCTACAAAAATTTTAAACAAACAACAACAATTGTGATCGTAATAACCTCCCAGAGGTTAACAGCATGCAGGTGGTCAATCTGAATTAAATGCAAAACAGACGGCTGCTAGATTATAAACTGTTGATTCTCCCAGAGATCACAGTTAAATTTGCTTCAGAAATTGGGTCTTCTTTTTCAAAATCCTTAACGAAACAACACATAAATGTCAAAACGACAAAAATAAGGAAGTGTGTCATAGACTAAGCATTTTAATGTCCTTTCTGGCTCACTTTTGCAGGCTGAACTGTCTGTGTTTACCACATTTGATGGCATCAGTACTTAGAGTGGCTGTGTTCATGTTTTTTTAATAGCTGAAATAAATGGAGATGGCCCATCAAGGACTTTTTGATAGCTACCCAAAACTTTGCTGAGGGCTCATATTTTAAACCCTGGTATGCTACATTTTATAGCTCATTTATGATACTATTTTGCTGACCTTGTGAAATAGCTCAGGGTATTGGTAATGAGATATTGAACTGGAAACAGGTTCAAATCCAGATGACTAGTGCCTGAAAAGCATTATTAATATCTTTCCAGTGACCTTAGTAAAATAAGTGGTGCACTCAGACCAGCTCCTGTTAAACATATAGGCATGTCACAAACACCACAAATGGCATTACCTGGACCTGGGGAGTGAGATCTCTGGCATGTAGCGGGAAGACGAGTACATCGGCACTGCCAGTGCCCACTGCACCCATTCTGAAAATAAACACATTTCCAATTTCCAGGGCTGTCACCCTGACACTTTTCCTGAGAATTACATTCACTCAATTTTTACTTATAAATTAGTTTAAGGCATGACAGAGAAAAGCCATTATTGGAACTGAAACAAAACATAGGGAGGAGACATCAAAAAGTCCCATGCCTGGGATAGGCTGCAGTGTGTACGTGTTTGACAGCTTTCAGGGAAGCATCTGTCAAAGCTGAGCACACTTTTGGGTTCTGCGGGATTCACCAGTACCATCAGGCAGCACACACATCTGCAAAACAACACCCTAGACTCCAAGACATGTGGTAGTTGGGTAGTTGGGGAGGTGGGGGTGGGGAAAGAAGATGCAAGACAAACTGCTCAGCGGGGACTGTAACTTGCAGCCTATATGGAAGCAGCCACAAAGGGCTCCATGGAAAAGCACCAGCAGTCCCGAAACCTGACACTGCTCAGAGATTCACATTCAAGTTGAATGTCCGCCAGTAAATAAATACAAATCTGTTGTCAGGGTGTTTCACAATGACTAACTCTTTCAAAGTACTAATACTCATTCCCTGATGAAGCAATATCCCTCAAGGTGCAATCATTTCTAAGTAGCCTACAACGCTGCAAAATCATTCCAGTTCTCATGGGCTGCACCTTATTGTGGAATGAATCACAGGCAGATTCAGTGCCTTAATGCAGCTAATAAGGAGGAGCGGGTTTGCCCTGCAGCCATTGCAGCTACAAAAATGGGTGTGTGGGAAGGTCAAGAATACACAGTATCCAAAAATTCTCCACTAATTATCAAAGCAAATAGATAGAAACAATCACATTAGGATGTTATATCCTTTGACTTAATATCCTGGCACCATTGGTCCACCATTAACAACCAGTGGTTGTTTTATTTTAAATCACCTTCCTTCTTCGGAGCACATATTAGGTTTCCCATTTATGTAAATCAAATTACCTTAACTACAAATAATTTAGCCAGCAAAGGAGAATACATAAATATTTTGGAAAATCAGAGGTCTGAAAAACGTACAGAAAGCAATTTACCTTTTCAAAGCTAAATTGACATGTGGCACAGTGAAGTCCTATTTTTAACTAAGCGCCCATCTATTTTCCTTGTCATTTACATGATGCACATTTCTTAATTTCGGCTGGGTGATCAAAGAGATGAAACCGGAGAGGCTCACCGTTAAAATCAATGGCAGTACTTTGTGCAAGGAACGGAAGGAACATGATTTCGTCCCTCACCTAAAGCGATGGAGCCTTGAATACTTAATGATGCAATGATTCTATTACAAACAGAAACTCTGGCTCCAACGCTAGGCAGGAACATGGAGTGATGTACTACTATGACAGAAAGGAAACATTTTTCAGACTCTTCAGCTTCATTCCACATTACCTGCTAGGGATAGATTATGGACGTTAGGGTCAGAAAGTGTATTTTAGAATACAATGTATAGTGTTTCATAACTTGATTTAAATCAATTATACCATCTCTCACCGGAACATTCATAAGCTTCAAAAATAAAAAATATAAATGGAAACAGCTGCTGTGAATACTCTTTCCCTGGGATGGATTTCACTTGAACTCAATCAACTTTCTCTTTGTAACACGCTGTTGTCATGCTGCACTGGAATGGAGAATATACAGCACTGCAAGAGGTACTGCAAGGTAGCTAAGTTAGGAAAGAAGCAGAAGAATTAAACCCTCTTTTTGCTCTGGCTCACCTGGGTATGAACCCTGTGCGGGGATTAATTAATTCCTTTGGGGGTAGAGAGGGAAACTGAGGTAGTTATTAGTATTCCAACAGAAAATAATAATTTACGATTATTTACGAAATTGCATAATCTTTCTAATTTATTCCATCTTGAAGCCCTGTTGTGCCATACAGCATAGATGTCTACTGCCTTGGATATGAAGACTAATTGGAAGAAGAATGAGACAAGCAACCAGAACTCTAAATTCTTTAATCTCTGCGTATAATTTGTTTGGCATCATTCGGTTTAAAAGATTATTTGTAACTGAATATCACATCTTGATGCCTAGATACCATGATGAGTTGTTTCATAAATTAGAATAAATCAATCGAGTGAAATCTAGGCCCCATTGAAATCAATGGGTGTTTTGCCAGTGATTTTAATGGGGCCAGGATTTCATCCATATAGTTTTCAGCAGTCTATGTAGTCCAGCACTGTGGCTGGTATTTTAGTATGTCTGATTTCCCATGCAGCACTTCAGAAACCATCATCTTGAGATACAATTGTATATTTAACTTTCAGACAAGGTAAGTTAAATATGAAAATAAAGTAACACAGAGGTCCTAGTTTCTTCTGACAAAAGCCAGCTTCAAATTTAATTCACTCTGTGAGGCTATACATAGCCGTCAATCTGAGGGATGGGCAAGCATCAAGGGCAGTACAGAGCTGTAAATTTTACAAGGGTAGCAGATGAACGTTGAATGTACCACATCCAGAATGGAGTTAAGGATGTAATGATAGCCTTTACTCTCAATTTCTCTGCTTTTGTCAATCTAAACCAAACTGAATTTCCTTCCTTTTTCGCTATTTTTACCAAATATATTTTTAAAAGAGGGATCAAAGCAAATGGCTCTCAGCCAACTCTATATTAAACCATGCCAAGGTTCTCCAAGGATTGCCTTGTGATGCATCAAAGTGAGCCATGCCTCGTGTATCTGATGCCTCTCTGACACATCTCAATGCATCCTCTGTTCAGCTTCACACATCCTCGAGGCACTACCACGAGGATGCATGACACAATATACCCTGGGTGCTCCTTCAAAGCTGTTACACTGCCATATGGATATCGGCATTATCAAAACATTATGAAAATAAGCTTGGATACAATTTTCACCTTCACTGCAGAAGGACTGTGCCATTCTCCTGGTGTACAGAGGATGCGGTAGAGCAAGGATCTTAAACTCAAATCACCAGGAAGGCCACATTAGGACTAGTACATTGGCCCCAGGGCCGCACCACTGACACCCCTCCTCCCCCGCACTTAGGGGGGCTTAGCCTAAAGCCTGCTCCTTGCTCTGCCCCGCCCTGCCCAAAGGCCCAGAGCCTTTGACTGTTAATTCCTGTCAGCCCCAGCCAGGAAGCTGTGGGCTAAGAACCACTGTTCCCTCTAAGCTGTGTGCGTGTGTGCATGCACACAGATCCAAAACCCCACGCACGTGGTGAAACACCGTGCACACAAAAATTTGCACAGAAGTAATTTTTTGCAGTGTGGCAAATTGCCGGCACTATTATGATGGGTCCCATGCTTTCTCTTCTTGGGGGGGGGGGGTTTAGGGTGCCATTTCTTGCTCCTGAACAGGGTATTAACTGCCCCACTAGTATCCTAGGGGAGGGGAGTGGAGAGGCAGGGACCTGGGCCCGCCCTCTACTCCGGGTCCCAGCCCAGGGGCCCTGAGGATAGCAGTAAACCACTTGAACTAGCTATTCCGTCCCCTGGGCTACTTCCCTCTCCTACCCTTCAGCTTGTGGGGCTTCCTGCCCTCTCTCTGCACAAGCCAGGTGTCCCTTTATCTATGGTCTGGGACTTAGCTCACCGCAGCACTTCTCCAAAGTCTCCTCTGCTTTCCTCCAAACTGCTCTCTGCTCCCACACCAAACACTCTGTTTCAGCTCCTCCAAACTGCTCTCCGCTCCAACATCAAATCACTCTGCTCCCACTCCTCCAAACTGCTCTCCGCTCGGACATCAAATCACTCTGCTCCCACTCCTTCCAACTGCTCTCTGCTCCAACTCCTTTCAACTGTCTGATTGAAACAGGGGGGGGTTATATTGTGACTGGCTCCGGGTGCCTTCATTGGCTCCAGGTGCTCCAACCAACTTCTAGAAAACTTGCTTCCCTCTACAGGGAATAAGGCTTCCCTCTAACACGCTCCTGCTGCCCTCTGGTCATGCTGTATCACAGCACACATGGCCTGTCAAAAATTTGTGCAGAATAATTTTTTTGCACACTCAGCCTGTCAAAAATTAGAGGGAACATTGCTAAGGACTGCTCAGTTCTCCGTCCACCTGAGGGAGACCGAGAGCTTCAGGCTGTTACTAGGCGGCCCCAGAACTATAGACTGCTTACTGCTCGGGCCCACTAGTAAGACCCGAGTCCAAGTGCTGTTGCCTGATACAGCAAGGTGGAGTAGCCTCCCTTCCCCCTTGAGGGCGGGGGACCAATACAGGCTCACTTTTTTAAAGAAAACTATGTTCTTGCAACTGTGTTGATCCCAGGATAAGTGAGGCAAGGTGGATGAAGTAATAGCTTTTATTGGATCAAAAGCTGGTTCAATGAAAAATATCACCTCACCCAGCTTGTCTCAAACACACACACACACACACTTATTTCTTCTTCTTTAATTAAAGATATGAACATATTCTATCCTAGGTACTTATATGGCCCTTAATTTCATCGTATCTGAGCACCTCACAATATTTTATTCTCACAATGCTTCTGTGAGGTAGGGTGTAACCCCATTTTACAGATGGGGAACTGAGGCAGAGAGAGGCTAGCAGACAGATTTTAGAAGGTATGGCGTCACCTATGGATGTAGACTGATGCTGAGTGGAATTTTCAAAAGCATCAGGGTGCCTAATTTAAATCAAAGTGAGTTAGATGCCAAGTGGGCTTTCAAAAGGCACCTAAATAACTTTTAAAAGAGACTAGTTCTACGCCACACAGGAAATCTGTGACAAAGCATTGACTTGAACCCAGGGTTTCCCATGTTCAAGGCCAGCACCCACTGGGCCAACCTTCCTCTCATTAAGATTAAGTTACTTATTTCACTATTTATATTGTAGAAATGGGTAGCAAAACAGCAAGCTGACCAGAAGTCAGCAAGAATAATATTAAATTTAATTTCAATACTTTGGCACAACCCTTATGTGCAATAAGTGCTTACTTAATGGTCTAAACGGACATAATGACACAGCTTCTTACTGTATATTTAATAAACTAACAAACTGCTCATGTTAATAAATGTAAAGTGACACCACACACAGTATAAACAGGTGACACCATGATTCTGTTTGTGGGGTTAGGATGACCTAATAATTCTCATGTCCTACCAGACCCCAAGGTTTTAGCCTGTGGTGAATTTTAGCTGATGGAGACAGAGAAATCTAACAACAGATTGAGAAAATGTAAACCCAAAGATCCTGCCTATGTAAAAGAAAAATAAGATCAATCTTAACTGCAAAGTCTGGGCAAAAGAAAATGAGCTATGTTCCTGAGCTAAAGGGGTAAAACTGCGGTTGAACTGGTTAATCTCTCTGGCTTAAAAAGACTTAATGACTATGTAGATACCATTCTTACAATGTTCAGGAAAATCACTGACAAATGGATTGAACATAGTTTTGGTCAAGAGCTGGTCACTGCTGTAAGTCCTGACTGATAAATATGAGTTTGTTAAAGATTAACCCTATCTTTGAAGACGAACAGAGCTATTGTTCTTTTGGTCTTGTAAATAACCTTCTTCACAACAACGGAAAGCTGTTCAGCCATAACTGGCCTTCTCCCAATTATGTTGCCTCTATAGAGCCACATTTGTTGAAATTCTCACCTTCACATGGCAGGTGTTTTTAGATGTGAGGCTACATAATGCACAGTGATCCTAATTGTCCTCATTTTCATATCACTATACAAAACACTCTCAAAGTCCTGGCTCCTATATCAATAAAGCAGTGCCATATTAAGGTGTGAATAGGACTCCAAGACACAACTATACAGTTTACAAAGACATTTCTGAAGCATGCCACAGAAGCTGCCTCAGACCTAGCTGCATGGATCCTCCAGCTATCTGTTCCTGCTGTAAGAAGTGTTGCGGTATTGGTTCCATAGCCCAATCCATTTAGAAAATCTCTGAACGGAGAAGGATTCCCATTAGAGTTTTCTCAAAACGCTTCAGCTAACCTTGGAGACTTACTAAGAGTTTGTCCTATCAGCATCTAAATTAGGCAGCCTAACTTCCCTGGGTAAACTGATGTTTTGAGAAGTTGTCTGAGTAGTTAATGAATTTATGGAGATGGACTCCAGGGACCATTGGTTACTAGTCTGTGCCCAGGCAAAATATGCAATATTTCCTATGAATAGCCCTACACACAAGATGTGGAAACATACGACTAAGGTCAAGAGCCCTGAATAAGTGTGGTGAATTTAGGAATGGATAACAGCCACTAACACCAGCACATGGAACCTGTATCTTCAGATGCATCTCTTCAGATTCCTGAAGACTAATACAAAACACAGAACTCTTATTTCTTCAGGATTAGGGGACACTGGGAATAAATCCTTAATCCATTATGACAAAGGACTCCAACCACTCCTAGTTTGATTACAGAAGCACCTCACCTCTTAATAGTTTCTCATGAAATGGAACTCTGAAAAAAGGTGTAGGAAGGGGAAGTTTCTCAATGTCCTCAGATTTACCTAAAGGGCACACAACTGAAGTCTCAGGTGAAGCTAAAGGGACCCTCTCTGATCTTTTGGCTCAAAGGCAAACTCACAAGATGTCTCTGATCTCATATGGAATGGAACACACTAAGATCTAAGCCTCTGCTACAAAGACTCCTGGGAGGTCCATGGAAAATACAGAAAGATAGACTATTATCTTTTCTGCTTTAGCTCCTTCCTCCCCACACTCACATCTAGTTTTGGCAATTAGAAGAAGCTGGAATATTTTTTTAAAAGCAGAGATACTCATTTTTACTAGCTTGAAGTCAGCAAGTATTGGAACCTCAAGAGTAGTTAGATCTTTCAACCTGAGTTCTCTGGGCCTGATTTCTCATTTGAAACAACCTTTCAGCATTCACCTGTCGCAATTAGAGCTGTGCAATTTATTTCTCACCCCTCACCCCATGAAACTGGTGAAATTTTAAAACAAAAACTTTATTGAGGTCGGCATGGCCCCATAGGCCTAGAGACTCACAAATTACATGTCTCAGTTAATCAAAGTGACTCTGCCAACATGATTAGAATACCCACACAAAACCAAGCCAATCAAACACGAGCAGTTAATGGTGAGTGAAACCACAGATCAGACAGCAAATACCACTGCAGTTGTTCATTGTCTCAAAAGATTATCACTGCAGTTGTTCAAACTCTTGTGATGTACAAGAGAGTCTCATGACCCATGGCTATTGTGTTGCTGCAGTTCAACATTATTCCCATGCATATACCGAGGCTCCATCATGCCACATGTATATAACAATGTGCCACGCTTAATAAAATATCTGCAGTAGAGCAAGCACCAAAATAGTCTCACAACAGACATGTAGACCAAGCACTGGACTACATTAGGTTAACAGCTCACTGGGTGACATTCCAAAACATCATCTGCCTTGGCCCCTGAAAGTGACTTTAAAAAAACACACTTTCCAAAAAGATCACAGCTTCCAACATACCAGGAAAACTTCAAGAACAAATTAACATATGACTCACCTCCCTGTGGTTTGTCCAAGGGTTGCATTATCAGTAACACAGAATCCAGTGTTGCAAAAGCAGTTCAAGATGGCCAGTTCATCTGTGCACCATGCTGCTTCAGAAACGTTCTGAACCTTCTGATATATGGCTTCCTTAGAGACGAGGAATAATATCCTTCATGCGGCTTGCAAAAAATCATTGCAGCTGCTCAGGAAAGGCCCATAAAATTCCCCATTTGTTGTGTGAGAAGAGGGCCACCTCTCAGCTTCTCCTAAGGGTTTTCCCCAGTAAATTGTAGCTCAAAGCTGGGGTAAGTAGGGCTGCCATTTTGAAGCCAGAAGAAAAGTCCCCCTACTAATATAACAGTGGCAACTTCCTTAAATAACTAGAAGCAACAAACAACACCAGAAGATCTCTGCACACTGATTTCAGAACTAGAAATATTGCCTACCCTGCACCTTTCCTGCTGTCCTCCTCCCCGGGCCAGCATCTGTTTAGAATGTAGGTTCAGAGCAGCCAGGAATGCTGTAGCTAACACAAAAATCATGATTGACATTCTTGAAGGGAATCATGGAAAATTCCTATCCAGAAGGTTCTGCTTTCTGTTCTTGCCAGAGCTAAAGAAGCTGATGTAGCTTCTGACACTGACGAGTGCCATGTGTAATATCAATTGAAAGAGAGAGGCTACAATGAAATCCTCTGCACATCAATCATGCCATGGAAACAAAGCAGCACATACAGTAAGAGCCCAGACTGAGTTAAAGACAGAAAAGGCAACGCACAGCCTGGCATTAATTTACTCCTAAATATTTGTGCTGGGGTTTGTTTCCTTGTTTATCAGAGTCTTCACAGAGTGAACGTGGGGCGGAGGCAGGAGGGTGCTCCCACATTAAGCTCATTTGACTGACGGCTGGACTGGTGGGTAGGAACATGATGGGAAGGAGCACTGGTAATGTACACAGTTAACATCCTGGAGTAGAAAGGTATTGGCATGTATCAGTGCTACCAAATAGCATTGCTCAAACACATACCATACATCTTTGGATGCACGCCCTTGGATGGAGAACAGACCCATCTCCTCCCACGGCCATGCCCAGTCCTTATTCCATGATTGAAATCAATATTAACTAGCATTATCCCTTTCTAATTATCCAGGATGATTTACATGGAGTTCAGTTTTCACTGGTACATGCTAAAAAGTCTAAAAGGGCTTGCCTTCTGGAGTATAGAGCAGACAAATCAGTCAGGACAGGGAGCCATGGGAGATAGGGCTTGATCCTGAACATTCTGAGTTCAGTCCCGAAAAAAACCCTTAAGCACATATCTAACTTTAAACACATGAGTAGTCCCACTGACTTCAGTGGAGATAAGCATGAGCCTAAGTCCTCTGCTGAATCAGCATCTTGCAGGATTGAGCCCAGGGCAGGAATATCTATGGGAATACCCACGAGCATCACCTTTCCTCTCTCTGCCCACCTGGTGGGGTGTTCTGTGATAGAGCAACTCCTCAGCTCTGGGCAACTGGCTGCAAGAAGTGGCTGCCTTGCAGGCCTTCCAGTGATTTCGGACCAGCATTTGGGCTCTCCCCACTCCTCCCCTCTTTCAAAAGACCAGGTGCCCAAAGAAGGAAAATGGCAGACAACAGTACACCTTTCTTTAGCTCTGGGGAAGGGGAGATAACAAGGTGAGGGGAGCATTATAAATACAAGACAGAGAACACAAAGGCAGCAGGGCCTGGCTGAGGGCCATGGTATATGCCCACTTAACCCTCCATCAAGCTCTTTTTCCTATGGCACACCTAGATTTGTAGAAACCAAAAGAAGCTCATTCTTTCTGACTTCTCTTCTGTTCTGGACTACGACACAAAGAATGTTTAGGCTGGTTGGTGTCTTTGTAGTGTCATAAACCAGCCCAAAATAATTGGATCTCCACCATAAAAAGCGATCGGCTGGAAATATTTTAATTTTAAAAATATCCAAAACGCCAAATAAAATACAGTAGAACCCCAAACAGCTGGTAACAGCACATTTTTCTGTAGTCTCTCCCAACTCAGCATTTGCTTGAAATGCTTTCTATAGAGTTATCCAAACTTTAAGCAGGTTAAAGTGAACTTTTCAATACACCTTTTAAATAAAGGCTTTGTAACATTTACAGTGAAAAATGGAATGTACCTATACACAGAACATAAAACTCTGTACATACAGTATACAAAGCCTTCTACAAATGTTGAGGAAAACCTTTCAACCTTGATTTCACTTAGCCAAAAAGGCACTGAAGTAATGTTAATCCTCTTGTTTACAGTTACACCCATAAAAGAAAGGGAATTCACAGATCAAGATCAAATATAGACACAAAAGGGAGTTATTTAGCAATGTTACGAATGGCACCCTACAATTATGGCAGGTTTTAGAGGTCAGATACTTTTAACAGTTTTTCTTAGCTGAATTGGGACCCATATTTTTTCTGTTTTTGCTTTAAATGTTTCAGGTTAAAGTTGAATAATCATAACAATGACAATGAATAACTGTATTTATCAAGCATTTTGTCAAAATGATTAAGGCTCCATAAAACTATTATAAAAAACAGCAGAATACAATTAAAATATGTAAAAATATAGACCAGCTGAAATGTAACTGCATCCCAGAACACACACATCCCTTGTATATCTCTGTCTTCAGGGTCTTATTTAAAACTGGAGGAGAATGCCCATCCCCAGTGACCCATTCTGCATATCTGACGTGACTATGGCAAATGTATACCCACCCACTGACCTGAGAACTCTGAGCCTGTTGCTACATCCATACAGTCAAACTCTTGCACTTGTAGGGATCTTCATTAACTTCAGAGGGGCTCTGTTGGGGAAAGATGGGCTACCCCCATGCAGGATCAGAGCCTTAAAGTGAACTCCTGGTACCACCAAGAGGTGGCTTGAAGAGGAACATAGAGCCCAGGAAGGACTCAATAAGGCCAACATTTTTTAAAAAGAAAGCGAGGAATACTTGTAGCACCTTAGAGACTAACTAGTTTATTTCAGCATAAGCTTTCGTGAGCTATAGCTCACTTCGTCGGATGCATAGAATGGAACAGAAGTAAGATGCATTTATACACACAGAAAGAAAAAGAAAAGAAAAGAAAAACTGTACATTAGCATACCAATTCTAAGAGCGCTGTTAAATGTAGATGGTCCATTATCACTAGGAGAAAAATACGCCTTTTGAAATGGAGATCTGTTGTCAGTAACTCAGGAAATGCAATTAATTACTGTAATGAGAGAACCAATCTGAACTTCTGTTAAGCCCCTGGTTAATAGTGTCCAATTTGAAAATTAATTCCAGTTCTGCAGTTTCTCACTGGAGTCTGTTTTGGAAGTTTTTCTGTTTCAAAACTGAAACCATCAAATCTTTAATGGAATGGCCAGGAAGATTGAAGTGTTCTCCTACTGTTTTTTGAATCTTATGATTCCTGATGTCAGATTTGTGTCCATTTATTCTTTTGCATAGAGACTGGCCGGTTTGGCCAATGTACATAGCAGAGGGGCATTGCTGGCACATAATGGCATATATCACATTGGTGGATGTGCAGGTGAATGAGCCTCTGAAGGTATGGCTGATGTGATTAGGTCCTATGATGGTGTCAGTTGAATGGATATGAGGACAGAGTTGGCATCGGGCTTTGTTACAAGGATAGGTACAGATTGACAGAGCAAGAAGAGTACCCAGAAGCCACCTACTACAGGACAGACCCAACAAAGACAACAACAGAACACCATTAGCAGTCACCTTCAGCCCCCAACTTAAGCCTCTCTAACGCATCATCAAAGACCTACAACCTGTCCTGAAAGATGATCCCACACTCTCACAGATCTTGGGAGACAGACCAGTCCTCGCTTACAGACAGCCCCCCAACCTGAAACAAATACTCACCAGCAACTGCACACCACACAACAAAAACACTAACCCAGGTACCTATTCTAGAGTATGGCACAGCAAATGGAATCTGAAAACATAAGACCATTTACTGAAGATAAAAGACAGTGAAGGAAGATCTTCAATTACCTAATCCTTTTCCAACTCTCATATGTCATGTCTCAGGAGGACAGCTCCAGGAGACCCTCCAGAAGATAATGGACCTTCATGGATGCCTTTCAAATGCCTTTATAGAATGCTTGTGACCTGGAGTGTATTGACTCAGCTCTCTTACACTTCCTCCCTTTTTAATGATACTCTCACAATGAATCCTGAGGAGACAGAAACTGAGTTCACATAAAACCAAAAGTTGAATTTGTCCTGATTTGGGATTTCCTGTTCTCTACATGGCTGGGAAAGTCTAGAGGGAAAGGACTACTCTCTGTAGATACTAGGCATCTTTTAGTTCACGCCACCACAGTCTACATGGGCAACTGGTTAGAGTGCTCTACAATTTACACCTTTAGTTCACACCGCAGCGCTGTGTAGAGAAGCCTCAAGTGAAAAATGGTTTTGTGCCTTTGTTACTGTACGTAACTTCCATTGGATTAACATCTCTAAGGTATTCCTAACGTGAGGGGTGGGGGAAGATTTAATAAATAGCAGAGGAAAAGCCCTGATGACGTTAACATCAACCACAATAAAACAATAGCTTGAGAGCATGCCAGGTTTCTCACCAGTCTCAAGCTGAATCTTGGCATATAGTTCACTACAGTAAATAAAATATTACAGTAGATGAAAAAGGAAAATAATAAGAAAGATCCCATGAATAATAGAGAGAACTCAAGCACAAGTCCAACCAAATGATGTCAACTATTATTTAATTTTTACTTTGCTCTCACAGAGAAAACACAAGAGAGAAGAGAAGGAGGGGGATGAGGGGAAAAGAGCACGCTAGGAAGAAAGAGGGAAGGATGTCCCAGAAGGGTTTTTGAAAACATAATCTCTATAATATATATTTTAAAAATCCTTTTAACATTATTAATTCCCTTCCCTTAATGTGATAGAGTCAGAAAAATAACCCCTCGCCCACAAAGCTGGAGCAGCACAAATATTTAAATGATACTAGGCCAAAGTCATCCCTAGCCTCCACTGAGTCGAATTACATTTGCAATTGAATTTGGTCCAGTGTGTGTGTGTTTAAGGCAACTTTGACTCCATCTGTTCTTTCCAAAATAAAGTACAAGAGAAACCTTAGCAGCATAAGTCAGACCAAAATTTTAGTGAAGCAATTAAACTATGGATTCAAACTTGGACACTGTGGAAAATGTGTTAGATCTTTCCCTGAAATTTCAGAAAAGGCTAATCAGGGTCATCATGCTAGACGAGTCCATTATCAACCTATACACCGCTACAGAGCCATTTTCAAACATCCCAACCAAGATGTTTAACACCTTCCTTCCTCCCATTTCTCAAAAGCAAATGTGTGCAAAATATGTGGGCCTCAGATCAAAGTCACTTCTACTGAGCCTTGGTTTTGAGGTTCAAGGGATCCATGATTCTCGGCTCACGAAAAGCCAACAAGCCTGGGATGACACTGTTCTCACAGTTGGGCAGCCAGCGAACCCTTACCACCCCAGAGTCACCATCATCCCCTAAAAGCTCAGCCTGGGCATTTTTTGCAAATAGCTGATACTGAATATTCATAAAGTATTCACATATTATTCGTTCTCCAACTGATGCTAGTCTTGTTTGCCCATATATAAATTTTTCCAGCGTGCAACTTTGTGCTTTCCCCCATGCTGCTCTTCACGCATGGGAGGAGCTCCCCATTAATACCCCCAAAGTCACCTCATTGCCCTCCTTAAAACTGTTCTCTTCTACGATGCCCTCAAAAGGCTCAGCAATGGTAAGGCAACTGATGTGTCCCTCCTGGCTGCTGTAGCCACTTGCTCCCACTCATCTTATACTTAGACTGTAAACTCATTGGAGCATGGACACTCTGTTTGTACAGTATCTAGCACAAGGTACTAATCTCTAAGCACTCCCATAGTACAAATAATAATCAGAATGGTGATGGGTCACCTCAGGTTCTTAAGTTGGTGGTCATGACCTATTGAGAGGTCACAGACAGACATCAAGGATCTTCCCATAGTGCTAAAAGGGAAGGTAATCCTGGCCAGGTGATTGAGAGGCCCTGGTATGGAAAAAATTGAGAACCATCAACCTGAGACACTTTGTATTGCCTCTTTTCCTTGACTTGGTGACAAACTTTATAAATTACTTCTGCTTCCATCATAACAACAACTATATTGGGTCAGGCCAATGGTCCAACTATGCCATTATCCTGTCTTTTGACAGAAGCCAGTGCCAGATGCTTCAACAGAACCGGGAAGTTTCTAG
This sequence comes from Sternotherus odoratus, assembly GCA_032164245.1. Taxonomy (NCBI): domain Eukaryota; kingdom Metazoa; phylum Chordata; order Testudines; family Kinosternidae; genus Sternotherus; species Sternotherus odoratus. The sequence goes on from JAVMKO010000003.1 coordinate 157,006,865, forward strand.
TCATCAAGTCCCAGCTTTGGGCACTTGGAGGATCTAGAGCAAGGAGTTGCCTTCCTGACCACCTTGGCCAATAGCTATTGATGGACCCAGCCTCCATGAACTTATTTTGAACCTATTTATACTTTTAGCCTTCAGAACATCACATGGCAATATCAAAACCTGAAGGTCAAGGACAAGGGGAAGAAATTGAGGGAAAGAGTTCTTATATGTGTTCTTATATGTTCTTATATGTAAAGAGTTATATGTGTTCTTATATGTATTCTTTTCTGACTTCTAATTTTCATCCAATCCTTCCCAGACAGCTCTGAGTCTTAAGTAGAACACATACATTTAACCTATTTTGCAGATCCCTTTTTTTGTAATTAGAGTTGGCCAAACACTGCAAAACAGTATTTGCAGGGGCAATTCTTCATAAAATATGCACATATACGAGAGATCGAGTATTCATGTATGAATATGAGTATTTATCATTTGTTATATTGCTCCTCGCAGCAAACATTTAGCCAGTGAAGCTTGCTGCCACAAAATATAATTTAGACCAAGGAACTAGTACGATTCAAAAAAGATTTGGACACTTTTATGGATAACATACTCTCTCTCTGCCCATCACCCCCCAGGCGGGGTATGGGCCACCAACCACAGAGCACTCCATCTCTGTTGTTGGTCTTTCAGTAGCAAGTTGGTTCCCTGCGGGGTGGAGTTGCTAGCCCCATGCCCATGTTAAGCCTACAGCACCTGGTATTCCTAGGAGGTCTCCCATCCAAGTACTAGCTAGGCCTGACCCTGCTTAGCTGCCGAGATCAGACAGGATCGGGCATGTTCAGGGTGGTTTAGCCATATGGATAACATACACTGACATCTAAATGATGGGGGTTTGGAAGAAACTTCCTTAAAGGACAAGATACTTCATAACTGCCTACTTCAAAGTTTCTTGCACCTTCTTCTGAAGCACCTGGTACAAGCCGCTTTTGGACACAGGATACTGGATTAGATGGGCCACTGATCCAGTGAGACACTGCTATGTTCTACAATGTATGTCTCCCAATCAGGGAGCAGCAACAAGTCTCATACTCAATTATGCACCACAAATAGCAAACAGTGCAACTGAACCACCTGCAAACAACTCAGAGATTGTGCAAAATATCTAACAAACAGCTACAAATAGTGAATATCTTTGCAGAGGTCAGACAAATAATTTGCAGACAATCCACAAAGAGGAAAATAGACTCAATTTGGTCACAAAATACAGTTCAAGCAGCCCCAGTTCTGCTACACAACCCCAGAAGTACTGAACCAGAAGAGGACATCTCCTGTGGGAGGTTACAGATTACATACCTTTGGATACAGGTTCATGAAAGCTACTGTGCTGCTGGGTTTGTGGATTTTGTCCTTTCACAGGAAGAAGTACAGTATTTATCATGCCTCCCATCTGCTGCCTTGGTAAATGCTATATTTTATCACCAGGCCTTGGAAATGCAATCATGTGAAAACTGCCATCCTGGTGACTACTTCCTGAGGGTTGTTGGAAGGGGCACAACAGGAAGCAGAAGGGAAAGCAAATCAGCCAGTCTCAACATAAAGAACAGGAGAGGAGCGACAGGCCAATTTCAGTATTGTTAATCTCAAGCATTCAAAATTAATTATTTTGGCTCCCCGAAAACAATGAGAGGTTTATATATCAGGAGAATTTTAAAAATAATGTTTAGGTTCTTTTTAGGGTTGTTGATTAATCACGATTAACTCAAAAAAATGAATGATTAAAAAATTAATCATGACTAATCACAGTTTTAACTGAACTGTTAAACAAAAGATTACCAATTTAAATTTATTAAATATTTTAGATATTTTTCTATATTTTCATATATATCATATTCTTCATTTCAATTGAAATCAAAGTGTATATTATATTTGATTATAAATATTTGTAAAATGATAAAAAATCATATTTTTCAATTCACTTCATACAAGTACTGCAGTGCAATGTCTGTCATGAAAGTGCAACTTACAAATGTAGATTTTTGATGCACTCAAAAACAAAACAATGTAAAACCTTAGAGCCTACAAGTCCACTCAGTCCTATTTCTTGTTCTGCCAATTGCTAAGGCAAACAAGTTTGTTTACATTTACAGGAGATAATACTGCCTTTTTCTTATTTACAATGTCACCAGAAAACAAGAACAGGTATTTGCATGGCCCTTTTGTCGCCGGCATTGCAAGGTATTTACACGCCAGACATGCTAAACATTCGTATGCCCCTTCATGCTCTGGCGACAGTTCCAGGAGGACATGCATCCATGCTGATGACATTCATTTAACACATTAATTAAATTTGTGACTAAACTCCTCAGAGAAAAACTGTATGTCCCCTTCTCTGTTTTACCTGCATTCTGCCATATCTTTCATGTTATAGTAGTCTTGGATGATGACCCAGCACATGTTAGTTTTAAGAACACTTTCACTGCAGATTTGACAAAACACAAAGAAAGTACCAATGTGAGATGTCTAAAGATCACTACAATGCAAGGTTTAAGAATCTGAAGTGTCTTCCAAAATCAGAGGGACGAGGTGTGAAGCATGTTTTCAAAAATCTTAAAAGAGCAATGTTTCGATGCGGAAACTACAGAACCCGAACCACCAAAAAAGTTGGCATCTGACTCAGATAACGAAAATGAGCATGTGTCGGTCCGCACTGCTTTGGACTGTTATTGAGCAGAACCCGTCATGGCCCCTGGAATGGTGGGAGAGGCCTGAAGGGACATAGGAATCTTTACCACATCTGGCATGTAAATATCTTGCGATGCCGGCTACAACAGTGCTATCAGAACTCCTGTTTTCACTTTCTGGTGACAAGAAGTGGGCAGCATTATCTCTGCAAATGTAAACAAACTTGTTTGTCTGAGTGACTGGATTAACAAGAAGTAGAACTGAGTGGACTTGCAGGCTGTAAAATGTTACACTGTTTTATCTTTAAATGCAGTTTTTTATACATAATTCTACATTTGTAAGTTCAGCTTTCATGATAAAGAGATTGCACTACAGTACTTGTATGAGGTGAATTGAAAAATACTATTTTTTTACAGTGCAAATACTTGTAATCAAAAACAAAGTGAGCACTGTATACTTTGTATTCTGTGTTGTAATTGAAATAAATAGATTTGAAAATATAGAAAACATCCAAAAAGATTTAAATAAATGCTATTCTATTATGGTTTAACGGTACCATTAATCACAATTAATTTTTTGAATCACGCAATTAATTGTTATTAATTGTTAAATCGCTTGACAGCCCTAGTTCTTTTTATTTCTCTTCTGGTATTGTGGCCTTTCAGGTTCACATTTTCAAGCATTTATCTGCAGCCATGAGGGCTATATGCTTCCTTTTAAAAAAAATAAAATGGGAGTTTATCACCTAATCACATAAATCCAGGAGCTGGAACATTAAGAAAAGCACCAAAAACAACAATAGTTGGCAATCTCTGAAGAGATGCTGCAGGTGAGAGATGAGAAATGAGAGATCGATGACTAAGCTTCTAGCAAAAAATAACAGAAGCTCTTAGGAGAGTTGAATGTGCAGATGAGTGTTGGGAGAGAAATTATACCATTTGAGGGCGGGAAGGTGGACCCCGAAAGGTTCTGAGAAGCATGCGGACTTTTGGATATTCAACCAAACTGAACCTGATACTTCGGTGGTTCATTTGCCCCTTCTAAATGTTCAAGTGACTGAACATATTACCATGAAATTAAGTAAAATGCTGTAGTTTTTTCTTAAGCCTAGAACAGACTGGGAGCTATTAATTCATTTAAATTCAAAAGCAATTTTTGTTTTGACCCTACCTGCAATCATTTTGTGTTTTGATTTAATAGCACGGCCAACCTTTTATATATTTGGCAAATACACCATTTGAAATTTGCTTTGTGTGGATATTTGTGCATTCAAACTTAACATTTTATTTCCATAAATATTCATAATGGTAAAATGCATGTGCTCAAATGTTCATGGAAATACATTTTAAGCCTGGATACCATCATATCCATTTCAAATTTAATATTTGCTTTTAAAATTCTCAGATTGCAATGTTGGTTAGTTTCATTAGTTATCCGATTAGAGAACAAAAACTGTACTATGTGGCTTACAAAACTAACCAATAAAAATTAGAGATTTCAAATTGTGAACTTTCACAACCACATGTTCATGAACAATCTGCAATCCATGAATTATTCATTGAAGAAATTTGTAAATAACATCATATAACAAACAAATGTAAGAGAATTCCACAAGCTCTGCAAACAATTTGTTGGATAAATTATTCATTGTGAATTAACTGTTCACTCAAAACTAGTCTCCTGCACTTTTGGTTAATCACTATGGAGATTACACTATGCCTAATTTTATTGTCATGGTGTAAATGAAAATGAGTCAGTAAGTATAATTTTATTAGACATTGTCAAGCACAGGACAGAAAGAGACTGAGGTCATTTAAACTGCAATCTAATCTAAATAGTTTTACAATAAAGAGAAAGATGGGGAATTTCAGAGGCAAAGTGATGTGGAAAATGGATTCCCTTCCAGACAGGGATGAAGAAGACATTTCAGGTACAGTTATTTTTTTCTTTCCTCAGAATATGTCTGCAACCACTCTCCCTAGCTCCTATTGTCATCATGAAGTTCACAATGATCTGTTTCTCCTGAAGACGTTTTTGAAGGCTGCTCCAGAACACATCTAGGCCAAGAGATGGTAACCATATCACAATGAATTTGACGGCATGCTCCCAATGTATGTATGGCCCTCATCACCACTGCATCTAAGCACCTTACAATCATTAGTACATTTTATCCTCACAACCCCCCGCCTCCCCGTGATGGGGAACTGAGGCACAGAGTAGATTAGGGGATTTCCGAAAGTCACACAGAGAGTTCTTGGCTGAGCTGGGAAATGAATGCAGGTGTTTTGACTCCCAGTTCACTGCTGTATCCAGTAGACAAGGGAGGAAGGAGAGCCCATTAGTAGAGCCCTAGCCTGAACCTTGAAGACCAAAGATACTGCAAAGAATGACCTTGAGCAGATCACTGAAGACTACCTGGCTCTGGGAAGAAGGATAAAAAAAGAGTTTGGGGCAGAAGTCTCATCCATCCTCCTTGTTGAAGGAAAAGGGACTGTTGAATCATGGAAGTAACTGCATAGCTACACAGATGGTATTGGCAAGAGCGCTTTGGCTTCTTTGACAGTGATCTGATGTTCCAGGAAAGAGGATTACTGTGCTGGAATGGGCTCCATCATTCAAATACTGGGAAAAACATCTTTGGACATCGTCTGGCTAGCCTGATAAGGACAGCTTTAAACTAGGTCCATTGGGGGATGGAGGCAAAAATCATCAAATGTAGATCTAAGCTCAACTAATGAAGACAAGGGGAAGGGGCTAATTTCTGGAGAAGGGTGAGAAACCACAACTGCATTAAAAGAGCAAAAAAGAAAAGCAACAGGGCAGTCTGCAAAATATCTTTGATGCTTTTTACAAATGTATGGGGAACAAGCAGGGTGAACTGTAAACCACGGAATATGAAGAAAATTATAACTTGACTGGTATCACAGAGACTTGATGGGACAACTGCCATGACTGGAGTACCAGCACTGAGGGATATAGTTTGTTCCGAAAAGAGGGAACAAACGCCTTGGGAGGTGTTGGAAGCTTCTTCACTGGAGGTTATCAAAAGGAGGCTGGATAGCCATCTGGCCTGGATGGTTAGACACAAAAATCCTGCATTTTGGCAGGGGATTATACCAGATAACCCCTGCAAGCCCTTCTAACCCTATGATTCTATGACCTGAGTTCAATTTTCTGCTCCGCCACAGACTCGTGTGACCTAGGGCAAGTCATTTAGTCTCTGTAGCTCAGTTCCTCATTTGAGAAATAAAAATAACAACCTCCATGGGGTGTTCTAAGGAGAAATGTACAAAAGACTGAGAGACTTGGACACTATTGTGACAGAGGCCATATCAGTACATTAGATAGACCATCCTATGTTGTGAAAAGTAGCAAGCTCAGTGCTGATGCAACGTGCTCAGATCCCCAATGATGAGCCATTCACTTAAAAAGTCGCCATCAACTGCAATATAGCATTTCTCTCCAATAGTTTTGTACCTCCTACACTTCCAGGGAAAATTTAGGATTATTATAAATGCAAGAAATTAGCCAAAAAAAACACATAATATTTTATTTTATCAGCTGGTGCATTTGACAGCAATGTGTGAATATTTACCGTATTTTTCGCCATATAAGACGCTCCGGCGTATAAGACGACCCCCGAGTTTTTAAGTAAAAAAGCCGGATTACACAAAAAAAAAAAAAAAAAACCACTACCACACACAAAAAGCGCCTCGCTCTCCCGTCCCCGCCGCGCGGGCGGGCTGCTGGGAGCGCGCCGCTCTCCCGTCCCCGCCGCGCGGGCGGGCTGCTGGGAGCGCGCCGCTCTCCCGTCCCCGCCGCGCGGGCGGGCTGCTGGGAGCGCGCCGCTCTCCCGTCCCCGCCGCGCGGGCGGGCTGCTGGGAGCGCGCCGCTCTCCCGTCCCCGCCGCGCGGGCGGGCTGCTGGGAGCGCGCCGCTCTCCCGTCCCCGCCGCGCGGGCGGGCTGCTGGGAGCGCGCCGCTCTCCCGTCCCCGCCGCGCGGGCGGGCTGCTGGGAGCGCGCCGCTCTCCCGTCCCCGCCGCGCGGGCGGGCTGCTGGGAGCGCGCCGCTCTCCCGTCCCCGCCGCGCGGGCGGGCTGCTGGGAGCGCGCCGCTCTCCCGTCCCCGCTGCGCGGGCGGGCGCTCCCAGGGGCCCCGGGGCCCGAGCTGCTCCCGTTCCCCGCCGGCCCCGAACACATGCGGGTGGGCTCGGGGGGGAAGTGCCGCCCCGCCCGCCGGGCCACCTGCAGCCGCCCCAGCTCCAGCTGCCCGGTGCTCAGGGTCCAGGGTTCATATATTCGGCGTATAAGACACCCCCCCTAATTTTGAGAATATTTTTGGGGGTTAAAAAGGCGTCTTATACGCCGAAATATACGGTAGTTTTAGTTTTCCCAATACTGGCAGTTTCTTGGGGAAAAAAACATTAATAAAAATTAATAGGGGAGTAAACACCTAGTAAAAATTTGTATAAAATATTTTGTAAAAAATTCAGTACATGCTTTTTAAGAGTGTACTACCAGAAAGTAGGTTATTGTTATTTTTTTTTCCAAAAGACAAAGTAAATTTAAAATTTCAAGTTGATGGTGTCCTTTTAAATTCAATTTAAGTAAGAAGAAGGAGGTGGAGTTTAATTATTAGGAGGGAAAAACTTCAATTTAGCAGTAGCATATTATCTAACATCTTACATCTAGGAATGGGCAGATGTTGAGGTTATACAAACTGTTCTAACTATTTTTCGTGTAACCCTTCTGCCCATCAGAGTTGGCAGCAACAAGGGCCAGGTTCAGTATCCAGGGGTTCCATTCTAACGACACAATACAAAACCGGCTCGAGCCCCCACCCAGTGACCTGGGACAATCATATATCACCCTTCTGGGTGCCTATAAGAGGCAATACTTCCCCTCTCGCAAGCACAGAGTCTGAGTGTACCAAAACACTTTTAATAACAGAGAGAAACAATGTGGCATTATATTGGATAAACACCACAACCAGGATTCACAAACCAAACCATGAACCAGCATTCCTCACCCCAGCAAGTTGGGCTGTGTCCTCTCCTTTAGGTTCAGGAGTCCCACAACCCAAAAATCACCCAAAGTCCCACAAGTCCAACAGCCCCAAAGTCTCTGGAGTCCCTGGTCCAAAGTTACTCTGCAGAGTCTTACCTCCCAGGCTGGGTGGAAATGGAGGGCAGAGTGAGGGGTACCTTACGAGGTCTGAGGCTGACTGCCCTGTCTCTCCGTGGGGTGGTGCTGCTGCTCTACTTGCTGTGCTGCTCCACCAGCTGTCCCATGAACTGCTCTGCTGGTTGCCCCGCTAGCTGCTCTGCTAGCCGACACAGGAACTGCTCTGCCAGCCGCTCAACTCTGCAAGCCGTCTCACGAACAGCTCTGCTGGTTGCTCACAGGAACTGCTGTGCTTAGGGGCCCCCCACTTAAGATAATGCTCAGTGATTTTTCAGCTCTTAAGTGATTTCAGCTCATAGTAGGGGGGCCTTAGCACAGATGCACCACAGGACCCAAAGTGACTTCAGCTCAGAAGGCTGAAGTTAGACTCCTAATGGAAGCAAAAGTCAGCTCTAACATTCCACAGGGGAGAGAGACAGGGTGCAATAGGCTTGTGTAGGGCCCTTAGACAAGGCCCTCACTACAAGGTACAGAAGCCTGTCCACTACCTCTCTCCATTCAGTGGGTTTTGGAACCCCTGTCCCTTGGCTAGTGAGTGCTACCTAGATGATGGTGAGTCCCTCCAGCACGCCAAAAGCCAAATACTTGTCCCAATCCCTCATTCACATAAACAGGTTAATCAACACTTTATCATTCTTGCCCCAATACCAGAGAAATTGGGGGTCCCACAGTAGCCAAAGTGACCATTTGGGCTGTTAGAGCGCAGGCTAGGTGCGGTGGGTGTGTCTATGCAAATAAGATCAGTTATTTTCCAAAACTCACTGCAATTCCTCACCAGATGTCAGGGTGGAGCTCATCCTGACACTGCTTACATTCGAATTCACAGGCTACTCAAAGTAGTTTGAATTCGCAGACAATATTTTCCTCTAATTCAAACCCATACACTTGTTATTCTCCGAAGGGTGATACAATTTAACATTATTTCTAACTATATAGAAGCTTGTGTGATATATTACGGCAAGAAGAACCATCCAAACGCTAGGGTGACGTGCAGGCTAGAGTGGTCTAAAAGTGGCATATATTTTTATTAAAAGTTTCTCTTTCACTTCTCTGCTTCTTTATTCAGTGACTCTGCCCATTCTCTGCCCATTTTACACCAGCATTTTTGTTCTTATTTCCTTCCCAATCTCTTACAAGCAGAGTCTGAACCCAGTAACATTCATGTCTGAGTCAAACTTTCCAACAGGCAGTATTTGCCTGGTTTAGAAATTTGGCACAAAGACATTTATCTATTGCTAGTTATTCCAGTAGAAGCAAACTACATCCACATTGCTCATTTCATTTAACAAGAAGCACTTTTCATCAGGTATATACACTACAAAGCTCTTAATGAAAACTGGCATTTTTGGAAATGCTGAAGGAAGCCACTATGCTTAACAGTGACATTTGTGACACCCACAAAATGTAGAAACCAGTGTAAGAACCAGTTTCCATCTTTCTTTAATACTATTCTAGAAATTGGAGGAAGGATTTTAATAATGATTATAATGCATTATTTATTGAACACAACAACGGGCCTGGCGGTGTACAAAACATAGCAGGGGCTTACATTACAAATTAGACAGTCATACGGTTTAGACACTAAATAACATTAAGCCAGAATAAACATTTAATACACTAACATTTTAACAGATAATATATGGACATGAACACAGCTATATAAAAATAAATTCATACTGCTGGTAATAACAAAAAGACTTTTGGAGCTCAGCTGCAGTCAAGCATGCGATGGCAAAACAGTTTTCTTGCTTAAAAAAGTGTCTAATTTTCAAAAGAAAAGGACAAGATGAGGATCAGAAATAGCAGGATTTTTAAGATGGGGCCAAAGAAAATGCCTTTTTACAAATATGTCTGATGCTATTCCCTACCTTCTACTCTGGAGGTCTCTGGTTCATTAGTAGACTAATGGGGACCCACAACATCCTTTCTTTTGATGAATCATTTGTACCACAGCTCTGGGCAGCCATTCCAATTTACTTTGATATTTAGGTTCACGGACAGTGAAGTAGCCACTGCAGCTGAGAGTTGAGGTACACATATTGTAATTCCTTGCAGAGTACCAAGCAGAAGGCAACTTCTCCAGCCAAGAAAGGATCTGAGAGCCCATAAAAATACAAGATAGGATGTGATGGTGATGGAAAGAGACGCAAGAGTGAGCTCCCTTTCAGTGTTTTTTTTTTCCCCTCATGAGGCCTACAAAGCCTGTCAGGCCTGGACCTCATACAGGGGCCAATCCTGAGCAATTACTTCAGGGAAGTGGTAACATACAGCTGCTTAACACAGACTACATTAGCCCAATGACTAAAGGAGCCTCTGTGGGCCCTTCCATGATGGGTTTTGAAAAAAAGTGTGGAGAATAGATTCACCCACATCTTGCTCCCTCTTCACCTACTGCTCATTGCCAGGCTGAGAGCTCCTGCAGAATGGAATTCTGCAATATGCAAGAAGGTACACATAGATGTCCCAGCCCAGTCCTCAAATTTAGTTCCCTACCTTTTGCAGGGGATGCAAACTCTTTATCACAACTTTATCGATTGGGTGTTCCCAACGTAAAGTCAATGTTTAAGCCCATATGGCTGAAGAGAAAACCTGAAAACCTGACCCAAGTGTATCCTAATGGTTCAAAACCAGAAAGCAAATAAAAGGACTGCAATTTTTAGTGTCATGTTTTTAAGCCAATCTCATGATTTTTGAATACTTGGAGTTGACAATATTACTTTTCCTGTAGCGTCGTCGTCCCCACTCCAGTACGTATGAATTATTGCCATACTCTAAATTTTAAGAAAAATTTGTCCAATAAAATTTTTCCGTTCAAACACAAGATGTACACACAAGCTTACTGATGTACAAGAATTTAGAACCTTAAATGCTGCAATCAAATCCTATTGCCAACAAAAAAGTGTGCTTGACCCAGCTAGACAAATGATAGCTAAACCCACAAATATCTAAATTAGCTTTAGTAAATACAGTATAGTTAAAGAAAGGACAGCTGTAAATATAGTATGGTGACAAAAGTACTAAAAGAAAGACTGTTGCAGATTAACAATATTTTGTCTTTAGAATATATGAGTCCATTAATGAATTTTCAATAAGGTTTTAAAAAAAAGTTACATTAGACCAGATTCTGATCTTATTCTCTTTAGTGTAAATCTGGAATAACCCCACTAAAGTCAATGGGAGTACTCAGGATTTATGCTAGTACAACAGCAATCAGAATATGACCCACTGAGTGTTTTTTTTTCCTGGTCTGTTTTGGTTTTCTTTTGTTTATATGCATGAACAGTTTAATCAGTAATCATGTGTGAATGAGTAGACAAAATGATACCTTCCAACACTGAAGGGCATCTAGCAAACAATCACACATGATAGAATCGGTATGGTTCTCCTTTACACAATGCAAATAGATAAATAACTTAGGAAATTACATATAAAAACTACCTTAAAGGAATGAAATGTGTAAAATAAGTTAAGAAATTGCAGAATTATTTACTCATGTAACTTTAATTTACCCCACCCACCCACCTTGTGAGTATGCACTACAGTCGCATTTAATTAAATGACCACATACTCTCTACCCTTGACCTCTTCCCCAGAACCTGTGCCTCACTCAGACCTTGATCTTACAAATGCTGCAGATCCATACTCGCTTCAATGAGCAATGAATCAGGCACTCAGTGTGCAGGCTAGATGGAGAATGAGGTAGGGTTGTGTAGTGAATGAGCTTGGCATGTGGAGGACCGCTGTCTCATCTCACAGCAAAATCTCCTCAACTGTGTGGTTTTCCTGAAACACAAAATCCAGAGGTGGCTCTGATCCAAGTTCTTCTTATCCCAACCCTCCCCAAAAGGGGTTAGGTAAAAGGTTTTGGTTTCCTTCCATCTCTCACAGTAGCAAGCAGGCAGAAACTCTAAATCTACACCCATCACAGATGATTTGTGATTTTAGCCATTGCATCAGGCTGGGTCTTATATGATTCTTAGATTAAGTATTGTTGTATCATTTCCATTCCTTATTTGGTTGTCACTTCACAATAGTGTGAAGTGCCATTTCAAACTGTTCTCCTATTCACCAGGGTGCTTCGAAGTTCCATTTTTAATCTGGAAATGCCTTGAGTTTTCACCAGCCCACTGCCCCTTTTTATTGTCATCTTCTTTAATTCTGCTCAATAAAACTAGCTTTTGGCATATTAAAGCTTAATTTGTTTAAGAACAAACAGTTGGAGGCCTGCGTCTTGAGGACCAGAGTGACAGATCACACAATGAGACCAAAGACTTTTGGGGCTGAAGATTTGGCAGGTTTCTGTCTCGGTGGAGATACAAGTGTGTTCAGAGCTCATTGTCACGTTTCCAAAAGGCATTACACAGAGCTCCAAGGTGGTGCTGTTTACCAATACCATGATCTCTCCCCAGATGCAGTTGCTACTGCAGCTAATTAAGAGAACAATTAAGACTAAGGCAATCAGTCAAGAACACAGATCTGAGTCATTTTCTCCACTCTCCGATGCTGTGCTGGCTCCCGGAGGGCTAAACCTTATTCACTCATTCAGAAAATGACAGGAAGAAGCTATTAAATATCTGAAAACCATAAAAATGCAATCATACTGTTCTTGAGCTAAGCCACTCACTAGAGACCAATGCTAGGCAACTTAAGAATCTTGCTGGCCCCCAGAATTCACATACTTACAAATAAGAAAATTAATCAAAAGGCAGTTCCGATCAAAATTTAATTAAATAGAAAAGGATTGTGGAGGACTTCCTGAGATTTCTCTATTTTATGTTTATGACTGATCAATATTATGTGTATCAGTTCAATGTATGACAAATTCCACTGGGCATCTTTAAAGAGGAAGTAACAGATTAAATATTGAGCTAAACAATTTAATCTCTGCTTTAAAAGGTTTTCAGATATTTGTAAAGGTAAATCCTATTAGAGTATGAAACTCTCCATGAGATGGGGCTGTAGACTCGTCTTGCAAGGATTTGTAAACACAGGAGCCAGCCCTACATTAAATATAAATTTCCTTCTTTTGTACAGCTCTTCGTGAGGAACCAGAAAAACATTTATGCCTTGAAAACAAAGAGAAAGTGCTTCTGAAACAGATTTAAATACATCTCCAGGTAAGAAGGGTGTATGTGTTAGAACCAGTGAAAACAATTAGAACCCACATATATGTCAATTCCATCAAGGACATCCTCAAAGGAAAAATCAACAAGACTACACGGACAAATATCTTCAGTTCAACAGTGCTGCCAGCCATGTTGTGTGGCAGTGAAATGTGGATACTGACAAAGAGAGGAGAGCAGCGGCTGTCGGTAGCTGAAAGGGCAATGGAACGAGCTATATTGGGAATCTCCCTTCTGGATCGCCTCCCAAACGAAATGATCAGAGAATGCAGTGGTGTGAAAGATATTGTTGTGGAAAGCAGACATAAGATGCAATGGGCGGACCACATGGCACGGTTCATGGACATCAGGTGGACCGCAGTCATTGCCGAGTGGTACCTGTGAGAACAGAAAAGACCACTTGGCCGGCCTCCAAGAAGATGGGAAGGCGACACTGTTAAAGAAGAAAGGCAAGAGCATGAGAAGAATGGCGGACATGTGATCAGCACAGTCTTAACGACAGCTGAAGACCGATCGATCTAGGTGATCCAGGTGAAGCTCATAAACAAATATAGTCAATAAGAGTGAGCCGCAGAATTGGGGTGCACATGAAGATTAGGAGTTCAACAGTACTGCAGCACCACCCCACTGGGGAAACCAGAGCTCTGCAGCACCTCCGAGCTCCCATTCTCTGCAAGACTACAGCTGCGCCATAGCTGACATCCACAACCGAACCTCACAAGAGCAGCCTACAATTTCGGGTGAAAAGTCTAATGTTGCACGAGCACCCTGAATGCAATGTAAAATCTGCGTATTTATATTCCCTCACAAAGAACTGGGTGGTTAACTTGCAGTTCAGGTTGCTCACGTGAATCTCTCAAAGTAGTGGCGACAAATAAAGAAAAGCATCAGTGAAGCCAAAACTAACATCCCCTTCTTACCATCTAACCCCCTAACCACATGTACAGTCTTCTCAATTCCTAAACACCCCCCCCCTTTTGGCCCACACCCACAGCTCACATTTCCATCTCCAGAGCGGGTTTTATTTATTATTTATAGGCAATTTGAAATTGACAAATTTGTCAACATTTCTCAATTCTTGAGAAAAAGAAATAAAATGTAAGAGTAGTTTTCATTTTTACCATATTTCAATCAGTTCTACCTACTTCGTGCTTGAGCAAGACGAAGAGTTTACTGACAGAGCTGCTTTTGCTGATCAAGTCTATGATTTCTAGTGAAAATATTCTTTTGTCGGAATAAAGGGGGCGTGTCCAGGGTGATTGTGAAGAACTAGAAGTGTGTGTTGTGGAAGGCTGAGCAGCATTACGGACTGGAAATACATAGCAGCATTGGCAAGTTTTAACATACAGCAAGTAGGCTCTGACAAATAAGGAGAATATCCTGTTATAAAAGTGGCTCATGAGACGGAAAGTTCCATGTAAGCAATGTTGAGATTACAGCGACTGTGGTTTATTAAACAAAAATAAATGAGGATGTCAGGGCTAAATTTCCAAATGGCGGGAGTTTTAATTGTTTTCTGGAAAACACTGAATAACTACCGCCCCTGCCCTACACCAGCTCTATGCAGCCAGACCTCTGTGTCACATTGATTTTACAAGGATCAGCTTGCAGAATCATGGCTTGCTTTAGAAAAAAATACTCAAGGAAAACTCATTTGTCTTTTGAATGACAATCACGTTACATTACAATTTATTGACAGTGCCATAGTGTGAAGCAGAGGGATTTTAGTTCTGCTTTAAGTGAAAAGTTCAATACAGCCATTATGTAGTCAGTACTGAGGCCTCCGTAATCTAGGTATGTCTAACAGTTTGGAAAAGGTCTGAACACACACACACACACACACACCCCTGATCTACGTATTATGGATTTGTGTTGCTGAAAAAGAATAATGCCCACATCAACACAGACTGAGAAAGATGCTATTCCCAGCAATTTGTGAGCTATGACTCTGGCCAAAACCAATGTCACAGCTGACCTGTCCTTCTCTAGGAAGGCCATCATTTCAGCACCTTCTTCCAATGGGTTCATTTCCAGACAGAACATTTTTTTTCATTTGTTGTCACAGGACGGAATGAATCCATTGACTAATAACTTTCCATTTTGTGCTCCATCAACCTTATTTACAGAGATAATTTGATGCTGAGAAATTGAATGGCCAGGCATCATTCTGATCGGGGCCTTTTATGTACGCTTTATTTCTAAATCTGTCCAGATGGGGAAGGGCGGAAAGTGAACGGGGGAGGATGTGTGCATACCTGTGTGTACTCTAAGCAGTATTTGAAGTCTGCAAACATGGTGCATTTAAGGAAATCAGTCATACCTGTGTTATATTTTGTACCACAGTAAATAAATTCCTTGTAAAAAATAAATGTAGTCTTCAAAATCTGTCTTTTTAAAAGCTCCCCAGCACCCCTAAATCTGTACTCCAATATGGTAATGTGCTTGATACAGTAAAGTAAGAGGTAAATTTAACTCCAGGGCTGTACCGTCCCATTTAAGTCAAATGGGCCAAATTCTGTTCTGGAAGCTGTCCATATGAAAGCAGCGTGGCTGCATGTAGGCTCAGGGATCTCACCACAGAAGGTGAAAATTGGCAACCACTCCATTGAAGCCATTAAAGAAATTAGGCTTACTGTGAATTTGGACCAGTGTAACTGAGGACAGGATCTGACCAGCTGACCTCTGGGGTTCCATGGGATGCAAGTTAGTGCTAAGTTAGGCCCATTACACTATTAATATTATTATATCAAAGTGCACTAGTGCAGGTGTAGAGCAGCCTCTTCATATTTCCACCATGAACTTTCCTTCCTAAGGGGCTCAAAGAGAACTAATAAACAATTGCTCAGAGTTTAAACATGGGTATAGATGGGCTTCATTAAGTTACCAGGTGACAAAGGATACTTATGCCATTGTACAGTTTTAAAAATGAGGAACAGAAGAAAGTTGTGGCAGATGTTTTTCCCCCCATTTACCTACTTCAAAAATATTTTGATACTTTTTAAAGATTCCCTGCCTCTTCCCACTCCCTCCCGCGGATATTGCTTCATAACCTAGGGCATGTCTTCACTACGACTTAACGTCGACTTTAGCGACGTTAAGTCGAAATAAACATGTACCCATCTTCACATCCATGCCATTAAAGTCGATTTAAAGGGCCCTCAAATCGACTTTTGTACTCCTCCAAAACGAGAGGAGTAGCGCTGAAATCGACCTATCTAGGTCGATTGCGGACTAGTGAAGCGGCATGGGACTTTAAGCCTCCGACCTCCGAGCAGCTCCGCAGACCCCCCCCCCCCGCCCGCCCGAGCAGCCCCGCGCTGGCTCCCCCCGCCCGAACAGCTCCACGGACCCCCCCCCCCCCGCCCACCCGAGCAGGGGTTCGCGGGGCTGCTCGGGCGGGCGGGGGGGTTCGCGGGGCTGCTTGGGCAGGCGGGGGGGTCCGGCGTGGGGCTGCTTGGGAAGGCGGGGGGGTCCGCAGGGCTGCTTGGGCGGGCGGGGGGGTCCGGAGCGGGGCTGCTCGGGCGGGCGGGGGGGTTTGCGGGGCTGCTCGGGCGGGCGGGGGGGTTTGCGGGGCTGCTCGGGCGGGCGGGGGGGTCCGGCGCGGGGCTGCTCGGGCGGGCGGGGGGGTCCGGCGCGGGGCTGCTCGGGCGGGCGGGGGGGTCCGGCGCGGGGCTGCTCGGGCGGGCGGGGGGGTCCGGCGCGGGGCTGCTTGGGCGGGGGGAGCCTGCGCGGGGCTGCTCGGGCAGGCGGGGGGGGGGGGGGGTCCAGCACTCCCGGCACTGTGGGCTACCTACCCACAGTGCAATGCGGGCTACCTACCCACAGTGCAATGCGGGCTATGTCGACCCTTGCAAAAGTTGAAGGACAGACACTGTCGACCTGCTGTCCTTTGTAGGGACACACTGATTCGATTTTCTAAAGTAGACTTTAGAAAATTGAATTAAAGGAAATCGACCTACTGCTGTAGTGAAGACATACCCCTAGTAGTGCATCGGGGAGTATGGACGGAGAGATGGATATAAAAACACGACTGAGTCATTTCATTTAGAAAGGCAATTACTCTACATGTTCTTTTGCAAGAATAGAAAGTGTCATTGGGATTTTTAGCACAATTTTGCTAGCACACAAAGGCACTATTCTTCCTGGAATGGTGAGGATAAAAGGGAAGTTTGCTCTTCAAATGAAAAATATCACATATTCTTTGTTGCTTTAAAGCTGTTAAAAAGCCAATTTCTTGATATAGTGTCATATCGTGGTATTGATTTTTAACCCTCTCCCCTCCTGTTGGAAATTTTGCAGGAGTTACCATAAATAATCAGTAACACACTATGTATGTACTGACCTCACTGTGAAACAGTTCTCCCTTTACACCCCCAAGGAAAGCTGCAAAAAACAGAAGACAACCTCATAAGCTCTCCAAGGGGCAGATCCAAAGTCCATTCAGTCAATGGCAAAACTCTCATTGACTTAAAGGGCTTTGGATCAGGATCACCATGAGAAACACTTTAAAATCAACATTTAAATACGATGAAAACAAAAATGGCTCCAGTATCATGTACTGGGTGGGAATGGGGATCTGATCTTCTCTCCTTATGAATGGGAATCTCTTCCATTAGAGTCAGTGGAAAGACATATGCAATTACAGAGTTGCACAAGGTAATTGAAAGAAAGAGAAACTATGACCTGATACATAAATTCCACCCTGCCAAAACATGTATTTCCTTGGGACACTTAAGATATGAGTCCTATACACTTTAAAATCTCTCGAAATAG
The DNA here is from genome assembly GCA_032164245.1 of Sternotherus odoratus. Taxonomy (NCBI): domain Eukaryota; kingdom Metazoa; phylum Chordata; order Testudines; family Kinosternidae; genus Sternotherus; species Sternotherus odoratus. The sequence goes on from JAVMKO010000003.1 coordinate 157,024,606, forward strand.
AAAACCCTTTGAGTTTTAAAAATCCTTCATAAATGTCTACAATAAAAAGGAGGGAAAAAAGACATTTTAAAAAAGAAATTCTACATATTTGTACACAGACACCCAGTGGGGCCCAGTACAAGGATGAGGTAAGTTTGGGGCCTCTCATTCCATCAGACCTGCCACACACTTTACATGTGCCCCTGGAGTTGGGTCAGCGTGGACCGGTAAGGAAGCGTACACTTTCAAAGGGGGTAGCAGGGTCTGCTCCTGCTCAGACTCCTCCAGCATTCCCAGAGACACTGTATGGGAGGCAGGTGGCATGCTGCCCAGAGGCGGTGTTTCTAAGGCCGAGTCCATGCAGTGAGGCTTTCCTGCTGAGGCAGGGCCTCTCTATACACACCCACCCGCACCCACGCACCCCAGGCTGTGTCTTTGCAACCACAATCTAACCCTGTGGCTGTAGGAGCAACAAAGAAAAAGCCAAGAGGCTCACCGTTGAGGCCGATGCTTCAGACTGAATTCGTGTCAGAGGAAGGTTTTTGTTGTGTGTGCACATTTGTTTCACTTCAGAGTGAATTTAGAAGAGAGGCTTTGCCGGTAACTTTGAATTCCCTGGCTTTTGACAAATTTGTGACAAATCTTAATGGCATTTAAGTATACGGATGTGTTGTTTTTTAATGTAATTACTTAGTGGCAGTGGTGAAGAGAATGTGAGAGAGAAGGAGGGAGGAAGGGAGGTTTCCCAGACTGGAAGTTCATTCAAATCCTGATATAAAAGTAACTGGAGTACAAAGTCATGTTTTAGCACTTTCTACAGAGCTATACACAGGAGAGCTGCTCACAGCCCACAACAATTTCAAACCCATAGTTCTGGGGAATAGTACTATATAATCATAACATTACACTTGAGGTAAGATTTAATTATCATTTTCACCTTTCCAACACATTGTGAGAAATAATACTTAAAAGCCTTGCAAGAAAGAATATCACATTTAACGTTTTAACATGCAACGATGATATTAAAAGAAAGAAACTGCCATGTCGGTTTTACAGAAGCTTAAGCTCAATGGCTTTATTCAAAAATATTACAACTGACGGCCATCGGATGGATGTTTGAAATTCATTTCAGGCAAGAAGGTGTTAGAGCAAAATAAAATAAACTGACATTACACCTAAGAGATCTTTTCATTTTCTTGAGACAATCAGGATGATGATAGCTACCGATAAGTACAATTGTAGGATATAGTCACAAAATAAGAATCATATCCTCCTGTGGCTTTATTTAGGCAATAAATCACAGCAAGCCGGCCATTAGCATTTGTTATCATCCCACAAGGCTTATCTAGGATGAGGAAAGGGCAACTGAGAGGAGCTGATGGACCTTATCTGTCCTTCCGGGCTAGACATTATTAGGATGATCATGAGAACCTGAAAATAATTATTTGCCATGAAAGTGCGTTTTAGAAATTGCAACTCATTTAAATCAAGTGGATCTAATTTTATTTCATATGGGTTGGCCATTCAGAACTGCAGCAAGAAAATGCTTAGATACAATGTGTTAAGCTATGAATTGGCCTTCATGCTAGTGCAAGAGAGTAAGATTCCCCCCCCCCCCCCCCGCTTCTGCCTTCCACTGGCCACTCAGACCTTGAGTCTGGGCATGAAGGAGTAAGAGGGTGCTGTGCACTGGTTTCCTTCCTCAGAACAGGTTGGCAGGGAGTGGATGGGCAATGGACTGTCTTGGTTTCACTTCTCCCCCATTCATTGGACAGCACAGCTCTTCTGGCAGCAAAGCGCAGTCATTGCTGCTAGTATAGGCCAAACATTTCTACCCCTGGAACAAGGAAGGAGCGAAGGAGGAATTATGGGTCAAAGAGGGTCTGAGTGACACTTCCTCCCAGGGTTACTGCTGGGGCAGTGCAGCCAAAACTTCACTCCTCCTTGCTCAACGTTTGGCCAAAGTCACCATCTAGTTATGGTAATTGGTGTCATAGAAAGGTTCAAGAGATCAATTCTGCAGCTCCTACTCAAGGTGAGCAGAACTTCATCAAGAGGACTCACTTGGGCTGCCACATCTCTCTTTCCCACTGCTGCTTCAGGTTCACCCTACGTCTTCATTGCTCAAGCAACTAGCCCACTGTCTAGTCCATGCACCCAGCAGTCTCCTTGGCGCAAACAGAGACTAAAGCTCAGGGTATCTCTATACTGCAACCTCTCCCCTCATTTCAGATTATAAACTGCACAAGGAGCTGCAATTCATAAAAGAGCAACCTTAAAAAGTGTCAGAAGTTCAGACCATCATCCAAAACGTGGATGCTAATCCTAAATGTATCCGATTCCAAAGTTAGTGAAACCCCAGCAGAGCCGTGAGAGTGTGATGAGATCAGGGGAACCCATTCCATCCATCCAGACAGACACTGCAGCTGCTATGGTATGGGTTGGGGGGGTCCTGTGATGTTGACCCTGCCTGTCTTTGGGGACCAGTCTGCCACTCTAGCTGGGAGTAGGGCCCAGCCAAGAGGTGCAGCTTCTGGGGTACTTAGCACCATGAAGTGCCCAGGGACCTGGATTACCTGTCTCAATCCAAATAATATAAAAAGGACACCATCCTGCTCTGTGATATGACTGCCTAGATAATGTCCCTTGCAAAATCACAGGGAAGTAGAGATGAGCGTGAAAACAAACACTGAGAAAACTTTAATCAAACATTTTAGAGTTGGAAAAAGGTTTGGAGTGTTTTCAGTTTGAGTCTTAACTTGTCAGTCATCCTGTCGTTTTCTCTTTTGTCTAACTTTAGTTTAGATGAAGTCTTTAGATGGCAAGTCCCTTTAAGGTTTTACTTTCTCACTCTCATCACATCTATCTCACAAAATGTCAGAAATGTAGGAAACGTGTCAAAGGCAACAAAACAACCGCATGAGCGGTACGTATTCTAAGACTAGCAGCTCTGTAATCTCACATCCCTCCCTACTTCACATCGCCTAATTACCATTGAGTATGCATTTAAGGAAAACTTAATATAGCGAAAATATGACAAGAGAGTATTTCAACCACAGCCGTCCTTGTTCTTAATATACCAGAAAGACCTCCTTAATCCTGAACCCTATGGATTTCAACAGTGGCAACACTGCCTACGCATCTTCAGGTACAGTATTATTGTTAACCATGTACGTGAGCAGAAATTGTAATACAGTCAAATAGTGCCCCTCACATTCTCTCTTTTCCCCCTCCCACGCTTTTCTTTACAAGCTTGAGAGACAGAGATGGTCCAAAAACAGGAAAATATGTCTGTGAATCCTTTTGAATTTCAGGGTTTTGGGGTCAAATCCCTGTATCCAAATAAGCCCCCACAATTTGGGTTATGGATCCGATCCAAACTTGAAAGGGATCTAGTTGTCTTGGATGTGATTCAAAGGCAGCCAAACATACGGTGAGAACCACTATGACTTCAGAGATAGAAAAGCTATGGGAACAGCTGATCTTGTGAGGTTCCCACCATTTAAGGAGGCTAAAATCGTATGAGATTCCTACCCTTTGGGACCGTTACAGTACTACTGAGCATAGCAATGCCTCCTCTTCAGTGTGCACACAATGCATCCCAGCAGAGTACGTGCTCAGAAAAGTAGAAAAGAGAAGCTTGGTCTTGGGTGCATAAATGGACCAACCGACCAGGCACATGGACCAGCCAACCTGTGTCGGATCCTAAGCCCTGGAAATGAATCAGAGTTTATGGACTTCGTTGTGATCTGAATCAGAACCTAAAACTGCACAAGGCATAAAGCATGGCATGTGCAAAACTGCACTGACCAGAAGCTAGCAAACATGCATTGTATGCCGGGGAGCCCAGACTATTTAAGGAAAGAGTTGAGTATACAAAATACTGTGCTGACCCTCATGTCTCCCATAATGATTAGTAACAGCACGCAAGGATGCAAGTGGTAAAAAGGCAGCATGGAAACACAATGCCTTATGGGCACTGGGACAGCACATGGGGGGCATTTTTTCCCCCTTCTCCCAGTTCCCTGTATTGTTCTCCTCCTCCTCCTCAAACTGAGGGAGTTTTTTCTGGATGCTTTCATTTCTCCCTCTTTTCCATTCACTTTAATAAGGCTCTCACAAGGCTCGCAAGCATGGTTTGTTTTTAAGTGCTTGTTTGTTTTCCCCAAGCGCTCACAGCTCTGTTATCCATCAGGAGAGCATACAGTGTACTGCAATTATAGCCAGCATCCAAAAGAGTCATGTGTCAGGATTGCCTCCCCACTCTGAACTCTAGGGTAAAGATGTGGGGACCCACATAAAAAAAAGAAATAACCCCCAAGCTTATTTTACCAGTTTAGGTTAAAACTTTTCCCCCAGAACACAAACTTCTCCTGTGTCTGGACTTGGTTCATTGCCGCCACCACCAAATTAAGCCCCCCTCCCCCCCCAACCTCTTCCCTTTACCTGGGAGAGGCTTGAGAAAAAACAAAACAAAAAAATCCCTCACTTTTCCTCTGAGACTTGCCCGATCCAAACCAGGATCTACCCAATGGAAACAAGCAGTCAGAGTCTTAAAAGAAAGATTTTAATTAAAAAGAAAAGAATAAATCCCTTGTACAGAAATTAATAGAAAAAAAAACCCACTTGCATCACCCCAGCATCATTGACCCCTCCCTCGGGATTCTCCTTCTGCTGAAGCTTAATAGTATAAAGAACACACTGGATCATTTATCAAGTGATACAGTTCAAGCATACAATTCACTTACTGCTGAACTTGACTTGTTAGAAGATTATAGATAGGTAGAGTAAAAGACAGAGGTGTGGTTCATCCCATAGCCGGAGACAAACAGAACGAGAGAGATAAACCGAAACTAAAACTCTCTTTGTCTTCGAGCTTGATTAGCATCTCCGGTTCCTATTGGTCCCTATCCCCCTCTCAGGTTACCTTCAGGTTAACCCCTTACAGGTAAGCAGTAATGCTAGGCTACCTTATACTTATGACATCATGCAAAAAGGAAGGTGTTGTCTGTGGGACAAGCTATTGCCTTGAATAGCTTTTCAGTGTTCATTAATAACTTAATCCAAACTCTCAAGACGACGAGGCATGGGGTTGAACCACACCAAAGGCTGAGGCTGGCTACTTTGGGAATTTTTGATCAACGTCCAAAAACATTTAAATTGGCTAATCTTTGGCATTAGCCTAAATTCTTTAAGCATCTAGGTCCAGCACCCCAGGCAGTATAGGTGCTCCCAGGTCAGCCTATTCAATGAGTGGGACAGCTCCTGGGCTACAAGGGATCAGGGAGAATCTGAGAAAAGGAGACTGGAGAGGTCTATGGAGACTATCAGGAAGCCAGGGTTAAATTTAAAGAGCCAAAGCCAGTGCTGGGGGCCACTAGAAAGCCAGTGATCCTCCTTGAGACAGAGTCACGGCCACAGAAGGCTGAAAGCCATGAGCCACAGACAAAGTCAGAGAGAGATGAAAGACTTGGGCGTGAGGTCCCTCTGGTGAGGGACACCAGAACCATACCAGAGAGTCAGGCCCTGGTGAGGTTTGTAGTTCTCCTTGATGTCGTGTCAGGACTATGGTTGTGGTACTTGGCGTTGGATCGTGATTTTCTCTGTGCATGTGACTTATATAAGTGAAGCTCACAAGGTCTATATTTATACTCAGGAAGACCATTTGGACTATTTCTGGGGACTCTGAAAGGGGAAACTGAGGTAAGTAAGCCTGTCATGCTGTGCCTGCCTCAGTAGGGCACTTCAGTCATGGCTGCATTATCACAATATAAAACTCCCACTAAAGTCAGTGGGAGGAATGCAGGGCCATCCCTTTGATGATAAGTGATCAACCAAAAAAAGGACATCAAGTTGATTTAGACTAATCTATATAGCACTAGGCAATGCAATCTTGCACAAAGGCAAGATCAGCTATTTAGAATGCGAGTGGCTTACCTGACATAAGGTATCATCTCAACTTGTGAACTGAGAAGAGGTTAGGAAGGGGGGAGGGACGGATCCCCCCAAAAGCTCGTAATTTACCTACAAATAAAACAAACTACTTTTACTTTCCCATTGGAGAATCGATGGGAGCCAAATCGCTGGTCTCACTTATGCACTGAAGGCCTTGGGAGAATTCAGGTGAGGAGGGTGAACCAGATTTGGTGCTAAAGGGGCATATTTAATTCAAAGGAGAAGTAATTGTAAAGAAAATGTTTTATCCAAAAGCCATTTACAATATCTTCCTGAAGCAACATAAATGCATCCGTGGTAGGTTTGAAACTATAAATCGTTAGCAACAATGAATACCCAATAAATCATGGGCCAGCAACCCTGGGTTTTAACTCTGAACAGAAGTAAAGCAAAGTTGCAATGGGTTCCATCAGGAGAGAAAGAAAGTGTTCATTGTGCTAGAAAAATTAGGTGATCTGTCTCAGACCTTTGTACACAGGGTGGGAGTGAAGAACTTGCATTGCTGCAGGGAAGTAGGGAACTACAATGGAGTTTATACAAGTGTAACAAGTGTTAGAACAATGTTCACCACTTTACAGTATCTTACTTCACATTGCTCAAGGGTGAAGTGAAAGAGAATAGTTTGGAACATTTTCCCCACCTGAGAAAGCTAGAGCAGGTGTCGGTTCTCTGCCTGAAACATATATGCTTATTACATGGCATAGCCTAGTTAACTTCATCTTGTTTATCGGAGTCCCAGCTGGGGTAAGAGTTCAATAGGATACAGCAGTAATACAGGTGTTTCACTATTCTGCAGTGATTAAAATGTTCACACACAACCAGGAACAGAGAGGTGCTCCTCTGGCCAGTGTGGCAAATTACTCCCACGATATTGATGGGTCCTGTGCTTTCTCTTCTTGTGGGGGGAATTCAGGGAGCCTTTTTCTTGCCTCTGAACAGGGTATTAACTGTCCCACTAGTATCCTAGAGGGGAGAAGGGGAGAGGGAGGGACCCGGGCCCACCCTCTACTCCGGGTCCCAGCCCAGGGGCCCTGAGGATAGCGGTAAACCACTGGGATTGGCTACTCCTTCCCCTGGACTACTTCCCTCTCCTACTCTTCAGCTTGTGGGGGGCTTCCTGCCCTCTCTCTACACAAGCCAAGTGTTTCTTTACTTAGGGTCTGGGTCTTTCTTAGCTCACCGCAGCACTTCTCCAAACTCTCTCTGCTCCAACTCCTCCAAACTCTCTCCGCTCCATCTTCTCCAAACTGCTCTCTGCTCCAACGCCTCCAAACTGTTCTCTGCTCCAATGCCTCCAAACTCCTTCTAAACACCCACAACTGTCTGCCTGAGGCAGGGGTTTTTATTAAGGCCTTAATTGACAGCAGGTGTTCCTAATTAACCTGCTGCCTGCTTCCCTAGTCTACAGGGAGCCACGCCCTAATGAACCTGGAGCTGATATATCTCCCCTCAAGCACTCTGCCACAGCTCCCTGACCTTCCTCTATCACACCAGGTAGTATAACACTTAAGCACACATTTATGTCCCATTCAAGTCAAGGGGACTACTCACCTGCTTAAAGTTAGGCACATGCTCAAACACTTTGCTGGATCAGGGCTATGGCCTTCTGCACAGCACAGAGGTTTTCAGCTTCTATAAATTCTACTGAACGCAATGGAGCACTGCCAGTTTATACCAGCTGAGGATCTGTTCAAGGATTCATTTCTTTACGCTGTCAGAGGTGGGGAGCGCCGTGGGGGCAACGTGTTCTGTGTGGGACAGCGGCTCAAGAGCAAGCCATGTGAACAAGAAAGGCACTGGAGGGACCCTGAACATTGGGGATCGGAACACAGCCACAGTGCAGAATCTTGAGGATGAATACAGCAAAGAAACTCAGGGAATCCAGCAAGCCCCATTTCCAAAGGCAGGAACATATGCTCATTCAAGGTGTGATTCTGTTGCCATTTACATGAATAGGAAAGCTCTCTCTCTCTATACACCTATAGATGTACAGTAGACTCTTGATTATCCAGAATTATAGGGAAAAAAAGAATCCTGGTTAATAAAATCCTGGATAATCACCATCCATAGGAAATATGGGGGAGGAGGGGCTGGTTCACCAGCCACCCTGCACTGGTGGGCAGGGATATTGGTTCACTGGCTGCCCTGCACCCTGGTGATTTTTGTTGTTGTTGTTCTTGGGGCGGCAACAAAGCCAGAGCCAGCCCTGCGAGTTACTCATATTTTTTTTTTAAATACTGGTTAATCCACATTCTGGTTAACCCAATCCTGGATAATCGAGAGTCTATTGTACATGCCTTTCTATATGAAGGAGGGGGTAGGTGTGTTACATATAATATTACAAACATACCTCCCCAATATATGGAACAATAGTTTCCAACACAAAATGATTTCATCTTATTTTTTCAGATTTTAGGCATGAAACAATAAAAAATGTTCACCAATAACCAGTAAAAAAGAACCATGTGACTCAGCCCTTCATTCATAGCTGATCTGAGTGGCTAGTTCAACGGAAAGGCCAGGTGAGGAGTCGAGGCCTAATCCTAACTGGTGCTGTGAGAGTTTACTCCCGTTGTTGAAGTCAGTGGGAGCTGCAGGTATGTAGAGCCTCTTGTAATTAGTCCTGATACTGCTCTCATTGCAATCAGTGGGATCTTTGCCATTGACAGGGCAATCAGGGTTTGTGCATTTTGTCAGCGTTGCTGTTCCTGAGAAGCTCATGTGCTAATCACAAAAGCTAGGTGGACAAAAGGCTTTAATTGTATATTATTCATTTGATGGGACAAATTCACCCATGGCATAAATCCTTTTATAGGGGCAAATTCATCCTGCCTAGAGTTAACTTCAGGGTCAGGAAACAAATCTGGCTGAGTTCTCTAACTAGCTGATCCTAAAAAGCTCCTTTGATCACATTTATTCTTCTGCAGTGGCTTTAGAGTTTAGCAAAAGCACAAAAGGACCTTATGACGGGCTGTCAGGGATATATTTATTTCTACAACACTCCATAAATCTTCTGGTCTGTGTCACCCCAGCTACCTCCCTTTCCTCTGGCCCCCTCCCTCAATAACTCCATTGCTTAATAGCAGCCTTCAGTGTGTGCATTTCTTGGGGATTCAGTGCACTTCTTGGTTGCTTTGTCCTTTGGCCAATGCCCTTTACTGCCATGTGAGGTGTGCAATAATTGCTCAGAAATGCATTGCCTGTTGTGTCTTATTGCTTAAATATTTTTAAGAGCTCAGCTAGGAATTTTCAGGGAGTCAGTCTGAAGTCTAGCTGCCTCATAAAGTATTGACATTGCTAGAAATGAGGACAGGAGGGGAGCGGAGGTGAAGTAAACCTCTTCTCTAAGCTGAAAGACTACTTGCTTGGGGGAAGGGGAGATCCTTCTAGGAGCCAGTCACTCCAGAATCTGTGATTGGATCCTTGTCCTTAGTGACGGGCAGACGTGGCCATAAAAGAAAGAGAAAGTGTGCTATCAGTAATGATAAAGTGTAATTCTTCTGTATGCTACTTAATGTGTTGTAAGTTCCTTTCTATCACTACAATTCAAGTTCTGTTTCCAGTGGGGCACAGGAAGAAAAACAGGGGAGGAGGGGAAAGTTTGCATTTCCACTTTCACTGATTGACACTGTTCACTTACATCAGTTGTGAAGCTGATATAAGATAGGATGATGACATTCAAAGGATGAGAGCAAAAGCATAAAACACCCTGAATTTGACTGAAGCTGAATATTGCCCTGTAGACACAGAGGCCTGAAGGAAGAAGGAATGAAATAAACAAAAGAAAGAGGCTATCTGTAGACAAGAGAAGAGGGGCAGCAATAAAAGCTGAAAGGAAACGCACATTGAACTAAAGATAGGAGGGTCTGAAGAAGCAATGTGGGTTAAAGGATGGGGAACTGGGCTGTCACTCCACTTCTCCGTGCCTGTTTACCTCCTGCCCTCCCCACTCCATGTGTCTACTGAGATGGTAAACTAAGGTGACCAGATGTCCCAATTTTATAGGGACAGTCCCGATTTTCGGTCTTTTTCTTATATAGGCTCCTATTACCCCACCCCCGTCCCGATTTTTCACATTTGCTGTCTGTTCATCCTATGGTAGGCTCAGGTACGGTCTCTTCCTAGTTGTTTGCCCATTGCCTAGAATAACACAGCTCTGATCTCAGTCGGGGCCTTTCGGTGCTGTTGTAATATAGTACATAATAATGAGGAGTCAATAAGCTAGTTCAGAATATTACCACTACCCCCTCAATCTTCTCAATGTGTCTCTGTATACACATTAAGAGAAGCCAGTCCTATCTCAGCTATATAAAGTACATCAGAACTGATGACTGCCAAAAATAACTACCCCATGCACAGGCAGCAACTGAACTTTCAGTATTCACAAGGACGCAGGGCAGGTAACTGAGATCCAAAATGAGCCAAAGTCAAAAGCAACAATGCAGGAGAGAAGCTGTGAACTCTTTCACTGCTACCGCCCTGCTCAATCCCCTTATTTATATATCTTGGGAGCCGATTTATTTTTCCCAGAAATGTAGCTTTGAAATAAGCTTCACATTTATTATTAACATTCATGCTTACAAAGGGAACACAGCACCACTGTGAAAGATCAGAACTCGATATTGTTCTATTGTAGCGTCAGAGGCATTCCTCCTTCATGAAAGCAAGGGCAGTAGCTACATTCACAAAAGAAAAGGGCATTTCTCCAGCAAAGATCCCTCGATTAAGGGCCCCATTTCTAAACATAGGTGAGGTCGAGTAGACAAGCTCATGGATCACAGCACTGTTTCCTAACTAAGCTTGGGCCAAGTGGGCAATTCCCAACTAGGCCGTTCTGGTCATTAGGTTTAATTTATCCATGAGGACCTATGAGTTATGTAGCAACCTGTGAAAACTAGAGGGTTGAGATATAAGGTTTGTCCACATAAGAGCTGCTGCTGCTGAATTTAGTAAGGAGGATTCATATGAAAACAAATGGAAAGCTGTTATGGATCCCTGGACTGATAACAAGAGGGAGTATAGAAAGATGATATGGGGAGAAGTTGCGACCCCATGCTAGAGGCCAAGAGACATCTACAGGTGTACACAAGTATTCTTGCCTGGCCTATATCCCATCACATCGATCTTATGCCCTTCTCTTGCTTAATGCCACGTTAACAACATTGCTGGGGCTCACTTTGTTAGGCTCACTTTTTTATTATTTTTTGGGAAAATCTGTGGGAAAGGCAATGAATACAACCCAGACAAATCAGCTCTGGGACTGGTTGTCAGACGGTGTGTGAGTGGCTATCCTGAGGGTTAGGGAACTCGCACTGCTCCACATCCCTGCCTCCAACCTGTTGACCCCCATGAAGTTCTCCTGCCCACAGTCTGTGAACTGGCCACAAAGACCAGAATTTGGCCCAGTGAACACACTCACCTGAGCTTATTTACAATGGCCGAACTTAGGCTACCTTAGGGGTGTGAAACCCCCTGCTTACATACACATACGCACCCTTGCACGCATTGAGCTATCACAAGTATAAATAGTGAAGCCGGGGGAACAGTGGCACAGCTGAGCCATGCCAAGTACGAACCTGCCTGAAACCAGTGGGTATGAACTTGGCACAGTTCAGCCATGCCTTGTTCCACCATGGCCACACTGCTATTTATGCTCCTGCTAGCTCATGTATATGTACACGAACAGGGGAAATTACACCGCTAGCCCAGAGCTTAGACAAATAGCCTTAGATACAGATATTGAAATCATGACTAAGAACACTTGCCTTGCTCAAATAATTGCCTCAAGGCAGCAATAGCCTTGCTTTACCCAGAACACTGCCTGCCTCTCCTTGTAAACAGATCGGATCCTAATCTTGCTCCCATTGAAGTCAATGGCAAAAACTCTCAATGAGTTTCATCTGGAGCAAAATCAGAGACATGTCCTTTTGAGAGAAAGAGAAGTAGTTTTTAGTGCTCCTATCTATTTTTCTTGTTGGCCTGAGATGGTGGCGATGCCAAACAAAAAAGCACCCACAATGACAAATGTTACAAAACTTATTTGCAGCTTGTGTTTAACATAATGAACCTAGTTTACCTTTGAAGAACTTCAGAGAGCTTTGTGGCTAAATTCGATGGAGCACATCAAATCTGTTCCATACCACCCAGTACAGGATTTTCATGGAGCACTAACACAGAGCACAGATTCAGGAAAAAAGCATTATAACATTGTATCTCCAGTGGCTTTCTTCAATTATTGGAAGGCACTTAAAAAAGCCTCAGGCAGAATTTTAAAAAACATTACTATACAACCATTGGTCAAATTTGACTAGTCTCCACAATAAGCCCTGTTCAGCAAGATGCTTAAGCTTGTGCCCAATGGGATGATTCACATGCTTGACATTAGTCACGTACTTAAGACCCTTCCTAAATGGGAGCCAATAAAATGATGTGACTAATAGCGAGTCATAATAATAATAATATTTGCAAACTCACAGAGGACAAGAGAGATCCCAGAAGACTGTTGGAGGACTCATGTAGTTTCCATCTTTAAAAGGAGGGGAAAAGGAGGAGCTGGGGAGATATAGGCCAGTCTGCCTGACTTCAATACCGGTGAAGCTATAGAGCAATGTATAAAATATTCAATTTATGAACACCTAGAGGATGACAGGTTAATCACTAGCAGTCAACATAAATTTACCAAGAACAAATCATGCCAAGCCAACTTGATTTCCTTCTTGGACAACGGAATTGGTTTGGTGGATAGGGGGGGAATGTGGTGGACATAATACACCTGGACCCCAGCAAGGCTTTTGACACCGTCCCACATTATATTCTGACAAGTAAGGTGGAGAAATGCGGGCTTGGTGGAAGTACCATTAAGTGGATAGATATTTGGATAAACACTTGCAAAGAGGGTAACCAATAATGGAATGATGTCAGATTGGAGGGAGGTCTCAAGTGGGATTCCATCGGGATTTGTTCTTGGTCTGATGTTGTTTAACATCTTTATTAATGACCTCAATGTGGAATAGAGAACTTACTGATCAAATGTGCTGAAGATACAAAGCTGCAGGGCAGGTTACCAATACTTGGGAGGATAGAGCTAAAATTCAGAGGGATCTTGATAAATAGGAGAACTGGGTTATAGACAACAAAATCAAATTCAACAAAGGAAAATGTAAGGTGCTTCATGTGGAGAAGAAAAACCAAATGCACAAATACAGAATGGGGAATAACTGGTTTGTGTGTTATGGTGGATCACAACCTCAACGTGAATCAGCAATGTGAAGCTGTTCCAGAAAAGCGAATGCAGGTTTAGGTTTCATTAACAGAGGCATAACATCCAAGCCACGAGAGGTGACAATACCACTCTGCTCAGTGCTGGTTAGGCCTCAGCTGGAGTACTCTGTCCAGTTTTGGTCGCCGATATATAGAAAAGATGAGAAGAAACTGGAAAGGATCCAGAGGCGAGCGACAAACATGATCAAAGGGATGGAATGGAAGCCAAACGAGCAAAGGCTGAAGGAGCTGGATAAATTTAGGCTGGGAAAAAGGAGACTGAAGGGGGACATGAGAGTGGACTACAAATACTTGAAAGACTGTGCGACGGGACTCTACTCACTAAGCTGGTGCCTCCTGCTGGCTGTCTTGGGGATTAGCTCCACGGCTCAGTATGCCCCCTCTCAGTGGTGACTCTCCCACTGCCACTTCTGCTCCCAAACCCACATCACTCCAAAGACTTGTTCTCTTCACAATACAGCTCTTCAGCCATGTTATAATCTGTGCTCCCTCTTCCGCGGGGGAGTGTTGCAGTCAAAGTATCCCATCACTTCCATAGTGGTGACTGCAGCTAATTATCCATCCACTTCCCTGGGGCCCTAGCACCCTCTTCACCCTTGCCCCATCCTGTAAATCCCAGGAGCCAGCCAAGAGTCTTCTCTATCTCCGCTGGTCCCTGCTAGCAGAACTACTCAGAGGCAGGACAAGAAGACATGGGTTCAAACTATAGCACAGCAGGTTTAGATTAAATCTTGGGGGAAATTTCCTAACTAACTATCAGAACAGCAGTGGAACAGGCTGTCTAGGGAGACTGTGGAAGCTCCTCCACTGTAGATTTTCAAAAGGAGTCTGGATAGCCATCTGTCCTGGATGGTTTAGACACAACAAATCCTGCATCTTGGCAGTGGTTAGATTTCTAATCCTTGATTCTAGGACTCTATAATAAATCAGGATAACAGGTACCGTTCTGTGTAAACTGTGATCACGACAGATTAGAAATGAGATGTGGAAGGATGGTTTATGGCTAGGGAACCCAGTACTGGAATTCAACTAGGGTGACCAGATGTCCCCATTTTATATTTATATATATATTTTATAGGGACAGTCCCTATTTTGGGGGCTTTTTCTTATCTAGGCACCTATTTCCCTCCCCTTCCCATCCTGATTTTTTACACTTGCTATCTGGTCACCCTAAATTCAAGAGATCTAAGTTTGATTCCTGGCTAAGCCGCACTCTTCCCGTGTGACCTTAGGGAAGTTTCTTGATTCACCTCTTTGGGGATACTACTTTCCTTTCACACAGGGATGCAGGGATAAATACGTTCAATGATTGTGAGACATTAAGATGTGATGAGGGCCATGTGAGTGCCAAAGGCAGTAAATTGCTTATAAAGGAACAGCAAGAAACACCTTGGTTCAGTAAAATGAATACAAGTAGTACAATAAACAGAAGATGGATAGAGTGAGTCATGTGTACCAGATGCTGCTAGCTAGACAACTGAAAGGGCCAAGTCAGCTGCAGAATCTAAGCTGATTGGGAAGTTTTGAGCATTAGCCAATAATGATATATAATTGTTTCTTAATATAACCATGAAATTGTACCAGGCCTGAAGTCTCTAGATATTAAAACAAATGTCTACTGGCCCTCAGCAAAATTTTCATTGGGAAGTCTCCAGACAGATTAAAAATGACGTAAGGAAAACAACAGAGGAACAATTTTCTCCCGTTTCCAGTCAGCATAGCAGAGATAGGGGGCAGCAAGGAGCCAGTTATGGCTGCCCAGCGCAAATTAAAGGAGCCTCGCAGTTCTTGAACATGTACCTATGGTCAGTTGTCCCCATGAGATCATCCCCCAGTTGGAGATAATCAGAGCACGGAGTGGTCTGGTCCAGCCCCCAGCCTGCCCCCTTTTGCTGCAGGGTGAAGCCAGCTGGCACCAAAGGCAACAATGCACACTAAGTGGCCTTAGCAATCAAAATAACATGTTTTCTTTCCCATTGTCTCCAAGCACAAAAGCACCAAATCAGGCTCAGCCCCTAACTTTAATTTAACTGTATACGGACTATGCTGAACATTAGAAACTTTGGGTTTGAAGGGGAGACAAGAACACATCTTATGGTTTCATTTGACAAATTATTTGTTTCTCTTTTCAACAGGATTGTAAGAACATAAACTGCAGCATCTCAACAGCTCTTGTGGCCCTAGATAGGGTTCTTGCCAACCCTTAAGGCAGAGGTCCCCAAACTATGGGGCATGCAGAGGATCATTCAGTGGGGCCCTACCACCCATGCCCAGGACTCTTATCCCAGCCCCGCACCTGAAGCCCCAGTTGTCACCTCACCCTCTGCCCCCTTACAACTGTCCACCTCCCCCACCCTCTAGAGCCGTGACCCCACTCCCAGTCCCATCTGGGGGGCCGGGGGCGCGGCTAGGAGTAAGGGGGGGCAGAACCCTGAAAAGTTTGATGACCACTGCCTTAAGGGAATGTGAATATTCCTAGAGTTCTATGCCTTTCTTGCTTTGTAATTTACTAAGTATGATTACTACTATCCGTACAATACCACAGATCCATGTGGTGGTTTGTCATATAATTTGTCATACTGCCTCGGCCAATAACTAAAGAAATACAAACACGTACCCTGGGGCATCATGAGCTCTTCAGGCAGTGTTAAACACTACCCAAGTTATACATGGTGCAGAACCTGAAGAGATGGTGGTAAAGATGGATTCAAGCCACGTTTGTGCTCCCTTGACCCTGAAATCAGGCAAAGTCTGATTCAGTCCCTGACATAATTTAGAGCAGCTTCAGGGCTTTACTAACCTACACCAGTTACAACAGCCCACTAGGCATTTGCTGGTGCAACATCTCTTTCAACCACTCCCTATGCCAAGGAAGCCAGGTACAGCTGAAGTACAGCCAGCATGTATCACCCTCATACACCACGTGAAAATTCCCTGTGTAATGCGAGACCTATAGTTTGCTGTTCAAACCAGCTTTCCATCCTTCTTCCCTCATAGGGGCAGTGAATCTGGCCTGTAATCAAATAGACAGAAAGCACTCTAGTCCAAACAGGGAATGAATCAGAACTCTAGCATGTCTAACATAACTGTAAAGATGGTACACAAACACACTCTGGTCTTCCAAACCAGATACAAGACGCTTTTTCAAAGGGCGGGGAAGCGGGACACTCATGTGTCATTAAGCAACATACGATTTAAAAACACTGGCAAAAAAAGAACAGATGGGGCCAGAGCAAAGTGTAGGCAAACAAACTGGAATAACCGCTGTGAAGTAAAACCTCGCTGAACATGAAAGAGCCTCAGACATCCCCAATTAAATCCCCTATTAATCCCAACCACATTTTAATGGCAATTGAACCAGGCCATTTATTATACTATTGACACTTTGAGAAATCATACAAGATAATGAAGGGAAAAAAACCCACCATAACATATCCTCTAAAACCAGCCCGCTGTTTTTCTTCCCTATGTTTACACACAATCAAGACCTCCCTCCAGTGGGTTACATTCTCTTGGTCCTGAAAGGGGCTAGAACTGGTGTTTCTAGCTTCCGACACATCCTGATTTCTTACATGCCCGCCAGGATGGAGCTAGGGAAAATATCACTACTTCTGTATTATGAAAACCTTGCAATTAATAATTGAGAATCTCTTTCTCTCTCTCAGAACTAGAGTGCTCTCTTCAGCTTGTTAAGCTTAGTTCACTCCCACTGATAATTCACTAGAGATCATAATTTATGGACAATTGAAGCTGCAGAAATATCTCTTAGAAGGAATAGAGCAGATCCATAGCAACAATTCTTCAGGGGAATATTAATCCCCAGCTTTATGTAGTGCTAAGTGTACAATAGTAATCAGAACTTGAGTAGAAGCTGCTAATCATTGAGGGAAAAGGCTGTATAAAGAATTCATAATGGAATTAGCCTGCGGCAAACAAAGAAAGACAAAATTAAATCAGCCATCAAATTGCACCAAGGAATTTTAATTTACAGGTTAATGTAGGATTATGTAACTAATCACAGCTCACATTTTCAATGAACAACCAATAAAATTCTGCTCTTTTTTTTTCTAATCTTACTAATGGTATTCCAATAACACACTTTTATCACCAGATAATGTGTTAAGAATGATTTTCAAAAATTCTAAAAATCTTCCCACATTATAACTGCACAATCAATACAAAATGCTGGCTTTCAGTTAATTAGCATAAATATACAACTCGATCTAGTGCTAGTTTCAATCCAATACAATAAAGTTCCTTTGAGTTGATGTAGCACAGATTTACATAACCAAATGTACATAACTGTAGCTTTAAAACATAAGCATGTCTTCCATACAGGGAGATATAATGATAGAAATGAGCCCAAATAAAATAAGTAAAACAACTTCTGAGCACCAAAATGCATCAGCTAATTTTAAATGAAACCCCAAGTATAGATTTTTTATATCAGTTCAGCATACATATCCTATGACATATGCACAAAGGATTACTCTAACAGAGTTTGAATTGTTTATAATGTCAACATCATAAAAAAGAATAAGGTTTCTGGGGTAAAAAGTTGATTTGCTTTCCCTGTGAGAGAAAGACAGACTGTGTATCTGGCCCAGTAATATTCTGATATTGGCATGCATGACAAAAAAATCAGTAAAACCTGAAAAATTACTGAAACCCACTCCTCAATAAATGTAAATATATAAAAGGGCTGCATAACTCTTTGCACATTTGCAATGGGAAACTCCAAAATTATACTGTGTGCTTAAGAAGACATCAACTTAATCAAAAGGATCTTTTTTGCAACATATGGTGGCATGAAAATTATTATAAATGGAGTAAAAAGTATTTTCATAGGCTTTACTTCACATGAGAGGAATGCTGGGAAGAAAGGCAACAGCATTCTTCTTGCATATGTTTTTCTTGTTCTGAACAATGTGGGAAAGCTTCATTTTGCTTTAATCTAACTGTTCATTTTCTGGAAACAGCAACATTCTGCCCATTTATTAGCAAAAGAGGGTGTGGGTTTTGTTTTTGGAGCATTTTTTTTTAAAGTCTAATTTTAAGATGCACACTTCCAAAAAAACATTATGGTGTCAACTGCACTACCCTTCAGCAATCCTGTAATAACTTTATTCAACCATTTCTAATTATAATTATATTTTCAATTCCTTTTAGCTATAGAAACTCTTTATCAATCAGAGCACAAGACAGAAAATTACTTTATTACAGCTACAGCTCGTTAGTCTGAGTGCTCTTAATGAAGCAGCCTCATAATCAGATGAAAATCATGCTGAAGAAAACTTGCATCATTAGTCTAGGCCTTAATTACCAAGAAATATAGTCACTAACAATGATACTCCATTTCATGATACGGTGCATGCACCTTCTACACTAGTTGCAATTAATAATTCCGCAGACTGCTACAGAATCTTTCTATTTATTCATAACAATGGAGGAGAAAAAAAACCTCTAAATTTAATTGAGCGGCTCAGAATGCACTTTCTCGCTCTCTCCTCCTCAGATTAAAATGTCAAAAGGCTAATATTCTATCTTACAATAATTCATCATTTTAATTACATATTTTATGTATGTGAAATGTCTTTTTCTTTTTCATTTAGGGTAGGGTGACATTTTTGGGGAGACATGTAGGGAAAAAGGCAGCTGTGGTATAGGTGGCCAATACCCACAGAGAGGTGCAGTGAACAGACGAAGGCATTTATTTTCGTTGTCAGTGAACTAGGTCCATGTTGGATAAGCTTCAGCGTGAGACAGCCATTTAAATTAATGATGGTCCTCATCTGATACACTTATCAGTAAGGACGGGAAGGTTCTGGAAAGTGGAATACATTGCTTCCTTTACGAATGTGATTGATCATATATGATCCCATGATTGTGACTGAGTCAGTAACTTCTTTGTGGAAAACTCCTTTAGTCTACTGTGTTTTCTATATTCTCTCACATATAGTTTTTTCTTCTTCTTCAATAACCTTCCTTGATGAGAAAGCAGTGACCGCCTTCTTCGGCCAACTGATGGAGCAATTCTTGGTGACGACTGAATCCCACCTCTTAGGACAGAACCCAGACTCCAGTTCTGCTCTTATTTACACTGGTGTAAACAGGAATGGCAGATGTCTGATTTTCGACAGGAACGCCCGGTTAAAAAGGGACCCTGGCGGCTGCAGTCACCACCACCGACTGGTCTGTGGAACAGCAGGGCTAAGGCAGGTCCCTGCCTGCCATGGTTCCGCGCAGCTCCCGGAAACAGAGGCATTGTCCCACCTCCAGCTCCTAGATGTAGCGGCAGACAAGGGACTCCGCACGCTGCCCCCGCCCCAAACACCAGCTCCACAGCTCTCATTGGCTGGGAATCATGGCCAATGGGAGCTGTGGGGGTGGCACCTGCAGTAGGGGCAGCACACAGAGCTGACAAGCCATGCCTTTGTGTAGGAGTCAGAGGCTGGACATAGTGTTGCTTCCATGAACTGCTTGAGGTAAGTGCCACCTGGAGCCTGAACCCCGACCTCCTCCCACCCCCCAACCTCCTGCCCTAGCCCTGATGTCCCTCCCGCCCTCAGAACCTCTCGATCCCAGCCTGGAGTACCCTCCTGCACCCCAAACTCCTCATCCCCAGCCCCAACCCAGAGCCCACATCCCCAGCCAAAGCCCTCACGTCCCCCCTGCACCCCAACCCCTGCCCCATCCCTGATCCCCCTCCCACCTTCCAAACCCCTTGGTCCCAGCCTGGAGTCCTCCCCCCCCCCCACTGCACCCACACCCCCTGAGCCAACCCGATGAAAATAAGTGAGGGAGGGAGGGTGGGAAGAGTGAATGACAGAAGGAAGGGGGATGGAGTGTGCGGGGGACAGGACCTAGGAGGATGTTCAGGGGTGTTCAGTTTTGTGCGAGTAGAAAGTTGGCAACCCTAGGTGTAAATCTGGAGTGATCCCACTGACCTCAGCGAAGATGCTCAGGATTTACATTGCTATTTATGGGATCTGACCCATTGTTTTCTATG
Source organism: Sternotherus odoratus (assembly GCA_032164245.1). Taxonomy (NCBI): domain Eukaryota; kingdom Metazoa; phylum Chordata; order Testudines; family Kinosternidae; genus Sternotherus; species Sternotherus odoratus. The sequence continues at coordinate 157,044,830 of JAVMKO010000003.1, forward strand.
CTTTACCAAGTCTCCCGTGAGGGGACTGGCTACCAAATGTACTGTCTAGCTTAGGTCTCCAAGACGTTAGCGTCAGAATTGGCATCAACAAAAGGAGCTGATCCTCAGCCTGCAAAGCAGTGTTTTGTAAATGACCTGAAATTGAGTTCTTGCAGCTTCTCTAGTTTGTTAATACAGTACTTACCTGATATCTGAACAAGTCACATTCCAGTGTAAAGAGTCCTCTGAATAGCTAAGGTTACTGAGTCTGTGAGCAATTTCAAGAGTATTAGCTAAATCACTCCCCTGAATCACTGAATTTTCTAGGACTTGCCTTGTTCACTGCCTTTGTGCATGCATTTAAAACAATAACTAGCTAATAATTAAGCCAAATGAACATGGTATAAGGGTCAGCACATACTACTATCTAATATCCTGTACTTAATCTACATCACTTTTAGAGTGATAGTGTGGTCCAATAGTTAGAGCACTCATTTGGGATTCATGAGACCAAGGTTCTTTTCCCAGCTCTGCCACTGATCTTATTATATGACTTTGGTCAAGTCACTTCACCTCTGAGTTTCCCCTCCCCCGCTTTCTCTCTTCTCTGTTTAGACTAATCACTTTGGGGGCAGGGATCATCTTTCACTCTGTATATGTACAGCACCCAGCCCAACGGGGGCCTGATCTCATTTGGGACCCTGAAGTAATAATGAAATATAAATAATTGAAGTAAAGAAGGAGAAAATAATAAATTCAGCAAAGAAAGTCTTTTATGAGTTTTTTTGTTTTAAACTAGCCATGTTTCTGCTTGAGTTCATTTCAATCAGCACTATTTTCCTTGATCCTGCCACGCCTTAATGTTTCTGTCTAGCAGCATTTCTTTTTACGTAGTTGCTTCAAGAATTTGCATCTGGTGCTGCTAACTGACAGAGACAGGATACTGACAAGATGGACTGCTGTGGCAATTCCTGTGTTCCTACTGCATTACTAAGCTGTGCTTTCTGGCACTGAAAACAGCGAAAGAACATATTTAGAAACCGACAACTGGAAAAATATTCTTAATTTGTACAACACTTTCTAAAGTTGCAAAATAAAATGAATTTATAGCAGGACTGTAGCTGGCCAAAAACACAGAGACTCATAGTAAACCAAATGGGGTAAACCTGGTTTGAAAGGGATTCAGAGGTTTTGGGTCTCTGTCCAACAAATAATGCTTATAAACCTATTGTATAACTTAACTGGCAAGAGACCTGCATCATACGGACCTGCACTTGCATCACAGAAATTACACATTCACTCTCTTTGACGGAAAATGTTCTTATGGTACTACATTAATATGCTTTGTGGGTTGGTTCATGAATCAGCATTGGCAACTGACTCTGAAGCCATTTGCCTGCCAGACTTCCCAGCTGGAAAACTGGTAACACATGAGAGATGTATACATAAGGGATGTGATGATTTCCCATTGCTAAACTGATTTGTTCGTGAATGCATTGAAATTTTAAGTGGCCTGATGTGCCAAAACCTTGATCCAAATATAATACTGAATACTTGATAAGCTTTCTTATATTTAATTCCTTTAAAATAGTTTTAACCTAAATTAAAACTGCACAATGTATATATTATGTACTCAAACCTATCTACAAATATAGAGAAATATTTAAAAATGCTTTGAGTAAATCACCATATATATATTTTAAATGGCTATAGTACCAAATGTTTACATTTGGGAGGGAAGTTCATCTTAAAATGCACCCACCCAATGAATTGTCTTTTTCATGAGTGGAACAGGAAACATAGGAGAACTCCATTTGCCTTAGCCTCTTCTCAGCATGAGGATCCTGTTGGCAACCTAGCTGATACACTAGGTTTGTTGGAAGCCCTTGGCCCCTGTGTAGTCTTTTTGATGTAATGGGGACTAAGGACAGATTTTTCTACCTCTTCCTCATTTATTTTTCATGGTGGTTTGAAGGTCTGCTCAGTTATGCTGAGGCAACTGATCTGGACCAAGCTTGAAGCTCTGCAGCTCTTTCTGCTATCTGCAGGTGGCCATGGGTCCTCTTTAGCAGTCATAGAATCATAGTATATCAAGGTTGGAAGGGACCTCAGGAGGTCATCTACTCCAACCCCCTGCTCAAAGCAGGACCAATTCCTATTTTTTCCCCATATCCCCAAATGGGGCCCTCAAGGATTGAACTCACAACCCTGGGTTTAGCAGGCCAATGTTCAAACCACTGAGCTATCCCTCCCCCACCCATCTGGAAGTCAGTCATTTCACTGGGACAGAAGGGTGGCTCAGCTGGTCATCATTCATAGAAGTATGCACTTTTGAGGGTGTGAACCAGAAATTGATGCTGCAGCTATTCAGGCTCTCTCTGAGGTCTCCACATCTTGTCCCATTAAGGGTGTAGCAGTCACTAGCAATATTATCATTAAGAGGAACACCTTATGTTACCTATTCGGTGGTATCCCGGGGAAAACAAGCAGGAAGGTAAGCTGTCCTTTTTTTAGCATCACTAGAAGCAGACATCATAGTCTGCATTAATGTAATACGCTGCCTTAGTACTTGGGATCATATCCCCCTCTAGTGGTTCTAGCAAGAATAAAAGCCTTCTACCTATAGTTGATCAAACTGCTCCTTTATCTCAAGTAGAAGAGGCTGATGGGTCTGGAGCTTCAGGTTCCGGGTTCAATCCCTACCGATGACCATGGTGTTTGTGTATTGGTGCTCGTGAACTCATTACAAAATGGCACCCCAGGTGGGACTCAATTCATGAGGCTTCAGATGATCGGGATGACAGTGAGAATGTAGTGCACTGTGAAGTCATAACTCCCTCCAATGGCTGATTCCAGTGAGAATAAAAGCCCAAGTCACTACTTAAGGACAACTCTAGGAGCTTGTATTCTTGGTGCAAAATGTTCTGGTCCGATCTCCATGGAAAACCAGAGTGCCTGTGAATATGCCACCAAGACGTGTTACACCAGCACAAGTTATTCCTAGTTAACACAAGACTGTCATCACTAGCTATCCAGATCCTCCCTCCCGGCCCTGCATAGAGTATGGAACAGCTAGTGTTTGGTATCTGCTAATTTTTAAAAAGTGGTTTTATCACATCCTATTACAAGAGGCACGACCGGCTAAATTTATCCCTTCTGTAATTCCAAGAAGTGAATGGTGTTTCAGCAGAGATGAATTTGGCCAAATACTGGGAGCCTAGATCTATGTCTTAGCTGTTGGGTGTGCAAGAGCTTAGATATTGTCTGAATACTAGAACGTAGAATTCTGGATGGCTTTGAATGGATGTGGCAAAGCCTAGAAGTATATGTTTAGAGCCCTGCATGGATACAAAAATTTGTATCTGCATCCGATCCACAATCCACAAAAATTGTCCATGAATATCCATGGATTTGCTGGACTCTACTAACAGCTCACTCCCTTCTAGGAGTTATAATTTACCTCCTTCTTCCAAGCAAGCTGGGGACTACAACTCTCAGAATGCCCAGCAGGCCTATTGCCACATATAGCCCACTGTGTTTGAGAGAGCCAAGCTGGAGCCTGAGGGCTGGGTGACAGTCACTCCATTCAGGTGAGTGTGTGCTGCAGAGTCCTGCACAGATAAAAATTGTATCTGGATTCAAGCTGCGATCCACAAAAATGGTCTGTGGATAGAAAGCAGATATCCATGGGTTTGCGGGCCTCTATTTATGTTCTTTGTATCCTTGGCAATTTTGGCAATTGCTTGACAGTTGCATCCTAATCCTTGAAAATCTGAGAAACTCAAACCCGGTGGACAGAAACCAAAACTCCACTGACTTCAGATGGGTACAAACTGGGCTTGTATTTGGGAAGGGCATAGCATTTACGTTTCTGCCAAATCCTGCAGGCCAATCCTCCCAGATTTCTAAATTGATCTGGTTTCTGACAGTGTATCTTATTTTTTGTTCTGAACAACAGAGCTCCATTTTCTTACCCTAGGAAAGAGGTTGTCCCAAAGTCTCAGAAGCTAAGCTCACTGCAACCAGACTCATTAAGAAGTCTGGGAGGATTAGCATGCAGAAGCCTTGGACATGGCAGAATCATCACGGCTGTGGTCTTCCCAAATGCAAATAAAGCGAGCCTGCATCAGTTCTCTAAGCTTCCACATGAGTGTTATGACTGAATGTGAAGCGGTTTATGTTATTTGGCTGTCTGTAGCTCTTTACTGCACTCATAAATGTTAATAATCAAGAGTAAAGCTATGCTTCAAGGAGAAGGAGCTCCAGACAAGGGATGGGAGATAGGAGCTGGCATCATATTGCAGTGAGGTACAAGACAAGTTTCTCCCAAGTAAAGACATGTTAGATTCATAGTTTCCGAGTGTCTGTCATTGAGGTTGCCTGCTATAAAAGCCAGGTGGAATGTTAAAAAAAATCTGAGGTTGACAGACAGGAATTTCTGACTTTTGGTTGAGTAAACAGGTTGATACTAGTGGAGACTGCAGGGCGAGGGACACAGTCCACTCTGATAGTAAAAATGCACACTTGAGCTCTTTTATTTGGTTGTTTTTTCATAAAATAGCGGAGATGGGAGGAGTATTTTGACAATGTAGCCATCCAGCCTGTGTGCACATCTCAGAACTACATCGCCTATGTTTTTCCCACTTAAATAGTAAATTATATTATTAATTGAGGCATAACAAGAAATGTTATTGCTTTTTAGCAGGCCCTTAGGGCTACTGACAGCCAGACACAAGTCAAGGCATCCCTCAGCCCATGACAGAGAGGTTCAAACACACCTTTCCTCCCTTGTTGTCTGTGTTGAACTCAATTCTAGCACAGGGATGAATGAGGCTCACAGTAGAGCCTCCTGCCACTCATTCCACCCTCAACCAAAGATGAGGGCCAACATGACCTTACCCTCCAAAGGTGACGATTCAAATGGTTAGTCTGCTGGCAGCCATCAGAAAATCATCTAGTTCCCGTTCCTCACAGATCACCATATTTTTCGTGTGATTTGCCACCCCTATAAACACAGAGCACATGCTCTGCAATGGAGAGAACAAATACTTTTCTACAAAAACTCTACGACCACTGGTCACAAAGTGAGGTTGGCTAAGATGGCGGTAGTGGTTCCCAGTTCCAGCCAGCCCGCACAGAATGATTCCCGGGGACACTCCAACATTCAAATCCTTTGATACCTCCTGAGAAGTTAAACAACCTAATAACCAATTAAAATGAGAATGGGAGAGAAAACAGAATAAAGTTCTAATAATAATGCAATGCTCCTTTGGTATAAAAGCTTAGATTACATATGGGATGGTTAGTATAGTTACTGAACTGTAGTTCTATGTTATAAAGGCCTCCTGTATTACACACAAATCCTTATCTTTCAAGAACAGTCTGATAAGAACAGAACTCTTACCCTATGAAAAGGCTTTTAAGACAACCGTTTATATTATTTGCTCTGTGGGATCACCTCCTTTCTACTGCAGAATATTCTTTAAATATCAACACAGGATGGCATTCTAAGAGTTATCTAAAATGTCATCAGTCACAGAATGTTTAATTATTGCAAATATCTTTCAAAAATTCCACAGTGGGTTTTTTTCACCAAGTGATTTATTTTGGATATTATTTCTGTTTAATTAATAGGGGATTTAGTTCTGACCTGGAGGGTGTGAGAACCAGCAGAGGATCTGTAGTTTAGCAAGGTTAATGCTAAACTTGCCCACGCCTGCTGAAGACTGAGAAAATTGCTCTGGCAATCTCTCGGTTGCTAAAATGCAGCATATTTTCACATTAACGATTGCAATACAAAGACTGTAAAGGCAAACTGAATGAGAAAGGAAAAATAAATACCAGACTATAAAGATCATGCTTTGATATTTATTTTAAATTCAGGTGAGATACTATCTGTGCCATGCTTCATTAATCATATAATCTAGAGTAACAGTTTCTTACAATTATCTGGCTTTGCACCTTGAAGTTTGATTCAAACATTAAAATGCTACTTGCAGAAAAAACCCAACATTTTTTTTAAAACAAAAAATTATAAACATGGAGAACACCTCACATATGCTTCTCAAACCACCAGGTTACATCAAATTCAATGTTAATATCCTGTAAAAATCTCCTACCATGGCACAAATACAGCTCTCTAATGTTGCTGTTGAAAATGCCCTTGCATTAAATAAGATTCCATGCTGTAAAATTTTGCAAGGTGATAAAACAAAAATGGTATAATAAATATAAACCATCTGCATTTTTTAACAAGCCATTTGGAAATGGATTTTATTTATATTTAGAATTGTTTTGAAGTGTTCTCTTTTTGAAAACATCCTAGTTACAGTATATTAGGTTTTCAGGAGAAAGATTAAAAGAGCTGATGCACAAATAAATACGCATGCACACACACACAAGTAATTTTCAGAACTATGAGAGCGTTTGATTCTTCAAGGTTACTACAGCTGGCTTTTAGTCACATAAAAAGGGTTTGTATGTGCAATCAGCAGCTCTGGAAAAAGGATTCATGCACACAAAAATGCACTAAAACAACATTAAGGTTTTGGCAACAACCAACATAAGACAGAAAACGAGGCTTAAGGCTGAAATTGCATCCTTAAGTCTTTCCACTGTGTTTACCATAAGTATTGCTGTTCATATCCTATATGCAAGTAAACCCACCCACTGCCTTAATTTTCTGTGAGGTACAATACAAACGCATGGGAAGCCAATGACAGAAGGCCAAATTTGTTGGTGGCACAGCCGGTGCGACTCCACTAATATTAACAGAGTTACACCATCTTATGTCAGTGGGGAATATGGCCCTGAATCTTGGTCTAAAGACTAAGTTCGAGTTTTTCCTCAGTTTGTTATTATTACTACAACACACTTTTGCATCAACTTTCATATGACCCTTAAAGTGCTTTATGGGCATTAATTCCAAGTAAACCTCATAATAATCTGGCAAACTAGGTCTCCACTGTACAACTGCACAAGAGGAGAGGGTTAAGAGGGCCAAAGAAACCTTCCTTCTTCCCCACATAACCACCACCCTCATGTCCTGAAGAGCTTAAATACCAACAGGTGGCATGCATAGTACTGTACTACCTAACGACTAAAATAAGCTTTGGGGATCTCATGTCTGTAGGTGTTTAGGAAATACTGAATGATCTCAGTTCAGTGTGCAGTCAATCTGCCAAAAATCCTTGGTAAATTTCAATTTGAAAACTATTACTAAAACAACTAGAGGTTTTTATTATTTCAGGGATTTTTCCTAGAAAATACTTTTTTTTTTTTTTAGAATAAATACTGCCAACTCTTGCCGTTTTATTGCAAGTCTAGTTATATTTGGTATATTTCGGAATGCCCCACGTCCTGGAATCATGTGAATACACAGTGTAGGCAGGGGACTGGACTCGATGACCTTCAAGGTCTTTCCAGTTCTAGGAGATTGGTATATCTCCATTTATTATTATTATTATTACACGAGACTCACTTTTTCTTTAAAGTCAATTTCTAGCACAACTGGTTGCAGAGAAAAGCCTGAAAAAATGACACAAATGCATTCCGATGGTTCAAAACCCAGAAGGAAAACCCAAACCACTGCAAATATATTATTAATTATTAATTATTATTAATTATTATTATTATTAGAAATCTCAAAATCTTGTGGAACTTGATGCCTGATTTTTGAACAATTGGTGTTGGCAACACTGACTGGGCTAAACTTGTTGTCATTGACATCTCATGGGGTTTGACTTCTCTCCTAACCCCAAGAGGCTCTCAGTTCTTCCTCTTTCACCTGGAGCCTCCCTATTTCATTTTCTCCTAGTGTGTGGAAAGATCTTTCTATAACACAGGAGTAGATATGGGACTCCCAACTGGGATATTTTTTCTTCTCCTTTCATCTCCTGCTACTCCACCTACTGGTGAGAGATGCTGAGAGTCCAAGAAACTACTCACCAACCCACTAGTTTCTCCTGCTGCTCCAATTTCTCCTTCTCTTGCCTGATAAATCCTCATTTCTTTCGCTAAGGAAAAAGGAAGCTCCAGGGGACCAACATTTGACAACTCAGGAAAGGGAAAGGAAATGGAGAGAAATTCCCTCACTCTGTTTTTCTTCTCACTCCTCATTTTAACACCTGTCCCCTACGTACTGGTTAAAAGGGCCTGACAAGACATGTGACTAGCCATCTGTGGATTCAGAGGCTTCCAGATGGAACAGGTAAGGTGAGAAAGTTGCCAGGACTCTTTCACAAGGAAGGACTGAAAAGCCCTCCCAGAGAAAGAACTTTCATATGTGTTTTCCAGTCCTAGACTTATCAGGTCTAGAAGTCCCATCAAGCCTGCTTTTTGAACACTTTTTCTTCTGGGGTTTGTTGGCATGAGAGGGAGAGAATTGGCAGGCAAAATCTGGCCATTATACATGATTCACTGTGTGTGTGTGTGTGTGGGGGGGAAATCCAAACACCGCATCAGTTCACAAATTTTGTCCCCCACTCATCTTTACACATGGAAGCAGAGATTGTCAAAGCCAATGAGCAACTTAGGACACTCAACTTCCATTCATTAATGGGAGCTGAGCATCCAAATCCATAGGTGGCTATGAAATTCATGATGATTGCACAACACAATGTACTGCAGCCCTATGTCAAATTCCCAGTGTTATCTTACCAGGACACAAGAGTATTGGTCTTGCTTTTTCCACGCTATCTAATCAAGCATTTTGGACAAACATAATTCCAGTTTTATAATAGAGATTGTTTTCTCTGTGGAGAAGGAATGTCTAACTGAAGTGTGTAAAATTGCCATTTTTTTTAATACAACCCTTTCCCAGCTAAAACCAATTGTTCTGATAATTCATAAAGTTTTGCCATTTTTTTTCATTGAGGGTTGGAACCAGCAACCACACACCATAAACACTAACCCAGAGACCAAACCCTGCAACAAACCCTGTGCCAATTCTGTCCACATATCTATTCAAGGGACACCATCACAGGACCTAACCACATCAGCCATACCATCAGAAGCTCGGTCACCTGCACATCTACCAATCTGATATATGCCATCATGTGCCAGCAATGCCCCTCTGCCAGGTACATTGGCCAAACCAGACCGTCTACATGCAAAAGAATAAATGGACACAAATCTGACATCAGAAATCATAACATTCAAAAACCAGTAGAAGAACACTTCAATCTCCCTCACCGCTAAAAGAGGCAATTCTTCAACAACAAAAACGTCAACAACGGACTCCAACGTGAAACTGCAGAACTGGAATTAATTTGCAAACTGGACACCATCAGATTAGGCCTGAATAAAGACTGGGAGTGGTTGGATCATTACAAAACCTAAACCTAATTTCCCCAATACCAATTTCTACCGACTGTTATTCACACCTTCTTGTCAACTGTCTGAAATGGACCTCTCTCATTACCCCTTCAAAAGTTATTTTTCCTCCCTTAGTATCCTGTCAATTGAATTGTCTCAGACTGACCTCACACTTGGTAACGCAACTCACATCTTTTTGTGTATTTATACCTGCTCCTGTATTTTCCACCCCATGCATCTGAGGAAGTGGGGTCTAACCCACGAAAGCTTATGCCCAGATAAATTTGTTAGTCACTAGGGTGCCACAAGGATTCCTCGTTGTTCCAGCTATGTAAGTTTACATGCAAATTAGGGGTAGCCTGCACCCCCTGAGTGAGTTGATATATAATTTGCTATGTCACAGCCCCGAAAACATGGGCGTCTCCACAAGGATGCTCGCCGACTCAGCTAGCAGTCTGCCAGGGCTCTGTGGGGCTGCATGCAGGAGGGCTGTGGCAGGATAGGGCAGGGATCTCCATACCACCTTTCCCCAGCGTCCTACCCATGCAGGTTCAGCCATGCCAAGCACACGGCTTAAATGTGTTCGGCAGTTTCATTTTATGAGGAAACTGGAATATCCAAAGTGTATTTGTGATACAATATACAGGAAAGTGCATACTGGGAGATTTATTCTCATAAACAAATAGCTGCAAGCTATTTCAGCCACCTCCTCTATATCCTCCTCTCCCCAGATCATCTTCAGCCATGTGTTATTCTCCTTACTTCTCTCCTTTCTTCTCCCCTCTGATTTGTTTGTGTGGGGTTTTTCTCCTTCATGCCACAACATAGGCAGTGAATATTGATAAGAGTACTTGATCTGATTCCAGTGAGACATAGTTTCAGTTAATTTTTCATGCTCTGATTAACCAAATTGCCCAGTCCAGGCTCTGAAATCCAGTCTTTTCAGGGTATAAGAAATGTCTGCCTATCCAAATACTAATAGGTACTTTGGTAGTGATGGCAGATGTCTAAGGGGTTGGGATATTTTAGAATGATCTCTTCACTTCTCTTCTCTCCAAAAGTTACTTATGATAATCTTTACTGTAAGGATGCATGAATTTAAAGGGTAAGCAAGACTGCAGCAGAAAAACCAAAAGGTAAAATTCAGTAAAAGCATTATTACAAAATCTAGTCAAGCATTGTAAATAGAACTGCCATATTATTATTGAGAAAAGGTGTAGTGCCCATGCAAACTACATATTTGATTAGGATCTGAACTCTTTCCTGAACCATGAATCTGAAATAATTTACGTGATACATATAAATTTAATTTCTTTGTTCAACACTCCACATCTGAAATGATGCACTGCAAATGTGCAGCTCTCTCTGAAGTCGGCAAAATGAGTCTCCTTATAACTTGCCTATACTGTGTGGAAATAATCTGAAATAATCTTAAAGGAAAAAGAATAAACCTATTTTAAAAACAGCTGAGTCCTTTAGATCATATACCCTAACCAATTTATGGAGATAAATGGAATTCAATATTAAAGAAATACTTTTTTCTCCTCTGGAAAATTTAAATGCAAAAAGAAAAGAAAAAAGAAAAGAAAAGAAAGTCTGGTTTAGGAACATAGAAGCAACACCTGGCTATTGTTTCTAGTGCAGTAACTGCTGGAGGGACTACACCTCATTTTCCCCATTCGAAGATAAAGGAGGCAAGCTGATTGTGGAAATGACTCATTCAGTCTCTATAATGGAGCGATACCAGCTATTGGACATCTTTATTTCTCATTCATTAAATGAAGCCAGTGTCTACTGCTATGATAGCCATCAGCAAAGACAGACGAGGAAATAAAAGAGGAAAAGGAGCAAGAAGGGGAATACAAATGAACATTATAGACTGCTGTTTAGGCCCCCATTACTAAAAATGAATACAAAATACTTTAAAAATATATTAACCAAGTATTGGCTTACGATGAAGTCAATATCGTGATTTATTTAACTCAAGGGACAATAAATCTTGATATTGACTGAAAACATAAGTCAATATGTGTACTGTTGTGTGCATTCCATTACAAAAATGAAGTGGTATGGGGGGGTTAAGTTTAATGGACACATTTACAAGAAATTGGGTTTTGCTAAAGGAGATTTTTTTTTAAATTCACCTGCCAAGTTAATGCCGACTGCACAGATATTAGTAGGGGACACGGCAGCTTAGTGCATAGTCTTTTACCTTGAGAGATCCACATTCAGCTCAGGTTTCTGATCACAAGTAACAATGAATCTGGTGGTCTCGTTCTAGCCACATTTTTATGCATTACAACACCCCTGCACAACTAGCAGTCACCGAGTAAGGCTAGAACAGTAAGGCTGCTACAGATCAGAATGCAAGTGAGTTGGCAGTGTTGCTTGCCACGCTTCAGTGGCAATTTCCCCATAATGCACCAGGATGTACATGGCCTTTGCATGAAAAAGAAAGAAGTGCGAGGAAGAAACCTCCATGAGCAGCAGCCACTTACAAATTGGTCTTCACATTAATGGGTTGGGAACTTCAAAAGCACTCAGTGTTGGCCTAACTCTGCTCCCATGGAAGTCAATGGGAGCGTTATGATGGACTTCTACTGAGACAAAGTGGGGCCAGCACTGAGGGTATTTCTACACTGCAGCTGCGAGAGTGCCTCCCAGTCCAGGTCGACAGTCTCACGCTAGCTCTGCTCAAGTTAGCATGCTAAAAATAGGAGTACAGGCAATGGCACAAGCTAAGCCCCCCCAGCCCAAGCCCTCCTGACACCCTGACTCCAAGTCCAGGCAGCTACCCTGCGCTGCCATCCATACAAAAACATCCACACTGTTATTTTTGGTGCCCTAGCTTGAGCAGAGCTAGCGCGAGTCTGCCTACTCAGATTGGGAGGCCTGCTCCCGAATGCAGTGTAGACAGACTCTGTGTTTGAAAATCCCATCCATGGTGAACTGCCCCACCACTGTGCTGACACTGCCCTCACCAGTGGGGATGGTGAGAGAAGTACTGAACATAAGAACATAAGAATGGCTATACTAGGTCAGACCAAAGGTCCATCTAGCCCAGTATCCTGTCTTCTGACGGTGTCCAATGCCAGGTGTCCCAGAGGGAATGAACAGAACAGGTCATCCATCCCCTGTGGCCCATCCCAGTTTCTCGCACACAGAGGCTAGGGCCACCAACCCGGCCCATCCTGGCTAACAGCCATTGCTGGACCTATCCTCCATGAATTTATCAAGTTCTTTTTTGAACCCTGTTCAAATAGACTTGGCCTTCACAACATCTTCTGTCAAAGAGTTCCATGGGTTGACTGTGTGTTGTGTGAAGAAATATTTCCTTTTGTTTGTTTTAAACCTGCTGCCCATTAATTTTATTTGGTGACCTCTTGTTCTTGTGTTATGTGGAGGAGTAAATAACACTTTACTTTCTCCACACCAGTCATGATTTTATAGACCTCTATCATATTCTCCCTCTTAGTCATCTCTTTCCCAAGCTGAAAAGTCTCAATCTTATTAATCTCTCCTGATATAGAAACTGTTCCATACCCCTAATCAATGTTTTTGCCTTTTTCTGAACCTTTTCCAATTTCAATATCTCTCTTTTGAGATGGGACAACCACATCTGTACGTAGTATTCAAGATATGGGTGTGCCATGGATTTATATGGAGGCAATCTAATATTTTCTGTTTTATTATCTATCGCTTCCTTAATGATTCCCAAAATTACAGAAGACCAGACAACAGGACTCCCTCCTCCAGACTAGCTAGCTACATTAACCAGTCACCGATGACTGTATATTGCACACTCTTTACAAGTGCTGCTGTGGCAGTGCCCCCTCTTTACTGGGAGACACCATGCAGCATCCCAGCATTCTCTGGACACTTATATTGCACTCCTGAGGTACAAGGTGCACACTCCCGGGCAAAATACCACACTCCATCCCTACATGTATGGCTCCAGCCAGCACTATTAGTATCCAGCTTCCTTAACCACAACATTTACTCACAAGAAAAAAAGACCCAGCAAACATTGGGACTGCAAGACAGGAACACTTTTTAAATCAAAGGAAAACTGCTACAATGCTTTAAAAGCCCTCTCCTTGTAAAAGCAGCCTGTTTAACTGAAAAAACTTGCACTATTATTGGTGAAATGCTTCACCTGTCAAATTAAGTTTTCCAGGAGCCAGAGGGAGAGTGTGTGACATCAGAGGTGATTATACAGCTCCACTAATTGACCTATGAAGTCAAACAAGGTGAACAGCTAAACTTAACAACCGGGCATATGACTGTTGGTAGCCAGCTAGCAATCAAGAAAAGTTTTACTGATTTTCAGAGATGCGGAGCACCCACTGCTACAGCTCAACACAGCTGGAATTGTGGGTGCTTAGCACCTCTGAAAAATCAGACCCAACACATCCACGGACCAAAAAAATCCATGAATTGTATGTACACATCTGTGCATTAGCTCATACACAAGCCAGAGCAAATCCCCTGTATTGTATATTCCATGTGCAAGTGGCAGTACTTTGGCATTCAATAAACTGAAGGGCTAGCTAGGCATATGCAAAATAAGACACATATTTACTATTTCCTCCTGCAGGGTGGGTGGAAGCTCTGCTAAGTACATCGTGTGCCATTTCTAATTCATTCTCTTACGCCAATGAGAAGTGGGGAGTTTTCCTCTCACAAAGTAGCTGATGTCAAACAGGCCTTTGACAAGGTGTTACTCCTGACAGAGCAGACAGAATAATGACAGGGGTTTTAACAAATGCCATGCCAAAGTCCTAACACCAAATTCTTAGAGTACCCATTAAGTTGGTGGGAGGGATAGATCAGTGGTTTGAGCATTGGCCTGCTAACCCCAGAAGTGTGAGCTCAGTCCTTGAGGGGGCCATTTAAGGATATTGGGCAAATATCTGTTGGGACTGGTCCTGCTTTGAGCAGGGGGGTTGGACTAGATAATTTCCTGAGGTCCCTTCCAACTCAGATTCTACGATTTAAGCTGGGGGAAATCCTGGTTCCAAAGAAGATTCCCATGGACTTCCAAGGCAGGAGGATTTCACCTGCTCTCTCTAGTAATTCAACCTACACAGTTTTCTAGCATGTGAAAAAGACAGTAGTGAGCAATGTCAATATACTTATTTCTAATGCCTCAGGAATATGTGTGGGTTACTATGCCTCAGATGGAAGGCAAGAAGTAAATTGCTAAGTGTCACTTGGCAATACAAAACATGAAAGATACAAGGACAGTGACCATCCAGGGAGGAAAATGAAAATGCCGTATATTCAAGAAGCAAATTATTTATCTAGGTAGGTTCAGATATGGTACTTCGAGGCTGTGGGGGGATTACAAAATTACCACTTTCAAAGTTTCACATAGTTTAACAAGCAAAGAAAGAGTGATAGAGACAGTGGTACTGCCATTTGTTCTTAGTACCTTCCTAGGTGTTTCTCTCTCCTAGCCTAGTTAACACATTGGTTGAGTTTTCTTAAACAAAGATAACTAGTGACTTATTTAAAATTGAATTTCTGTGTTCAGGAAGACCGGAGAGTGAAGGAAATGGCTAGGATGAGCCAGAGGATAACATGACAGACACACTGATAACATGCAACTGCTCCACATACGGATATGTACAATGCTCCATGATCCTGAACTATTACGGAGATCCTGAACCTCTCCTGAATATAGAGAATTTTTCAAACTGTGATGTCAGTGCCCATCACAAACACTACCTACAGCCTTGGGTGAAACCCATGGCAATACTGATTTATTATAGAAACAGATTTGACTCCAGAAGGGTCAGATTCATGTCTCAGTTACACCACCGAAGTGGATGGAGTTAGTCCGCATTTACAGATGTGTTACTGTGATCAACGTCTGGCCTCCGGTCTCCAGAGACGGAAAGCCATATGTATTAACTGGTGCTGATGCTCGAAAACAAATCCTTTGCCCTTTCATGCTGAGAGTCAAGAGTTTGATGTATTGTATGCAAGGTGACGTTTAGGTGAAAAATGCTTAGCACAGCTCCTGTGACCATGGGCAGCAGGAAGCTGGCCCTAGTAGCACTGTTGTCTATGAATCTCACAGGACAAGGGTTGATACTCTACTGCAGCAGTGTGTGTGTGTGTGTGTGTGTGTGTGTGTGTGTGTGTGTGTGTGTGTGTGTGTGTGTGTGTGTGTGTGTGTGTGTGTGTGTGTGACATGAGCAACAAGTCTATGGACAGGAAACTCTGATAAACAGCACAGGGTGAGAAGATTGGGATCATTGCTTGTCTACAAGCCAGCAAAAGGGAGGAAAATGTGATGCACTGGATGAAAAAAAAAAGTGACTTCCATCTTCGAACAGATTACTCTGGTTTAGCCAACAGTGGGGCTGCTCTTCACTTCTTCTCCCCTGATGGAGCTGCTTACTACAGACCATGAAGGTCCTGCCTGGTACCACCTTTCTAAACTACAGAGGTGTACGTCTTACACAAACAGGGCCAAGTTCTGTTCTCAGTGCCCATGCGACCCCAGGGGCTTCTGTGGGGTCCTGCAGATGAAACTGACCCCAGACTCAGTTCCAGGGAAGATCTACACTGAATATACACCACTGAATAGCTCCAACAACCCACACACTTGGGGAAATGCTTGATTGTCCTGAGGGCTGGCTCTACCCCGGGGCCTCTTGTGTTTAGTTAGCTCATGAGGAAAGTGCGTGGCTGAATCCCCAGAGAAGAGGTCCCTGTCTCTGTTAAGAGCCAATGTACAGAACTGCAAAGATGAAGCCATTTTGCTGTGCGTATGTTTGGTTGGTCCTACAAAACCCAGGAACTATGCTGCATGATATTCTTGAGCTCCATCCACTGGCACCTTATCTCTGAATTATTTACATATATAGCAATATAGCACACTCCTGTAACACACTTCAGTTCTGGTCTGAGTTTGTAAGGAGACCTCAATGTATCTCCCTGTCAGAAAGTTTTCCTAATATTAATATTTTTCATTCTTTATTTTTCATTGGTCCTATTTATACATCCATAGAACATTTTAAAACCCTCTTCCTCCCAGCTGTTAAAATATTCAAATAGCACAGCCACACCAGAGCCACACAGAACTATTCCCTCCCTGTTCTGTGATGCTTCTGAATGAGCTGAACCAACCCCCTTACATCTGCTCTCCCCCTGAATTTGGGGGAAGCTTGGATCTGAACTTTACTGCTCAGGCCTGGCTGTAACTGAAACATATTACAGTTTGTTTTTCTCCTCTTTCTCTGTCTTTCTGCAGATTCCTCCAGAGATAGAAAGAGGAAGTGCTTTGCCTCCAAGAAAGAATGAAAATGATAACCCTATCTACATAGCAAAGGATACTTCCTCTTGGGTGAAGAACAAGAAGGCTGAAAGACATGTAAGTGAACACAAAAATTATCAGCAACTTTGCATGCGGTTATGTCTCTGGTGACAGACAGATGCCTCTTTTTAAAAAATGTAGGTATTCAGGTGGTATTGTGGGTAGAAAAAAAAATAAAGTATTCATGGGTGCTGGAATAGATCAGACTAAAGGAAGGCCTGGGAAATGTCAGAGTGTACAGGCATTGCTGAAGGAATATGCCCTTTAGATCAAGTTCAAATGAACAAAATGAAACGCTATTCTTTAATATAGATGTTATACTGGTGACATTTTTGATAAGGTCTGTATATACATACCAGCTGCATGATGAAGGAAAATGCACCATGCTCTGAAAGAGCAGAATAATTGTTCCAACAACATTCCCATAAAAGTAATCAAAGCCTCTCCACCCCTAAGTTACTCATTCCAATTCTTTAGTCTTCCATAAGGAATATATACATTTTTTGGATTCAAATATTTTATAAAACTGCCATTCCAAAGTCAATGAATTTTAAACCAAAGCACTCCTCTAGATTCTTGCTATCGTCCGAAATTCAATTATAATCCTGCAAGACTCCCGGGGAAAGTTACAAGTGAAAAACATTGAGGGGTCAAAAATTGATAAATGGTCGTCTTCAGCTTCTGTAGTTCAGTTCTAATTGTTTTCCAAGGAAAGCGGGTGCAAAAATATTGGACTCGGGATTTTCTTTCTGTTTGCAATACCTGATTTGCCTTCATGTCAATTGGAGTTAATCTTTGGTTTAAATTGTTTTTCCTAAAAAGCACAGCAAAAGATTTTTTCTAACTAGATGATTCCATAATGTCAAGCATCTCGTGAACAACTGCAATCAGGGTATAAATGCAACAGCATGGTGACACATTTATTCCCTGGACTAGTCACCATTAATAGCATAAAAGCTCCATTAAAAAAAACTATTTTTTTTTCTTTTCTTTTTTTGGCTTGGATATCTTTCAAGACTTTTACTCAGTGCTAATATGGGACTCGTCACTTGATGATTAATTTGCATGTCGATAGGCAGTCAGTGTAGCAGCTTTCAGATTAAGGACATTCCGCTGCACACTAAAAGGCACAAAGAACAAAAAGTGAATTTCAATCTTGCCCTTCTTTTCCAGTCAGTGCATTCCCAGCCCATGTCTATTGATGAGCAGTTGGAACAATACCAAAATGCAGTGTAAGATCAATCCTGCTGTTTACTTCGCTGAGCTGAAGGAACAAAGGACAGAAGAAAGGACTTAAACCCAGCTATAGTAAAAGCGTGGGGATAAAGGATGAAAAATGTGCCTGGTGGGCAGTTGCACAGAGTAAACTCATTTAGAAAATAGGCAGCTCCAGCTGAGATAAAACCAATGATGATTTGTATTTTGTACTGTATCTTGAGGGGATAAAAGCACTTCTATCAGATACCATTGGAGGCAAACTTGAAACACTGCAGTAAAATGATATGTTCTCTGCTAGGGAGAGAATAAAAATTCCCATCATTGCAAAGGAGTGTTAAATAGCTGATTGTGCATGCTTTTTTCCTCCCATGGTGAGATAACTCAACCTGGTCCTCTTTTTTTAACTTCACGGGGCCTAAAAGAACATTCGGCTGGATGCTGTTGTATCAAATGCAGCATGACGCAGTGTTTTACTTTAATAAATAGTGTTAATTGTAATTTGGGGGATTATTAGCCTTTAAGCCTTTTTTTAAAGCTATTGCAAAATTAGGAGGATGCAATTTAGTTGCCCGAACAGAGAGGAGGTGGTGAGGAATGCAAGAGTGAAAGTTCTTGTTCAAATGCAAATATCTTAACAAACTGTAACTAATGGGAAGGAGAAAATAAAACAGTCCCTTCCATCACTAAACAAAATGATCTTAAATCAAAAATCTATTTACTTTTACTGAATAGCAAGCACACCCACCACCATGAACCATCCATCTACTATCCCAGACAAGGGCAGCACAAGACAAAGTAATATAAAGAGTAAAGATGAATAGCAGGAAAATTGATGGTAGCCCTGCTGAGATTCAAGTACAGAGGAATTTGGTTGTTTACTGATCACTATTTATGGGGATTGTTCAACTATTTGGTTCAAAAATTGCTTTCCAGAGGCGATTCCTCATTGGTGCTCATGTTTTTGCTCTCTGCTTAATGGACATTCTTGTTGTAAGAATCAGATTTAAATAATTTCATTTTCTTTGGTGTTTTCAAAGACTCTTTCACCTGCAGGTAAATAAGGTTCTAGTTTGAGGGAGTGCCACCTAAAAACAACTATAAATTGCCCTGCAGTAACATTTAAAATGCTGAGCAGAATGTGGCTTGTCCTTGCAAGATGGGGAATTTGTTCCGAAGTGTATGTCTGATTCAAGAAGTTCACCATTTCAGAGGTCCAGATGCAGTGATGAATCAGAAACAATAATTAGAAATAAGGGGTTGTACAAATCACGCCTTTCCAGAGGTTTCCCTCAGACATCCAAATGTGGCCATACCAGCAAGGCAGGTTTTATAATCATACCTTCCCTTACTCAAAAAAGGCAAATGTTAGGTGCAAACATCCCCACTGCTCACGCAATGTTAAGAAGATTTTAGTGGGTTGATAAAGAAGAAAGCATTTTACCTCTGTTTTTTACCTGTTTACTTAAAGGAACATGTCACATTTACCCCATGATACAATAGCTAAGAAACGTAGGGTCTGATTCTACCACCCTCAGCCCCAACTGTACTCAGTGAGTCTCCTCAAGTGCTAAGGATTACTTGCATGAGCAGTGATTGCAGTGTTGGGCCCAAAAGGATGAGGCTCACAGTCCTTTGTTACATAGCCTCGGAGCCTATTTATATTTTTTTAAAGCTCTCGCTTTAAAAATGTTCTCTACTGGGCTGCAAATTTAAACCTTTTAAATGTTATTTCTCATCTCTTATTAAAGAGCTACATCTACATTCGCTTCTAGGTTCTTGCTCTTGTCCCGCAATGTGGCAAGTTCACTTGTCACTGATACCATTTACGCCAGCAAAAGGTCGAGGCAGGGGCTTCACACAAATAATTCCCACCACAGGGAATCCGCTGCTATACCTTGGGGACAGCTTTAAGTTGCCATTGCAATTTAAAGGCTAGGATCTGGTCCCTAGTCTCTCCCCCTCTCGCTGTAGGATAATAAAATAATAATTAATAATTAATAAATAGTGGGACAAGTTGCAAAAGGCCCCCTGAAAATGCTAGTGAACCCATTGCAAGCATACCTATCTGCATCCAACACCCCCAATCCCTTCCCTCCCCGTCTCCCACTTTTTGGCTTAGAAATGAATATTTGGCACACTGGTTTATTTTAGCTGACTTCCTCCAAGGCTGAGACCTTACCTTGCTTAAGAGCAAGGTTTAAGGCCAGTTTATAACCTCTAAAAATAATAGATTATGACAGAGGTTCACAGCTGAAATAACCTTTCCTACAGTGGTAAAAGTACCACACCAGCAGTATAAAATAAGGCAGCATTATTCAAAATAATTCTACAGCCATAAATAAAAGAAGTTTAAAGTGCTTATAAACTGCAGAGTCTTATACACTTATGGATACAATTACATTTACAACAGATTAAAGTCCAAAATCTCTGGAATCTTAAATCCCTGGTGTCATTTTTTGGATGCAAACTATAATACTGGTATCTGTAATATGCATTCCCCTCAAGATTATAATTTATAGAGTCTGGGGGAAGAGGGAAAGAGTATGTCTCTCCCCTAGCTTATTTTCAATCTTTTGCCCCAAAATGAAGCACATATCAGTTATCTTGGATTTTCACATAACTGCAATTCAAAGTTCAGCAGCGGGGCTTTTCCATTTTAATTAAATTGAGTCAGCATCTGAGGCCCAGACCTGCAAGACAATGAATGTCCTCCACTCCCGTTAATTTATTACGATTGGGGGTGTCCAGGATTTCACAGAAGGCATGGTAGTACTGAAACCTTGTCTGACATCTCTGGAAAGTGATCAGTTACTGTGTGTAAAGAGAGCACAGTAAATATGTTACTCAAAAAATTTTAAAGTAACTACTAATTTTGCGGTAACACAGTCCTGTGGCACCTTAAAGACTAACTATAAAGTTTTGAAGCATAAGCTTTCATGGGCTAATACTAATTTTGTATGCATTAGGTTTTTAACTAGGTTCCCAACAATAATTGAGGCACTCTGAATTACTACTCATTTTTGAAAATCTTGCCCCATACACATATATATATATATATATACACACACACACACACACACACTAGGGTGACCAGATGTCCCAATTTTATAGGGACAGTCCCAATTTTGGGGTTCCTATTACCTCCTACCCCCATCCCGATTTTTCACATTTGCTGTCTGGTCACCCTACAACACACATATACATACATGCATACACACACACACAAACTAAACACATGTGCTATATATTACCTACATGGAGCAGAATAAAGGAGTAGCAAGCCATAACTAGCAAGCTATAAACATTCACCTCCATAGAGTTTTAGAAATCTTGGAATATCGAAGATGTAATTTAAAAGAAACTTGCTTTTGGTAGTTAGTTAATGTAACTGATACTCCATTTACCCAAAATTTTATTGACCTTGCCAAATGAGAGTCATAAGGACATGGGTCCTTAAACAAATTCTCCAAGCATGATCAGACTTTCCTGCAGAAAGGACTTTACCCCAGTCCTTTAAGTATAAATATACTGTTTCTGAAAGGTGCTGTGTTAACAATATGGAAAAGATAGGTCTTTCTCTCTGGTACTGAAAAGCTTTGGAGTGTTGGTATACTCATTTTACAGATGGAAACTGAGGAATTAAATGATTAGCTCAAGATCACAGAGGAAGAGAAAGGGTTTGAATCCAAATTTTCTGAGTCTCTGTCCAGTTTTTTAAGCATCTCCTCTGTTTATCTACAGAACAATTACAACATGAGAAGCAGCACTATAAAATTCCCCTACAATGCCCCAATATGCATCTCCACCATGACCTGGTAGGACCATGTCAAGGATTGAGAGGATTAATTAGATGTCCACGCCTATCCAGTCCTTGGTCTCTTTTAGGACTGCCAACAAATATGAAGATTAATGCCAAATACTATAGTTTTTTAATAATGCTAATACTTATTCACTGGGAAATGGGCAGAAACCAGGAAAATCATATCTAAGAAGACAGCCAACAAGCCATGAAGTGGTGGCAACTTTCATTCATTCGTCACTCCTGTTTCTCAGTGGACATCATGAAATCACCTTTTCCCTACCTTGCTGTATCCCAGATCATCTATTAACATGGTCCTGCCTCTACATATGAAAGACCTGATCCAAAACCCATTAAAGACAAATAGTCTTTTCCACAGATTTCAACTAGGACTGCCCTGCCAGTGTTATCTCGTGCATGATCCAAAGCCCATCGGATGCACTACATGTTTCATAAAGCTGTGGCAAGCCTTGCCAAAGATCAGCCTGTACCCACTGCAGTGCATTTGGAGGCATTTTGCTTTACAGAGTCACAGGATCCAGGCAATGCACTCCTACCTTAGCTTCTGGTCACGGTGCCAGCTCTTAGAGCCGTAGTAGTAACTCTAAGCGTTCAGTCTAAACAGTGATGTTTTTAAACATGGGGAGAGGGGGACTAAAAATAGTTTTGAACACAAATTTCTCTAATTTGTATCTAAAAAAAGAAAGGGGTTTAGCTACTTGAGTCATGACAAAAAAAACCATTCCACAGAATGTGCAAGATAATTACTGAGGATTCTAAATGAGGCTTCTTGACATGCCAGATAGCAGGCAGAACATGATCTAAGAGGCTAGGAATGGGAACACAGAGTAACAGGAGGTCAGAGTGTAAGGCCGGACCTCTGCTTCTCAGGGTTTACTGAGGAAGTTAAAAAAAAATACATAAACCTGAAAGTCATTGCAGACTTTTATCAGGAGCATGGGTCATGGATGGGAATGACAAGCTGGAAAAGGCTGGACTATATCAGAATTTGAGCTGCGGACATCTGTATGACTTGAAGTCAAGGGCACCCTCCAGGAGATCCCAGGCTAATGAGTTACAGTAACAGATCTCTGAATTGCATTGCACAGCATTTCTATGTCTTTTCTTGTGTACAGTGGCCTTTCCCAAGGCTGAATTGAGGCAATCTGATCCCCGCTGCATCCCACCCTGCCTATTGCTGCTTCTTGGACTAGCAGCAGGTTTCGCAGTGAAGATGAATGGGGCAGTTCACACCTCTTGGAGCTATTGTTTCAGGCTCTGTGCAGACTCAGATGCATTTATACTTAGGTTGTGTTTTCTAGCTTTTCTTTGAAACCATGAGGTTGAAAGACATTTTTTTTTTTTACTTTATTTGAAGCCGAGATTCTGATTCTCATCTTGAGAGTCCCAGAGCTGGGACCGTAGGCACAGGCCTATAGTGTGTATGCCTTAATCTGGGTCTGGCCGTCCCCTGACAATACTGAAAAGAAAGCAGAAAGAGGTCCTTAATATGAGATTAAATAAATTGTAGTCTTTATGCAGGTAAAATTCCCATGGCTACAAAGAACTCTTTGCCTGAATAAGAATAGTAGCACCAGCCCTACTGTCAGGGCAGTCCGGTGGAGGTTGAACTGGCACTGCTACCTATGTTAACAGAGGTGGAATCAGTCACAGGGCAGGGAGCAGGCTGGCGGTTCTGCCTCTGTGCGGATCCTTTAGACATTCATGCATAATCCTGCGGACAAGCAGACAAGCTCCAGCAATTACTGCAGCTCAGAGTTCCCTGGTGGCTGGCCTAGTTACCCAAGTTCAGCAGTGGGGGGGGGGGGGGGGGGGATTTTGGCCGCAGTAAATACACACCCCCACAGAACAAAGACAGAAAATCTTTTGGAATTCACATTTTTACAAATATAACTTGGAAACAATACATGGGCCGTGATTAATACACACATGCCACACCAGCCTTCAGCTTTTTAATGAGAACAACCAGGTCCAAGGGGACACAAATAGCAAGGAAGAATAAAAAGAATAAAGAGAGAAGGGAAAAAATGGATGTCTGAGATCTTCCCCTTTTGTACTTGAGGTCACTAGCTTAATTTTCTCCTACATTTGAGTTGTTTTTAATTTCCAGGAAGACTTCTCAGCTATCTTGAAACTTTGCCAAATGATCATTAAGCCAATATTTATGTCCTCATAAAATGCTATAGCTCCTCCCCCATGCTGAACATACTGTAGAGATGAATTCCAAGTACAGGGGAGGGGCATGAATTTGTTTTAAGTATTTCATCCTTCCCCCCAAATAAGAGAAAGCTTTAGGAAGAAGAAATCCTAGATGCCATACACTTAAATACAACTATAATTTCACTCTGGTTTTGTTCCTGAAAACACCCACGTTATGCAGTTAACCCCGGACAACTTCCACGGAAAAAAGAAAATTAAGTTTCACCCAGAAAAAACTATTAAGTATTCATGTGGGTGGTACTCACAAACATGGAACGGATCAACACAAAGGATATACATGACCAGGGTCTCATGTGATCCTCTATGTATTTTAAAAGTCCAGAAGTCCTATGGCACTGGAAGCAGGAAAAGTGATAGCGTACAGTCCATAGTGATATAACTGCCATCTTTCTGCTCATAATAATAAGTTTGCTGAGGGATGCTCAGAGTTAACAAATAGGAGTTTGGCCCAAAATTGATGCCATGGGCTATTAAGGTTCATGTTTCGCAGCACTGCCCTGTGTTAAAATTGTGCGTTTTCAGTGTAGGGTTTTTCTTTTTACTTCAAAAATAAACCCAAATTTGACCCACTGTAATTATTGCACCATTTAATACTTGAAGCTCTTGGGTAAGATTCCTTGTCATCACCAAAGAGCTTTGCACACAACACAATTGCAGGTAAATGATGTATAGGAAACCAACAGCGCTCATCTAGCCCATCATTAACCTCATTTTGAGACAGCCCCAGAGGCAAAACTTTAGCCACCAGCACAGCCAGCTGTCAATTTTGTCAAACCAGTAACATATTAGTTAGCAGGGGAGCAATCTAAGAAACCAGTCATAGATCCAAATGCCTAAAAGATATTCTAGAATGTGGTAATTATGTCCTGCAGCTGCCAGGAATGTCCTCAGAGAGTTCACACATATTGGTTGTACCAGTGAATCAGGACAGAATGATACTGTAGCCACAACAGGAGTGCTAACAATAGACAGAACTCCATTCTAACTTGCTGAGACAGTTTTAGTATTACAAGCAACAACTGGCATCACATTTACTATACTATTTTAAAGTAGAACCTTCCCCTTACGTTGTAAAATGTGGGCCAGGGTTAATTGTAGCCCACTGGGATAAGTCTTTATTTTAAGTATAGATATAAATTAGTGGCTAGCGATACTGGGTGCCCAATCTGCAACATTTTACTAGAGCAAATTTTCAGAAACTGTGTGCACGGCGCTTCCTGTGAACCAGGCCCCTTTAAAGCATTTCAAATTGGCCTCCCAAAGTCACCAGTCACTTCTGAACATTGAAAACACATTTTACAGGCACCTGTGGTGAGCCATGTCTAAAGTGCACAAAAGGATCAATACAACCCAAATGACCAACTGATGTGAAATTACTGTTGATCATCTCCTTGATAGGTAATGTCTTAATGTGATAGGAACATCCACACTTCAGTTATCTTCCCTAAAAGGGGGATGTTTAAAAATGAGTAGTAACTGGCCAACACAAACTGAGACGTGCCTACTGGAGGAGAGAGTGAACCTCTACATATTTAAGGTTGGGTGGCACCTTATCACTAGCTGAAGAGTTGAAAATGCCTGGTAATAATGGCACCAGAGGTAGGCATTGCCTTAAACAACCTGTAAGGGCAGGCATTAGAGCAACAGATGGTGGGACTCAGGGGAGCACCACCGTGCAGAAAGAGCTGGTCAAAAATGTTTCAGCAGAAGTTTTCCATCCGAAAACGAAGTTCTGTTGAAACTGAAATGTCTCCAGAGAATGTGTCGATTTTTACAAAAAATAATGGCAAAATGTTGAAATGATTCAACTTTCTTGTTCCAGTTCAAGAATGTTGAAATATTTTGTTTAAATAAAGTCACGTTTACTTATTGATTTTTCATTTGATATGAGCACTTAGCCCAATTGTTTCTGATAGGAGGAGAAACTGATGGAGTCAGGTGAAGACTGCAGGAATCCAACAACCAGAGACAGTGTCTTTGCTCACAGTTCCAAGCCCCTTTTCAGTCAGAATTTAGCCCCAGTGCATCTCTGTAGGATTTCTCAGGGCCACATTCCCAGTGCTTGTCTTGACGTTTCTAGTACTACCTTGATGCCTTCTCTCTCAGATCCATGACCCTTCACAAAACAGTAGCCAGCAAAACCTCTCCGGCCACCAACATGTGCTTTTGTTTGGGGTGGCAGCTGCTATTATTTCAGTTATCTGGTTCCATATTGGAGTTTAACTGTTTCTTCCAACTATCTTAAATGAAGAGTAGCGGTTGTATCCCTCTACCTGTGTCAAAGAGGTTTCAATCAACCCATAACAATATATCATACATTTGTTATTTTGTATTCTAAATATTTCAACATTGCCAAAATACGATTCAAATTAGCGAAACAAAATGTTTCAGTGTTTCTGAATCAACATTTTCTGAATTTCTGTTCCATAGTTAATTTTGATTCAGAACAAACACGTTTTAAAATGTCATAATTTTCTATGGAACAGAAATTCTGTTTTCTGACCAGCTCTAACCACAGATATTCCTTGCAGAAACCAAACAATATATAACCAGCGGATTCAATCAGGAGTCATCACACTCTTGTAATCATAATGGCCAGAGAAACCAGGAGAGAGTCAACCTCCAAAACATGTCATAGACGTCCATAATGTTGCCTTGAAGGAATTAATAATAGGGAAAAATTCTCAATTTTACAGAGCTCTCAAATTCATCCAAAAAGTTTCAGAAACCAAGCGAATCACAAAACTGGAAGCTCTTGAACAACATCGAACAACAGCTAAGCTTCAGAGAAGATTCTAAGCCGAATTGCTCCTGTAGAGAGAAGAGGCATAGCTTCAGCCTGAACAATTTTGAAACTCAGCAGGATTGAATCTAGGAGCTTTGTGGAAAGGGAGTTATAATCAGTGCACCTGAGAGTCTACAATGATCTCTAAGTACTGTGGAATTTGGCCACCCAGCATTTGGAAAAGCAAGACTGGATTGTAGTTGGACCATAAAGAGATTGTGATTAAACATCAACCAAAAATTATTATTTTTATCTCAACATATACCAGTGGTCTAAGTTCTAGGGGCAGGAACAGTTAGTTTTAAGAACATATACACAAAATAATTCTAACTGACCCAATGACAATATTAAAACACCCCTCAATCCCTGAGAATAAGACACTCCTCATTCCACTCTACTCTTTAGGAAAATGCAGGTAAATAGATAGGATTTGTAGTGGGTTTGAAGGCTCCATTGGGGCTGAGGGATGACAGGAGTATACTAAGTGAGAGGCTTAAGGAAACGCCTTGCCTGCAGCAGAACACCACAGCTAGGGCCTATCAGAGTGATTATCCCAGATGAGTCCAACTGCTGGTCTAAAACTCAAGGCAACAATGGATCTCTAAATAGCACAGGATCCAAATTCTATCTGTGCATGTAGAGAGCAGAGTGTTGGAGTCAAGATCCAGCATGGTATCAAGTATCTGGAGGCAGATCCATATAGTGTTTGAGATTCCTCCCGCAGATATTTTATTTTACATTTTATGGCTTGAATTAAAGGGAAAGTAACAAGGGAGGATGGCATGATGGGAAGGGGAAGAAGGAGAAGGTCTGACAAACAGAGGAAACCCTTCCCCTTCCCCTTCCCATCTCCTCCCCAGTCACTTGCTCCCTCTCCTCTAACTCTCTCACTCCCATCCTCTCTTTCAGCACAGATATAATTGCCAACATATCTACAGAGCATAGGAATAACAACCTTTAATTGCAATTAAATACTGAAATTGCAGTACAGCTGCATGGTCAAAAATAGATATTCCATTTGCTGCGCCATTCATAGTGGCAACAGATATTACCTGTGTCTTAACAACTTGTTCACTAACATCTTCTGTTTTGTCAGGTTATGAAATTAGCTCTTGCTCTTTATTAGTAACTTCCTCTGGCAGAAAATTATCAAAAGTAGCTACAGATGGGATTGTTTTGCTCTATTCACATCATCCCTCTTAACTTTGAATTTACAGTCAAGCTGAGTTTCTGTAGTGTAGTGATGGTGACAATCAGTTTACACCCACAACTCCCTAGATCCAATCAGGGCAGAAAACACTTTCTTAGTGTTACTCAGGGGTACACTGTGGTTAATATTTTCAAGAGCACTTAAGTGAGCTTTGGAGGATCATGTTTTCAAAAGCCAGAAGAGAACACATTTTATGATTTTTGAAGTTCTTGTGACTTTTTGGGACCTGGCATGTTTTTTGGAACCTGGCATTGGCAATACTGGAAGAGGACTTCATGTAAATGAGAATCAAGTCCTAAATGTTGCTGTTTCAGAGCACCTACTCCCAAGGGCATTTATTTTCCATTACATTCAGCAAAGGTTACTCATGTATAACACTGTGTATAACAGATCTCCATTTAGGACCATTCACATTTGTTGTGCAATTCAA
Organism: Sternotherus odoratus; assembly: GCA_032164245.1. Classification (NCBI taxonomy): domain Eukaryota; kingdom Metazoa; phylum Chordata; order Testudines; family Kinosternidae; genus Sternotherus; species Sternotherus odoratus. The sequence continues at coordinate 157,073,134 of JAVMKO010000003.1, forward strand.
CTGTCTAAAGAACATTAACTGAAGCATAGGATGAGGTCTTTTGTTTTTAAATTCAATGCAAACCTCAATTTAGGGTGTATGGTCATTTGTGTGGCCTATGGCTTCCCACTAGCAATTGAGTACAGTCCCACACTACTAGTTAATGTTTACCGTATATTTCGGCGTATAAGACGCCTTTTTAACCCCCAAAAATAATCTCAAAATTAGGGGGGGGGCGTCTTATACGCCGAATATATTAAACTCACCGGGCAGCTGGAGCTGGGGCGGCTGCAGGTGGCCCGGCGGGCGGGGCGGGGCGGCGCTTCCCCCCCGAGCCCACCCGCATGTGTTCGGGGCCGGCGGGGAACGGGAGCAGCTCGGGCCCCGGGACCCCTGGGAGCGCCCGCCCGCGCGGCGGGGACGGGAGAGCGGCGCGCTCCCAGCAGCCCGCCCGCGCGGCGGGGACGGGAGAGCGGCGCGCTCCCAGCAGCCCGCCCGCGCGGCGGGGACGGGAGAGCGGCGCGCTCCCAGCAGCCCGCCCGCGCGGCGGGGACGGGAGAGCGAGGCGCTTTTTGTGTGTGGTGGTGTTTTTTTTGTTTTTTTTTTTTTTGTGTGTCCGGCTTTTTTACTTAAAATCCGGCTTTTTTACTTAAAAACTCGGGGGCGTCTTATACGCCGGAGCGTCCTATATGGTGAAAAATACGGTACTTACAATAATTATATGGTGACAAGAATGTCAGTGTTTAGTTGATTACATGGAAGTATAGATTACATCAAGAGAATCTGTTCTATTTACTAAATTACTGTTCTATTTACTGTTCTATTGTTCTATTTACTAAATTACTTTTGCCACTGGGCTCCCATCACCATCAGACATGACTTCCAACTGCACCCAGACACCAGTCCAAGTGAGATCCTGAACTTTTCCCCTCAGACATTCATGCTGGGATCATCTTTTTTCTTTTATATCCCTCTGCTGGCTCACTTAATTTATTTTCAAAATGGCCTCTCCAAACCCCTCATCAGTTCAACCCTTCATCACTCTACAAATCTACCAGGAGGTGACACTCAGAGCCAGTTGCTATCACTCTCCCAAACAGGACCTAAACATGGAATCTCCATCACATACATGATTGAGGTGTGCTGGCCTATTGCTCTTCTGGGATGTAGCTGTGATGCTCACTTCCAGCAACGTTCAAGAGATTATAAGAAACTCCCCTTAACAGCTAATAATAAATAATAATAATATTTAATAAAGGAACACATTTAAATTGCTCCCAAAAGCAAATCCCTTTTTAAATCATAATATCTCCAGTACTTAGCACTTCTTTGCCATAAGCATACTTTACAAATGTTACTCACACCAACGTGAGCAGCTAATGTTATTATCACCCCTTCTTCTATAGAAACTTTCCTCTGGGCACTCAAAGTGCTTTGCAGATGTAGGATAATGAAAATCTCACTACTCCCTTGAAATGTCACAGAGGTAAACTGAGGCATAGAGCAGTTAAGGCTCTGATTTTCAGACTTGGAAGTAAGGAAGTAGTAAGAAATGTAGGGTGAGGGACTATCAAAATTTGGGATACATCAGGAAATCTGAAGCAACCAGGAACAATTTCCTGCACTTTGGAGTATTTAAGAATCATTTTGGAAGAATATATATATACACACTTGTTGGGATTATAATACGCTGTCCCAACAAGTGCCCACCTGCTTCTCCTTGGCCTCTGCTCGCAGGTAACTTTCCAACTCTCCACAGGACCTCTCCCACCCCTCTCCATCACTGCTCACTCAGTTGTCTCTCTGGGCCCTGTTCTGCTCTGCCTTTTGTTCAGTGAAAGCTTTTGTTCAGGGGAACCAGCTGTAAGACAGGCAGAGAGGGTGTCTGCTGATGGCTACAACGGGACCGCAGCAACCTCAAAGTGACACCTGTGAGTGCTCGCTGCTGGGAGATGCAGGCAGGAAGGATGTGAGGCATGAATGCAGGCTGGCACCCCTTCCTGCCAACCTGGAGTGACAGGTTGCTTGGATGCTACCCATATTTTAAAATTTCATCCTATCCAGCTCCACACAATGAGTCAGTGGCAGAATAAGGCATAGAACTTAAACGCTCTAGCCCTGCACCGTTAACTAGACTTCACGTCTCCCTTATTGAGGCAAACTGTTGAAGCATTTTGCCATTATGCCAAGATATTTATCGTCTTTCTAAAAAACCACTCTCCTGTATTCCGAACAAAGGCTGCCCATTTGTGTGCAGGATGAGACATTCAAAGCAGGAACCTACATTTAGGAGCCCAAGTCCCTGTTTAGGGACCTAAATAAGTGGCCTGATTATATGAGCTGCTCAGTGCTTCTAAAAATCCGGGCACTTATTTAGGCACCTAAATTAGGATTTAAGAGACTAAAACTTTGAAAAATCTTGGCCAAAAGCAACAAGTAAGCCTAAATTTAGGAAAAAAACAGGGTGAACTGATAGCCAATCTTATACACCTGAATACCTAAGTGGATGGCTTAATGAGGCCTGGATCTAGCAAGGCATTTAAATCATGTGCTTAACTTTAAAGCCAGACATATGCTTAAAGTTAAACATGATTAAGTATTTTGTCAGACTGTGACCTAAAAGAGAGGAAACAGTTAAATAATGGAAGACTTTTCTGACAGTGTTGTCCTTGCCTTCCACAGGCAGCCATTTTAATCTGCTACCCTGCTGAAAGCAAGAACTAGACTGCAGTGACAGACTGATGTTCAACAGATTGGGTTTCCACATTATTGTCTCTGCTTGATAATCAGACCATTTTCACTGAGTGACCTGTCCTCCAAGCCCCACTCTCTACCAGGACCTCACAGAAAAAATATCCCTCTTCACCCACAAGAGTCCCTGAATATATCTCTACCGATCTTCCATATAATACTGAAAATGGTCGTTAAGAAGCTGGGAGATTCCTGGGATTTCTTTTTAATTTACAGCTCTCACTGCAATAAATCTGAAAGCTAAAAATAAAATAGGTTGCCTCATCTAACAGTCAAGTGATTTAGAAGAGGAAAATAACTGGACTGAAGCTCTCAGCAGATCTGGAAAGTAGCTACACTGGCAGTCTCTCTCCTCTTTCCCATCAGTTTCCTTATGATCCTGGAAAGTATGCTAGTCTCTTCTCTTGCCTGAAACCAAGAACATCAGTGGTGGATCTGGAGGCATCACTAACTCTGTATGTTGGGCCTACACATAGCTCCTCACTGGATTTCCCCATTGCCACAACATTACAGTGGCTGTCACTTCCCCTTTTTATTTTCAGTAGATGCCAAGTGCTCATCCATCAAATCGGTTTCTCCTTTCTAGCTGTGTGGCAATGCTCTACTCTCTCAGTAAGAGGTGCTGTCTGAGAAGTTCAGTCAGCACTCATTCCTTTAAGACATAACCCACCACGTACCTGGGCGAATGCCAAATCTATACCACCAGCTCCAGCTCCAGTCCCAAAAGGCAGCTATATTCAGCTGCCATCGCTTCATCAAATCAGCCCTGTCATCCTCTCCATTTTCTTTTCTGACAAGATTCACTAAAGTTCCTTAAACACACACACTTCTCATTCAGATGGTGCACAGCGGCATTCACCTTGAGACTCAAGAAGATGACACCGTGTAGGTGAAAGGAAACATGACAGAGGCCACAGCTACTCATTTCACAGAGATGGAAAAGGCCTCAATAGAATGAGAAACTTTTTTTCTCTACCACTGATGTTTATTGATTTGTCTAGTTCATAGGGAGCATCCCTTAATGTTCTGCTTTCATGTTTCTGCTTTGTTGCATGGGTGCAGCAAAGAATATTGCAAATTGATCGGTCTTCCTTGCCTTTGTTGCGAATGAACTCCTATTACGTTCGTTTCTCTGGCCTGTCATCTCGTGCTCACTTTGCCAGTATGTAATCAGCATGGCTAAACACTCAGGGCTGAGCTGATTAATTTCCAACATTCTCCACTGAGCCCATTGATGGGCTCCCTGTTTGATGATCTATGCCACAGACCGCCACTTTTGATTGCTTGACCTCTGCCCTTAAACCTCAAGCTGCGTGCTCTAGCACCTGTTTAAGTTAACAGCACACACGTTGTGGGTTTTTTTAAGTTTAAAGGAAACTATAACAATGAATTAGCATTCTCAAAATGCAAAGTGCCCAGTTTTCACTGGTGCTGAGTTCAACAGCTCCTATAGACTTCAGCTATTTCACCACTGAAAAATCAGGCCCCAAAGGTTTTTTGGGTTTTTTTGTTTGTTTTTAAGTATTTCACTCAGTATTTGGACATGAATTTAAAAACCAAATTCTTTAAGAAAAAAATTACACTGACCCAAATCCTCATAGAGGGAGTTAATAATTCATCCAGTTACTATGATTTGGCATTACTTTAGCATGAAAAGTGTCATTTTTGGCAAATCAGATTTAAACAGAGAGCAGCATTAATTTATTATATTGTGCCAGCAAACTTGTTGACATATATATTTTCCATTAATAGATCAATTTAGATTAGTTATACAGTACTGGAAGCACCAAGCAGTGTACAGAATTAAGGCTGTAGGAGTTAAGATCTTTGGAGGGAAGTGTTGACCAATATATGTTGGCTACCATACAGATACAGAAATGACAAAGAGTCCTATGGCACCTTAAAGACTAACAAGAGTATTGAAGCATAAGCTTTCGTGGGCTAATACCTGCTTCATCGGATGCAGCAGACATTAGCCCACGAAAGCTTATGCTTCAATACTTTTGTTAGTCTTTAAGGTGCCACAGGACTCTGTCGCTTCTGCAGATCCAGAACTAACACAGCTACCTCTCTGATTCATACAGATATAGACATATCATATTAATGTTGTATATTATCCACTATATATAAATAAATAAATATATATATATATATATATATATATATATATATATATATATATATATATATATATATATATATATATATATATATATATATATATATATATATATATATATATATATATATATATATATAAATATATAAATATATATATATATATATATATATAAATATATAAATATATAAATATATATAAATATATATAAGGATGCATTAAGTATAAATAGATTTAAGCATGGATATTATAGCAGTTATACAGCTTAAATTGGTCTATCCTTTTACTATAATCCTGTTGATTCATGCTAAGTATCCTGTAACACCTGGCATTAGCAGAAGTAAGCTTTAGCTTAGGTAGATAGGAAACTTTTCAAAAATCAAGAAACGTTCATTCTATGTCTAAGTACAAGTAGGGCCGTCCCTTCATGGACCAGTACCTGGAATCCAAACTAAGAGAAGGAAAGAACAGAACAATAAGTTAGAGAACTGGAACAAACTGATTGGTTGGATTTTGATGACAAGTAAAGAGACATGTAACTTGTAAAATCATCTTATAAATAATACCAGCTGAAATGTGTGTACCTTTGGGAGCACACCTTCTGCATAAGGTGAAACCAAATAACCATGTTGCTACATGAGACGGTTTCCCAGAGACTGGTATCGCATGAATCTTTTTCCTGTGCTCTGTTATCATTGGCTTACAGCATTAAATCTGACTAACATTGGTTATTTGGTTTCTTGAGTATATTTCATAAGGAATCAATGTGTGGTCAAGCAACTGACTGTGCCATTTATCAACAGAGGGAAATTTTAAAAGTCAAAGATTTACAACGAAGTGTTTTGGGGGGGAATTGTTATGATTATATATTGCTGCAAGTTACTTTTGAGGCCACATTTTCAAAGCAGTATTGCATGGTATGCCTGGAACAACGCATGTGCACCTGTTGTGTTAGAAAAATATCTTAATGAGTGCAGGCCGGGTAAAACTGACTGATTACTGAAACCCAGTAATGGGCATGTAAAAACCACGTAATATGTCCTTTCCCCCAACTACAATTTGCCTTTGCTATTTAGACTGATTTCTTCAGGGCAGGGACTGTTTCTTTTGTCTGCACAATGCCTAGCACAATGGAATCCAGACCTCCATTAGGACTTCCAGGCACTTCTGTAATACACATGACTGATGATTAAAAATATATAGGGCAGATTATGCTTGGTCACTACTCAGGCACGGAGGGACGCTTTTAAAAACCTTACCCAATGCAGCAAGGAGACAGAATCGCAGTTCCTGAACTCACCTAAGAGCAATTCCTGAAGTCACCTAAGAGTTCCCTCCTGGTGCCTTTGCAGATAGATCCTTATTATCTCAAAGCAGAGCCTTGCCACAGCAGCCACGGAAGCTGAATGGGCACATAGGGGAGATCGGGGCTGCTTACACTTTTCAGGTCTGCTATATAATTTCTAACGTTTGAAATACAGGCTTGAAAAAAGTAACTGACCCAAGTTACAGTGTTGGGATCTGGACTAAGGTCCAAATCCAGCAAAGCACTAGAGCACATGCTCAACTTTAAGTATATGACTAGCCACACTGAAATCAGCAGAACCACTCACATGATTAAAATTAAGCACACGATTAAGTGCTTTGCTGGATCAGGGCCATAGACCTAAACTTAGCAAAGTCCTCGGGTGATTGGATCTAGGATGTTGTTTCTCACCCCAATTTTGATTTTAACAATCCACACTTTTTTCATTGTATTAACATACTGACTGTATAACAACTGTATTCCTGAAGGTTTGCAATAGTTAGTCCATATTAATAATTACATAATTTTAATATTTACTGTTTTTGTTATAACATAATAGATATGAAATGACATTTAAAACTACATTATTTTAATCAATAGATACTTAAAATACAGTAATTGTCTTAATGCAGCTAAATGAAATCCTTATGAGGGAGACCATTTGAAATGTGACCTATTTTCTTTTACAGATTTTACATAGTGTTGCAAGGAATCAATGGTGTCCCACATACCTGAAACAAATATCTTAAAGATTAAAATCACGGATGAAATATGTACTTTTCACTGGATTGTTTTAATACCTTGGTGGATTTTAACCTGTAAACTATTCAGCGAAATTAGTTCTCTAAAATGAATAATGTTTCTGAGGAAAGTAAATTCAAAACTATGGGGGGAAAGCCAACAAGGAATTATAGAAAAACAGAATTTGACTGACTTGAATTAATCGAGTGATGCAAGCTAATGAACAAAGGTTTTGTGGAGATACACACCAACAGGAGGGCTCGACTTGAGGAGAACAGCATTAACTGAAACGTGTCTCTTGTTAATTCAATTAGTACTTTGAAATAAATGGAGAGTGGATAGAAGAGAATGAGGAAGCCCATTAAATGTCTTCAGTTCTAGACCCTGACCATATGCTTATCTTTAAGCACTGACTTCAGCGGAACTACTCAGGTGCTTAAAATTAAGCACATGTTTAAATGCTCTGCTGGATCGGGGCCCTTGTCCTGACCAGGATACTGTACTAAGACACTTTCCTTGCTAGTCTTGACCAAAGTCAATAGGAATTTAACCTGCTCAGTACCTCAGAGTATTAGATCCCTAGATCCACAATTAGCAAAGCACCTAAGCAGAGACTTATGGCTCATTGATTTCCATGTGACTTAGGCACATTACGCATTTGAGTCCTCCCATTCTTTATTCAGCAAAAAACACCCTAGTGAAAAGATGTGTGCAAAATTGTGGTTATAGACCCAAAGACACAAGAAAGTCGCCTAGTTCTTTGTTAAAAATAAGACACTCCCAGTGAAGAGATTGAAATTATTTAAACAAATCTGAACTACTGAAAGGATGTCACCTCTGCAGAAGTCAATGCAGAGTGACCCGTTTTAACATCACAGCCAGGCAAAAAATTCAGCTTTGCCTGGTTACATCAAAATGAAACCAACGTAAAAAGTGTGTTTCATTCAAGTTTGTCTTCTGTTTGTTCAAACTCTACATTTAAAGTGAACCCAAGAAAAAACAAAACCCAAGTAAACTGAAACCCATGCCAGCCCAAACTGCAGATATGAACAGGTTGTTAATGAAGCCCATATCTGAAGTCATATCCAAATGATCCAACATCTCAAAAGTTTGGCATTTTCAAAGGCGATCTAAGTTCAGGGCCTGAGTCCTGATACCTAAAAGAACTGATTATGCTGCGACTCACTCTCTTGAAACCTCTTTGACAGGTTTATTTAGTGACAATACGGTACATACATTTGAAGGAAACAGCTCTCAGCCTTGTTTGGCCAAAGAGAGGTTTGCACTTTGCAGGGTTTGGAGGAGGCAGGAATAAAACATAGGGAAATAGTGAGAAACCTTTATGCTCTGAAAAAGGGACTCAAAAGAGCCACATTTCCTATCCCAAGAGGGGAAAAAATGAAGAATGCCACTCCATTTGAAATCATTAAACTGATCACTTATCCCAGGTCTATACTCCTGCTTATGTTTTTGGATGGGTGAATCCATGTAAAGAAAAATGGCTTTCTAGATTGACAACTGATTAGTATACAAGCATGATTATATGCAAATCGACAGTTTCTATTGACTTAATTGTGATCTGATGTAACATGTATAATTAACACATGCATTTAAAATAAATGTATATTTAATTAACATGCATATTTATAAAATGAATATTTATATTTAGCATATAATTTTTTTTTATTTTGGGTGAATTTAGGTGGCACAAAACTGAGGGGTTATCGTAACTGACTAGAGCTAGTCATAATGTAAACAAGTGATGATAAAACTTCCCATTCATTTCACTGACTTGCCCACCTCTCCCAGTCCAGTTTTGGTCTTCTCCCAAATGGATCAAGTCACATGATGGTGTTCTGATGTAGGTACAAATCCCTGCTGTCAATTAGAGTCCGATTTCGCCAAAGTATCATCACTTCTGATCAGAAATTTTGAAACCAGGGCCAAATTCTGGTCTCAGTTATGAAGATATAACAAAATTTCAAGTCAGCTGGTTGACATAAAAGGGAAGATGGTCATGTGCTTAAGAACTGGACTCAGGAGAACCGTTTTCTATTCCCAGTTCTGTTACAGATTTGTGTGTGACCCTGGGCAAGCTGCACAAACCTCTATGGCTCAGATAACCATCTATCAAATGATAATGCTTCATTGGCTTGCTGGGGTGCCCTAGAGATAAAATCATTAATGTTTGAAGCACATTAGGTACTACAGTGAGGGGGCCATGCAAACGCTTATAAATTAATTATTTCACAGAATATGCATGCATGTAACCGAGAACAGAAAGGGCCTAGACTGACCAAGTGTGTCCCTGATGCAGCAAGGTTCTTAAGCATGGGCCTATCATTAAGCACATGGATAGTCCCATTACGTCTCAAAATGTAAAGCTTTCAGACACAATTGGTCAATTCAGTCCATAATTTAGGAGTGCCCCTGGATTCCTTACTGATGCTAAGCTCTTACATTGCAGCATCCGCAAGTAAGGTTTTCTACCCTCTCCAGTCAGCTAGGAGACTCAGTCATCATCAGCTCTCTGCTGGACTAACGCAATGCTATAGTGTGACACTTTTCGGGGTTATCTGAGGGGTCTGGGATGAATTATTACCACCTTCTTATGACAGGACGGAACCCTCTCTGTGCCCCACCAGGGGTAACTCTCCCCAGACATTGGGTCCTGGCAACATAGGTGTTCCTATCTGGGCTCTGCATGTCCTGTTCTTTCCCCCTCCAAGCTAACCATTTATACACACCATTGTCACAGTTGAGTGCCTAGTCCCCTATCTTCCAGACACCTACAATGATACCCACCTGATGCCTATGGACACTGCGCACCCCAGTTCACTGGTTTCACCTCAGTTCACTCTTCCTAGCACCAGGCACTTAAGATAGGCTTATAGTAAAACCAAATTAAAGTTTATTTAACAAAGCTTGAGATAAATACTCAAAATAAAGGCACATAGGAGGACAGAAACATATGATAAGGTTACAGGCAAAACAATGTGTAATCTATAGCCGATGCTTATTAGCAAGTAAATTTCCTGTCTAATAGGGTATTTCTCATCCAATGGTTAGTCCTTCCAGCACTTGTCCATCCCACCAAGCTGGGATCCACCATTCATGAGACTCCCCTGCAACCACTGACAGATAATGGATAACCACTTGGGCAAATTCTTCTGTTCTTATACAGTCCTAGGCTATTGTTTCTCAACCCCAGGTGCACCCCCTCTTCTGAGACCTCTCCTGGAGTTCATTTGTTGATAAATCTCCAGCCTGCATCTAGTCCAGACATATCTCCATGGATGTCCATTGCTTTCATGTTGATTGGGTCAGCTCTCAGACTCCCCATTCTCAGGTGATAGGTTTCACTCCCAGCAGATTTGGAACACAATATCCCATATATTACATAACTCTAAAATTGTTTCCCGTACAAACATCTCACAATAATCATGACAATCAGCTGGACCTTCTTTCAACACAGACCACACAAGATCCCCTTTGGTGTAATGTCGAAAAAATGGTCAGACACAGAGGTCGTATCCCTGCCAAGGCATGCCTACAGTGCTTAGGAAACTCCAACCACTATACAACGCTGCAGTACATCTGCTCAGCAACGACGGCTACTGTGAACACAGACCTGTCCTCCGCTCCCTACAGGGGTTTCCCACAGAATATCAAATCAAGTTCAAGACATCAACCTTTATCTTCAAGGCTCTCAGTGGTCAGGACTGGAAGACCAGCTAAAGCTCAGGGATGAAGACTGCGGTTGACAACTTGGCTCCTCTGGCGCAATGGAACGCTCCACTAAGAGAAAAGCTCTTCTGCATGTGAGACAGTTTTCTCAGCAGCCAGCTCAAGATTGTGGAATGAACTCCAAAGACCATCACAAAGCTCATCACCTTCCACGCTAAGTTCAAGGCACATTGATTTGACTTCTTCTCTAACCAACATACAGCAATATGTCTAGATATATTTTTAAAATTCCAAAACAAAAAACTCCACTGGCTACAATCCTCCCTCCCCGGTGGGAAGATGAAAGAACAAGAACACAACAGATGTTAGACGTGTAACTTAATGAACTACTGGACGGAACTCAGATACTACAGTGATGAGCTCAGTATAAGAACCTATGTAGAATAGAATATAGAAATGTATGCAAGCCGTTAAGTACCTTGTTGAATAGGGGCCTATGTAAGTATTAAGCTACTATGTCCATATGTGTTATATATTTTTACGGATACTCATTAAAATTTGACTTCTTGTGAGGACTGGGGGCTTCATCTGCTCCCTTTCATAGTTGAGTTGATTTTTATTGTCATTCGTGTGACCCAGTTTCTCTTTACACTTGAAGCAGCAGGTATCAAGCAAGGTATCCAGCTCAAGGAGACTGAATTAGTGCTCAAAAAATAGAGTGTACTTACAGTGGTGAGAGGGGCTAGCAGCCCAGAATACCTACCTAACATCCTGGATGAGTTCCTACTTGGGGCAGCTAGGCCCACCCGCTGCTCACACCAGCTCAAAGTGTAGACATACACAAAACACATTCTCTTCTTTCGGTACCAGAATTCACAGGATTTGGATAAGGTTCCAAACCTCTCACCTTAAATACATAAAGACGGCATAAATAATGAGCAGTGCATCCAGGTTACAAAGAGCACTAGAAATCCTGTGGCACAGAAACTTCCCCTCCCCCCGCCCCCACATAGCATAGGGCACATTACTCCTGCTGCAGGTGTCATGAAAAAACAGCTCCTTTTGGCTATTCTTGCCATGCCGACAGTAGAGAGCAGAATTCACAAGGTTTAAAAGCAAAAGCTTCCTTTAAATACATACTGAGGATATAGCCATCACAGTCTTTAAACTGACTACATAACCATATGAACTATTTTGAAATACACTGGTGATGTTTAACATTACTTTAAGAAAGAAAGGACATTGTTCTTTCTAGTACAATATAACTAAGGAATTAAAATCTTGAAAGACTTACCCTTATAAAACAAATATTTTACAGTGATTCACTTAGAAAAGATCAAACACCAGGAAGAAAAGAAAGATTAAATCAACCCATCACTTCTGGGCCAGGACACAATCTCTATATATGCAAGATCTTTCTTCTAAGAAATATCACATCAGAGCTATCAAACCACAGATTATCCTGCCTGATCACATGAATTTTCTCTCCTTAGGAAGCATAAGAATCAATTTACATCAGACCTTGTCTGTTTCATCTTCCTACCTCATTCCCTCCTCTTGTCTAGCATTGGCTTATTTTCTCTCCAATGACAAACTCATAATGGTTGTTGCAAGAGTCTGCTATTCTGCAACCTATGGTCCCTGAAACAGCTTTCATGTATCTCCTTGACTGTTAAACTTCACTGTTTCTTCTGGTATCCTTGCCATACATATGTGGAGAGACATTACTATGAAAGAAACTATACAAAATAAAACTGCATTGTAGTAAACATAGAAAATCTTCAACATGTGGTGGTATCCCACCTGGTATCCCAAGGCGAATTTAAAACCTTGAAACATAGAGTAGAAAGTGTCTCCATCTAAATACTGGTAACATTGTTTGCTATGTACAGTAGATAAAAACAAGCTAAGAGATTTGAAAAGTAAACCTCTTGCCCGTCAGGTTACAGTTCCAAGCCACAAAAATATGGTCAAGACAATTTTCTCATACTCAAAGATTGACTGCACATACCCATTCAGGCAGTCTACCTGTAACAGACAGTTTTCTACAAAAAATGATGAAAATGTCTTAATAATAATACCCTGTCCTTTAACACAGCTGTGCAAACTCCTGTGCAATACAAGAGCTAGGTATTATTTTTATGTGAAAAGCTAAGAGTTACTCTTATGTGCAGTGTTCTGATTATACAGCGGAGCTGCAGTAACTCCCAGTCTGCATTCTGAAAAAGGGGGTCAGGCATCGAAAATAATACAGCTGAATGTCACAGAGCAGGTTGGGTTTGAAGACGGTGCTTTTTGTAAGTGAGAGTGTCCGGCTCCCCCTGCATCCTTGAATCCACCCCATCGTATAGGCCCTTGCACAAGTCAGAAGCCTGCCACTGCAAGCTGCCTTGTATTTCCATAATGAATTGAACCCAACACTATGAAAACCCCAATCACGAGGAAAAACAAAGACTAAGCTGAGGTTTTATATCTGCCCAGCCAGGTAATCATTTCTGTCCTATGCAACATCGAGAAAAATATTAAATTTACAAGAAACTACTGCTCACTAGTTTATATGCGTCCCAAAAGGATCCCAGAAAACACCTACAAAGGCTTCAAAGGCTCACAGCGAGACATATCAGGAAGTGCGCTGTGCTGAAGAGACACTTCTTAGATGGCTGGAGACACTAAGTTTTACCGTGTGTGTATCAGACTGCTCAGAACATCTGTTGATCCTGCAGGACACATATTCTGGTATTTCAGATTGTTTAATTAGCCAGAATTATACAGGTGTTATTGGAAGGAATGTGTTCATATACATAATTACAGATTACAAATTCTCATGCTTCATTTTTTTTTAAACTTAAGTTTTTCAAAGTTAAAACAAAAAGTGATTGACTAGATCTGATAGGCTGAGTTCACTAGCAGCATCTATAACTTGATTTATCAAAACTGCTTTTATCCAAAGCCACGTTACATCCAGACCGTGCAGCATCAGCATTGAAAAGTGCCACGTTTTACTGAAACTCCAATTATGCAATGAAATTCCTCCCCTCCTATTCAGATCAACGGGCTTCTAAAATATATTTACATCAGACTAGTACCTCACATCTTGGAAATATTTTTCAACATCTTTTCTACTCAGCTTGTTTTGTTTTATTGCAATTCCACTAAGAATTGGTAGGGAGTGGAAGTTGCTTCTAATGAGTCGCCTACTTTCTCAGCAATGAGCATGTTTTTTGCTAAGTGAAAAAGCAAGAAAAACCAAACAACTTTGCATATGTCTTCACTACCTGCTGGATTGGCGGGTAGTGATCGATCTATCAGGGATCAATTTATCACGTCTCGTTTAGACACGATCAATCGATCCCCAGAGGCGTTCCCCATCAACTCCGGGACTCCAGCTCACCAAGAGGCGCAAGCAGAGTTGACGGGGGAGCCCGCTGCCACTGTGAGGATACCAGGTAAGTCTACCTAAGATGCGCCGACTTCAGCTGAAGTTGCGTATCTTAGGTCGACCCCGCCCCTGCTAGTGTAGACCAAGCCTGTGTAATCAGTTCTCACACATTGTAAAACCAGTTGTAAAGGGAATTATCCATGTTAATCCAACAGAAGAAGAGCATCATCTGATTTCATCAGATACAACCCAGAATGAAGTGAAAACATACATATTAACCTCAATATTTGTTCCCTTTGTTAGAATTTTTAAGACCTCATTGCTGTTATTTCTGATGATGAATATAGAAAGAAATCTTTTCTGGCTAGTTGTTTGCAAGAACAGATAAAGGACTTGGTTTAATATGAATTACATATGTAATCCCATTGGATGAGAAATGGGAGGTAGTTCTTAAAAACTTTTGCGTACCCTTTTTCTGAAGTGAGTCCAAGTGTCCCAGCTACGCAGGAAAATTTACCAAAGTGTGACTAGAACATGTGACAGTTAAGACCAAAGTTATCCAAAATGGATGTCTAAAGTTAGGCTCCTAAATCCACATTTAGGCATCTAAATGAGTGGCCTGAATTTCTAAGAGTATAGTACTGATCAATTGAAGTCAAATTGAGTTTTGCCCTTCTCTCTCTCTGTCTCTCTCTCTCTCATACACACACACCATATGCCTAAATCCATCCCTTAGGTTAATGTGATTTAAATACATGCCTAAAATTAAGAAGTGTTAAGTACTTTGCTGAACACACTTGAACTGTTGAATTGGTCTAAATGAGCAATTTAGTTTCACTGACTACATCGGGGATCAGCAGCCTTTGGCACACAGCTCCATCAGGGAAATCCACTGGCAGACCGGGATAGTTTGTTTACCTTCAGCATCCACAGGTTTGGCTAATCGCAGGCCCCGTTGGCCTGGAACAGCGAACCGTGGCCAGTAGGAGCTGCAATCGGTCAAATCTGTGGACACTGCAAGTAAACAAATCATCCCGGCACGCCGCCGGATTTCCCTGACAGGCCGTGTGCCAAAGGTTGCTAATCCCTGGACTACATGGAGCGAAGTGCAAAAGTAAACAACAGAAATGTGGGAAAGTGTTATTTACTTTACATTCCAACAACCCAAGGTCCTCATTCTGCAATGGGGTCTGTACAAGCAGACCCCATTGCCCGTATGGAGTCCCACCGAATTCAGTTGGAATGTTATAAATACATTTCTTTAAATACAATTTATATTTTGACCACGCCATTGGGCCAATTCTGTTGTCATAATTCCATGGACTTCAGTGGAATTATACTACCAGAGAAACTGGCCCCCTCACGAATAGAAAACTGCAAGTATTCACTTTACTACACATGCTCAGGAATTCTATCATTTAGATTTTGCATAATTAACTTCCAATCCTGTTGAAGATGCAAACATGGCTCCAGTCCTTTCCTCATCTTCCAGAAAGACTTGTTAGTTAATTAGATTTAAAAATAGATAATTAAGACTGAATAGTTATGGTCTCTTTTTAAGAAACAAAGAGTTCTATTGACTCCTCTTATATGGAGAGGGACAAAGGAGGCTTGTCAGTTTTCTAGTAGCTTGGCTTCTTTTTTAACAAGAAATACCTCTGACAAGCCCACACTGCTTCTGGCAAGCAAACTGTCCTGAGCTTCTGTGCAGCCAGGTGGATTGCAGAAGAAACAGTCACCTGATGCTCTCAGGTGCCTGCAGTCCAACAGCGAGACCTAAGTGATCAATTGCAGCTCTATGCGGGAATGTTGACAAGCAATAGGCAGCAAACACCTGGGCCCCTGGGAGAATACAAATAGCAGCAAGAACATATAAATAGTAACTTGGAGGCAGGAGACTTGAGGAAAGCAAATGAATGCATGACCGTACTTCCAGGAGCCTTTTCTTTTCGAAAGCCTTCCTTTTTGTGACTATCGGTTAAGCCATGCCCGCAGTGAGGAGTGACCTAAAACTCACCTGTGCAGCTTACCTTGTCTAGAGGCTGCAATTTTGGCCAGCCCTTCACCATGCCAAATAGTTTGTAGAGGATCTGAATAGTCAATGACAAAGTAACAGAAAGAGCAAGCAAGAAAATTTCATCCAAAAGGGTGATTCTCTTCCCCTCGCCCCAAATGTCTTTTCCCATGTACTGCTATAAAAGACAAGAGATGGGTTTTACAATTTGTGCCAACAAAGGGTGAAATCCTGGCCCTACTGAAGTCAGTGGCAAAACTCCCATTGACTTCAATGAGGTCAGGTTTTCATCTGATAGATTTATATCAGCGGAGGGTCTGGCTCCTCGTTTCCCAGTCTTGGTGCATCTTATATCACAATTACTCACTCATAGAATTTTCCTCTGGCTATCATTAGCTGTTATGTTATGCAGGCCATACCCACACCAAGGCAGGATTGTCCCTTACACAGGGTCAGCTCCAGGCACCAACAGAGGTAGCACGTGCTTGGGGCAGCACATTTTAAGGGGCGGTATTCCAGCCAATCCTGGGGCAGCACATTCCAGCCACCCTGTGTTTTGCGCTTCGGCAGCATTCTGGCCACTCTTCTTTTTCCTTTTTTGGGGGGCAGTTGTGCTCGTCATGCTTGGGGTGGCAGAAAAGCTAGAGCCGGCCCTGCCCTTACATTACCTTCCAGAGCTTCACCTAGTCTGACTGTATAGGTTACCCGTTATGCCAGTTCTCATACAAATTCTGAGTTTGGTTGGTAAAGTCAGGGGAGTCACAGTGAAATTATTCCTGCCATATACTCACTTGTGAGAGCGCAAAATCAGGTCTTTTGGACTTACTGGTAGGAAAATTAGATGAGGGCAGGTCTACACTACTTCTTAAACTGATCTAATTTACATCATTCGGGGGGGTGAAAAAGCTCCCCGCCTTCCCCAAGCAACGCACGTTTCATGCTGTCCACACTGGCGCTACGTCAGTAGGAGACAATCTCCGTCCAACATGGATTCTGCTTCTTGCCAAGGTGGAGTACCTATGCAAAGGGAAAGTGCTCTTCTGTTGGCAAGGCGCGTCTTCACCAGATGCACTACAGCGGTGCTGCTGCATCGGTGCCGATGTAGCGCTGTAGTGTAGACTTGCCCTGAGTGAAACGCCTGCTTCTTCCGCTCACTCCTCTTGAGGAAACATCACAGCAATTCTCTGTCTGTCTCTATTTTTCCACTTCCCCATAGAGCCTGGTGCCATATAAACACACACAGGAGCACCCCCCCCCCCCATCTCATTAGGCTGGCTGCACAATTTTCTTTCATTCTGCCTCTCTAGGATAGCTGTACAAATCAGACTGTGCGCCAATGTTGCCACTGTTCTGTGTAACTCCAGGAATAGGTGTGTGAATGTTGAATCTCATTGGCTCTGCTGGATGCTCATCGATGTATGTGTAATCATCTTTTCTCGGTTTTGGATAGATGGTTAACTAAGAGTGTGTGTAAAAATGTTACAGAATCATAGCGATGGTGTGATGTGCGTGGCCCTCAACTGCGTGTTTTCCAGTGTGTATAACTTGCTTATTTAAGATGGGCTAGAATCAAAGATATAGCTACCGCAACATATACACACGTACGCCAAACCACTTTAATATTAAACTTAAGCAAAGCTTCCTGAAAGGCACATTCCAAAATGCCTTCACAGGCCCCAGTCATCAACATTTTGGACCCTGCTTTTGAGATAGCACATCTGGAAATTACATGAAAAACTGTGAGCAAACTCATGACATTCAGCCTACAGAAAATAGCTCCCAACTCCACAATTCTGTTGAACTTGTTCATCCAGCTCTAACTTTTGTGTCTCAAATATGCACGGCATATTAAGGGTCATCGAGCTAGCCAAAGTGACCATAATTGATGGTGTAGCACCTGTAGTGAAGTTACCAGGCCAGGCTCCATTCTGTGAATCCATGGATCTCTGGGACAACCACACGGGCACTGGCAGTAGGGTGAGGGCATACATGTGTGTGTCAATGGATAGTTTGAGAGCATGGTATACTGGGGTGTTTTTGTCCATCCAGGCGACATGGCTAAAGAGCATATAATATTGCTTTTGAATATAACGAGCAATTGGCAGAAGGCCAGATCTCTGTGAAATTATGACATTTTACACAAAATCTAACCAACTTATGCCCAAGATTTGGCGCTGACAGTGCATATGGAATGCCTCTGGCTGCTCCAAGTCTACCTAGTCCAGATTTCTGACCAATATAACAATGCGGGTAGTACACAGGTTAGATAGCTCCTGAACTTTGTCTCATTGCAATGATCATTTTACACGAGACAAGGACTTCAGACAGGAGGCGACAAAACCTATTCATCAAAGGGGTTCTGGTGCACAGGACCTTCCAGTGCAAGTGGGGGCAGGTACAGTGGAGAGCATAGATGAGTTAATCTAACCTACAAACAGAGCAATTTGTACATGTTCCCTCTTATCTGATCTAAACATTAGTATTTTATATTCACAGAATGATGGATCAATGGTTTCAAAGGACGTAGTACCCACTGGAATCAATGGGTCACACACACACACACACACACACACACCAATTTTGCCCAGTTTTGGTTCTGCAAATTTCATTCTTCTAAGCATTCTGCTCTGCAGAAGAACCACATCCCAAACACTTGTGTATTCAACAATACTCATACACACTGATACCTACCCTTCTTACCACCCTGTATCCAAAACTGTTGTTTGGGGGGGGGGGTTCGTACCGAAAAATGATGCCACAACACAATTCAAATCAACACATTAAAACTGACATATTATCAGACTCCTTGCAGTAAAAAGTACTGGCTTAGTGTCTGATACAAGGTTTCTTCAAGAAGCCTATGTTAGCATGCCTGTCTTAGCAAACTATCCATTTAAATGATTGGGGGGAAAAACAACACATAATAAGTGACAGATTTTTCAGATCAGATAAAGATGGGAACCAGATTATCTGTCTGTGGGTGATAGATTGCAGCAATAATAAATTCACTTTAAGACACTGGATCAATTTTTAATCAAGCCAAGAATTATTATTGCAGAAAGATAAAATGACCCATGAGGAGATGCCTTAATTTTCCACCAATCAAATTATAGCCTTTCTAAATAAGATGTAATGAGATCCATGGAATATCCAGGTTACACAGCCTCCCTAATTACCCATGTTCCCTGTCATGTAGTGATATAGTAGCAGTAAACTGACCTCTGAATTTACCAAGATGAAAAGGTAATTAGTTTTTCCACAGGGCTGAAGTGAAAACAACAGCAGTGACACATGTCACCTCCTTCCACCAAGTCACAAGTCTCAGAGGCGTGTGTTCTTAAAATATACAGGATATGACCTACTCAGTAATAAAGTAAAGTCATTAAGTGAAGCATGCATATGACAGAAAAGCAAACACTATTTCCCAGTTGAGAATACAAGGTCTGAAAGTAAAGAAGGCCAGCCCTGTATTCCTCATTTAACTTTATCACTATGCTACCATATAGGGGCTCATAAGTTTGTTAAATAGTATATAATTAATGAAGTCATATAAGAGACACTCCCTGAACCCCAGACAACATGAGTACAATTTACATTCATATTGTCTTTATCTACACAAGCAAGCACTTCCATATTTTTATACCATTTCCAGTATTATGGCCTTGGGAAAACATTTAAAAGACTGCGGTAGGTCAGTGTACATGAAGGAGTGTGGCGAGTATAGTTGGATGCTACAGTACCTGAAGGGAACTGGTATTTATAAATAGTCCTAACAGACAATCTCTGTTATGTGAACACTAGAACAAGCCTGACTATTTTAGTTTTTATGTTCCTACACCTTTTGCTCCTAAGACAGAGAAAGAATTCAGTTTGTGGAAATATTGGCCACCAGCAAAACTATCAGCCAGAACTGACTGTGGGTTTCTTTGGGCAAACTGAGAAGCAGGAAAGCGCTCAGATGATTTGTCCTGTCTGTGTGGCCTTTCCTATGGGCATCACCGCAGCTTAGAGATGCAATGACAATCATAATTGGCTCGTGCAAAGAAAGTCATCATCAAATTAATGAGCTACAACAATTCATCCATCTGCTGTCCCTTTCTTGCTAATTTATTAATAACAATTACACAAAAAATGGCATGGATTATAAATTTCAATTTCTCTTCTTTACCTGAAAATTTAGTCTATAATAGCCTTAGAAATGATCTCATATTATTTCAATGAGATTTACAGCTTATTACTAGTAATGTGGCAGTACCCAATTGACCATAAAAGCTAAGTATTTTAAAGTAACTTAAATTACCCTTTCTGAGCAAATTGGATATTTGGGTTACACAGCAGGCATTGCTTTTATGGCAGATGCACTCATAACATCAGCAGCACATCATATCACTTTTCTTGGTTTTACCTAGGCCTAACATATGATGCCACATGGTGCAGCATCATGAATCTTACATGATGTGAGTATCGGTAGGTTAAATAAAATGCCTTTTTCTAGCTGAGATACAAAAGACCAGCACATATGAAAACAGCTGGTTGAAGAGCACTGACAAGGCAGATGTAGAGTGGAGTTTTCAAAAGGGTTTAACCTATCTCTGCTCCCATTCAAGTCAATGGCTTAGGGTTAGGCCAAGACTGAGAACTTTTGAAGATCCCACCCATAAGAGTGTGTGTGTGTGTGTGTGTGTGTGTGTGTGTGTGTGTGTGTGTGTGTGTGTGTGTGTGTGTATATAGTTATGGCATTTTTAACTCACTGGAGCAGATTCCACTTTCAGTTTTACTGGTGTTAATCAGGATTAATTCCAATGAACTTGGAAGTTCATTACACCAGTATAAATCCAGTGTGAATTAAATCTGTATGAGGCTCAATGAGTTCACGTATTCTAGTTTATGCTGGATTATATTAAACTAACAATAATTCTTTCGACAAACTGAGTTATGACATACAAGGTGACATCCTGGCCCCATCCAAGTAAATGGCAAAACTCATATTTAAATGTGAATTACACTAGGATTTTACCCTCAGACCTGATCTACACACAGATTTTGTATAAATATAACTTTCATTTAGGTGTATGAATTTTTTTACCAAAATAGTTATACCAGCACAACCCCTAGTGTGGCCACAGTTATACAAGTATAAAGGTTCTTTACACTGATATAGCTTATTCCCCTTCTTGTATAGAAATACCAGTACAAAGCACCTTTTTAGCAATATAACTGCACTGGCACTCTGGGGGATTGTACCACTTTGGCTCTACCGGTATAGTTAAACTTTTATACGTAGACAAGCCCTTAGACTCAAGTGCAGCTGGACGTTGTAAGCAGTAAGCTTTCATCTTCCCACTACAGAATGCATGTGTTTTGACTTTGGATCACATGGTATTACCTAATATAGGGTGAGATAATCCACAAATACTTTTTCTCCTGTATCGGTTAGAAAAATCCACACATGTGAATACTGTATAAGTATTTCATAACCACATAACAGTCCTTCTACTTAAATATTTGATGAAAATGTGCCACTAACAAAATGAAAGCCATACATTGACAAGTTTGAACAAAAGGAGACATTACACTAAGAAAAGATCTAAACACTGATTTCCACTTGAGTAATATTTCTACTCATACTGTATCTCTGTCTAATTAGGACATTAATTAAAACGTAAAGTTAATTTAAAGGGAAATTTCCACCAGCGTTCCATTAGATTTCCTGGTAAATTAATGCTTTAAAACCTGTAATGGAGATCTTCAAAAGAAAGCGTCCTTAACAAATATGTGATAATCAACATAATTAAAACCTCTCTGAAGAATAGATTTTTTTACCTAATGGTATTTGTTTGTTTAAAAGTATGCATAAATCCCATTCATCTCACAATATATGCATGCATTAGACAACATAAGTATTGGACAATTTCTTAAGGACAGCCAGCTCAACTCATAACAAGATTAGTTTGTGGGGCTCAATAAACTTAGACATCTCCCTACCCCAATTGAGTTCAGCAAACGCTTATGGATGTTTTCACACCTCAAGTCCCAGAATATTTTTCAATGTACACTTTACAGTATCTCCTCTGTCCCTGCCCCAAAGACAGATTCACTCAGGTTCACCTCTCATTTCCTCCTCTCTGACTCCTATTCCAGTCCATCAGGCTCCCAATACTGCACCCCTAGCAGCAGCATCTGAGTGCATGAGTTTAAGATCTAGCAAAATAGGCCTTTTCTCCTCTACTACTCTAAGGGCTTGAGTACACAGTGGGTTAATGTGTGCCACAGGGTGTAATTTCTAAACCATGCTAATGTATCGCACATTAATTGGTACCCTCCTGGTGCACAATACAGGTTCCATAGTGTGCTTTAACATAATACTGTTTGAAACAGTAGTGCACCTATGTACAAACCCTTATTATACTGTTTGGTTGAAGCCATTTGGGGGACGTTCAATAGTTATATCAGACTTAGTGGTGAGTGAACATCATTTATGTCAAGAATCAGAGAGGTAGCCATGTTAGTCTGGAATCGCAGAAGTGACAAAGTGTTCTGTGGCACCTTAAAGACTAACTAATGTATTGAAGCATAAGCTTTCTTGGACTAATACCCACTTCGTCGGATGCATGCACACATCCGATGAAGCCCACGAAAGCTTATGCTTCACTACTTTAGTTAGTCTTTAAGGTGCCACAGGACTCTTTGTCCCTTCATCATTTATGTGTTTTGGTTAAGATTAGCTCGCAATCTGGATGTGTGTTCTACCTGGGGCCTATATTGTGGGAATACGATGATCTAATAAAGGTCTTTTACATCTTTTATGATACAAGAGATTTGGAAATTTTGTTCAATTTCTATAAAGAAGAGTTTAGCTGCTTACGTGAACAGACCAAGCCACTGACGTCATCACAGGGGGCAGGAAATCTCACAATATTGCCAGTTATTCCTGTTTCCGATCAGGCCAAAATTAGCCTATGAACAGTCTCATGCTTTTGGACAGGATGCTGAAGTGTCCTCTTATACATCACGTTTGCCACCAAGTGTACTTGCAGTGCTGATTAACTAGGAGTAAATATGGTTTTCTTTAGATTTGTCCTCTTTCAGTATCGCTTGGCAAAAAAAAAAAAAGTATGCATCTATCCTGATCCTATTTATCTTCGGTACTTACTTTTCCGCCAGTACAGTAGTATCTGACCACCATGCAGTCTAATGTATTTATCTTCACAACACCTCTCTGAGGCAGGGCAGTGAAATAATCCCTGTTTTACAGACAATGAACTAAGGGACAAGAGACTAAGGGCCAGATTTTTAAAGATATTCAGAAGCCTAAAAAGATGCACCAAGTGGGATTTTCAAAAGTGCCTGGGTCCCTAACTGCATCTTTAACTGCCTCAACACCTTTAACAATCTGGTTCTGAGTGACTTGCCCATGATCATACAGGAAGGCTAAGGCAGAGCTAGAAACTGAAGCCAGGTCCCCCAAATTTTATGATACCAACCCACCAACTGATCATCTTTCTTCCACAATAGGCACTCAGATACTCTAGAGAAGATTGCTGCATGTCCAGGAAGGTGTACAACAGGGAAGGACAGCAGGTATGCTATAGCTATTTTCAAAGAAGAATTTTAACTGGATTTTCAAATCTAATTGTCTCCAATTTAAAAAAATCAAAATGGGTTAGTCAGTCAAAAGGCTGGACAAGGTAGCTATTACGGTACATTTCACTGTATCAACAGATAAACCATAGGCTTGGCTTTAAGACAAATTACGCATGCAGAAAATGGTCACACCATTCCATACGAAGCTTTTTGCAAGCAACAGGATCATGACTACACATTCAAATTTGGTAATAGTTATATAAATAGCTAATCTGCACACAGTGTAATTGTAGTCAGGTCAGTCCCAAGATATCAGAGACACATGGTCGGTGATAAAAGATACTATCTCACCCATCTTGTCTCTCTAATGTCCAATAAGAGATATTACCTCACCAACCTTGTCTCTCTAATCTGTACATAATCATCAAAGTAGCATGGTAATTTCCTGAATAACTTCTTTAAAAATCTGGTCCATCTTAAACAGCTTGGAGCCAAGTGGCTTTTGTTGAAAGCAGTGTCCAGAAAATGAGTGATGTGCCCCTGTTTACCAAGACTTGGTAAATTAGTTTATAATGCTTGGCATGATCATTATACAAGTGGGTGTCTGATGAAAGGCAGAGGGAAGCATTTTATGAGCTCTGTCATTTGGAGAAGCAAGCAGAATTCTGTCATACACACATTTCCTCCCTTCTCCTTTTTGTACTTCCTCTCTCTCTACAAAGCCCTGAGGTCCCTGTGAAAATCACTCCACAGGACTCCTTGCTCTAGGGAACAGTCTAGGACACAATATAATTTTTTAATGAATTAATGATTTTTTTAGTTTTGAAAACTAAAAAAAGTCAATTTCCACATAAGCAAGTACTGATGAATCTCCTGCAATGAAGTTTATCATCATCGTATTCCCCCAATCTGTAAGGGGATAACTCCACATCCTACCCATCTGTCTCAAACTCACCAATGCAGCACTCTCAGGCGTCTGTACTGAGACCAGTACTGTTCAACATATTCATAAATGATCTGCAAAAAGGGGTGAACAGTGAGATAGCAAATTTTGCCACGCTATATAAAATTACTCAAGATAGTTAAGCCCAAAGTAGACTGTGGAGAGTTGCAAAAGGATCTCACAAAACTGGGTGACCGGGCAACATAATGGCAAATGAAATTCAATGTTGATAAATGCAAAATGCACACTGGAAAATATAATATGAACTATACATACAAATTGATTGGGGTCTCAATTAGTTGTTACTACTTTAAAAAGTGATCTTGGAGTCATAGTGAATAGATCTCTGAAAACATCCACTCAATGTGCAGTGGCAGGCAAAAAAGCTAACAATGTTAGGAACCATTAGAAAGAGAAATATCATCATGCCTCTACATAAATCCACGGTATCTACATCTTGAATACGGTGTGCAGATCTAGTTGTCACATCTCAAAAAAGATTATATTGGAATTGGAAAAAGTACAAAGAATGGCAACAAGAATGATTAGGAGTATAGAACAACTTCCATATGAGAAGAGATTTAAAAGACTGGGTCTTTTCAGCTTTCAAAAGAGACAACTGTGGGGGGGGGGGGAAATCTGATAGAGGTCTATAAAATCTTGACTAATGTGAACAAAGTGAATAAGGAAATGTTATTTACTCCTTCACATAACACAAGAACTAGGGGTCATCCAATGAAATTAATAGGCAAGAGGTTTAAAACAAACAAAAGAAAGTACCTCTTCACACAATGCAGCCAACCTGTGGAACTCTTTGCCAAGGGATGTTGTGAAGGCCAAAACTATAATAGGGTTCAAAAACGAACTACGGTAGATAAATTCATAGTAGTTGCAATGTCTCACTAATTCTACTCTTTGGTATCTTGGTGGGCAGACTTTATGTCTCAGAAAATAACTGACTCCATGAACTTCAGGGATCGACCCTGAAGATAGGTCTGGAGATGAGGAGAGTTTTGCTCTTAATCTGAAGATAGCATATTGGCTAACAGTTTTATTTCCAATATCTACATCTGAAAATAGGGTCCAGAGCATGACTTGCTACATGTGCACCAGCAAGTCTGGCTAGTGTAAGAAACCAAGGATGACAACAGACCGCTGTCACTCAGTCTGGGTTCTTTGCTCTAGAAACCCACTGTTCATCTGTCTAAAGACTAGCTGATCTATACATCCATCTTATATTTTTAATATGCGAAAGTAGCACAGAATGTATACTGAATGGGATTTCTAAAAAAGCTTAACTTACTTAAAATCATGAGTCTTTCTGACTTTCAATGGGACTTGTGTGCCTATGTTGCCTAGGCCTGCAGAAAAAATCCCACTAACTAACTACTGGGACCTCTGTTCTATGATAGGACAGGTCCTGTTAACATTAATAGGAGTTAACTGTAATGCAATTTGAGAGTGCTCAGCTCCTGCAAGGCCCTAGAAGGGGGGGAGGGAATAAAGGGGAAGGGAATAAAAGCATTGGAAAAGCGATTCACGGAAGAAAACAAACCTAGAGCTGCAAGATGTCCTCCCCCAAATTTCATCTGTCTCTAAAGCTCAAACTTCATCAAACTATTTTCATTACATTGTTATCTTCAGATATTTAATTAATTTGCACCAAAGTCCCTAGCATTCCTTCCTGCTCAGTTTGGCCCCAGAGTAAAGAATACATATTCACATGCCCAGAAGCCAGAAATCTTACCATATTTAACAAGAAGCATCTCTGACAGTAATTGGAGTTTTGTATCAAGACAAATAAATGGTAAGATCATAAGAACATACTCTAGTGGCCACATGCACCTGCAAATACTAACATCAGAGAATGAATTTAACATAAGGCCTCAGTGGAGATGAATTTTCTATAAACAAACAATCTGAAGAAAGCCTCACTTTTGTTATGTGTTATTCCCATCGAAGAACAATGAATATTCTGTTTCATTTTTTCCTTACCAGCAGCACCAGCTTCATTATTTACCATTAGTCCTTTCACTTTCTTGTCATGTGTGTAAAACTGTAACATCCTCAGTGACCGTGGAACTGCTCTCTTTCCTCGGTGCTGGCACTTCATGCAAATGATCCACATTGTTAAATATGCCAGAATGCTAATATCGCACATGGCTGAATTTAAAGAGGCTTTGCCCATATTTTATTATATAACAATGTCTTCTATAAGACACTGTTATAATCAAAGGGCCCAACTCTGTAGCACTTATTCTCACAAGCAGCTGCCATAGGATAGGGTAGAAAAAATGGTCTAGTGGATAAAGACGGGATGGGGAATCAGGATGCTTGGGTTCAATTCCTTGCTCAGCCACGGACTTCCTGTTTAACCGTGAACAAGTCGTGATCTCTCTGCATCTCTCAGTTCCCCCATCTGTAAAATGGGGATAAAGCTTCCCCTCTTCACATAGATGTTGTGAGGATAAAAATCCATTAATGATTGTGAGGTACACACATATCATGATGATGAGGGCCACATAAGTGCTCACACTGATTCATGTCAATGGCACTTCATGTGAGGAAGACTTGCAAATTAAGTCCAAAGGCTACATGTTTAAGGAATAATGTTCATGGCAGAGAAGTATTCGAAGCAATTGATATATTTTGCTGATGATTAAGAACTCAGTTTTGGACCCACTGAAATCAATGCCTGCAGTGTTGCCAACTTCAATGAGTGCAAAATTGGATGCTAAATGTTGAAGGTGTACTGAGGCACCTGAGTGCCAGAAGAGATCAAACACCACAGCTTTGAATTAAAAGGAAAACATATTTTCTTGGCTCATGGGTGTTTGTAAAGTCTTTTCAGCTGTCCTCTTGGAATCCCCATTGCTCTAACTTTGGGGAAGGCTTCAATGAATTACTCAGATACCGTGATGATAGGCTGCTTATAAACAGGGTAGCAAGGAAGCCAAGAAAATGCAATCTCCATCCTGCCTCTGAACTATCTGTCCCTTGGTACCAAAGATTCAGTAGCTTCCCAGCCAGGGAATCTAATATTCCCCCTGCTGTTCTGGATAGTTTTTGGTGGTTATATTATCATTTGCTTAAAATAGTAATAATGTATGATTTACCTGAGCTTCGAAGCACAATATGTTAATTTTACAAATAATTCAGTGGGTCCTAAATGTACACTAGCCATAATGTTCAAGTACAAATTCCAGTTCAACATTCCACAGAGGTCACGGGAAGGTGTTCGGAAATAGTGGCTTGGTTCAGTCCTACCTAAAATCAATGGTCATCACTTACAGCCATTAGTTATTCTCAACTGGGAACACAGTTCCAATCATTATTTGTGTTATTTAGTTTACATGTATCTTATTATAAAAATCAAATAATAAGACAGTCCTGAGCTTGCCAACTTGCTCACATTTTAAATGGTGACCACTGTGTCTGTGTTCATCTAGCCTTATCGATTTTAGGGTTTTATATTGCTACCCATCACCATAGTAGCAAAGGGCCTGCCATGTGAAAATCAAAGCAAAGTCTCAACTGGACTTCTGTGCACCCTTTCCTGGGCTGGGGAGCATCTCCTAGCATAAAGGACACTTCCCATAGAACGTCCAGCTGATAACTATTAATCAAGTGGTAATGACTGAGGGAATATTGGAAAGTCTACCATTCCTCACAATAGTTCCCGATCAAAGCCCTGTGGCTGCAGATCACAATGTCACATGTCCAGTTTCTGCAATATTTTGGCTACACAAGATTCCAGCTAGTGTGTGGGTTGGGAGTTACAGTATCCCATTATGCCCGTCACTGAAGTTTGAGGAAAAGTTCACACTTAACCTGTGATGGTTTGAACATACCTAACTGAACGACGAATGCCTCAGTGCAGTTACTGCAGATAAAAGAAAGAACAGGCTTTCAACTCCTGCTCCACGGCCTAAAGGTTAATGGACTAATGCAATAAAGCAATAGGTTGTAACAGGAGTCTCAATACAATTAAAACCATAAAGCTAACGATGATCTGTTTCAAATGAAGCTGCAGGTGAAAATAAAACATTAACAGTTTTGCTACACTAACATAAGCACACTGAGGGCTTTAGTCATGTAAAGTATGTGTAATGCTCAAGAAAAAAAATCTGGTTATTGCCATTCAGTTAAACTCTTTACCATTGGGCAACTTTCCCTATTGCTGCCTGGGACTGACACTAATTTTTACTCAATGAGAATAGTTACGCAACACTTAAATTTTAATGTATGTATTTAATAGGAGAAAGTACTCATTGCAGCAATCTACGCTATGGTGCAAAGAAAAAAC
The DNA here is from genome assembly GCA_032164245.1 of Sternotherus odoratus. Taxonomy (NCBI): domain Eukaryota; kingdom Metazoa; phylum Chordata; order Testudines; family Kinosternidae; genus Sternotherus; species Sternotherus odoratus. The sequence goes on from JAVMKO010000003.1 coordinate 157,101,943, forward strand.
GCATGCTCTGGAGCAAAGCAACTGATGGAAAATCAGAGCTGTGTCAGGAATAGCAAGATGAGGTTCATAGCCCAAGCTTCGTTTCCTCTCTTGTTAAAACCAACGGAAGAGGAGCCACCACCACCCCCAAAATCCACGAGGGTCATGCTAAGATTTTCAAGCTAGTCCCCTTGAGAAGCTTCAGGGAAGTAAAGGCAGGTAATACTGCCAACCCCACAGATCAGAAGGGAACTGCTAAACCAATGGAAGCTAGGCCAGGTATATGAGAAACAGTCTCTCCAATACCGCTGTTCTGCCCCCATTTCTTAAAAACTCTGCTTCACTGGCTAAGTCATCAGCTGTGCCTCAGCAGGACTTGCACAGGGGTTAACTCAGTGGGGATGAGGGAACCTCAAGACGTTTAGCAATTCACTGGGGCTCGAATGCTATTCTGACGATGATCTGAATTTAGCAGAACCTCTTTGGTTTGTAAACTGGGCTGGAATGTAACATGGTCAGGCTCCCAGGAAATTTACTCTGCTTCCAGACTCTGGACTAGACTGAAATGAAAAGAAGAGCCAGTCAAACACGACTGTTGTAAGTACAACAGGTAGCAGTGATACGAAGGGTCCATAACCTAGCCACAAATGCCCAGCAGGGAATTCCCCTGTCAGAGCAGAATTCCTTGTAAAAGCTTCTGTGCTGTGACTAGATCCTGTGCCTCCATCCCCATCCCCCTTGATGTTGGGACATGTTCGGGAGGAAAGGGATGTGGCGGAGAATTTTACCACCACAGCAATCACAAATGGGTCCATTAGGAGCCCATGCCTGTGGTAGAATTTACAGATGCCCAAGAGCAACTCTAATCATCATGGGATCCAGCCGAAACCTAGACTCAGGGAGTTGGAACTAGCTCCCTACTGGCCAGCACAGCTTTGACTTGAGACAGAAACTACCCCATGAAGTTCCAAATCAGCTGTGAAGTGAAGACTGCATGATTTACACTGAGCCTGGTTCACATGCCAGTGAAATGAGATGTCGGCGTTACAGCCAAATAGTCCTGCTGCCATTACTGGGGAAGTGGCATTCCTGACTCCCTGAATACACTAGGGGCTTTGGCCAATTCAGGTACTATCAACACACACTGCATATTACTCACATGCTTCCCAGGAAAGGGAGACACTGTAATTTATGACACTGAAGGTTTCTGAGTTAGCCCACTCTGAGAACTACTTATCTAGCTCCCATCACTCTCGCACAGAAGCACCTCACGATCGCCAATTGATTTTAGCCTTCAAAGGCTCCTGAGAGAGGGAACTCTTATCCCCATTTTACAGCTGGAGAACTGAGGCACAAAGAAATCAAGAGACTTGCCCAAGGTCACACAGGCAGTCTGTGACAGCACTAGGAAGTGAGCTAGGGCCTGAATTTTTTAATCCCAGTCCAGTGTTTTAATCACAAAACTGTTCCTCAGTCGCTGAATAAGCCAATAATGGATGGGTGACCATTAACAGATCAAAACTTCAGACAGCCCCCAGCCACAATAAATAGATACTGGTACATTATCCTTTTTTCCACCCCAAAGACTGAACTTTTAGGAATAAATTTCTTTCCAATTAGCTTGAACTTTCAGCAACATGGGTAAAGATGGGAGCTTAGAAGGGGAGAAGGAGAGAAAGATAAGAATAGAAGGGGGAGTAATGAAAATTAGATCAGAGATATAGGTAGTTATGAAATTACACAGGGCATTGGAGATGAGTTAGAGCTGATAAGGCCATGGTTCTCAATCTTTTTCATACTATGACCCATGAAAGTTTTGGAATCCCCTCTCCACTCGTCTAGCTATAAAGAAAGGGAGGCTCCAATGCCCTGAAAGCTGTTCATGGACACACAATCCCCAGGGGGATGACAACCCTCAGGCTGAAATCTCATTCAGTAAGAGCTGGACACAATGAAAGGATTCCAGGAGGAACAGGAGTGACACAGTGAGAGCAGCAGTTTGAAGGCGGCAATTTTAGCAGCTACATGTTGAATAGCCTGGAGGAGGAAAGCAAGGTGAGGTTACAGTAATCAAAACCAAGAGGTAGCCATGGTGCTGACATGAATTTTAGCACCTGGGATAGTGAGGAAAGACAGGAGAACCTGGGATTTAGTTAGAGACAGGATAGTGGGATACTGCTATGAGCCAGCAAGACAGGAAAGGTAGTGGGGGTTGTCAAGCAGTGACAAAGGAAAAAGAAAGGGTAAAAGGTATTTAAGAGACAGAGGCACCATTGTATGTCGTCTGTACTAGCTTTGCGACCAATGCATCACGTGTCAGAAAAAATGAGGGTTGTGTTCATATGAATATTTCCTATTCCCCACTAAATTATACTGGTAATTAATCTATCCCGAGGCTTTGCAAACTCTTAGACCTGTAAGCAACTTGTCAGTTCCCCTGTTCATCTACTCCGAAAAAAAAGTTCATCAGCCTATTCAGCCCCATTACAGGACCAACTGGTCAAATACCTCGCTCAGCAACCATGCATTTCTATCTCTATTAAAAACTTGGTACTCTTATTTATTTGTGGGCCATATTTGGGAGGAAACCAGCAGGTATTGTAAACAGATGGGAAGGAATAACCAGTCTGGTAGGTGCATCTCCCATCCACTTATAAACTACTTTCCTTTGCACAAGCAAGGAAAGGTTTGAAGGCTCCCAGAGTTTAAATATGAATGAGTCCATTGACGGCACTGGAGCTATACCGATTTGCACCAGTTGAAATCTGGTTTTTTAACTCTCTCTTCCTCTCCCCTCTTTAGTGATGGGTTTTACTCTGTCTCAGCCCAATGGGATGAAAAACAAAGTTATTACATCACCATCAGTGAAGAAAGTCATCACAGTCACTCTGGTACATGGTAATGTACTTGCTTGTTCTATTGTAATTGGCCCTCCTTCATAATTTCACATAGTACACTGCATACATGCGTAGATAGTGCTCTGACACACGAGGCTAGGCCTGGGCTCCCACTAACGTCCGTGACAAACTTTCACGGACTTCAGTGGGAGCAGGACATTGATGCCAGTGTTGTAGTAGGTTTCAAAAAAGAACTGCACAATGATCTGAGTAAGAATAGCAACCCTGGTGGATAACATTACAAAGGCTACTAAATCAGATGCTTCAGAAGATAAGTTTATATTATCACCTGCTAAAGTCAGGAAGCATTCCACAGAGTCCTCTCAGAATGATGGAAAGAGGTGAGATTCTGGGTCTAGAGTTCTGAGCATAGAGCTCAAAGAAGTAGATACTCTGAGTTTGCAGTCTGACACTGATGCTTCTTCTGTGGCATTTCACACTCTATGTGCTTCAGTTTCCTCAAATGTCATATGGGGATAATATATCATCCAGTGGTGTTTTGAGGAACAACAGCACCTACCCCACTCAAGGGAATTTTGAGGGTTAGTTTTGTTTCACACAGTTTTCAGAAAGGAATTGTTTTGTTTTGCTTGTTTTGGTGAATATTTTTACCAAACATTTTGTCTGGAAATTTTTTATTTTAGGTTGTTTTGTTTTTATAAACTTTTCAGGTTTTCACGTTTTTTCCCCTCCTTTCTGCCCTTTTCCTTCCATTTTTACACTAAACTCGGAGAGACAGAAGAAGAGAAAGGGGGAGAAGATAAAGGAAACACCATCACATGGACAGTTTAAAAAACATTTTATGAAAATTTCCAATTACAGAAAAGGCCATCTTTGGACAAATAAATGTTTTGTTAACAAACTTCAACCAGCTTTACTATCAATCCTAGAATTAATGGCACGTTATTGGAGAATGCTATTGTGCCAGAGACCACAGGTGAAATCCTGGTTCCACGGATATGAATGGCAAAATTTCCACTTATTTCAAGGGGGACAGAATTTCATTCCAAGAGAATAGGCTGCATTTTGTAACCTAGCATTAAAATCTGAGAATCTGATATGGAACTATAGTGTGTAAGGCATGAACACGTAATGAACTTCTAATGGTTTCAATCTTACCCTTAGAAGGTAAAGATTCCTAACATCTATCCCAAGAAATATTCCAGTGTGTCCTTCAAATGCCTGTGTGTTTTAGACAAGTTACTATTATTTTAACCCCACAAACCATGATCCACTGCTGTATAAAGTTGTAAGAGACAAGATCACTATATGATATGAAAAGGACCATTCACATGAAGGAAAGAATCATAGAAATGTTGAAAGGGACCGTGAGAGGCCATCTAGTCATCTCCCATGTTATCCTATCCTGACTTACCACACAACCTTCTCAACTTGACAACTACCAGGCACATTTTTTCCTTCTACAATCCTTCATGAAGTGAGACTACTTCATATTACACCCAACTAAGTCAATATGTTTTCTGGTTTCATTAAGGCTGATCTCTCTCTCTCCCTTTTAGAGTAGCCATACTGATACATTTGCCATTGTTTGCAGGGATACTGAATATATTACATGCAATTATGTAGATCATTACCATGTTTATAATTCAGAAGACTGAATGAAGGATGATCAGCTATATTAGACTGCAAGCCTAATTCCTAGCCATTGTATTTAATTACCAATCCTACAAAATTACTCAATCCTTTCTGTAACTGCAAAAAAGATGCTGCCATGGCTTGGTATTAGCCTACCCCATGTTTAAACAATTTCTCAAACTCATTAATACTGTACACTTACAGGGCAAGACCATCAGCTTGCGATCGACCCTATGGTAAGGGGCAGTGCACTGTTGTGCTGGCCCTGGAGAAGTTTGATTGGAAGAGTCTGACTTTGGGGGTCAATCTCCCCCATGGTCTTTCTGGTGCTTCAGGGAAGGAGTTCACATAGTGACAGTGTCACACTGCATTCTTCCGAATATACAGGTGTAATTAGACCACAAGCATGCTGGGGAGGCAGAGTCAAAGTTCCACCTATTACCTGGGCAAGGTGAGGATCTAGTATGGCGGTGGACTTCTTTCATCTCCCAGGCAGGAAGCAGTGGGCAGTGCACAGGCACCAGGAAATAAAGGAATGGCTTAAGCCCAGGGTCGGCTCCGGGCACCGGCATAAAAAGCACGTGCCTGGAGCGGCACTCTGTAAGGGGCGGCATTCCACGGCTGTGCCACCCCCTGCTTCGCTCCTCCAGCTGCACCGCGGCCGTGCCGCCTTCCGCTTCACTCCTCCAGCCACGCCCTCCCCCCCCCTTCGTTCCTCCGGCTGCCCTTTTTTTTTTTTTCACTTGGGGCCGGAAAAAAGTTCAGCCTGCTTAAACCGCCTCTATTCCCTTGGGCCAGTGTGCCAGATGGGCCACAATCCAGTCCATGAAAGCAAGTTACCATGCATACAGAACAGTCACAATCCAGAGGTACATATTAAGATCTACTTAAGACAGCCACAAAGCCTAGCCGAGCTACAGAGGTCCTGGGGACTCTGTACTGTAGATGCATCTTGGAACAGGGCTTGTCCCTTTGGGAAAACATATAGTCAACATTATAACAGAGATCAAGAGATTAGTCTTATTTACCATTGGTATTACAGTAGCATCTAGAGATCAGGGCCCCATTAAGAGGGGCACTGTACAAACTCATAGAAAGAAAGAAACGTTCAGAAAGAGACAATGACTGCCCCCAAAGAGTTTATAATCTACAGACAGATAAGGACTCCAGTTATCACCACGTAATCAGATGAAAAGCTGAGGCACAGAGAGATTAAGTGACCTGCCAAAGAGTCTGAACCCAGAATTCCCAACTCCCAATTCAGTGCCTTAAGCACAGACCATCCTTCCTCTCTAAACCCCATGTGTTTGCAGCTATTTAGACATTTTCCTAATGACCATCTGGCCTGTGATATGAAGCCTACTAGCACTGCAATTTATTATTTCCACTATGTTTTCATCCTTGAAAAATGCCATATAAAACTGTGAACAAAGTTAGGACAAGCTCTTCAGCTGGCGTAAACTGACCTACCACCACTGACTTTGGTGGCGCTATGCCAATATGCCTAAAACGAAGGCCCAGCCCTTAAAATATCAAGTCCTATTTTTTACATCTTATAACTTGCCAATAAATCATTTAATATGATTTTTTTATTTTAATAAAGCCACGTGACTGGACATTTATCAATGGAAGTGTCCATAGCCTCAGTTTGCCAGAACCTGGGAGTGGAAGACAGGAGATGGATCACGGGATGATTGCTTGTTCTGCTCATTCCCTCTGAAGCACTTGGCACTCGCCACTGTCAGAAGACAGGATACTGGACTAGATGGACCATTGGTCTGATCCAGCATGGCTGTTGCTATGAAGAGAACAGCAGAAGGCTCCTGAATGATGGACATGTTTCCTCCTATTTGCCAGTGGTACAATATAGGGAGATTGGGATCAGAAAAAATATGGTCCCTTTTCAATTGCTGGTGCTAAATATTTCAAGATGAATCAAGCAAGGGGGGCGGCAAGTGAAAATCTGCTGAATTTCCTCTCAGATCATTGCTTTAAAATGTCTATTTACTCATTCAGAGCTCCTTCCTCAGGCAAAACCCCCCACAGAAGCCAGTGCTGAGTGAGGACATCCAAATCTGCCCTAGTGACTTCATTAAGAGTTTTGCCCAAGTAAGGAGAGCCGAAGAGGCTGTATACAAAGGGTTTTACATTGATCCTGTTAAATTACTATGTGCTAATTCCTTATGTCTTCCTTTCTAAATGCAGGGAGACGTAAAGATCACTGCAATCTACATTTAATGAAACATCACATCTCATGTGTTTTCTTATTGATTGTATTATTTGCAGGGTATGCTCTGCTCTTAAAATGACAGAAGCTTCTCATCTTGAACTGCTGTTGTCTCCCAAGGACCTTTCAGTTGGGTGCTTTGAGAGTCTGGTTAATTAGTAATTAGGGTCAGAATCACACTATCAGAGGTTTCCTGAACTACCAATGGTGAATCACCACCCAGCATTAAACATTTAGTGGGCACAATGCTACTTGCACTGCTCCCTTTTTAAGTGCCAGATTGCCTGCATTTTTTTCCAAAACCGAAGATTAGTGCAAGACTTTTAAGACCAAAATGTCACCGAATGAACAACAATTAAAACAGGGACGAAAAAACTATTAACTGAATCAACTTCCTGTGAACCAAAAAATATATATATATTTTTTACACAATGTTACAGGAAAACAGAAACATCGTAAAAAAACATTACCGGGGTCTGGAAGTTTTTTGAGCGGGGGGGATCAGAAGTACAAAATATGGCCATTAAGATTAGAGTGACCAGACGTCCTGATTTCATAGGGACAGTCCCGATTTTTTCTCACATAGGCACCTGTGACGGGGTCGGTCACTCACCCGGCGGCGCCCCCGTCTGGTCATCACGGGAATTAGCTCTTTTGACCCTGGAGCGCCCCCTGCCGGCCGACGTCCGCTTCTCCACTCTGGCCCCGTGTCCCTCCTGGACCCCGGAGCCCCTTGCTGAGGGGGCTGCACCCCTGCAGTGCCCCCCCTGGTCTTAGGGTCCCCCACCCGGGAACCCACCACCCACTATCCCCAATTCATCTCAGAGTATGCCACTGTCAGTCACTACTTGCCCCCGCTCACTGGGGCGGACTGCAGTATCATGGCTTCTCATCCCAGGCAAGGAGGGTTGGCCTGCTGCTGCTATCTCCAGCCCTAGGCTGCCCCCTGCAACCCTAGTACTCCTGGGTCGGACCTTGTATCAGGCCCGGAGGCCTGGGGCTCTTGGCTAGAGCCTGCCCAGCTCCCTCTGCCCTGCCCCAGCTCTGCCCTCACCCAGGTACCTGGCTCAGCTCCTGCAGCTAGGCCTGTCTCCCTCTGAATGCAGAGGAGACTCCCTGCTTCTCTGCCTCCCAGCCCTTATATCCTGGCTGGGAGTGTTTGGGGCGTGGCCACACAGCTGAGCCCAAACTCCCAATCAGCCTGGGAGTTTGCAGACTCCCAGCCACAGTCCCTTCCCTGTCTGTTTTAAACCCCTTTTGGGGCTTTTCAAGCCCCTTCCGGTAGGGGGCAGGTGGTCACCCCGCCACAGCACCTATTACCCCCCACCTCCTGTCCCGATTTTTGACACTTGCTATGTGGTCAGCCGAATTAAGATCCCAGCTCAGAAAAGCAGTAGGCATGTGATTCAAGGTAAACTTCTGCTTAAGCAATTTCTGAAATAAAGATAATTTAAGCATGTGCTTAAGCACTCTGCCTCAATAGAGATGCTTTCTAGACTCACTGCTAAAATTGCTAAGACAATAATACAGATCATTTTTATATATAGTAGTTAAGAAAAATATATTCTTTTATAAGTAAGTTCATATTTACAGGCTGAAATTGTCCTGGGTTTCAGGAATAGGCAATCTGGAGCCTGAGTGGTCTCACTGACCACAAAACACAGGGGCCTTAATCCAGAATGGCCAACCCACGCCTTCAGAAATCTTGAGTTGGACCCTAAGAAATTTGAAACTGGCTTTAAAATCAAGGAAGAAGGCTGCAGAGTTTTAAAAAAATGGCCTGGTTTAAAGAGGAAGTGAAGGCAGTTATAAAAAATCCAACCACTGGAAGTTAAAGCTAGATCAATTCAGACTGAAAATAAAGCAGACATTTTTAAGTGAGAATAATTAAACACTGGAACAATTTTCCAAGCGTCATGGTGGATTTTTCCACCACTTGCCATTTTTAAAATCAAGATTGAATGTTTTCCTAAAAGGCAGGCTCCAGGAATTATTTTGGGGGCAATTCTACGGCTTCTGCAGTTCAGACTAGATTTTCACAATGGTCCTTCTGGCCTTGGAATCTATGAATCATGAATTTTGTAAAAAAAATACATTTGGGTTATTTTTATTTGCTTTCTGGTTTGCATGCCCCTCAGAAAATATTTTAAACCTTGTCTCCACAACCATGAGGGTGGGATACTTATTTTTTATTGCAAGACAGCAGAGATTCTCATGGAATCCCTTGATTCCAGGAGCTGGGATTTTAAGGAAAAAACCAGCCCTTGTCAGATTATCCAATGCTGCTAGTGACAAAGCTGCATGCACCCCATGAAAGTCAGCCAGCCTGAACAGTGATTTTAGGAATACGACAAAGACAACAGGAAAGGTCATCTTGTTCATGCCTGGATGGAGATTTGCTAAGAGAGCTGCTGAAAGGAAATCCCTCATTCAAGATAGCAGGCCCATTGACAGCAATTCCAGGCCCCAGGGCAGAACAGTCAATGGCCCTTCTAGAAAGGGATCACACGCCGGTACCACCTCACATGTGCCTTAGAGCCCAGCGGCCTGCCTGGGCGATTTAAAAGGGCTCCTGGCCACCAACGCTACCACAACAGCTGTGGCGGCAGGGGGAGCCCCAGGCCCTTTTAAATTGCCCAGGCCCCTGGGCAATTGCCCACACCACCACACTCCTCCCCCCGTTGGCGGGCGTGCAAGATAGAATCAAAGACTATACAGTGAAACCTCGATTTAACGGACTAATTCGGGCGATAATAATAATTTTTTTAATTATTAAATAACAGGACTTTCAGATTTAACGGACACCCCCCTCGCCCGAATTAGTCCGTTATATCAAGGTTTTACCGTCAACCCGCCCGCCCGGGTCCCGGCTGCTGGGACCCGGTGGCAGTTAGCAGCCCGCCCGCCGGGGTCCCCGGCTGCTGGGACCCGGCGGGAGCTGTCAGCCCGCCCGCCCCCGGCTCAAAAGCGCGGCGGCCGCTGCGCGCCGGCAGAGAGCCCGCCGGGTCCCAGCAGCCGGGGACCCCGGCGGGCGGGCTGCTAACTGCCACCGGGTCCCAGCAGCCGGGACCCGGGCGGGCCGCAGTAGCCGGGCTCTGCCGCGCTGCACCATCGCCGGCGGCGTGCTGGGGCCGGGATTGTGGAGTCATCGCCGAACCGGGAGAGCTCCGTGCGTAAAGTTTGTTTCCACCCGCCACCTGCTTCTGCGGCCGCGGGGCGGGGGCTGCCCCCTCCTGCTCGCACGTTCCCGGGGCCGCGGGAAGCTCCAGCCCAGCTGCCTCGGCCGCCGATGACCTCCCGCTGCCGCCCGGTGCTGCGCTGAGGACTCAGGAGGCGGCGGAGCCGGGAAGCCCGTATGGCCGCTCCCAGCGAGCGGGTGGCGAGCGCGGCTGCCCCTGCCGCCACTGCGGGCCGGGGGCTGCCGTGAGCCCGGGAAGGGAGCGGGGACTGCGGCTCCCGGGACCCTGCAGGGAGGGTGACTGCTGCCGGGGGCCAGGCGGCAGCCCGCCCCCGGCTCAATCCGCGGCAGCTGCCGCGCGCGGGCTCAGAGCCCCGCAGGGTCCCGGCTCCTGGGACCCTGCAAGGAGGGTGACTGCTGCCGGGGGCCAGGCGGCAGCCCGCCCCCGGCTCAATCCGCGGCGGCTGCCGCGCGCGGGCTCAGAACCCCGCAGAGTCCCGGCTCCAGCCTCGGGCAGCAGCAGGGAGCCCACAGCCAGCCCTCCAGAAACGGACTTCAGATGCATCAGACTCTGAAAAATTTTGTCCGTTGCATCCGAAGTCCGTTAAATGGAGGTCCGTTAAATCGAGGTTTCACTGTACTGTGGGGAAGAGGGAAATGCAACAAATATTACAGTGGGGATTGCAAAGTTTGCTAAGCACTCAGGAGTCAGATGTCTCAGGAGAGAAGACATTGATTAGATTCATGAGTGTTCATCTTACTTTCAGCCATTTCAGGCTTCTGGAAACAGCTACAAAGACAAGGAGTCCAGTGGCACCTTAAAGACTAAGAGATTTATTTGGGCATAAGCTTTCATGGGTAAAAAACCCACTTCTTCAGATGTATGGCCATTAAGAAGTGGGTTTTTTACCCACGAAAGCTTATGCCCAAATAAATCTGTTAGTCTTTAAAGTAGCACCAGACTCCTTGTTGTTTTTGTGGATAGAGACTAACGCGGCTACGCCTCTGATTCTTGGAAACAACTAGTTCATACAGGGAAGGTTCAGAGGCTTAACACATGTATAAGCATAGGCACTGCCATATCAGTGACACACTATCTTACATGACTAGGTGCCTCTTAAATTTCAGGCCAGATTGCAAATACAAAAATCAAACACTTATGCCACGTACTGTATTCAGAGCTGCAGGTCTGCCAATACTGAGCAATCTGCAACTGCCAGTAGCTCCAGGACATCAAGCTGCTGCCCCCCCCCCCCCCCCCCATCATATGTCTCTCCCTCCATCAGGCCTAGTATACTTCCAGGGAGTGCCCTTAAAACCCAAGCTCAGCCCCACCCCCTAATCAGGAAGCAACAGCAGCAGCAACAAGCCACTGTTCTATGTTGTTAGGTTTATTTTCTCCCTTTATTTTGGTTTCTCCTTGCTGAAGCAAGCCTGTCGGGATCTAGTAGCAGACTCTCTCCTTTGAACAAAATTGAAAGAATCCCTTGATCCTCCTAACTGGGTAAAGGGGGCCAGAACCGAGGCTTTCTATGCCAAAAGGCTGGGGCATTAGAGACAGTGTTTGTTTGTTTCATTTTCACTTTCTTTGCTAGTACCTGATGCTTACAAGCTCAGCTCCTCCACCCTTGTACAGATCTGAACTTTTGCAAAAGATCTAATTTAAAGACCAAGAGCATGCCTTTGCAAAGTGCAATATACTGCTGAAAAGCTTGCACTGAGATTCTTGGTCTAAGGATATTTAAATAAACTTGTAAAAGTCTGTACGTTGACTCTGTCAGTGAAGCTTGTCAGCATTAAACATTCGCACTGATGTCCCATCCCATCCGGCTTTTGAAGACTTTTCCCAAGTAGATTTTATTGTAAGTGTATCTTGTCAGAGATATGAAATGAAATATCACCATCTTCCATTTACGAGCTGATCATTAGTAATGGACTCATAATCACAGAATCTTTTTTTTCCTTCTTTTTTCCTTCATATTATCCAATCATGGAATGCAGTAGCACAATAAACAGGCTCTATTCTTTATTTCATTCACTGTAGTAAGTATTCTGACTAGCCTTTACTTACAATCTGATTTCTCACAAAGGAGCATTTGCAAGGTGAAAGATGGATATTCTGAGAGATATTTTACTTGTCATCAGTTCTATATTCTTATATCTCAGGCTGAGATACCCTCTGACAGATAAGCTCGGTCATCAGAGGAAAAGAATAGCAATGCCTTTCTCAAAGGCTAGACCACACTGCTCCCGTGTGGCTTCTAGGGAGAAACAAAAAGAATGGGGTTGAAACGACAGTGTTCTATGAAGAAGTGTCTGGTCCCCCACTTAGATACATTGGGGACTGTGCCTCTATTTCTTGTACGGCACTAAGCACCTTCCTGGCACTTAAAATAATGATAAAGGTGAAGTTCAGGCAAAGATTTGATCTGACATCACATACCTGGCATAGCAGAAAACACCTAGCAATTAATAAATGTGAAACTGACGCTATAGTAGGTTAAGTGAATTCTCTGCAGTTTACTATGTGTTGCAAAGACACCTTAAAAACCAAAGTTCTGCTTTATATGGACTTATTATCCACCTGAACAATACAGATCTCCACTGCCAGGGGTGTGCCCAGCCGTACTTACCCAAACTTTCAGTTGTGCAGCATGCAAGGCATTTGTTTTCAACCTGGCAGTTGACTTTTCACAACAGAAATGGCTGCATGATTCTTGTATGAATGTAGGTCCTAATCCTGGAAACACTCCTCAGAGTAGTACTTGCTGCTGTGAGGAGACCCAATTAAATCAGTGAGGATATTCAGAAGCAAGCACTATGCACTGGATTGGGACCATCATTTATAATTCATTTAATTTATAATGCACTTTTGAGTCAACTGAGATGACAGACACTATAAAATTATAAACCATTATTGAATAATGGGCTTTAATTCAAAGTAAAATGGAAAAGTGACTGGAAAAAATAATTGTATACTATCTGTATATTTGATAGGATTGCTCTTTGCATCTCTAATGAGACTAATAACATTTTCAGTAAATACCTAATACAACTCTTCAGAGTTCTATAAAGGAAATTTTATTTTAATACACTGAATTAACCTCAGACTGACATTTAAAATGTGATGTCTCATGCTCCAAAGAGTGATTTATTCTCTTTAAAGCAAATTTTCAAATCGATACAATGAGTTTTTAGGAGGAGGCAAAAACAGCTGCTATGTACAGCTCAGATGTTTTTTGTGCTTCATTCTCTCCCCCCCCCCCCAGAAAACCCTTTATTTCTTAACCTAAAATGTTGAGGCTATTTGTCCTTAACATGTCACTTTTACAATACACTGGAAAAGACATGTAAATCAGCAAATAAAATTGAATGTAGAAACATGACCATAGCCCCCCTCAGTAAGAATGCTTCTTTGGGAAATCTAACAGACTGAGGGCTTGTATGAATAAAGCAGACAGGTTCAGTGTGGGGAGAAGGGCAGAGATATGCACAAGTATTACCTTGACTGAAGGGAGAACAGGTATCCCAGGGTTTGCTACTGGAGTATCAGCAAGAAGGAAATTGATCACGTGAGAGTGTTTGCAGGCTGCAGCTCTCATGTCTACATTTTAAAAGAGGATATTCAGGGATCGGAAGGACTTTATGAAAGTAAAAATGGCATCCTAGTGAGAAGTAACCTACGGGGATCAGACAGTGCAGCACATAGATTACTTTTAAAGTGTTTCAGGTCATAAAACACTTAAAATATATATTTACCCACCCAGATTTAGAGGATAGAGCAGAATGAATACAGACTTAAAAATGCAAAATGGTTCTTAAGCTTTCTGTTAGCACATGATGGTGCATCAAGGAAATCCCCCTTAGTTCATGCAGCTACTAACCCAAGACTTCACAGCTATTCCTTCAGAGCCATTTAAATCATCCGTGTTAATCCCAGCACCACCACAGATTACCTGTTATGCAGTTTAGCAGGTAGAATAAGCAGTACGCTATACAGGAGTTGGATATATCCATCAAAAGGAGAATACTACTTCCTAGTGCCAAATTTTGTTGTTAACACACAGGAGCCCACATTGAGGTTGGGTCAGAACTGCGCCACTCCAGGGGAAATAGGAAAAGGGATGGCAGGTATCATCCCTTCCTCACCAGCCCAGTGTATAGGAGTGAGCAGGCAACATTTTCCTCCCCAAGGTACTGCTGCTAATGGGAACACTGACGGAGGAGTACCACTGCACTCTCTTCATCATAGGCACTTGACTGGCCCTTACACATGTTGGTTCTCTGTGTCCTCTTTCATACAAGAGCCCATTGCAATGAGGCCCTAAATGTTTAAGAATGTGCTACCAGTATGCAAATGTGTACATAAAGCAGCTCAAACAGACGCTGTAATAGGAGTGAACTGAATAGCTGTCAAGTGAACAAAATAATATAGGTCACATTTTCAGGTGCTACCCACAATGGCCTTCAATAGTATGACCATGAAAACACAAGCACAAGTATTTGCATCCACAGAAGCTAGTCCACTGGTTCTCAAACTGGGGGTTGTGACCCCCCTGGGGGTCACGGGGCGATTCCAGGGGTGTTGCGAGCTGCCGATGCCTTTGGCGGCATTTCGGTGGCAGCTCCAAATGGGCCGCCACAGGACACCGCAATGCAAAAAGGGGTCGCAGAATGCAAAAGTTTGAGAACCACTGAACTAGTCTCTCCTGCCAGGCATTTGTGCATGCAAATCAGATATTGTAGGTGAGCGATGGATGTGTAAATCCCTCATTTGTCCACTCAAAACCATTTTGCTCACATTTTCACTTGGGGAAATACATGCAAATACATTTTTATGGGCACAAAATCAGAGAGTCCAATTCTGCTCCCATCATGGTGTAATGTAGCAATATTTTTACTCCAGATCCATATCTGCTTTACTGAGAGCAGAACCTGCAGCTGAGAATTACAAAAACTTTCCCCCAAACTTTCTTCAGTCCAGAAAATAGAACATATTCAGTAATGGAAAGTTTATGACACAAATCAACAAAAATCAGGAATGTCAAAGTTATATCTGACACTATCCTTATCTGTATACCATTTAACTGTATACCCATGTCGATCCTAGGATATTAGAGAGACAAGGTGGGGGTGAGGCAATATCTTTTATGGGACCAACTTCTTTAATATATTAATATAATTAATATCTATATTATTATTATATTATATATAGTATTATAATAAGTATATAATATAATATATTAATGCCATAACAGACATTTTGGTCCCATAAAAGATATTACTTCACTCATCTTGTCTCCCTACTATCCTTAACAGACATTGTTCCACTTGTCCGCCTTATACACATTTAAATAAATTTGAATTAACTGAATATCTATCAGTTAATCTCTGAAATTGAAAGAATTGAGTTGTCTAGACGGAAAGAATAAATAGATTTCCCCAGAAAACGCTACATGGAATGCTTCAGAAAAATTCCTACCTGTCCATATGTCCAGTGTAAATAATCTGCTGAGAAGTGAAATAAAAAATAAAAAACATTGGGCCATTCTGCACCATTGATTAGTAGGCACAATTTATCATTGATTTCAATGGGAACTTCAGCTTAAAAACTCATGGTACAATCCGGCCCATTGGTTCAACTCCTCAGCTGGTTTAAATTGGCATAGCTCCATTGATTCCGATGGAGCTACACTGTTTTAACCCACCTTTGGACACAGCCTATTGTTCTCAGTAAAAATACAGCATATGAAAATTTAAAGCAGTTGTGTTAAGGTCATTATCACAACAGCAGTCCTCCGTGAGATTGATCCAAACCATTGTAGCTCACTCTAGGATTGCTTGCAGTCATTTGGGACATTACTGTGGCATACTCTAGCACATTTTAATAAGGTTATAATAAGAGAAGAGCATGGTATATAAAATAATAGCACACAACATACAGGGAAGAGGACTATAAACCATTTTCTGTGTTTTCTCTCATTAAAGAAGACCACATGTGGTTCTGCCTTGCTCTGCTACTCATGAGTTATGCAGCTGTTGCCCCATGACATTATTTTGCCTTCCCATTCACTGTAAATGCACACAAGTATATTATCTACACTATGTTAAGTAAGATGTACATATATATTAATCTACAATTAGTTTTGGTAATATTTGACCTATTTTTCTTGGAGTATTATTTTACAAAGAATTTGCGGCAAGGATCTTTGATAGATAAGAATGCAGTGTCACTTCTGTTAATTAAATGGGTTTTCAGGAGTTCAAGACTTCCTGAGAAAATGATCCGGTTGGGCTCAAATTGGCTATGCTTGCTCTCAGCCAGAAGACACATTTTTTGAAAGTTTGAGGAAAATCCCTTCAACTAGTATTAGCTTTGCAATCGGAGTGGAGGGGAATTCTCTTCCACTTAAAAATGAGACTTCTGGCATATGGGTAACTCAAAATGTGTGAGCCCACAGCAAACATGAAACTTCACAGGTAGCTGTAGCTAAGTACGACTATGAGTGTGAAAAGTGAAGGAATTAAATTATAAGTTACAAAGAAATGATTCTAGCATGCACATCCTGAAATTTTACTGGACATTAAGCTATACAATTTCCTATAGCATTAAAGAGTTGAGCAAAAAGTCATAAAACAGCATACAGTAGCCTCATACCTAGAATTTTGTCCACCCTGAGTGTTTAAATTTTATGGAGTCAAATATAAGATCTACACAGCTCCCAAATGCCATGGAAGGGGGGAAATGGGGAAGTCTCTATTTTTATCCCTTTTTTGAAAAAGCAAGATATTAAATATTAAAATCTTCATCAATGCAAGGCTAAAGTGAAAAATGTAGGCATACATGTCAGGAAATGAAAGTTGAGGTTTTCATAACACAGTTAACTCATACTGCAAACATGCTGAATTTGGATTCTAAAATCTGACAGTTACGAACAGATTTTTAAAGGTATTTCAGTGGGAGTTAGGCACCCTAAATACTTTTTAAAACCTGGCCCTTTACACTCACACATGAATATCTATATATATAAAAGTCAAATGGTGTATGCGTGTATGTTCCCTTACTACTTCCACACCGTTTCAGCTAGATATTTGAAATTTGGTACAATTATAGGCTTTAGGGTCCTAATCAGGGTAAGAATCAAAAAAAATTTAAGTCTCACCTCTTACACCCCCTAGGGGTGAAATTCTTTAAAGCTCATTAACATCAACTATACAGCTCACATAACATCATCTGGGCAGCAGGTTAACACATGCTGTGACATACTTATGATGTAATAATACAGATAACCAGAGAGCTTAGTGTTGTGTAGCGCAAACATAATTAAATACACTGTTTTTTTCTTTAAAAGAACCCTATTCGTTATGCCGTGTAAAAAGCGAAAAATGCTTAGAATCAGGTGTACTTCCAGACAAATATAAGAGCAGAGGATCTGGAGGCTGAATTAAAGGTGGTAATTTAATTTGATAGTAATTTATGGAATGTACTGATATACAATAAAAACAAAATTTGTATTAATAAGAATCATTGTAGTCTTTTTACATCCCAGTTTCCAATTACAAATACCCCGAGAAACGCCGGGTATTTCTGCTAGTATATATATATACTAGCAGAATAAAATGTGGTCATATATATACGTATATATATAAAGGACCACATATATATATATATATATATATATATATATATATATGTGGTCCTTTATATATATACGTATATATATATATATATATAAAGGACCACATTTTCAAAAAGGCCCAGCAACCACAAGTGGTCCTCTTAACAGCATATGAACAGTGGTCCTAACAGCTCCCCTTAGGATAACCTGTCAAAGCAAACCATGGGCTTATCTTTAAGCATGCTCATCCTCCCAATGGATTTACATTAATGACTCACAAACTTAAAGTTAGGCACATCTTTAAATGCTTTGCTGAATCAGGACCCATGTAAGGACGCTGTTTTGAAAATCTGGCTCATTCTGTAATACAGATGAGTTAAAATTGCTATTGAAATGTCAAGAGTGCTAGGGGAAAGTAACATCAGTTTGAGTACAATGTCCATAAGGGGCATGGCTTACGGTTCTTGGGATATGATGGACACCCAGCCAGCTCAGGTCAGCACTATGGCCTGTCAAACACTGTTATTTTTTAAAAATATCAAATCAGCAGAGGCAATTTTTTTTATAAGCGTCACCTGTGATGGAAGGACAACTTCTGTTGTGCTTTTATCTTGAATTCAATTAAAGCAGTGTCCTGCGAGAGAATGATTATTTTACATTCTCCCAAAGGTTTTAACATTCACATCAATCTTAAATAAAGATTTGTTGTTAATTTTGACTACTCTCACCAAGACAATGACCACTTCACCCTGAACTGTTTGCAGTTATGTACAATTATCACAAAGTTTGATAAAAAAATATTTAATTTAAACCTGCAACTAAATCAATAGCACCTTCGGCATTCAACTTCAACAAAAATACTTGCAACTCAAGTAATAGCTACTCATTAATAACATTTTAGTTAAAACTGAATGTCATAGTCAAGAAATCACAGAATTTGACCAGTCTGGCTAATGTCACTATCCCCCTTTTTTTTTTACAAATATCAGCAACAAGGACATGGTTGCCATTATGCCCAGCAAAATGGAGACAACGGGATCAATTCTGCTCTCAACTACATGCTGGTGTAAATCCAGAGTAACTGCAACAGTTTCATAAATGTAAACGAGAGCAGAATTTCGCCCAAAATCTGTGAAGGCTTTTTGGCGAGGATACAGTGTGGTCCAGCCCACTGAAGCCTGGACTTCAGCAGGCTATTCATCTGGTTTTAAACTGGACTGTCATCTTTTTGACTGGTTGGTCCCTCATCCCGAACTGAAACAAAACCAGATGTTGTTTGTCTGGTATCAGATGAGGTATCACTCTGAAGAGCACCCCACTCCATCTTTGCTACCAGTACCTCACCTGCAGGATGCATGCAAGGTCACGCAAGCACAGATGGACTGGCATGCTCTTCAAAATGGCACTCTCCATGAAGCATGGCCTCATACAGTGGGATTGAAATGTCTGGTATTCTGGGAATGTCTGAGTGGCCATCCTACCTGGGCTGGGAGTCAGGAGATCTGCATTGTATTCGCAGCTCTGCCAGCTGGGTGACCTTAAGTGAGTTGCTTCACAGATAGGTTTTCCTTCCCAATCCTTTGTCTGCCTCATCTATTTGGACTACCAGTTTTTGGAGCAGATCCTGTTTTCCTATGTGCAGTGCCTAGCACAATGGGGCCCAGATCTTTGCTGGTACCTGTAGGTGCTATGAGAATAATATTATATTAATGCTCTAAATATTTCGTCAAATATCGCCAGCAAAACACTTTGGAACATGTGTAGTCCATTGACTTAAGCACATGTGTAACCCATTGACTTCAAAAGGACTATTCACGTGCCTAAGTACACTGCTGGACTGGGGCCATACAGACCACAGAATGTCACTTTTAGTGTATAGGGGAAATTATTGACCCATGGATAAAAAAATAAATTACCTCCAATGGGCAATAAAGCCTTTATTTCCCATCCTGGATACCTTTCACTTGGTCACTGTGACCCACCACCCAAAGTATTTTACATTCACAAACAAAAAAGACTTCATTACGATACAGTTAAAGTTGACACGGTCTTTCGCTCTGAAATAGCTACGGGGCGTTTCTAGTTTAAAAAAAACAATTAAATGCCTGACAGTGAGGAAATTTCAAGTTTGGATGTTTTATACATCTTCACTCCGGCCCACCCTGCACTTCCCGGTGGGTGATCCCACCTGTAGCCACATCAAAGAAATGTAAGGCTGCCCTGTGCATAGATTTCTTATTACGTGACAGAATCTCCTTTTCTTGCATTAGAGGATATAAAGAACACCCCAGT
The DNA here is from genome assembly GCA_032164245.1 of Sternotherus odoratus. Lineage (NCBI taxonomy): Eukaryota > Metazoa > Chordata > Testudines > Kinosternidae > Sternotherus > Sternotherus odoratus. The sequence goes on from JAVMKO010000003.1 coordinate 157,121,731, forward strand.
GGAGCTGTGCTGTCAGGGTCCTCTCAACTCTCATCCTCGCCCCATAAACATCAAGCAGCTAAACAGCGTGTGGCTGTATTATCAATCGGCTCTGGCCTATGAAGAGGCAGTGGGGTGATATGTGCCATCCCCAACTCAGACAACCCACCACCTCCGACATTTAGCTGTCTGGGGGCCAGGTGAAGGGGAGGATGCTACCAAGGAAGTGGCCATGCCCAGAACCTACTACATTTCTAGAAGGTGGTTCTATAGAAAGACTTCTACTCCATGCAAAGCTTTCCACACAAAAGCCCACTGCATAGAAAACGTTTTGCCTGGAAAGCTTTGGTAGGAATCTTTCACAAACATCCATAGGGAAGAAAGTGGTCTACTTCTTTACTTAAGAAGTTTTCTGCAAGAAGGGCTTTTAAGCAGGGATCTTCCTTGCTCCCCAACAATTTCCCCTATCAATCTTACCACTGAATTTAGACATTTTAGTCGGTGGCTCTAGAAAGTACCTTGAATGGAAACTATTCAGTGTGCAGAACTTACAAGCTCTTGCTGGCATCTCTACAAACTTTGTACAATATGCACCATAAAAAAATTAGTCCACCTTTGTCACTCTGTAGAGATTGCAGTATCTCAGTATCTTCTAAGAATAAACAGCTCGTGCAGTTACTTGCAAGAACCTGGATCGCTGAGTGATTAAAAAAATTCCAGGGCCCACTGTAAGTTATTGAATACAGTTATTAGTCTGTGGACTTTGTAAAGCCCCTTGCTTACTACTGTGGAACTTATCAAGAGCATGGGGTAGGCCTGTGAGACATTGTAAAGGTCAGGTGGTGCCTACACATGGGGCTTGTCAGGTACGTCGATCTAAGTTACCCTACTCCAGCTATGTGAATAATGTTGCTGGAGTCGACGTAGCTTAGGTCGACTTATCCCAGTGTCTTCACTGTGTCAACAGGAGATGCTCTCCGGTCGACTTCCGTTATTCTCCTTGGAGAGGTGGAGTACTGGGGTCGACCGGAGTGCGCTCTTCCATTGATTTAATGGGTCTTCACTAGACCTGTTAAATTGACCCCACTCCATCGATTTCAGTAGCATCAATCTCCCCGTAATGCAGACCAGCCCATGGTATATTGTAGTCTCCATAGCAAAGGACTTGCAAGTTTCCTAAAACATCTAATAAATATACAAGGTATGTGGAGAATTTTTTTTAAAAGGTACTATATCCCCAAAACGTTAAACTAGCCTGTGTATTAGTTAGCAGTGAGACTCACTGCACACCCTACCTCCCTGTACCCAAGGAGTTAGGCAGTTGGGACTGTAGCAATCCTTGAGGCAAAACAGTTCCATGCCACCTACTCAGATCTATGCCACATAGGGCCAGTGCAGCCCAAAAAGTAGAATTTGGCCCCAAATCCTGAAACACAGCTATAAGCACTTAACCAACATGTCAGTTTTGATTTAAATTCCTATCTTGAGTTCATAAAGCACAAAACAATATTATAGCCATCTTTTAATAAAAGGGAACATTTGTTTTAGCAAAATCAAATGGGCAACTTAATTATGACCTTTCTAATTAAATAGTTCCAAGGCTTTTATCAGCATGCTCCAAACCTCATCCCCAGGGGATTTCTGTGGTAACATGAAGAGCATGACCGTTTATTTGGCTTAAGGAACACATTAATTTATCTGGTTTATAGAATTTAAACATCTGACGAATGACAGTGTGGTTGATTTTATTCATCAGCTAATTGCTTTGCCACCTGGAGCTGCAGCTTTATATATTCAGCTTATAAAAGATCTGAAAAGGATCTCAATTATTCTTTAATTTGTTCCTTGAATATAAAGTAGGAAAATCTGGCTTAATCAAACATTGTCTCAATTCTATTGGGATATGTCTAGTTACCTTATAACAAGGTAAGCTTTCATTTAATCATATGATATGATAATTCCCCACTTTCAAGCCAAGTATCCTCTTAGTTACAATCAATTTTCCACTGAAAAAATAAACACTGTCTCTTTACTGAAATCCCAGTAGAGGAAAATAGCCCTTTTAATGCAACTTGCTGTTAGTACAATCACACTAGGAATTTCTGTTTTGGAATCCATTAAGTCCCCTAATTTAACATTGCTGGTAAATTGTGATATAGTTTATAAATGATTTTCTATGCACATGGCCATTGTTGGCATATTTGGAAGACATGGATAATGAGCACTCAGGCAGCATGGTGGAATCTATTAAATCTCACTTAATAAATGTTTTTTCCACACAATGCAATTTTTATTTTGTATGGCATCCTTCATGCAAACATGCATCCCAAGAATCTGTGCCAATGTATCATTTATGATAAGTACAGTTAAATACTAAATAGCAAAGGCAGAGAGAACATGTGATATATGATGAACAAAGTATAATTTATATGCAAAAAAGATATTTTTCATCTAAGATAGGATGAAATGGAGTAGAAGAGGTAGGGATTGCAAGTGAAACTGTTCGAGCTGACAGTGGCTGCAAAGGGGTATGCTGCATGTGGTGGGAATGGCATGGAGGGATAAGAGGAAGAGGGGAGAGGAGGAGAGAAAAGCAAGCTTAAAAGTGAGCCCCTGGAGAATTTTAAAAAAGCAAAGAGGGCAGTTTTGAATGAGATCCTCAAATGACGGGGAGTCCCTGACGTTGCTGGTTAATATAGGCGCTCGTTTTTATGTATAAGGGAGCAGAAAGCAGCACTGTGCTCCGACTGGAACCCGGAGAGCTGGGAACTGTGGAGGCCACTGAGAAGAGAGGTCTAGTACTCAGTGTAAGAGAAGTGGAATGAGATAGGTGTGAATGAAATGGAACCGAGGCAGTGTCCAACACAGACAATGCTGTAACACTGCAATGGGAAAAACAGACAAACAGAAGGTAGGAGCTCTGAGACGAGGATGACACTAATGTTACAGACAGGCTCTGGATTCCATTTGCTCACTCGGGAGGAAGGGAAAAAAGCATGTTTTAGATCAAGCGATTTATTTATTTATTTATTTCCCTATTTACATAGCACCTTGGTGAACATACGCACCAGCTCTCATTGCCCATTCCTTTCCATGGTCTCCTGTAAAGCCACTCCAGAGAATACACATACAGAGCTGCCTGGCCACATCTGGGATATCACACATATATGCTAATGAACATTAACATTATTATTTTTATTATGCTAATCGCTGTTGCTCTTGCCTGATTAAACATTTACAACAAAATTCCCACCATGGCATGATCAGTTCTGTTTTAAAGGTGACATGCACAAGGGGAAAAGGGATGTGAGACTATGTATAAAGAAGGCCTAGATCAGTGGTGGGTAAGCTGCATGCAGTAATCCATTGGCAAGCCATGGGACAATGTTTACATTAGCCATCGGCAGGCCTGGCCGCCCGCAGCTCCCAGTGGCCGCGGTTTGCCATTCCTGGCCAATGGGAACGGCAGGAAATGGCATGGACTGTAGGGACAGGCTGGCTGCTGTTTCATGCAGCTCCCATTGGCTGGGAACGATGAACTGCGACCACTGGGAGATGAGGGCGGCCATGTCTGTGGACAGTCAATGTAAACGCTGTCCCATGGCCCAACAGTAGATTATCCTGACAGGCCATGTGCGGCCCGCAAGCCGCAGGTTGCCCGCCACTGGCCTAACGGGCTAGTTTCGTTCTTTTAAAGAAATATTTCCCGTGCATGTGTTTTACGTGAGAAATATAGGCCTTCTCTACCCTGTTTCTCTTCGAAGACTATGGCCAGCTAGAGAACCAACTGGATCAGGACAACACACTTTGTGCCCTTCGGTGGGAGAATGGGGTGACATCAGAGGTGCAGGCATGACCTCAGTGGACATTGCTAGCTAGGGGAGCCCAATCTTGTGTGCTTGGGGCAAATGCTCTCCATCTACGTGGGATTGGGAAGGAACTTCCTCCCCCCCCCCCCCCCCGACCCTCAGATCAGAGTTGCAAGGACTTTGGGAAGTTTTCACATCCCTATGCAGTTAGCTTGGTTCACTTGCTGGCATTATCTCAACTAATCACTTCCTTGCACTGCAGGGGCCTCAGGCATGGGCAGGCACCTTGGTCCCTCCTGTACTGTGCCTGCGGATTGACATGCTTTGGTCTAACTAAAACCTTTGGGTTCGATATAGGTAGGGCCCTACCAAATTCACAGCCATGAAAAACACGTCACAGACTATGAAATCTGACGTCCGTTAAATTGGGTGTTTTGAGTGCTTTTTCATGGGGGACACCACCGTTTCTCAAATTGGTTGTCCTGGCTCAAAAGATAGATGCAGGGGGAATCACAAGGTTATTTCAGGGGGGGTCACAGTATTGTCACCTTTACTTCTGTGCTGCCTCCAGAACTGGGCGGCTAGAGAGTGGCAGCTGTTGGCCGGGCGCCCATCTCTGAAGGCAACCCCCTGCCAGCAGCAGTGCAGAAGTAAGGGTGGCAATACCATACATGCTATCCTTACGTCTGTGCTGCTGCTGGCGGCGGCTCTGCCTTCAGAGCTGGGCTCCTGGTCAGCAGCTGCCGCTCTCCAGCTGCCCTACTCTGAAAGCAGCGCCGCTGCCAACAGCAGCACAGAAGTAAGGGGAGCTGTACCACAACCCTCCCCCTTACAATAACCTTGTGGACCTCCCTCAAAACTCCTTTTTGGGTCAAGACCCCTGCAACACCGTGAAATTTCAGATTTAAATAGCTGAAATCATGAAATTGACAATTTTTAAAATCCTATGACTGGGAAACTAACCAAAATGGACCATGAATTTGGTAGGGCGCTAGATATAGAGGTATCCAGGTGAAATGTAATAGTCTGTGAAGTACAGGAGGTTAGACGAGATGATCTAATAGTTTCATAGAGCTTTCAGCCAGAAGAGGCCATGTGAATGAAAGGCTGGTCCAGAGTCCACTGGGTTCAATGGATAGACTATAATGTGTTTGGGGTCAGGCCCTAAAGTAGGGGGGGGGTTCCCCCCACAGTTTAAAACTTTGGGTTTTGTTTATTATTTTTGTTAACCAAAAATATTCCTTTTAACCAAACCATCCTGCAAATAGCTGGGAAAGATGTTCCATCTGGGATCTGAGATGGGCATGAAGACAACCAAGGTGAGGGGGAAGCAGGTCCAGGAGAGCAATTTCCTCAGCCCAAACCATTCTGCCCAACCACTCTGTCCCACAGCTAGGAAGAGGAGAAAGCAAAACAGCTCAGTGGTTTGGAGCTAATGGAAGTGTTGAGTATTGAAAAAAAGTACCATTGTCTAATGATCTTTCTCCTGGTTATTTTTTGTATTTATTTTGCAGGCGCTGATGTCTTTTAAGCACAGTTTTATGGTGAAATTATTTTCTTGAATTGAATTGCATCTTTCCCAGGGTTTACAGAATATCCCAGTGGATGTTGCCTGCCTCAGTTTAAGGCCTACCGAGATCAGGGCAGGTAAAGTCAAGGAGGCGCAGAGACAGCAGTCAGCAAAGCAACCTGGCACTCTGAAACCCTTCTCATTATCACCATGTAACCCATATTAGGAGAATGTGGATCTCTATCCCCACTCCAGTGGCTAGTCCACATAAGTCGATGAGTCCACTATTGCTTCCCTCCAATAGATTTATTCATTTGTTTCAGAGAGACACACCTCAGTCTTTTAAGCACTGACGATCTCAGGTTCAGTCCCCACAATTGGCCCAGCCAAGGTTGGAGACATGGGAATGCCCACAAAATACATGCAAGGTCAGATCTCGGATGCATTGTAGTTCATTCTGACTTTTCAAATTGTCTGGGTGTACTGACAGGGTTTTTGAAAACAGTCATGGCATGCACATGTGTACCGTTGCTCTAACACACCTAGATCTCTGAAAGTTTAACCATCATTTTTCACTTTCATTTTTATTTTGTTTGCAAGTTTGATGTACACGACCAAAAATCAAATAGAAACATATAGGCCATATCCTCTCCTCTCCTATTTGCATATTAATCATTTTGACCAGCCCACTTACTCCTCTGTTATTTTTCACATTCTGCACCATAAAATGTCAAGTATTTGCACACTTGAATGTGACTAACTGGCATACTTTTTTGTACCTCCCCCATAGAAATTAACCTGTAATGTCAGAAAATGGATCAAATTCTGCTTTCAATTACACCTGTGGAACCATTTAAAATCAGAATGTCCAAAAGCAGAATTTAGCCTTATACAATATGTGCAGATAACATCGAAGAGCAACATTTTAATGATACAGAATTCAAGCACAGATGTACCAACAGCTAAATGCTCACTCTCATTTTCTGAACAATTAAAAGACTCATCAGTTCAGGTAGCTCTAAAAGAGAGATTTCAGCAACTATTAAACAGCATTATAATCAGTCAAACCCTTACAGATTCAAGATGAAAACAAGCAAACCTGGCATGCCAAGTCTTAACCTTTTTTTGATTAGCCTATTATGCCAAGTGGATTAATGCAATGGTATCCACAGAGCACCATAGGACACAAATTGTCATGGCCTGACTTGACTTCTCTATATCACCCTAATGTAAGGACACAGAGGGTCTGATTCTGCTGCCAACTGCACCAATCTTACACCTCCTGATATAAATAAGATCAAAATTAGGCCCAAAATTCTTTTGTGGTAGAATCATGGTAGCTGTACTGTATAGAAATGGAACAGTGTTCCTTTAAATAGTTTTCGAGCCTTCTAGTGACTCTCTGGCATTAGAAAATGCCAGAAGCCAATCAGAGAGTGATACGTCTGTTGCTAGGCCTTTTGTGTTTGTATATATTTAGTGAACATGGTTATTTGGGACCCAATAGTACCCATATTGTTTCTCCACTTTGTTTTTGGTGTGTAGAGAGTAAAAGACACAACAGTGGCCATACACCAGGACTTAAGCAGAGACATTGGCCAGCACTGGAGTAGCTATCTGGTGCTATGTTTTTCCCAAGGATGAAGGTATGGTTCATTCTCCCAAATATACTGAGCCAAATTCATTACTGGTGTGAACTCATTTCACTCAACAGAAGGATGGATTTGGCCCATTCTGTCAAAGCTGATCTTTTGCCAGGTAAATAATTAACCTCCTTTTGCGGTAAGGCTTTAAGGCATTTCTCCAGTTTTGCCAACATAAAGCTGTTGCAGTTGATAGCCTACCACTGTACAATACACCCAACTTCCTCCAGTGAGAGGCATAAGAGTGACATTTTCTAATTAACTAGATCTTCCTATATTTTGTAGAATGAAAACAATAAGTGAGTGTAACAAAAAAAAAGTCAGTTCAGAACAGTTTCTCACATTGACTGGTTCTCACGAGGTCTTGGGCTCTTCAGCAAAGATTGGTGGCTCTCTCTTTTTCTCCTTCATTGAGCATGCTGTCTATTATCTCATCTCCCCACCCCCTCTCCAGGATCTCCTTCCAATCTTAGGAAAGTTATACACCCTTGGTAATACCATCGAAAAAATTTTCCATACATTTACACCTGCCCATATCACAAATACTAGCTGGTATCAGCTTTCTCAGAGGACAAAGATATTCTACTTGGGCATTTTGAAGACCTCTTAGCTCTCCTCCAGTCTATCCCCACTAGGGTAGCCAAGTGTCCAATTTTTGACCAGAAAGTCAGTTTGAAAAGGGAACCTGACAGTGTCTGGTCAGATCTACTGACCGGACACCCTCTGTCCAGTTACGGCAGGCGGGAGAGGCCCAAGTCATCACCTGTCCCATCCCCTACTTAGCCGGGGCCACCTCCTAACTGTGTCTAGCAGCTGCAGCTCCCAGCCCTAGCTCCACAAGAAAGTCCCTCCTGACTTGGGCAGAGGTGGGAGAGAGAGAGAGGGGAAGAGCAGCGAGCGTCGATGGGAGGGGGAAAGAGGAGTGAAGAGGGACAGAGCCTAAGGGAGAAGGGGCTGGGCAGGTTCTCAGGGAGAAGGGGCTGGGCAGGTTCTCAGGGAGAAGGGGTGGGGTAGGTGAGGCTCCGGTACTCCTAATGACATGTCCAGTTTTTAAATATTACAAAGCTGGCAGCCCTAACCTCCACTCAAGTTCTCTCACAACCACAGTTTTTCCCTCAAGCGCTCTCTCTACCCCCAGCCTCCAAAGGCCTCTTCTACACAACTCCAACTCCCCACATGCACATAAGCTCTCCCCTGTCCTCCTCCACCAATTTTGTTGTCTTCTGCCCCTCTTAAACCTGTGGACTTATTTGTCCTCTTCATGCCATCCACAGCGGAGTACACGAATAAACAGTGCTATCAGCTCTCCATGGTAACCAAAAGACCCAACACCAGGGGGAGGCACGCTCAGCAGCGGCTCCTGTTATTTCCCATTCCCCTCTGCTTCATCCTTCCTTCGTTCTTTGTCGCTGCATGAGCATAGCTGTCTATGGAAAGTAATTACAATGTCTGAGATTTTCCTCTTGCTTGACCTGCCCCAACTCAGATCCAGCTTCTCCGCAGCTTAAATAAATAAATAAATGTGTTTCAATGATTTCAAAATCAGGCTCAGTTCCTAACATTAAATGAAATGAGCAAATACCGGAGTTCGAAAACCCATCTGTTTTCTCTGCAGCTCATCTGGCTAATCGACTATTCAAAGCTGCACACAGCTGTGGGGTCTGCAGCCAGGACTAAAAATCCAGAGCTTTCCAATGCTCTCCTAAGGGCCTGAGAGTCAGGTCGAAAACATGAAGTAAAGTAAGTATGTGTGACCCGTTGGCTAGTGTGCACTGTGTGTCTCTTTCCCCTTCTCCCCCATACCCAATTCACAGAGGATACAGATCCATTACAGCTCTCCACTTGTGGGCCTGTCTTTTTAGCTAAAGAGACTCATCCTTTTAGCACTAGAGGTTCCTGGCTCAGTTTCTGGTGTTGGTTTCAGTTTCTGGTGTTAACTTGTTTAGTGAATACAACTACAAGGGGAGGAATAAAACTAGGAAAAATAGGAGGAGAGTATGAAAGGAAAAACTTAGACTTTATACCTGGAAACACTTCCTGACAGGAGACGTACTGGGCTGTGGAGTAGTCTCCTGAGACAAGTGATGTAAACCTCACTGCCTGGGTTTCTTAAAACTAGACTGGACAACACACTAGAAAATTATTAGGATTGGATGACCTAATACATTTTTTCCATTTTTATCTTCTAGGAAGTTGGATATTTGACAGCATAGTGAAAACTGTACCGAAAAGTTACATCCTTACAAAATTCTGTTGCAAATGGCAGCTACGAGTCTGTGTCCTGGTTTAACTTCCAGACAGGATTTTCTACGAATCCTCTGGCTTTTTCAGTCATGCATCCATGTGGTGTCTCCTACTCATAAACTAACTGCTAATAAATCTAGAATAAGAACCATTATGTACTAATCTCTTTACAAACATGCAGCGCATAAGGTTTTCCCTAAAAGAGATTAAACCAAATCATCATCTATTTTAATGCTGTTAATTTTAAAAAGTTATTTCCCCTTTAGCTGTATATCTTTAACTAAAGCATGAGGGCCTAGTTTCCCTCACACTGCTGTAAATCAGAAGTAACTCCACTGAAGTTAGAGGAAGTACCTCAGTGTACAAACCAGTGTTAAAGGAGAATCAAGCCCCAAATATAAAAAAAAATGGAAAGTAGCACATTAGCAAAAGACATACATGGCCATAGTAAATGAATCTGTATGGATAGTACGTGACAACTGCCTCATCAAACCAGGATGCTATGCAGAGATAATGTGATGCTACAACCATGTACTTGGCTACAACAATATAGACAGCACTGTAATTACAATAATGACCTCCTAGAGCTATTGTGTCCTTAATTAAGTCTTTATCAGTAGGCATCTGCCACTTAATCCTAACTCACTGTAACTAGTGCAGCGTATCATCTACATTTTCACAAAGAATTACTGTATCATATTTCTGTCACCAAGATAAAGGGAATATTTTAGTTCAAGTAGCATTTACAGAATGAAACCATATAATGTAAGAGGCCTATAGATGTCCTTTAAACAGCACTTCATGCCAAGTAAACTCCTCTCTTTTTCCCTCTACCACTCTACTTCCTCCCAGTGTAAACTAAGAAAAATGGCATAAAAGTAATATCACACCTGATTATATGGGTGATAAAGTGTGAAAACAGATTTTATCCAGAGATTCAGTGCACTGTGCCAGAGGCACAAGTGCAATAGTATTCAAGTTTCACGTAACTGTTTACCACTCATCACAAATTAGTTCACAAATTGCTCATAGTGGCTACTGACAATGCCAGTAAACTGCCTTTCAGTGGGAAAGTTCTCCTGAGAAGCCCTTTCTAGTGTGTTCTTAACCTAAAACGAATTGCATACATAAGTAGCATTATTAATTTATGTTTAGCATCACTAACAGTTCTGCAAAGGTGCATAATCCCTTCCAGAAACAGTGGGGAGGGTAAAGGGATGGGGGGAGGCATTCTCTCTGTTGTGTGAATGGCACTACTGTTAACACAAACATGGAATCTTTGAGTAGCTCTGTCAGTTCTACTTTACTTTGACAGACTCACAGGCACCAGAGATGAGAGCAATTTTCTGCTTGTTTACTTGAGGGATTCTTATTCTGACTCTGGAAACCTGACTCGGTGCCCAATTTCCACCTCTTTGCAGTGTCTTCTTTGATATGAGTATTTCCATTATTTCCTCCTCTATCCCTTCCACTCCCCCCGCTTCTCCCCCACACACACAAATATTCAGAGTAATGGATGAGATGAGCATAGGTAAACTCAAACTAAAAAAAAAAAAAAAAAAAAAAAGCAGGATAATCTCCCGTTTATATCCACCTCCTCAAAAGGTAGTCTCAACACCACCATTTTGCAGTAATACCTGTTGAAAAAGGCAAGAGCAAGATACATATAATCCCCCCTCTACTAATACAAACTTTTAGTCAGCAAGAGGCATTAGGTTGACTCAGGTGGTTCCTTAGTATCGAGGTAAAATTTTCAAAACCACTTAGGTTCCACGTTCAAAAGTGACTTAGGCATTTAAGACCCTAAGAATATTTCTACACCACAATTAAACACCTGCAGCTGGCCTATGTCAGCTGACTCAGGTTCATGGGGCTCTGGCTATGGTGTTTAATTCTAGCCCAAGCCAACGTGTCTACACTAGAGCTCGGCTCTGGAACTCTCCCCGCCTCATGAGTCACCTGACATGGGTCAGGTGTGTGTGTTTAATTGCATCATAGACACACCCTAAATCTCAAGGAACATGGGCTCCTGACTATTTAAATCATTTCTGGAAATGAAACCTCAGAGAATAAGTCACTTGTGCAATTTAGAAAATGTTACCCTGAATCTTAAAAAGCTTGAAAGTACAGATTAATCTGTGTCTGGAAACTGTATATAATTTTAAGTTTTCTATTATCTTTTCAGACAAGAGTTTTCCATCACCAATCTTGTTGGTCTCTAAGCACAACTGCAATATAAATGCTAAATAAATTATCATATTTTACTTCATGTATTAATATGCTACCTGGAAAATACACATCATTGGCATCAGAAGATAACTATGTCAACATCTGCCTTTAGGTTCTTCTTTCTTCCCCTCCTCCTCTTCCCACCTTTTTGGATCACTGCTGAGATATTACCTTTGCAATATGATCTTGAAAGACCTCCACAGTTTCTACAGCCAAAGAGAGATGGATGCTCGATAACTCTTTGCTGTCAGTTTAGGACTAAGCTAAGGGACATATATTGCTCTCAAGTACTCAGAAGCAAACTCCTACCAGGTTTTGCTCTCATGCTCTGTGAAGTGAAGAGGGTAGTAGTATTTGAGTAATTGAAGGCAAAATTTGGTCATAACACTCTGATACATGTGGACTTGTATGGGGCTAACACTGAACCACAACTAGTGAAAATACAGTATAACTGACCTCACATTTTCCCAACCTGTTTGTTGAACACTAGCTTAATTGACATTCAGATTGCTCCTTTATAGCCACAGATTCCACTTCCCCTTGCAGCTATTTTAGGGAATCAAGTAGGTCTAGGGCCAGGCATACTCACAAGTACATCAGGCTCTGCCAGTAAAATTTTCAAAAGCACCTAAGTGGTGTAGAAGCCTACATCCCATTTTCAGAAGTAAATTATGCACTTCAGGGTCTGATTCTCACTGACTTTCAACTTCCCAACTCTTCTGTGGGCTCTCAAATCCCTCCCCCAAGTCTCAAGATAAGACCTAGAAAATTCTGGATCCTGAACCACAGAAAGTTTCCCTCATAAGTTTCCCCTGCCCATAGGCTCTCCACAGTACTGAATGATAATATTAACAAAGGAACACTGAAATCCAGAAAAAATATAGATATTAGGGCTGTCAAGTGATTAAAAAATTAATTGCAATTAATCATACTGTTAAAAAATAATAGAATACTATTTATATAAATATTTGTGGATGTTTCATACATCAAATATATTGATTTTAATTACAACACAGAATACAAAGTGCACAGTGCTCACTTTATATTTATTTTTATTACAAATATTTGCACTGTAAAAAAATTGTATATTTTAGTTCACCTAATACGAGTACTGTAGTGCAATCTCTTTATCACAGAAGCTGAACTTACAAATGTAGAATTATGTACCAAAAAAAACTGCATTCAAAAATAAAACCTAAAATTTTACACGTCCGCTTGGTCGTACTTCAGCCAATCGCTCAGACAAACAAGTTTGGTTACGTTTGTAGGAGATAGTGCTGCCCGCTTCTTCTTTACAATGTCTCCTGAAAGTGAAAACAGGCGTTTGCATGGCACTGTGATAGCTGGCGTTGCATGATATTTATGTGCCAGATTCACTAAAGATTCATATGTCCCTTCATGCTTCAACCACCATTCCAGAGGACATGCGTCCATGCTGATGGCGGGTTCTGCTCGTTAACACTCCAAAGCAGTGCAGACCAATGTATGTTCATTTTCGGCATCTTACTCAGATGCCACCTGCAGAAGGTTGAACTCAGAAGCCAAACTCAGAATTTTCTTGCTTTCATTAATAGAAGTTAGATCACTAACATTTTTAACATGGGGGGGTTATTGATTAAATGTGATATAATGAAGCATACTCCACTCCAAGAAAAAAGTGAAACCTGTTTATTATAAAAGCTATGCCGCCTACCAGTGACAACAGAAAAGGGGGGGGGGGAACCACCACGCACAAGATATTGCACAATCTTATGTTCAAATTGCTCTTGTTGAGTTTGAAATGCGCCAACTAAACAATAGAGGGAAGCAGGTACTGATACTGCACTAGAACATATTGTCACTGCTATAACCAACCCACGTTCACCGGAGCTGCCAATTATTCCCAAATCACCACTTTTTTTCCCTCCCAGAGATTGATCTCCTGCTTGAGGCTCTTTCACACCCATGACTCTGAAGCATCCCTAGTGGCATGTTGGCTAATTAAGAGCAAAATCCATCTCTTGATGAAATAATGCTGTCACTGAAAAGGATGTCTACATTTTTAAAAAAAAATTCTTAATCAGGCTGGAAGGAGCAGCATCTTAACACTTGTATTAAGCACAGGAAAAAGGTCTATAGCTAGCAATTAACAATGATGAAAAGGACAGCGGTTTAAAGCATGTTGCCGTGACATTTTTATCAAACTAAATGAGTTAGCTAGGCCCAGCAGCTGCATATGCTTATTGTCATTTAGTGTTTGGACAGCAACACATGAGCCACTCCGTATCAAAAGGTGCCGAATTTAATAAGTCATTTTGACACTGGTGTGAAACGAGCAAATCAGCATTCTGAGGAATGTGTTCACACTCCGAACAGACAGGCAGGAATTCTAACCGTGTGAGATGACACCAATCAACAACAACAATAACAAAAGAGAAGACGAGAGCCCTGAGAGGAAACAGGCAGAGATACTACTCTGAAACACTAGTTCTGTCCTGTCTCTCAGATTAGTTAGTTGGTGGATTTCTAACAAGTAATGCTGAAATGCAGAACACATTTTAGACAGCATAAATCTCATTTATTATTTAATCCGTACACGGATTATCTAAAATGAACTAAAATTAACACCATGGAAATCTTTAGGGACTTTGTAGTGTTCTAACAGAAATGCAAAATACCTCCTGCGACCACAGCGAGGTAGTTTTTAAACGCAGCGGCTGCATTGTACACGTATTCCGAGAGACTCCTGCACAGGTCATTCTGACTGAAGCCCAAAGGAGTTTTGCCTGTCTCGGGCTTTTCAAGTCAAAGTGCTGAGACCCTCGACCTGCTCTCCCCAGCCCCTCCGCACTGTTCGCCCCCTCAGCAGATAATGTCTAAAATTTAGATTTCAAGGTCTTCGAAGCAAAAATGGTCTGTCTGTGTTTTCCATGAAGCACCAAGCACACACACTGGTGCACTATAAAACAATTACAATTACTAAGAATAATGGGACACTGGAGAAGTGAATGCAGGAGCAGGAGTTCCATCACTCTCATTCATAAGGGGAACATTCTCCTCCTGTGGTGACTTGACCCTGACTTCTCCTTGCCTCCTTTGTGGCCTGTAGTACCAATGACACAAACCTGCCATGCCTCTAGGATTCACGCAGGCACAAAGGGGACTTTATGGTGTTCTTCTTTGTAGGGTTGCCAACTTATTATTAAAAAACCCGGACACCCCAGCAGGAGTGCCGGGACCTCTCTTACCCCACCTCTTCCCCACTGAGGCCACATCCACGCCCCGTGTCTTCTCCTGAGCCCCTACCCTGCTTCTTCCTCCAAGGACCTGCCCTCTGTCCACTCTTCTTCCCCTGGAGCTCACTGCTCCCATCCAACTCCCCTCCAGGGCTGGGAGCTGCTGCCCCCTAATGAAGGTAGGCGACAGCCCCGGCTGAGTGGGGGCTGGAGTGGGTGATAAGCCAATAATGGCTCTGAAGGGAGTGTCAATTAAGTGATCCAGAAACAGACTTCGGCTGGTGTAAATCAGAGGAGTGACTTCAGTGGAGTTATGCCGGTTTACAACAGCTGAGGCTGCGGCCCACTGTATACGCAAGCAGCATGATCCCACTATTGAGTCCCACTTTTCCCAGGCCTCCTTGGACCCCAGGCTATGTTGAGAGGCAGAACTCTGAGGTGCTACTGATCACGCTATGCTCCCTGAACTCACAGTCCTGTCTCTGCAAGCCCTGGTTCAGTCTAAAACTTGAGATGGCGTCTCTGAGCTCTGTTTCTTTGCTGGTTGTTCCAAAGACATAGTCAGGGACCTAGCCTTGGCATTTTAGCTGGTATGAGAGTAAAGCTAGCAAGGTGAGCATGATGTTATGGCTGCTGACAGATCAACAGGGCAAGTTTGGAGCCAGTGGGAGATAACTGGGCTGCTCACCATTTTATTCATCCAGGGAAGGACTGTTACACAGGAGAAACTCTCACCCCACAATGGAAGTGACACAGTCAAAAATACTTCCTGCTGGGTAGGTGAGAGAAAACGTTTTATAGATTTATATTATGTTGTTTGAATCTATTTCTCCTGGAAAACTCTAAGCCTTTCTGTAAGGTCCAGCCAATGCCAAAGTATGGAAGGGTTAACAAGCAGTCAGTAATACAGATGGTGCTCTGAAATCAAACAATACACATCACCTGTGCTAGGTGGCATCCTTAAAAAAAGAACACTAGCAAAATCAATATGCCACTCTTATTTGAGTAGCATTTATACCAGGAGTGGGCAAACTATGGCTCAGGGGCCACATCTGGCCCACAGGACCATCCTTCCCAGCCTCTGAGCTCCCGGATGGGGAGGCTGCCACCGACCCCTTCCGTTTTCCCCCCTCCCCTGCAGCCACTGTGCCGTGCGGGCAGGATTCTGGGAGGGGGGGCAGCGCATCTAGCTCTGTCACCATGCCACAAAGAGCAGCAGCTGAAGGGGCTGTGGAGCAGGGGGGATGGATAAGGGACAGGGAGTCCCGGAGGGCAGTCAGGGGACATGGAGCAGGGGAGCTTAGATAGGAGGTTAGGTCCTCATGGGGCAGTTAGGGCAGGGGATTTCGGGAGGGAGGGGTCAGGGGACAAGGAACAGGGAGGGGTTGGATGGGTCAGAGGTTCTGAAGGGGGCAGTCGGGGGCAGGAAGTGGGAGGGGGTCAGATAGGGGGTGGGGCCAGACTATTTGGGGAGGCACAACCTTCCCTACCTGGCCCTCCATACAATTTTGCAACCCGGTGTGGCCCTTGGGCCAAAAAGTTTGCCCGCCCCTGATTTATACAGTGATGAATAAATACCGTGAGAGCAAGGGGAGGGTAAATTTAGATCAAGGACTCCGACCCCAAACCCTATGAAAAGCACCATCATTAATGTCACCACAGAGCAAATACAACCTCAATTTTTTTATTATTATTTTTGTTCGTGATGGGCTGGTGCAGACTCCCAGAAGCACAATGTTAAGTTTCCACCAGCAAAGTGAAAGGGCAGTTAGAGCAATTTCCTTGCCTCTGGACACTGCTGTACAGCCTCTTCCCCCCCCCCCCCCCCCCCCCGTGCCCCCACTCCCCTACCCTCCCTTACCTCTCTGGTACTCATAAAAAAATACTTCATTCACCTGAAGGGAAACTCTGTTACCAGTTAAATGAACCAGAGTGCACCACATGGCTGTTACTCCTCCCATCCCTCACCCCATAAGGTCTCCATCCCCAAATCCGGTGACACAAAGTGAACTTTCTTCTCTACCTACATGTATGTAGCTTTAGAAACAAAATATAAACATTTCCAGCACGTCTCTTGGGAAGTATGTTGTCAAAGCACCTGTTCTGTTTAAGCAGCGAGGGGTGGGAATCATAGAATCCCCAGTCCCTGAAGCTGGGGTAGAGGTATGTGTGAAACATTTCAGAAGCTAAGTTTTCAATAAGGATTAAAATGCGAATGAGCGGGAGTCTGGACGCATAGGGAGTGCTTAACAGCAGGGAGAGCTTTATGCAGCCCTAGCAAGGGAATGGGAAATATGCAACTATGGAAGAAAGAGTGAGGGGAAAGAATATGAAAGACACTGGACTTTAGCAGCCTAATCCAACAAACCTTCATCACATAAGCACTCTGACTGAAGTCAATGGGACTAAGGGTTTGCAACATTGAGCCTAGGAGTTCTCAATGGTTCTCAAACTTTTGTACTGGTGACCCCTTTCACACAGCAAACCTCTGAGTGCGACCCCCCCTTATACATATATAAAAAAGTGTTTTGAATGTAACACTATTATAAATGCTAGAGGCAAAGAGGTTTGGGGTGGAGGTTGATGACTTGGGACCCCCCATGTAATAACCTCGTGACCCCAGTTTGAGAACTCTTGAGTAGAGAGAAGAGCAAGAAAGAGAAGACCAAAGAATATCACATTGACCCAGGCTATCATCCCATATTAAAAAAGCCATCAATCTGAGATTCAGTCTTTACTTTTTTCATGACACAGATGTTAACTAAGCTATTTTTTCTTTATTAAAAATTACAGCTATTTAATTTACACTCCATGTTTTTCAGAGGGAAGGGAGTTCCTCATGTTCCATACACCCTGCAACAATTGGTGATAAGGTTACAACTTTTGCCAGTGGTACTCAAGGGACTTTAAACCTGATTTAGCCATCTCGTGGTTCCCTACCTTAAAAAAAAGTATGTAATCTATCACAGTGGTGCTCACACTACACTGTGCAGTCCTGACTCCAAACTGTAACAGTTTTACATGGCAAAATTTAGACTGTGTGGTACCCTCTGGAATGTGTAACAGTCTCAATAAAAATGTTACTAGCTGAAATTATAATAGACTTTTACCTCTTTGATCTTTCTTCCCACACCCTCCCTGAAAAACCTCACAATTGAGAGTGTGGGCTCCACATCTTTTCTCATCCTGTTGGTCCGTTGCAACATTATAGTAGGCAGCAAAAGGCAATTGTCCTAAAAGGAATAGACGGCTTTCCAAGTCCTTCATCCTTAGCTGATATCTTTTCCTTCCATGTACTTACCTTGGCATTAACTCAAAGCCCAAGAGGAGAGTTCAACTCTAGCAGTCTGATGAGAGGCTGATGCTAATGCAACTTCTTGGTTATCTGCCAAGCTGTGCAGTAACAATGTACAGAGTGTCCACATCTCCTTCATGAAGAATAGGAGTTTTTCCACCCTGTCAACAATATTGCAAGTTTGCACAATGCTGCAGAGCATGAAATCCAGTAGCATCCCTAAGCTTGAGTTACCAATGGAGCTATTAGGTTATGTCGTGAGTAACTGTTTCCAAAGGAACATCAGACAGCTTCATTGAGGACCATAAACTTGGGAAGATGTGTTTCTGCAAATGTACCCCTATACCTTCAACTTTAAAGAAAGTGTAATACCACCAAGCAAGCTTTAGCAGCTGTATAGAGCTTGAAAATACCAATATCCTTTTTCTTTTGCAGTAGCCAATCTTGTACTTGCTTTCAAAAATGCTGATTCCTTTTCTACTGGACTCAGCTCTGCCACCCTTACTCAAATTGTGTGGTACCTTAAAATGCAAGTAGCTACACTGATTTCAGTGATATTATTCATACAGTAAAGTACTATTCAATATAAAGAAAGTTAGCAGATTCTAGGCCCTAAACAAGATTGGCTATTTTGCATCTTCCAAGGTGAATGAACAACTTTATTTTGTAACCCTCCCACACTGAGGTGATGGGATATATGATACTCTGGATTATCCAAGCATATCCATCAATGTGTGCTGTTTTTCCTTCTTCTATAATGAAAGGCATGGTTACTCTGTGGGTATGAAAAAATTTAACACATTCATAAATATGAGACAAGTGGTAAGATGGCTATCTTGATTTCTATTACAACACAGAATACAACGTGGATTTCATTTTATTAAACCTAGTCCAATGAAGCATAGTGGATGATTTCTCTCTGGGTTGAATGACTCAGATCAGGGGCTGTGGAGAGCCGTTTAAAGTGGGGAGCCTTGATTCCTTGCCGGCCGACCCTTCTCTTCCCCTCCCAGACACCGCCACACACAAGCAGCCTGACCCTCTTGGCCCATAAGCCTCTACACCCACCTCCTTCATATTTGATAACTGCGATGAGGCACACGGGCTCACAGCACCACTCGGGTTTGACCAAGTCAAAAAGTGAGTGGGTCACAGCCCAGATGTCCCACACACATCCCCCTCCCCCCCCCCCCCCCCGTCCCAACGTTGCAGCATATGACTCAGGTCAATAGGGACAAAGCCGCAGGAATGATGCAGCCCAAATTCAGAACTGCCTAAACAGTACAAGTTAATGACGAGCATATTGGTGACTCTATTTCCCTTTTCTCATTGTGAATGGAATTTTAAATACAGCCACTTTGGTCTCTCTCTTAACACCCCTCCCAAGTCAGCAGCATGTGGAGCCACCTGAGGGTACGTCTACACTATAAAAAATTCCCTTAGCAGCAAGTCTCAGAGCCTGGGTCAACTGACTCCAGCTAGAGCTAAGTGACTAAAGATAGCAGGGGGGATATTTGGGCTTGGGCTACAGCTCAGGCTCTGAAACCCAGTGAGGGGAAGGGCCTCAGAGCCTGGGCTCCAACCCCAGCCCAAACATTTACTCTGCTATTTTTAGTCCCATGGCAGGCCCAAGTGAGTGGACCCAGGCTCTGAGACTTCCTGTCTTTTTTTTGGCAGTGTAGATATACCCGGAGTGACCAGCTACTCTACCTCCATGCTTTATACCTTAATGAAAGGGTCAGATCAGTGGCTTTTGATTTGGAAGGTGGCACATGTTTATGAAAAGCTTTTATGAAAAGACTTTAAAGTTTTACATTGTTTTGTTTGGAGTGCACTTATGTAACAAAAACAATCTACATTTGTAAGTCACACTTTCAGAATAAAGAAATTACACTACAGTGCCTGAATGAGGTGAACTGAAAAATACTATTTCTCTTATTTTTACAGTGCAAATATTTGTAATAAAAATGAATATAAAGTGAGAACTGTACACTTTGTATTCTGTGTTGTAATAGAAATCAATATATTTGAAAATGTAGAAAAACCATCCCAAAATATGTAATAAATTTCAATTGGTATTCTATTGTTTAACAGTACAATTCACTGCAATTAATTTTTTTATCACCGTTAATTCTTTGAGCTAATCACGTGAGTTAACTGCAATTAATCAACAGCCCTACTTTCTTCTACCCCTACACTACCAAAATTAGAGCTGACCATCTTACTTCAAACCAGTACTCTTTGTTTCTTGATCCTGGGTCCAGCAGAACCCTGCAGGCAGCCACCATTTTGTGTCCCTGGAGAAGGCTTGGACCTGCTGCTACTTATACCCTCAGACAGCACCCCCTGGTGTTAGGAATTCAGCATGGCAGCTTCCCATTGATCCTAATAGGGAACTGCCCCCTAGTATTTTTGTTGCTTTTATCTGTGTGCTTGAAGTGTTAGTGTTTCCAAAATGGGGGTAGGTGGCAAATTATGTTTTAATGGTTAAAGCACAGAAAAATCCACATTCAAACAAAAAAGGGAAGGGAGATTGTGGTGGAGAGGAAAACAAAAAATAAAACCCTCAGCATGGAAAGGTAGAGAGGCTGGATTGGCTGAAGCCAAGGCATAAGGAGGGCTAAATGCCTACAAAGCTGGTCTCCAGGTCTTAAACATGTAGTCTAAGGCAATGCACACACTATAGCTTAGGTTGGTATAAGTTATGTCGCTCAGGAGTGTGAATAAGGCATGAGTTCTGTGAAACTAGGGCTTTGGGTAGGTTGACTGTGTACATAGCTGTAGTCTGAACTCGTGTAAATCAAATGAATTTACATTTGATGGGGCTTTTAAATTTGAAATACCCTGTTCTGAGAGGTATAACAGAGGCCTTCCTCTTCTCACTGGTTTTAAGTAACTCTGTGATGCATAATTTCATATTACAGCTGTGGTGGAAACTATGGTTTCCCAAAGATAACAAAAGAGACAATGTGCAAAAATTAGACATAGTGAGTAAACACTGGGGAAGCAGAGGGGGGTCCGCACCGTATAAATGTAAATCTCTGTAAATGGTGAAAACACTTTGCTAAACTTTCATGCCAACAGTGACCTGGGTTTGCAATGGGTGTGTACAACTCTGCTGCAGGTAATGGAGTTTTCGCTGCACAGTGGTGAATTTAGCCCCCTATTTTTTAGTGGTTTGGAATTTGTCAAATGCAGTAAACCACTCTTAATGCAGTGCTCTATGGAGTCTGCTGTGCCTAGGTCTGGAGTCTTTTTTGGAGTCCTGGCTGATCTATTTTGGATGGAGGGCAGAGGGAGTAATTCTTTAGTTCTGAACTTTATTTTATGGGTTCTTTCAATCATTTAACATCACTTCTATGAGCTTCACAGTTTCTTCTTCTTATGATTATTCAAGAGTAACACAAATGTACCACAGCACTTTACAAAGATACCAGGTACATGACCTGATGAATTTTCAAACTTAAGTGGCTAAAGAAAGACACCCACATCTTGATTGGAGTAGTGTCTTTGGGGGGGGGGGTAGTGCCCACTGGGGCTGGAGAATGGGACATAGTCCGTTCCTGTTTGTGGGGTAACAATTCACCCACAATAAATGATGTGGATACTGTAAGTTGGAGATAAATGCAGGGAGGCGCCACAAAAGTAGTGGGTTTTCAGAATCAGAGAGGTAGCCGTGTTAGTCTGGAATAGTCTTAGTCTTTAAGGTGCCACAGGACTTTGTTACCTCTGGGTTTTCAGAGAGGATTTAAAATAATAGGCCTGTGTTTGCCACGTGGACAGTGGGAAACTGTTGAAAGAATAAGGAGTGGGAGGAGGAGATGAAGAAAAGTTGGGACAAAGGATTAATAAAAGCATAAGTAACCAGGAAAAAAGATGAGAACTTATGGTCTGTCATAACAGTTTGGAAAAGGATGTGGGAAGGGTCAAGTAATGCTTCAGAATCATGTGATCTTCCAAAGCAACATTCATAAACACACTTGTTCTGAACATGCACCGTTTCAATTGTCCTGAAAAATCAAGGTAACTGCATGCATGCACACGGTAGGTGAGATTCACAGTGCATACTTTGTGCTGTCCTTGCCTTGCAAAGCAAC
This sequence comes from Sternotherus odoratus, assembly GCA_032164245.1. Classification (NCBI taxonomy): domain Eukaryota; kingdom Metazoa; phylum Chordata; order Testudines; family Kinosternidae; genus Sternotherus; species Sternotherus odoratus. The sequence continues at coordinate 157,143,752 of JAVMKO010000003.1, forward strand.
TGTAAACTCATTGTAACTGGCTGGTTAAGCCAGAAGTATGACTACTGTGCCTCACTGGAGCAGCATGAAGAAACCAGATTGCACTGGTGACTCTGGGCCATTAGACATTCTATTGCACACACGTTGCACATACCTAATTTTGTAACTCAGGCCATTCTATGACCATACAGCATGAAATGGTCTAATCTCTCATTCACAGACAATCTAGATCATATGGTGATTTGAGCACTGCAAGCAACGGAGGTTGGTAGACAAAAGGTTTATGTTTCAAAATGCCAAAGAGTAACAAGTATCCCACCAGCGTTGGATTGACAGGAAATCTGGCTCGCTGATGGCACCTCTGATGTGTAAATAGCATAGCAAGACCCATTACTGTTTGTTAGAATAACTCTACTTTGCACGTTCAGGCTGCTGTTGAAATGGGTCCTGTTCTGAGGCATCTCACAAGCTGTAGCAACTGCTGGGAGATTATAAAAGCTGTAAATCAAACTCAGGCTATTGAGAAAATGAGCAATAGAAAACTTGTTCCCGGACTAGGTGTTGCTGGTGCAGAACGGCTATAATTTGTACTAAGGTATGTTATAAAATGAGGGTTAGGAACTGTGGAAGGCACCTGGACACAGAAGACTGACCCAGCTGCGTGACACCCAAAGAGCCCAGGCTTAATAAGGAAAGATGAGAACAAGATAAGAACATCTTTGCCCTATTCTGCATTGTCCCAGGGGTTACACAGCTGAAACCTTCACATTAAACCAGTGATGGGCAACGTGCGGCCCACAGGGCACACACGGCCCATCAGGGTAAGTGCCTGGAGGGGCCACGAGACAGTTTGTTTACACTGACCGTCCATAGGCACTGCCACCCGCAGCTCCCAGAGGCCGTGGTCCGCCGTTCCCACCCAACTGGAGCTGCAGGAAGTGGTGCGGACTGCAGGGACGTGCTGGCTGCCATTTCCTGCAGCTCCCATTGGCCGGGAATGGTGAACCGCAGCCACTGGGAGCTGTGGGGGGGACGTGCATGCGGATGGTCAATGTAAACAAACTCTCTCGTGAGCTGCCAGCAGACGGGCGGCAGGTTGCCCATTACTGCAGTCATGTACTGCAGTACACAACTGGGGCTCTTTAAAACCGGTGATAATGATATCCGTGTGCATTATTTCCCCTCCAAATGTGTTAGATTTAATTAATAACGTGTGTGTCTGCAAAAGCAGGCAGTAACCATTCCTGTGATCATTAACCCTCTGTGGGGAGCCCAGCAAAAGCAGAAGGGACAGGAAGTTATGGTGTTATGTGAAGCTCCCAGGAGACATGTCCTGCTGATTTTTACATGGACTAGCCAAAGAAGAGTCACGGTTAATGTGATCTGTTGGCAATGGTGATTGGCTTTATGCCACACAGAGGGGTTAGGATTGGAGAGTGAGGCTTAGTTTAGTATGTTTATATCTCTTATATCTAGTGGGATTACTCAGAACTGATTCAAAGGATGGGGAGAAGATGTCAATTCTGAGCAGTGGAGCCTAGGGGCATGAGACCTCTAGAGACACTAGTGGAGCATGGAGAGGACTCATGCTACATCTGTACACTGGGGTAGATGGCACTGGACCACAAGAATACTGCAGGAAGGATAGACCATGGCCTGACTCTACCCAGAAAGACACTTTTTGGGGACACAAATCTTGTATGGCAACCCTTGGACCCAGACTATGCCTGGCCTCGCTGCAGATTGCACCCCACCCCACCCCCCACTGTAGCCAATCTATGCAAGCTGATGCATTATGGAACCCCAAATGTGCAATGAATTTGTAGCTTGGTGTTATATACAAACCACTTTAATATCCACAGAGATTTCACACCACTTTGGACTCTTGGTTGGGTGAAGTTTAAATGACAAGGGGCCTTTTGTTTACATTGTCCACACAAACACAAATCTGTGAAGAGCACACAATTTAAATGCAATTTGCTTGATCTCTGTACAATCAGCCTGAATTTTAGGTTCTGCTACTGGCTGACAAGACAATTATTAAGTAATTACACTGCCTTCATTTCAAGTGCAGTGGGATGCAGCAATAATAAACTCTATAAGTATTATAAGAATTAGATGTTTGTCTGCTTTTCAAAACTTACCCAGCCAAATAAATACCCCACTAAAAGTCAAAGATGGCTGGAAAATGCATCAAATCTTTGTTGGCTCTTCTTATTTATTGTCATTAATACTAGGAGTTGGCATAACAGAATCATGGCATAACTCTGGCTGGCTTGGGGGGGGGGGGAAGGGCTCCGTCCTGGGGCTCCAGAGCTGAAGCAGTGCAAAGCAGTTGAAAACTGTGCTAGCGGGGCAGCCAAGCTTCTCCAGTCACCGGACAGTGCTTGGGTGACACAAAACTGCTGTAGCCAGCCATACACATCGACCTCCACCTCGGAGGAATGACAGGTGTAAAAGGGCGCATAGTGGATTGCACGATGCTCCACCAGATCCTTCTTCACCATATCCTGACTGCAGTTGCCCTGAAGCCACTCTAAGTTTCCACCAGGGGGGCGTTTTGGCCCACAGCAAACCCAAGATCAATGGAGCAGGCCAGTGACATAGATGCACCTTCTCCACCGTCACCGCTACTGCCCCCTAGCAACTCTGAGTGCACAGCAGGGCATCTAATGCACACTTACTCCTCTGACAAGATGCACTGGGGAAGTGAGAATTTAGTCCAGAATAAATGAGACACTCTCAATATTTCTATGCCCTGCTGGAAATAAGGCTCCTTAACCAAAGTGGCAGCTTAACCAAAGTGCATCATTGGAGATGTAGTCCAGCTTGGGGAAGACTGGGGGCATGGAACAACAATTCCCATGAGGCACTGCAGCAGCTCAGGCAGACTCCGACCAGTGTCGAACTGATCCGAAACGAAACATTTCGACTTGGTTCAGTAAACACAAATGTTTCAATTCAGCTCAACCTGACCCAATAGGAAATTTTGATTTTCCCAGTGGAAATCTGAAAAATGTTTCTGAAACTTCACTTTCTCTCAAAAAATATTTTGACAGATAATTCCCAACCAGCTCCATTGATTGGTCTTTTCTGTTGATTTGCTTTCTGTTGTTATGATTGCTTTGTGGATAATCAACTACTGCGGAAAAGGCATAGAACAGACTGAATCTTGAAGGCCCACTAGCTTATGATAATAACTAGTATTTTGCTTCTTTTATATTTTAATTGGTGTGCATTTTATTTTGTTTATTTGGTCATGAATGTTTAGTATAAAGTTGCACTGTGCCTTGGCGCTTGGCATCAAGTTCTTCCCTGCTCATACCTGATTCGATTGTATTATTAAGAACTAAACACTACTACAGTTACACGTCTTTAAGTTTGATTTTAGGGTCACCGCTGAAGCTTCTGGGAGCTGATGGTTCTCAGCATCTTTCAGTATTGGGTCCTTTGTTAACTGAGACATTCAACAAAAACACTCCAGTTCAACAACGGGATCTAGAGGGGGTTTTCTATAGGTTGTGCCTGTATATTGCTTTTACTTACAATATCTAAGTACTAGTCTTTCAACTACAGCTTTTAACAGATGCTATACCCATAATCTAGCCTTTGGCTAACAGATGTTGGAGAATATATTCAGATAAAAGTTAATTTAATAATGGGAGGTTTATTGTAAACCTGTGATTACTTGATACACGGGGGTCCATTTTTGGCTCAGTGTATACAGAACTATAAGAATCACTACCATTATTACTCATGCATCCTGCCTTAAGTCACAGTGGGCCAATTTTACAAACATAGCTGCTTACCTGTGCAAGTCTCGGCTCCCTGTAGAGGAACTTGCACATGTCAAGTGGATCCCAAACGGCCAAATCCTAACTCCTTACTTAGGGTCAGACTGCAAACGCTTTAGTCACACTGACGAGTAGGAGCCCCATTAAAGTGAATGGGATTACTCACTTGAGTAGCTTAGTGCTCTTCAGAGTGAATAGGGGGTTCATAGTCTGGTTCTCAGTGCTTACTAAGGCAAAACTACCACTGCACACAATTGGCCGCCCATTCATTTCTGAATCTGCTTCAAGATTCTGGCCCTAATCTGTAAAGATGTTAATGAAAACGAATTCTAGCCATCTTAGAAATCTGGCTCTCTCCCCACCTGTGACAGGTACAAACCACATGGCTGATAGTCCCCAGAAGGCAACTATTTAGCACTGAGGTGAGAGTGTTCTCAGTGAATGGCACCCAGCAGTGGAATTCCCTACCGCCGGAATAATATCTAGGTCTTCTATAGCACTTTTTATTCATAGATAACAACGCATTTTACAGAACAGGCTAGTATTATTAGCCCCGTTTTATAGATGAGGAAACTGAGGCAGAGAAATGCCTTATGGGGGGTGGGGGGATAGCTCAGTGGTTTGAGCGTTGGCCTGCTAAACCCAGGGTTGTGAGTTCAATCCTTGAGGGGGCCATTTAGGGATCTGGGGCAAAAATCCTGCTAGTGTAGGCAGGGGGATCCTGCTAGTGTAGGCAGGGGACTGGACTCGATGACCTTCAAGGTCTTTCCAGTTCTAGGAGATTGGTATATCTCCATTAAATTTAAAAAAAAATTAAAAAATTTGTCTCATGTCACCTAGCACACCAGTGACAGAGCCAGGAATTGAACATAGCTCTCCAGAGCCCTTGTCAAGTGCTAGCATCACCATGAAACCTTTTTATATTCCCTTTTCACAGGGGAACATGGTTACTGCATGACTGAGAAATTAATTAACTTTAAAAGCACTACTTCAACCTTACCAATTTCACTCATGTGTATAAGCAATAACTTTACTGAGTGTTTTTTATTTCTGTGTAGTTTAATACCTACTATGTCTAGGGAGTAATACTTTTGTTTTAATCCACACTAAACACTAGAATGTTGGACAAGTGAAGCATTTGATGGTGATGATAATGAGTAGCCCATTAAAGGTAATTTTTAAAAAGTTAATGAGCTCTCACTAAGGGCCAGACACATACTGTAAGGAAAAATGTTTGCAGAAAGAATATAACTTTTGAGCTTTTTATTTTACTACATAGGGATGCTATAAAACTTTTTAATATGCTTTCAATTAATCCAACAGTGTAGGCAAGGCTTGGGTTTTATTTTTGTACTTGCTTTTTATACAGAGGTCTAGTTTCCTAAGGAATGTAACTGATATATGAATTAATCAGCCGTCTTTACCACCCTGTTCTCTCTTGAATGTCCAGGGATTCCATTTTCTTACTTTGTTCTTAATTAAAGAAACTCAGCAACCAAGTGATTTATTGATAATGAATCTTGCCATTCCTTTAGTTGTGCCATCACTTTTGGCCACTATCTGAATTTACCAACATAAATAAAGCCTCTCAGTGACTAAACAAAGTTAAAGCAGCAATAAATTAAGCCCACCAAGTACACTTGGTTAAACCCTTAGCCAACATAAATACAAGAATACCTTTTCCTGTGATATGCTTGGTACAATGACATCACCCGTTTCCAAACAGAACATCCCGACCACAGGCAAAAACATAACACAATTCCTTTAAATGAATCAGATTGCAACAGTCTAGACTTTGTTGCAATGATTGTTCAACTTCTGGCATCCCTGCCCTCTGCTCTCAAGTGAGCACATTATAGAATAATCTATATGTTGATCTCAATTTTGCGTTTGCTCTCTGATTACATTTTGGCAGGGGCACATCCCTCTTATTGTCACTCCACAAGAATGTTTTGAAAGTTACTGAAAATTCAGCACTTGTCAGCTGAAGGCCACAATTGCCCTCCCCTGTGTGGAACTAACTGCTCTTGGGGAGCAACGAGTGAAACAAGGCCATGTCCAGAAACGTCTTCAGTGCTCAGAGCAGGATGGTTCAAAGGGGCTCAGAAGGGGAATATGCTTCCTGCTCCTTTACAGTCTGTCTACACTGGGGAAATGTTCTCCATTGTGTTAATACTGGTTACAGCAGTGGTGCGGACCCAGTTGAAAGTAGCGAGAGAATTAGCGGGTTTCAAAACTATTAGGTGCTACCAGATCAGTGAAAAACTGGTGCAGCTACTGTAGCCATCTAAAACTGTATCTACACAACACCTCTAATTGCTTTGAAATTGGTTAGAAAATGTCCCTTAAGGCAAAATTGGCCCAGAGTTTCACTAATGCATTGGGTATAGCACAGGGAGCTGCTCTCATTCCCCCTACAAGAGCACCACATGACAATCCATCTGGGCTCCTCTAGGAGCTAGAAGCCAGACCCACCTAGCACACCCAACAGTTCGCCATAGTCTCAGGGAGCGTACTCAGGTTGTTCAGAGGAGACATAGGATGTGGTTTGTAGCAGATGCTTGGGACAGGCGATACTGTTCCTTTCTCTGGCACTAGTAAGAAGCATTTCCGAGAGCATTGGTCCTAGGACACTCTGAGCCACACAGTCTCACACAGACAGGAAGGGTCTGGGATACCATGGTACACCATGGTTATGTCCCATTGCTCCCCACTTGTACAGCTTAAAAGAGCAAGGGCAAGAGTGTGTGCTGCCCCCTAGTGCTGCCTCCAAGTCAGCAAACCACATTTCCTCAGGCACTATGCACTGGCAGACATATGAACTGGTTTTACGATGTTGTGCTGAAAAGAGGTAGACTGAAATCCTGCCCAGCTTCTGGAAGAGGAGTAAAAGATGCACTCTCTTCTTCTTCCCGTCAATGCACCCACTCAGCACAGGCCAGGACTTTACCCAGAGTCTGGGTTTGATTGTAACTAATAGGAATCTTGGGTCCATTTTCCCTTTGTTCTCCCATAATACTTACTTTACACAATAAAGTGAAAAAATTAAATCCCTTAATGTAACAAGGATCCAAACATATAATTGTGCCATGGCCATCATATTGATTTAGGGACGAGCACAGGATGAAAGAGAGAGGAGAGACCTTTCTGATCCTGTGTGCATGACAGGGAATTAAAAAAAGAGGAGAAAACTTAATCACTAATTGGTGAAGCCATAAAAGTGCCAATAAGAGACTTTTGCCTCAAATGGCTTTACACTGGGCTGTATAATTTTATGTCACCTTTTATTTATGTTGCCATAATTAAAGTTGTATTGAAAGATGAGCAGCATCAGAAGAGAGCAGCATAAAGATGATTCCCTGGAGGACTTCAAAACAGATTTTATTTAAAATGTATTTTAAAAACAAAGAAATAAAAACAGTTGCTCATAATCCAATTTTCTCTCCTCATTCTCTTAAACCTATGAAGACTTGCTATCCAAAACATGCCAATCTTAAGGATGAAAAGGACATCAAATTCTTTCTTTCTTTCTTTCTTTCTTTCTTTCTTTCTTTCTTTCTTTCTTTCTTTCTTTCTTTCTTTCTTTCTTTCTTTCTTTCTATCTTTCTTTTTTGAAAGATCAGCAGAAGATTGGAACAACAACCCTATAAGGCCAATCAGCACAACGTGCATAACACAAAAGACAGGTTCTATTTTAATTGTCATCTTCCAACAAAGAAATGTAAAGAACATGGCTTTTGAATTTTGAAGCAATCAGAGTATGGATGTGAGAGAATTAAAAATAAACAGAAGAAAGAGTTCCAAATATAATGAGGGAACCTAAAAAAGAGCTGAAACGAAATTACACAAACACAAAAGTGTTTTTTTAATTTATCTGAATGCATTTCATCCTTTATTTTGACTTGCTTCTCAAAGTCATGTCAGGTTGTTTTTAGAAACAATTTGTTACCAAATATGCAATCCTACTCTGCTTAGAATGTTAGAAACTGCAACATATATACAACACTTACGTATGTTTAAGTAACAATCAGATTGTGTTATTATTTGAGCAAGCTACGCATTCAAGTCCACTTTACACCGGTATGGAGCAGACTAAACAAACCCGACCTCCAGGGTGACCCCCAGAGGATCCCAAAAGATTGAAAACCTATAGTAGGCAGCTACCATGAGACTTTTATGGCCTGGTAATGGCATGCAAATGACACTGTGTCTCTGTAATGCAGCCAAACTCTGGCATTGTATATGAGAGTAATTTCCTCAAGAATTTGGGGAAAATGTGATACTTTTCCTTTTATGTATGAAATTCACAACATCTCGTACAATATACCCGCTGACTACATTGAAAGCATTGACAAACATATTACCAAGCCATAAAATCAAATTTAGCCGTATTCCTTGAACTCTTTTGCTCAGTACGTGGAATAGGTGGGTATCTTCATAGTGCATGAGAAGATGTTCCTGTCTAATGCCTCTTCCTGCGCCAAGGTTTGTGTGGCCTTAGGCACAAATCCCTTTTGGAGAAGAAGTAACTGGAAAATACAGATTCTGTGAAAACATGAGAACAAACCAAAGGCATTTTTGTTAAAATATTAACAAACTCTCAGTGCCAGGTCCTGAGCTAGTAGAAATCAGTGGAACGCCATTGATTTGAATAGAGCTATGGAGATTTACACCGGCTAAGGGCCTGGCTCTTTCTGAGCTCTTATTATCTTGTTAACAGCAAAATACTTGGCTGCAGCAATAGGCTACAAGTAAAATTGCTCTGTAATTTGATCTCATTATTGTTAGCATCCAACGAGGAATGCAGGTCATCTCAAACCCTCAATCTGGACTGAATTAAGACGGCTTGTTCTACACACCAGTTTCACTGGTTTAACTTTTAATTAGATACAAGTTCAAACCTTAGCTTGGTCAGTGCAATTTCTGCATCTAGATAGGCGCTAAATCAGATTATCGGAGCCTCCTGAGCATTGTTTGGTGGAGGAAGGAAGAAGGGGGAAGTGAGTGACATTATGTCTCCCTGCAGTCTCAAACCGGCTGGGCACCTAGGCGTAAACCAGAGCTTGAGCATGAAATCAGAATAGCCTCAACATGGCTGTAGCCTGTGCTAAGATGCACCAGCCTTCTTGACTTTGCTCCCTCCCTCATTTCCAATTAGAAATCACAATCGTGGGGGGAAGAATTGTTCAATCCACAGCTGATTTTAGATAATCAGAGAGCAGCAAGACAGGGAAGGATTTTTTCCCCTCCATCTGGACAGGAGATTGTTGCTGTTTATTTTGGACCCTTCTAACATCATCCATGCCTTTATCACCTCCCTGCACAGGAAGGCACCGTAGATCAAACCTGAAACTGAAGCTAGTGCAGAATATGATGGGCCTTTTATTATGCATTTTTCTTGTCAGGTGCACATAACACCAGTGTTCCATGATCTACATGAGAAGGTCCTTCCACGTTCTGAGGCACCAGACATTGGTGGATGAATGCATTTGAAACCTGACATCTTACACTGAGGGCTTGTCTTTGTGAGCACTTTGTTTGCAGCAAGGTGGAGAGTCAATCTACCCTGCAGTAAGTGGACCCTGCTGCCATGCACTAGGAGTTCCACAGTGCACTTTGGTCTACGCCGCTTTAAAACAGGAGTAGATTAAAGGAAACAGGAGTAGATTAAAGGCCATCCGGATCCACATGGATAGCTAGTGCCCAGCAGGCTACAGCGTGGTAGATTCACACACCAGCTTGCCATGTACTAAGTGCCATGTAGACAAGCCCTTAGATAGCTAGAACTTGGAGGCCAAATTCTTAACCAATAATCAATCAGGAAAGCTCCACTGGATTTACATCAGTGAAGCATCTGGCCCAATGATTTATGAATCTTTCTATTACATTAATGTGTTTAAAGGATGACGTTTTAAAAGCGTTGACACTTGTAACTGAGCAGACTTCATTTAAATTTAAAACATCTTCTTTGTACCACATTTAGGTAAGGAAGGGGATTCATTAATAAAGTACATCTATTCTCCCCTTGATACTGACATTTAATGTTAACCAGTTATATGTGAGTACTGAGGGGAGAACACATTGTTAGTCCCTTATTTTATTTTACAGATATGTGATATTTCAGTCATTTTCATATAGAACCAACATAACGGTCCCCACCCAAAAAGAAAATCATACCACCAATAAACTGTTCTTTTTTTTCCCAATATATATAATTACAAACCTAAGGTTATTTTTCTTCCCTTTGCCATTTCATCCCCTTTTGAGGCATTAAGTCCTGCATAATGCATGAAAATAGGACCACAGGCTGGGCCTCTACAAGTTGCTAATTGAAAACCTTGTCAGAAGTAGGAGGAAGTGGTGAGAAACTTGGCAGGACCTCGCTCTTTTCATGCAGTACTTGGTTCTTGGTACTTATGAATGGCAGTACTACAGCACTTTGCAGAGGTTTACAAGCCATGCCAGTACTGTCTTTGCAATAACAGAACAACATGTTCTTCCCCGCAAATGTAATAAAGGGTGAATATTTATATATTAAAGCCCATATCCAGCACTCCTCACCCTAGTAAAACTTCTGTTTGTGTTTGAGTGCAGAGGATTAAGCTCTAAATATGTAACTATGTGTGAGCTGCCTACCCTAAAATATATATTTATATATAAAACTATTAACTACAAACTGATATTATGGTGACACATTTATTCTTTAAAACCCCATGTACTAGTCTAAGAGTTCCAATAAGAGCAAAGGATGTTCCCGGGTGTATAAACCAAGCTAAGAAAATAAAAATAGGTTAAGTGAAAGAACTATGGGCCAGATCTGACTGTTTTTACTCATATGAATAGTCCCACTGGCTTCAAAGCCCTGCTCACATAGGAGCTGGAGGATCAAACCCTATGGTTAGACTAAGTCCCATTAAGAATTACTACAATTTGCCTGATATGAAATGCTTACATTATGAAAATCCTGATGATTTTGCATCTGTTAATTAGGATAATGACTAATATATTCAGGCAGTAGACGTGACAGCTGTCTGTATGTTTTTAGGGGCATATATTTTTAGATGCCATTTACTCTACATCCAAACACATTAACTACTAAATTCTGTTGAAGTGATACAACAACACAGAAGCTTAGGGACGCAGGTTAAATTCCTGTCTATTTCTGACTGCTTCACCCGGTTACATCACGTTTGTCTCATTCGTCCAAAGCTTCCATAAATCTGCCTCTCAGATCCTCAGTTAAGTGATATGGTAAAGGGAAATTGCTAATGTCAGTGTGAAACAAAATAAAACTGAACTCAGAGTCCAGAGCGGCAATATTTAAATAGAGAACACATTGCCGGCTGCTCCATTTTAACTAGTTTAATCACTTACTGACCAAGCAGGGCTAATAATGGTTAAGGAATACGTGTTTGTACTTTTCTCCTATGTTTCAACATTGAAGATTTGCAAGACGAACTCCAATTTTAGGACAAAAGTCGCCCCATTAAATCTTAACAGATGTTTCTCCAGTTTAGAAGATTAAGAAAGATTTCAGCATCAAAAATCAAAGAAAATATTCTATGACCTTAAAAAAGGATAAAACACAAAGCTCTAAACAAACCAAAAGTCCACTTTGACAGCTGCATCTGACTGAATTGATGAGGTGCTATTGATGTTTGGATTAAACTATGCCTCTGTGATCAAGTACTCAAACATGGGATAAAAGAGGAATATGTTCTTTAATCCTACCAACTAATTTTGTGTAGGCAGTGGTTGCAGAAAGCCGTGGTTACAGAATAATGTTGGAAGTGGCTTCGCTTTTGCTTATTGACAAAGTTATTTTTATTTCATTAGTTCACCAAGTATACGATCAGCGTTTAAACTAACATGGAGAAATCTATACAAGGCACAGTATTCTCCACAAACAAATCACTGAAAATTTCAAAGTCATTAAAGGAAGGATCAATAGGATATGATCCTGAAGGGCTAGGATGATGCTACGCTAAAATGTAATAGAAAAATTAGATATCGATTTTTTAATATAATCTTGATAAAGTAAACAACATCGGGGATTCCAGTTCTGTTTTTAGAACATGTCTATTTTCCAGTACAGGCAGGGTTAAGAGACAGTTAAGTCACTGGTTAATTACTGTCTTCATCTATCACTGTATAACCCTAGAAACCTGTCTGCCTGATGCTTCTCTCGTCAAAGGCAATGTGAACTGTACTTTTCAACACAGGGAACTCTTAATAAACAAACATGTTTCAAATCCTACTTTACAAGAAATCAAGATGGGGAAAACTCTTTAAAATATTAATCAGGCATGGGCCTGGACTCTCATTTACACTAAGGACAAAACAACATAAAAGAGCCATGGAGTAAATGAGAATCAGGCCTGTGGTTTTTTGGCATTTGTGCTGTGCCCTCTGGCCTAGAACATCCACATGGGAATGGTAGAGTTCTGGTACATCATGAAGATGACATTCCAAGTAGCAGTGGATGGCGGCTGATTGCTTCCAGGGGACATTGGCTTTGACCCCAGACAGACCACTTATCATCCTACCCAGTCCAAACAAAAATGCAGCAAATCACTATCCACATCTGTCTCCCATGAGGAAAATTCAGTATTGAGAAGTATTGGCTTCCAGAATGAAGGGTTGAAGGTTCCCTAGTACTCAGATCTGGATCAACCATTTCTGAACCAGGCACAGCAAGAGTTAGACGCCACAATCAGATACTTTGCTAGTCTTACAGCACACCCACAAATACATGAGAATGATAGAACATTTTGTGTTAGAAGAATTCAAGTACTGTATATGTTTCTAGAGTGATTTACTAGACAAAGATGTAATTTCAGCTAAACAGTTCCCAGTTGGAAATAATTATTATCAACTTGCTCATAAATTATGCTTTAATCTGTAGAGAATATGTGCTGCAGATACTGGAGGGGATTGAAGTATTCAGTAAAGACCAGCAGCCACTTGGAGTACACTTGAGGGGAAATCCTGGCTCCACTGAAGTCAATGACAAAACTTCCATTGACTTCAGTAGAGCCTGAATTTCACCCCAATGAGTTAGAACTGCCCTTTCTGCCCCTTCTATTTTTTTTTAACCACTACAGTCTCTCTATCTGTGAGGAGCATCCATTCCTAGATCAAGGTCTGCACATTTTAATTGCATCATGGGTGTCTGAGAAAAAAGCTTTAAAGCTATGAGAGCCATTCATCCCAAATGCGGAGAACCCTCAATTTGTACTAATTTCTGTGAGACTTGAAGCTCCTTTAAATCTTTTGCAGGATTAGGCCCAGGTTAACTGAAACCAGCTATCTCTGCATTCAGGAGAGGCAACAGGAGTGATATGTGATATTATGAACATTAAAGAAATGGACACAAGGGAATGTTCATTACTCTCACTTAACTCATCAACACAAGAGGAGGTATGTTCCCAGATCTGGGATGGATAGACTATTATACTTACTCAAGCAGCCATCTGTGCACAAGGTTTGGTATATTTGGGAATGGAATGAATATAATATGTATCTTGCATGTTTATTCTTTTTGTGTTCATTTGTATTCTTATCATGTACATGCATATACTACTATGATTGGCAAGTATTAGATCAGCTAATTTATGATGTAATGATACATATACATACAAATAGATTTTTTTATAAAACTATTTTTCACTCTTCTTTCTGCATTGTGGAAATAATACAAAGAATATTATTAGTGCTTTGATTTCATTGCTGGATTTTTATTTTCAGTCTGGGTGACAGTCCGATTCCCTGGTCTTTCTTTTAAATTATTTTAAATATATCTCTTTACACTTTAAGAATCTTAAATATGAGCCCAAGAAATGCTACTGATTTTGATTAATATATCTGGGCTACAGATACTCTGCAAACAAAGATAGATTTTTACCATTACACTTGTACTTATGTAATTCTGACAGTTTTATTTTTGTGTTGCTAGGGAATTCTGTAAACAAACCAAAGAAAACCATGGATCAGTATTTCAGTAACTGTGACAAAATTTCTTAGCCACAATACTGAGAATATGGTCTAATTATTCAATAAACATACTTTGATTTGTTTACTTCAGTGTCAAATTAACTTCAAACATGTAACAACAGTCCCAGATTTGATATGGTATACAATACCGCCAGTGGCTGCTTTCTTGTAGTGTGTGTAAATCTATCTCTTTTTAAAATGAGTTCATTTCTGAAAGTGTCTCCATATTACACTGTGAATACCAAACAGAGAACCACATATGAAACTTATTTAAAAGAGAATTATTTCCAATGAATTTTGCTATACCCAACGTACTTTGGCTCCATTTTATTTTTCCTTTTGCACAGTAGAAACAGGAATGACTTTTAGGAAGATTAATAACTCATGACTTAGAGAAACAAATTATAGTGCAGTTGGAGAAAATGAGCCAAACTGTTCTCATTTACATCTATGCTACCCCAAGGAAGTCAATGGATTACAGAGATATAAAATAAGGCAGAATGTGGCCCATAAATACCAATAGACAAAAACTGGAAAATAATCAAATATTTGCCCAACTGTTAAGAAAACAGATTTCAGCTGGTGTACTGAAAAAGCAAATAGCAGTCTTCAACATTTTCCAGTGCTTACTACAAATTCCTTATTGCATTTGATTACACTTCCTGCAACCCACATAAAATATATAGTACCTTGCACCCAGAAGAAGCCCTACATCCTTTACAAGTTGTATATACTGTACAGTGATCACTACCCTGCCACTGAAATGTGGCCAGTTCCTGGCAGAATGTGGTAGCCAAACTGTGCCAGTAAAACTAGACTGTACTCTTCCCAAGAAAATGTGAATAATGCAGATCAAGATATCTGCTGGTATAAACTGACACCGCTCTATTGTCTTCAACAGAACTGTGCCAATTTGCACCAGCAGAGAATTTGGCCTTACATAGTCTTAATAAAATAACAGGGGAAATGTGATGGTGTCCAGAAGCTCTGCTTCCTTTTTCAGCAGAGTTAGTTTCCTGGTTTGCCATTGCACAGGTATATGGCAGATCAATGAGGCAGGGCACATGTGTATGGCAGATCAATGAGGCAGGGCTGGCAAATTCATTCCACCAGTTGACAAGGATTTAGTTTTTTCAGGTAGGGCAAATGTAATTATCCAGACTGGAATCTGTCTGCAAGGCCTGTTTTCACGCCTTCTCTTGAAGCAGTGGGATCTTTAGTACACTTGAGAGCACGGAGCTTCAGTTTTACATTTTAACAAAGAGGTCGTGAGTACAAACAGCTGTGTCCCCTGGGATTCTCTTAGGTGATGATTCAGGAAAATTACATCTGCTGAATTCCTAGCACCTGGATTTTCCATCCATGTAAGCACTGACTAGATCCCAATTTGATTTGCTTAGGCAATATGCCACAGTCATGAGATGGCGGTACAGCATATTTACATAGTAACATTTGAAATCTTATATAATCTGGGAAGTCAGCGGGGGGGGGGGGGGGTTGTGACCCTAAAGCATTCCATTTGGCCCTTGACCCAAACTGACTGTGCTTGCACTTCCAGCAACACTAGGCTCCTGGATTTAACATGCCCAAGAAAATCCCACCAATATTGGCTACTGCTGAAACACTGATGAACCCTGATGGTGCTCCAATACTCGGATGTTGGCTGAACTATCAAAATGACTCAAACGCCAGATGACATTTCACACCTAAGGCTGTGGAGGAGTGTGAAAACTAACAAATAGGCAAAGAGAGGGACAGGAGATGGGAAGGATTAAAAGTACATTATTACTCATGGCTTCAGTTTTCTTCCAGTGTCACCACCATAATCATTATAGCTGGCTGTTTTTCATCAAAAAATGCCAATATGTGAAAACCTAAACTGTTCACAAAACAGGGTCGAGTTCGATGAATTTCCCAACTTCAAAAAAAGTCAAGAAACACTTTCAAAGTTCTCAAAACATTTCAATACTTTTGAAAGGAAAAATTCCAGTTTTTTCCAGTTTAAAATGACTTTTCATTTTGAAATGTAAGTTAATTAGAATGGAAAAAAGGTTAAAAAAAGATCAAATTCAAAATAAAATGTCTCAAAATTATCAGATTTAGATTGACTTGAAACAGGAAAAAAATTGTTTTTTTAGTCTGTGAATATTTTCAAGATCTTTGACTTTTCATCTTTATTCAAGGCGGGAGAGGGGAATTTGAACTCTCAAAAATATTCGCAGGACATGAAAACTGTTTCCTGTCCACCTCTACTAATCAAACTGTAAGATAAGGATCAACCCAACTAGCCTTCATTTTTTTTCTGTAAGGAGGATATCTAGCCTCCACACTTCACCAATGAGGAAAGTGTGTGTGCGTGTATCTACACACACCCTTCAGTGGAACCCATGTGGGTCTGTTGTGTCAGTGTGGCAGCTGCCATCTTGGCCAACACTGGGGACTGAACCCAGGGCTGGCGACAGAAATTTGGGGGCCCCCTACTTTGATAGTTTGGGGGCCCCCCAGCCCAGCCGGGGCCCCCCGCAGCCCAGCCAACAGCGGATGGGGGCCCCCGGGGGCCCCCCCAGCCCAGCCGGGCCCCCCCCCCAGCCCAGCCAACAGCGGCTGGGGCCCCCCCCAGCCCAGCCCAGCCGGCGCTCCCCCCCCCCCTCCCCCGGGCAGCGAGAGCTGCGTGAGCCGCCCTTTCTCCCTCCCCTCCCCCCCGGACAGCGCTGCCGCCGCCGGCGGCCGGGCTCACAGCTCCTGCTGGGGCCAGGCTCGCTTGTCCGGGGGAGAGCCGCGCCGCCTCCCCGCCCCTTCCCCGCTCTCCAGGTCCGGCGACAACGGGTACAGCTGTGAACCGGGGGCCCCCTAAAGTCGGGGGGCCCGGTACAGCTGTACCCGTAGTACCCCCCTGTCGCCCTGACTGAACCCATAACCTACAGTTTTAGTCTCTAAAGCTTGAGGGGAAAAGGACACATTCTGTAGCTGAGGGCTGTAGCAGATTCATATCCTCTGGATCAGGCACACACACAAATCAGTGGGTTACACAAGGAGGAGACAGGATTTGAGGCAGCCACGTGGAAGCTGTTCTCTTCCTGTGTGACAAGCTCTACTAGGATTCCCTGTGCACTATTGTATACAGAAGCCTTGGGAAGGATTGGACTGGGGAATACAAAAGGGGGACGTGGCCAGAGGTTTTGCCACTACACAGATCTTCTGGTCCTTCCCCTTTCCTCGTCCCCATAGAGAGGGGGCAGGAGTGTTGGGGCTGCATAGCATACTCTATTTCTTAGACTGGCTAGCAGATGCCATTTCCTTCATACCTGTGCTGCTGCCTAGGGTGTGAGGATTCCTCGCCCGCATGAAGATCCCCTGTGTTCAGCGTTGGGCTTGGCCCTTGGAGAGAATTTGGCCCTAAGAACATGAACGTGTAGACAGTAGAGTCATCGACATGCCTTGACAACAGCACTGGTTTCCTTCCTGACTGTGTACCTCAAAAGTCCTCATGCAGAAAGATAAAAACAAGCCTGCTCTTTCCAAGACTAAAAAAATCCAGAGAGAAAAGACTAGATTTACAATCATTAAATTGAAACAATCTCGGGAGGCAGCAAGAGAACTTGCAATTTTAATACTTGTAAGGTAGAAATTGTGGAAATTAACAATGAAGTTGTGGAAATTAGAAGGTATTATTACAAAGCCTCTATTTAAGGGATAATGTTCTTGGCAGAGAAGTATATGAGGCAATAAAAATTAGTAGCTGATTACATTCCACATGCAAAGCTGCATTGGTGGCTGATTAACTAACCATAAGCACCATTATACAACAAGGAAAAGGATACAAGCCATGATATTTTGCTTTTCTTTTCTTTAATATTACTTTTCTTGCCATAGGAGGGTGTCTGCGAGTTCCTGTGCCTTTTACTTCCTGGATTTCCCATTGGTGTCATGTTTAGGGCCCAATTTAGCTAAGCAGTTATTAGAAGATGGAAGCAAAAGGGATTAAATTCAGCCAGGTAGGCGCAGAGAGCCCTTTGTATTTAAGCCCCACAGTGGTGCCACAAGAGTGTTTGTGGGCAGTGGCCGGGGGAGAGTAGGGGGTGCACATTTTTAGCAGCCCAACTGCCTCTGAGTGGCCCTCAATGATGATTCCATAGAGTTTGGCCAAGGAGAGGTCAACAGAGACCCATTTACTCAGGTCCCGGTGGCCCAAAACCCAACCAGTGGAGGCTTGGTGGTGTATGGCTCCTATTCTTGCCAAAGGTCATACAGAGATTGCGTCACAGACCCAGAGCCTGGACATAGGTTGGGGATGATGAATCCACCTTCCCCCTACTTAGTTCTCTCTACAAACCCTGATTACCCTGGGTGAACTTCAACCAAAGGAAGTAACTCTTCCAGGAAGTAGCCTATATAGAGCCCGGCAGAATATTGTTTTCCTGTCTCATGGATATTTTCAAGAGTTCACAATTTTCTCCTGTTTCCAATAAGGAAAAAAGAACAAAATCTCACAATACTTACAAACCGAGTAACTGAAATTGTGTTTGTTTTGGATCAAGGGAAACATTTTGTTTTGATATTTTCAAAATGTTTGGTTTCCACTTCTACATTTTTCAGTCTAATTAGATTAATTTCTAAACCAAACATCATTCTGAGCTGGAAGATTGGAATTTTTCATTTTGAAAATGCTGAAATGAAATATTCTCACAATTTCAAGACTTTTTTCAGCATTTTTTTTTTTTTTTTAGTCTGGAAATTTGTCAAACCTTAGCATGTTTTGCGAACTTTTTTACCAAAAATGATTAATCAAACAATTCTCAATCAGGCTATCCCTCCCCTTCTTAGGTATTTTCTGTACCCCCCAATAGAATATTCTCTTTCTCCCCCTCCCCCATTTCTAATTATGGAAATTGAACCCTGGGCTATACCATCACTCTCCCCAGTATCAATTGTAGGAACAGAACTGTAAGCATTTCTAGAAGATCACTCTATGTACTTCAGTGATGCTACACACACTTACACCACTGAGGCTCTGGACCCATATGTATGTTTGCCAAGAGCTGACACCTTCCTCCTTTGTTATGAGGGCACTTTCCAACGAGAAAACAAATTAATACATTTCACAGTTCCTCTCCTCCTTCTCTTTGTGCATATGAGCCTTTGGGATGCTGGGTAAGGAAGAAATTTTGGATAAAATATTAGCAACACAACACTGGAGCTGAACTTTCCCCATTCTCTCCTTTACCTTTGCTGTGACCTTTTGGCCCCAAGAGGTATTTCCATTACTGTTGAGAATCAGAGTAGAATATATTAACCTAGTTAGAATACACTAACCAAGTTAGAAGTTGAAAGCTGCTGGAGTGGCCAATGAACAGATCAGCCATTTAGGCTATGACTAGAGGGGAAAGTCCTTAGAAAAACCCAGAGCCTTGTTAGGAAAGTTGCTACAAATTACCATACTGAGATTCAAAAAAATAACAACAGGTCTGGATTTCTATTTCTGCACCTTCAGTACAGTAATTTATAACTGACAGGATCTGACAAACATCCCATTGGGGGAAAAATTACCTCAGAAGATGTGCCTCAAACTCCATGGGATCATCAAGGCTGAGGACAGGAAAAATGGTGCTAAGACCTCTCTGCATGAAGCTGAAAACAGATTAAATAAATGTGTTCAGCAAATAGCTTCTGGAACCGGCACGCAGGAAGGAAGAAACAGCCACCCTGCATAGTTCCACAGTTGAGCTTCATGTGGATCAAGTGTGTGCTTAATCCAGCAAGATGAGGAAGATCTCCAATGGGATGAGACTGTTCTGTTCAATTTCTTATCTATGGTCTTAAACCTGCACCCACTGAGGTCAACCAGTGTTGCCATTGCTTTCACTGGACACTGAGGTGGGTTTTCTGACCCTTGTTGGGGAGAAAAGGCCGTTCTGGACTGTGGATAGGTATAGCTCTGGACAGGCAATCTTCCAGAATTTCCCAAGGTCCATTTCTTCTGTGTCTGAACATGGGTGAGGAGCAAAGCTCAGGAAAGTTAATATGGACTGGGGAAGAAAACATTAAGTAGGATGGACATGGTGCAAAGAATAGCTTTATCCCTTTGGAAAATTGCATCTAGGGAAAATGGGAAAGGTCAGCTAATTCCCAGACTGTGTGTGCTAAGGTACCCAGAAAACTTTGTTACAGCTGACCTGAAGGAGAACAGCCTTTGGGGAGTGTAGCGGGGTGACCACCCGCTCCCCCCCTGAAAAGGGGCTGGGGTAGCCCCAGGAAGGGGCTTGTAGCAGCCCAGGACCGGGGTTGTGGCTGGGAGCCTGCTAGCAGGCTTAATTGGGTAGCAGGCTCAGCTGAGAGGCCACGCCCCAAACACAGGCCTGTATAAAAGCCTGAGAGGCAAGGGCCTGGGGAGAAGACACACAGTCTCCTCTAGAAGTAGAGGGAGATGGGCCTAGCTGTGGGGAGGCAGTGAGCAAGGTATGTGGACTGGGGCAGGGTTGGGGCTAGGCACTGGGAGCTAGGGAGCTCTAGCCTGAGAGCCCCAGACTGCAAGGCCCGATAGGGGGCCTGACCCAGGGGTACTAGTCAGTCTTCCTGAGCCATAAACAGGGTACCTGGACTGAGACAGGGCAAGGCAACTGGGAGCCAGGGAGCTGCAAGACTCTAGTGAGAGGGCCCCAGGCTGCTGAGCCTAGCAAAGGCCCATCCCACAGGGTATTGGGGCTGCAAGGGGGCAGCCCTGGGCTTGGTAGGAGCAGCTGGCCAAATCCTTCTTGCCTGTGATGAGCAGCCTGATACTGCAGTCCGCCTCAGTGCGTGGAGGCACCTGGTGACTAGCAGAGGCAAAGCCTGAGGCAAGTTGGGGATAGTGGGTGCAGGGTTCCCCAGGGAGGGGAGACCCTAAGACTTGGGGGAGTTCTGCAAGGGTGCAGCACCCTCAGTTCGTGGGCACCGGGGTCCGGGAGGGACACGGGGCTAGAGTAGGAGTGGACATTGGCCGGCAGAGGGCGCTCCAGATGCTGGAAAGAGCTAATTCCCAAGACGACCAGCGGGAGGCGCCGCCGGGGTGAGTGACCGCTTCGCTACAGGGAGACTCACACAAGTGTCTCAGGACCATGTTCCACTTCCAGGACAGAACACTAGGCCATACATGGTGACTTGAGAAGGAAGATGTCCAGAAACTGAATAACAAGGGAATGAGAATTGCTGGGATAGCCCTCTATCTGCTCCTCAACAGCCCTATAGGTGGAGGCTTGCCCCACTGGGAGGCTAAGAGAATTTATTGCTCAGTAGAAATTGAGCTAAAAGGAGTAATTCTATATATTCTAGGGAAGAGTGGCTTCTACTAGAAAGGCCACCAGAGAATTGCCTGAGTTTTTTTTGAAGAATGATGGCCAGGAATGACCCACGGCTTGTAATGCTTAATCCCCATGCTCCCCGAAGAGGTTTTCTCCCTTAAAAGAGAGCAATAGCAATATAAAATTGTGTCAATAACTTTCCAACCAAAGTGTGCAGCCTTCACTGCTTTCCTTAGCACCGACTGAAATGCTGATGCCAGTGTGGGCCACATCCTATAGAAAGGTGGTTGCTAGGCTGCAGCAATGCCGGATTTCGTTCACTCGCTTAAGCCTAGGGATACTGGCAAGTTCAAACCGTTTGGACCCCTTCGTGAACAGGAGTTGCCACAAGCTATTAACTGCATGGCATTATAATCAATGTGCCTTCTGAGGCCCCCCCCAATCAGTCTCTCCCAAATCATCCAACCGGTGGAATGTAAAGTCTCCTGAAATGCAAAGTTGGTGGGGGTGGGAAGAGTCTCGAGTTATGAGATTAAATTTGTATCTAAGCATGTCCTTTGGGAAGTTTGAACATCTCTTATGAGCCTAAGGAAGAAAGAACTAACAGCCTGGATTCACCTACAGAAATGGACACAGCGTTCCCTTGGAATGGGGAAAATGCTGTCACCCCCGTCCTACTCTACAATTACAGTCCCTGCCTTGTTTGGTTTTGGAGTCTGACAGCAAAGAGACCTGCAGGATGGAGGAAAGCAGCTTGATGACTGTGGTTAAACCTCCAACAATAAATATGAAACTCAACCTTCCCTTTAAAGCTAGCGACCTCAGGGGAGGAATTCCCCTTCTTCACAAGGGACCAGTCAGAGGTATTATGAGAAGGCTTCTCCATGCTCACCAAATTCTGGAGGCTGATTCCCTTTTAGCCTCTGCCTCCTCTTCTTCCAGCTTGTGGAAGTATTTCTAAGATGGCTGAAATGACATGGAGTTACATGAAGTTCCAGGACTTCTGGCTGGGAGGTATGAGAGGAGGGGCCTGGGCCACAGGGACTGGAAGCAGCTGTAGCAGGTCCAACAGGTACAGTGGTTCACTTCACTGCAAACCCTGCAGTAACTAAGCAGGAAGCATGACACAAATCTTCCACAAAAGCCCCTTATGCATTGTGGTAAGTATCAGGAGGAGTTCTGAGGCAGACAGCTGGACTCTCAGGCAGCTAGATAGCATGTGTTACTTCAACAACTAATTGATAGGACAATTGGCTGTGGAGGTAGCAGAGTCAGTGATTTTTCTGTAAGCATTATTCAGCCCATGTACCTAAGCAAGGTAACCATTGGTAGGTCCACCATCCTCTAACTGTCTCCTGGGGCAAAGCAGCAGAGCCAAATTTGCATATCAACCACGTTGCAGATGCCTATAGGGGGAATTCAGGTTCCCTACATTTCCTCCCATTTCTGGGTATGAGTCACGCATGAGTTAAGTATTCTGGTGTAGATGCACCAGGAGGTTTGCAGAGAGAAGAGCAGGGGCACGGTGTGATTGTCTCCCAGGGGGGCAGGAAGAGAACAAAGAGAGACAAAAACAGACAGACACAAGTAAGGGAGGGGAAGAAGGATGGGGAAAATTCTGTCATAATTGGCTCTTCCCCACCCTTCAATTATGAAGAAAAAGAAGAGAAACCTACACATCACGTACCCTAGTGTTGGGGCATTTAAATAGATGCCTTCAAGGAAGGAGTAGCATGCGGGCAGGTTGTTTGTTTTTAAATGGCTTTTTAATTGAAGGGCAACGTGGAGAAAGACAAGACAGAGGTCTGGTCCAAGTGCCCACGGCAGGCATGTTAATGGTTTTGAGCAGGGTAACCGACACATAGTCAGGGCTGAAAATGAGTTGGAATAGATTAGCAGATTTGGGGTCAGAGCAAAGAAGACCTCTGAACCTTGCTGGAAGAGCGGCGCTCTAAGATTCAGCCAGAGAGTCCAGAGAACGGGGCTGCTTTGCTGTTGGAATTCTCTCCATTCTGAGTCCATTTGCAGCAATTGCATATGTGTCAATAAGAGCAGATTGGAACAATTTAAAAAGCTTGTGCCTGCTGTCCATTCATTTTTCTTCCTTAAAAGAAATATGCCACCTTTCCGGGTCCTACGTGCTATCCACTTGGCCTGGAGACAAATTTGGGCTCGGATCTTCAGTGCTGAAAGGCCAAAGGTGAAATCTACTACTCGATTAATACTGACAGTTTAAAGCCAATTTAAAAGTCTTCAAAAATCTGCCTTTGATAAGAAGAATAATGTTGTTTAATTGAAAAGTCTCCTTTTCTGGAACTGCTGGATTTCCACAAGCTGCAGCAACTTCAAACAGATTCCCAGTAATATCAGAGCCTCTTAGGTTTAAACTGTCACCATTATGAGAACTGTTATAGGCATTTGTCTCCTGCAGGTTCCTAAAGACTATATTGTATAAATATTCATATAAAACGGTAGAAGTGCTTTAAAAAAGAAGGGGAAAATGCTAAGAGGGATTCCCCTCAAAAAACTAGCAGAGCTCAGTAACTCTGCCATGGATTGATTTTTCACATGGGTTGGATATTTATTTTTTAAATGTTACTGCTTTTGTTTTCTTGTTCCTCCTTTACACCGTATGTAAATTGTACTGAGAAAATAGTTGCTGCACACAGGTAAAAAAACATTGTAAAACTCCAGTGATATTAGAGCAATATGTTGCTTCTAAATGTAGATGGCAAATGCATTTAGGCATACATTATGGTATAATAATGATGCCCTGTCAAGTTTCATCAGGCTTGACTAAAACTTGGTAACTATTGACACTGCTGGCACATGAAATAGCGCTGTGCCAGTATATGGCTAGACATAGGATATTCTATGCCAGGGTAAGCAAACAGTGGCTGAGTAAAATTGATGGCATACGCTACCTCAACAAAGTACTAAAAACTAAACAGCGTTTGCTTTTTAAATTTTTAGATAAACTTCCATGCCTTAAATTTCATGACCAGTCATAGTTTTTTCCATTTCTATATTTTGTTTAAAATCCATGGCCCATGGGGTCTTCTGTGCAGTTTCTATAGATTAGAAAAAGCCAGAAGTAAATATAAAGACACCAAATATGGACAGATATGAACAATAGGGTTCTGCTGATCAGGCAGACAAGGAAGAACAAGCAGGGACTTACCTGAATGCATGAATTTATGGGACCAATTATTGTATTGGTATGGCAGGGAAGAGCTGTAGTAAAATCTGTTCCATATCATGGTATCCTGCTCCATATGAGGAAGACTAGTCCAGTGGTTCACATGCTGGCTGAGCACTTGTGAGCTACACGTTCAATTCCCTGTTGTGCCTGAGATTTTGGACAAGTCTCTGTATCTCAGTGTCCGATCTGCAACATGGGAATAACAGTTGTTGTGATGATAAATACATTAAAGATTGCAAGTTGCTTGGATACCACGGTGATGGGAGCCATGTATTAGTATACTACACAATATATGAAATGAAATGAAAATCCCCTTAAAATACATAAGTAATGATTGTTGATTGTATCACTTTAAGGAAATCCTATGTAAGAATCCATTCACAATGTGTTAATATTACTTGATTGTACTAGAACAATTAAGCCAATATATTTACTCTACTGTTTTACACTCTGGCATGTGCAGCTGATGTATTTCTAAATATTCTTTTGTTGTTTGTCAGTAAATATCGGGTGCTTGTTTAGATTCTGTGCAATTATTTATAGAGCTGTTCTATACACACTGAGGCAAATGTGTCCCTGGTGTAGGTTTATTAAGTTAGCGGAGTTGCAGCAGGGATGAATTTGGCTCACAGCACTTAAATATCTTTGTATTCGATACTCATGGAAGTAATTATATATGAAGCAATATGTCCCTTATTACCAGCATAAGTCTTAGTAACAGCATAAACCCTGAATGCATAAGACATTTAGCCAATAAAAATGGCCAGGATCTGATCCTTTTTCCATTGAAGTCAATGGAAAACCTCCCATAAACTTTAATGGGAGCAGAATCAGGCCTCAACTTTTCTGCCCCTTGGAGGGAAAGCTGCATTACCAGTAAGAGATAATCTCCCCATAATGATGAGTCGCTCACTTTGCAGTACATAACATTTTATGAAGTAGAGAATCTCTTTCCCTAAGCAATTACAATTTTGAGAGAGAGGTTTTCAGATATTGGAAAGCTTCTCCGTTTCACAGCCCACCCCGTTCCGAATGGCTAGAGCTTCACAAGGCGGCTGACCGGTCATTTACTACTGTAAATAATTTGTGAAATGTGATTTATTTAGTAATGAGAGAGCCCAGCTGGATAATAAAATGGCAGTAAGGGTTTTGAATCCACAGGCTTTTTCATTAAATGTATCATCCCACTTCTTCACCTTTTTGCTTGTAAGTGCCTGTTTCTCATCTACAAACAGTAACCTTTATCCTAAGCAGCTCTTACGCTGAATTAGGGTGACCAGATGTCCCTATTTTATAGGGACGGTCCCAATATTTGGGGCTTTGTCTTACAGAAGTGCCAATTACCCCCAGCTCCAGTCCCAATTTTTCACTCGTGCTATCTGGTCCCCTATGCTGAATACTCTACACTTTTCTGGAAAAGGTTCCCTTAGATTTTCTCATCTAATATTTAAAGCAGCAAGATAAACTAATTGTATATGTCATAATGTCAGCGACTGCAACTACAAGTAATCACACTTCAAACCTTGCCTTTGAAAACTAAACAGTTACCTCAGCACTGGTGGTATTTTAGGTATTCTTCTAGTAAACATGAAGTTGTTTAGGTAATACTGCCACTATGGAGGGAGGGTGGTTTGGATATATAAGGCAAAATTGGCAATGTACAGAGGAATATCATTCAAATTCAATGGCTACCAAAATAAAGGAAAACTTGTTGCTTATTATTCAGCTTTGTTGTTTGGAATACAAAGAGTTAACAAATGGAGGGTAAGCCGCCCAGCCATATCTCCTTGTTAAGGTACAGAAGATACAAAGGAATAGGTACGGTATTGATTGGCACTTGCCTCGTTGAGGGTGTTTTTTTCCACCTAGAAATATTATATAGTAATTTAAGCAAAACAGAAGTATTACCTTGACTAATTTCTCCCTCTAGTGGTCAATATGAAGAATAACCCAGACCTTCACAAGTAACATTAGACATTTAGATTTATTTTTTTTAAAGTGCAATGCAAAAAAAAGAAACCAGCCTATAAATTCACGTCACACTTTTTCCCTTTTAATAAGGACAATCTAGGGCTGCGGCTCCTCTGCTAGTAGCCTTGCCATCTTTACTTTCAAGCAAGAGTTTGGGTGGGAACCCGAAACAAGAATGTCTGATTTTTCTCCAACAAGCCTCCCAGATCTGCTAATTGAACTCCCCGCCGCAATTCCTGACCAGGTCAAAGATTTGTTTTTGGCATGTAGCCAATGTACAAAATGACTATAGACCGTGGTGTAGTGGTTCAAGCAGTATTACTTAACCCCTGTTCAGGTTTGCTCTTTGCCCTCCTTGTCAGGCAGGTGCATTTGAACGTCAAATAGAATCAGTTCAAACTTTAGGAGCATGCAAAAATTACACTCCCAACCATGACAATATTTGAAAGGCCATTGGTTTTGCAGAAATATCTAACTGTTTGTTCACAAAGCAAAATACAGTTATTTTAATCTGCAACGCATCATATTTTCTGTATGTAGATATCCATTTAGAAACATCTAAAGGTGCGTTAGTTTACTTCCATATAAGACCCAAACTATCCCAGCAGCATTGTTAATCTATCCCTAACATTTCCGAGTTCTGTGCTACCAGAATTGCAGAAGGCAACTTTAAAAATGTGAAAGAGCAATAGAAGTTGTATATCAGTATATGAAACAGCATTGGAAAAGATGGGACTAAGTATGTTTTTTACAGAATTGTTTCATTATGGGTAATTCTTTACATCCATAGATTCAACTTGCATGACACTGATACGTAAGTCTAATGCTTAATGATATTTATAACTCTGACAATATGGTTTGTATAAATTACTGCTTAAGCTTAACATTTCTGATTATGAGATATACAATGAAGTGATGTCATGAAGGCAAAGTCTGTAAATTATGCTCTGTCATTTTGCTTTAAATAAGTGCCCTTCTTCAGACTATTGGTATGATAAATATAAACGCAAATGAACCTTGAATCTCTTCAATTATTCTTATTTAGGATTCCTTTCCCTAGGAACTTTCATTTAACTCTAATGACAATCTCTCCCCTATAAATCAAAGAGACGCATGTCTGATAACAGAGACTTAAAATAGTGAAGCAACACCTCTGATTATTAAAGATAGTGTTTCAGTGTTCCAGGTTTGCTTTATGGCAATACAGTCCACTGTAGCAGGCTGTGTTCCCTGTGCTTTTAAGGGCTTTTAGTATTCCTCCACTTGCAGTATAACAAATACCTCACAACAATTACAATTAAACCTGTGATTTAAAATCCATATAAATTGTATTTACCTTTAAAACTATTAAGGGTAACTTGAGAAAACAAATACCTCCCTAATTTGTCTTGTGTGAGAACTGGAGTACTTCCAGTTATGGCATTGGTCAGCATCTGATTGACACTGTGATGTGAAAATGGGCCTGGGCTCCCAGATTGGGTTCCCGTTCTGAATACAAAATTCAAGGGAAGTGGAGATCTGGCAATTGGGTTCAGGCTCCTCCCTAGTGTGATGTTTTGGGCCATGATCCTGCCAACACTTGTGCATGTGCTTAATTTTTAGCACGTGAGACGTTCCTCTGTAGTGCTTGAAGGACTGGGGCCTGGGATTTGGAATCCTGAGCAATGATTCCTTCACGTTTGTTCTTCCCACACCTGTTCTCACTGAGATTCCTGAATGTCTTTTATATCTCTCCCCCTCCCCCGCTATTGTCTTGGTCTTTGAGGTCTGAAGCTGAGCAACTTATCATACTTCCTGGGCTGCTTCTCCAGATTTGCAAGTCCTCTTGCTTCCTTTCACTGACACTGTCCTATTGTGCGCTGGTATGGTAGGCATGAAGGCAAAGAGATAATCAGGCAAGCGGGGCGGATTGAATGCTGCTCTTGTTATCTCTTTATGCATTCTCTCCTCAAATTGTCTGACCTGCATTTCAGGCACCCTTGGGCTTGGGATTTACATTTTTAATATTGGGGGTTTGTGACGTAGTTCATCTTGTTGGTTAATTGGTATCACAGCAAGTGTTTTCCTTTCCACTGAAATAAATCTCCACTAAATCTGCAATTGCTCATTCTTTTGTTCCATCCCTCATTTGAAATGGGTCCTGCAAAGCCTCTATACCCTGCTAAATAATCTTTGACTCTCACTTTTGGAAATCTGTTGGTTTATGCTTTAATGGCTTTGATGGGCTTTGCTATTCAGTCTTGTTACTTAAACCACTTTCCCCATATTCTGAAACTCTGTTTTCACTCATCCTTACCACTCGGAGCCCTTCAAGGCTGAAAGGATTTATTTATTATCCAGAATATTTTTCATAATTTTGGAAGCATACATTTTTAAATGACAATGTGACACATTTCAGAGTATTTTCTTCGTCTAGAATCTCAAATCTAAAACAAAACAACGTATTTAGTGCTCTGAGTTGCTGAGAAATCCATATGCAGCTTTCAGGGATTCATTTTTCCAACAGATCCACCTCAACTCCAAACAATTGAAATGTTGTGCTTATCATCGGTTTAATGTGATTTGAAATAACATTCTGTTCAAATTCAGTCATTAGTGGTGTTAATAAGAGCTAATCACTGGCAAGAGTGAAAATGTCTGGAAGATTATTGCATATGAACTGTAATTCACTGTCTTCAAATGCATTGCAATTTTAAATTAAACTAATTTGGACACGTAGAAAATGTCAGCCTGAGGTAACACTGTATAAACACACTGAAATATCACAGAGGAAGATCAGGAACAAATAAAGTCGGCTGTGTGACTTTGTTCTTAAATCAATGTTGACACTTTCTCTGGTCCTACAATGACAGCGTAACGTTGAACTTTCCTTACAGGTGGTCTTTCTTGTGTGGTTATGGAAATATCTAAGGACGTAGTAATAATTTTGTCATTCTTTCATTTGACAAATATATTGAAACAGTTGCGGCATTACTGACAGTACTATCAGTCTAAGGCACTTAATTTTGCCTTCAAAACAGCATTGTGGTTCTCTGAAGTTTGGAATTAGGCATGTGTGTGCGTGTACTGGAGGGCTCCCAACTGCTTCTCTGCCAAGCTGTTGATGTGTTCAAATTCTACCACTCTCCAAAAAAACAAAACAAAAAAACCCCCGAAAACCAGCACATTCAGATGTCTTATGGGGTTTTGATGCCAAGTTTCCAAAACAGGAAATGGTTTGACCAAAATTTAGTCCAGTGCATAAGTCAGTGGGCCTCTTCCCATTGATTTCATCCAATTTTGGATCTGGTTTTGAAAGAGATGGATCTTGTGTTAATACAGAGCTTGATCTTGCTTCCATTGGCTTCCATACCAAGGACAAGTTACTACCCTGATGTGGAATAGCATTTGTTTTAACAATTGATCATTAGGTTCAGTCACTCCGGGGTACCTGGCATTGGCCACTGTCAGTTGACAAGATACTGGGCTGGATGGACTTTTGGTCTGACCCAGTACGGCCATTCTTATGTTCTTATGTAACTAATAGGGATCTGGCTGGATGCATTTGCTGCTTCTTATTGCGTAGCCGGATAGAACGACTGATCACCTGTTCAAAGTAGTTAACCATATACATGGGTTTGTATGGACAGTGACAGAATTTCCCAGGCAGCTCTCATGCATTGGTGACCTCATTGTAACACAATGACATAGAATTGGAATATGGTCCTGTACTGCGGAAAAATTAGCTATTGGTCCTCACCGGTTTTGAATTTCTATTTAGTCATTCATCTCTCTCATGCTGCAATCCCACATTGTGTGTTGTAGGTTGATATTTTAGGTCTGGGGGTGTGGTCTAAGCAAGAAGCTTGGAGTTAGGGGCTCCAAAGTCTGTAATCCTTGTTATGTGACCTTAGGTCAACCATCTACCCATGCTGTTGCCATCTTTCTATTTATAAATTGGTGATAACATTTATTTTACTGTTTTGCAGTGGTTTTATGAGGCTTAGTAATGCTCATAAAGGGCTTTGATGCTATAAAGGGCTTTAAATGCTAAGTACCATTGTTGTGTTTGGAACATGAGAACGCATCCCACACCTTCACCAAATCTCGTTGGGGAGACCATCTTCTCTGCGTGACAAGTGTCTGAACTCCAACTCATGCAATTCTCAGTTCCTGGTTTATGTTATAACTAGGAAAGACTTGGGACCCTGCTTTGTGCAGAGAAGCCAAGTTGAAAAGCATCCAGAAGTACTTTCAGAATTAAAACCTTTTTTGCATATTTAATAAACAAATGAATCTTGGAGCTATTTACACCCCAGTGATGTTTACCTGCTTGCACACTGGATTTCCTACAAGATCAGAAATGAAATTCAGTCTGCCCTGAAAATGCATTCTGGCCCAGGTCCTTACCCTAAATAAATCAATGGGAATTTTGCCATGTACTTCTATGAGCGCACTAACGAGGTCCTACAGACATGCCCTTACTATTATTTATATTGCAGTGACATCTAGAGGCCCTGATCCAGAATTAGGGCCCCATTGTGCTAGGTGCTGTCCAAAGAGAGAACAAAAAAACAGTCCCAGTCCCAAACATGATACAACCTTAGTAGATTAGGTCCTATTTAGGTGATAAATTTGAGACTAAGGTCTTGTCCACACACAATTTTTCTAACTATTTCAATTAGGGTGTGTTTTTTTTATCAAAATAGTTATTCCAGTACATGCCCTAGAGTGATCACAGTTATATGAGTATATAGGTGCCTTACACCAGTATAGCTGATTCCCCTCCCCATATGGGAATAGTTATACTGAGGTAAAGCACCTTTATACAGGTATAACTGCATCTGCAATACCACTTTAACTATACCCATCTGGTTAAAGTGGTTCAATCTGTGTGTGTAGACAAGATTTAAGAGACAGGCATAATGATCCCCTCCAAAAAATGTCCACAAGAAATGCTCTGTTTGGCCCAAGTCCGGCCCCTTTACACAACCTATTTCTACCTAGGGTGCATTGGGTCGGGGTATGCTGGTCATTGCTACAAGTACCTAAACCGTCACAGACTGCATGCGCCTCCCCAAATAATATGGAGCAGCTTGAACCTACTTATGCCCTGTGCTGCTGCAGATGCTGGTTCTCCTTTCTGGGCAGCACCAGCCCAGAATCTGGTTCAGGCAGACTGAACTTTGTGAACAAAGCACAAATAACCTGCAGTCTTTGTTCGCTGATTACTACGTCTTTCTGGCTGCCTCTACTCACTCTGAAAACCTACAATTCAAGGAGTGAAAACTTCTGCTCATTAGTGAGAATAATCAGAGATGAAAAATACTTGTCTTACTAATTAGGGATATTGTATTCTAATTCCTTTTGCTCTTGATCACCACTTCTTAATCCTTTCATTTTTCCTTGTGGTGCTGCCTCCGCTTATGTGGTGTGGTTCAGTGGATAGGGCATAGAGTCCGACATCAGGAGACCTAGGTGCTATTCCTGGTTCTGTCCCTAACTTTCTATGTAAACATGGGCAAGTCATTTCCTGTTTCTATGGCCTGGCTCCCTATCTGTACAATAGGAGATATGACCCATACTCTTCTTTGTCAAGTACTTGGAAATCTAGTGATGAAAAGTGCTGTGTAATATTATTCATTAGAAAGCAACAACCGCCTCCTAAATCCGATTAGCCTTCAGTTTTCTCCAACTTTAGCTATTTTCACAGAATTTATTCTCCGTCCCATCTTGTGCTTGTATCACTTTAACTCCACTCAAGGAAAGAGATCAGGTGAGCCATAGCTTGCAAAGGGTAATGCTGATATTACTTGCTGGATCATCAACAAGGGCTATTGGATGAGCGCCAAAGCAAAACATCATTAAGCTTCAGAAAGAAAGAAGCTAGCTAGACGTAGAGCTGAGCTTAACACCCGAAATTGACATTCCCAAACTTGTTTTTATTAATCTTGTTTGCAGCCAGATAAATCTCCTTAGAGTTGAATTTCTGCAGAGCATCACAGTGACATCCAGTGGGCCCGTTGCGAAGCGTGCATTTCCTCTAAATGTCCAAAGCAATCTATCTGGACCTGGAGCTACAGCCAGCTGTTAGCTAGAAAGCCAAACTTGGGCAAAATCACTCTTCCAAGCTTGCGTACTTACTCCAATTTGCCAATTAGGCATGTGAAGAGACTAAGGGAAAATCACAGCACTGGGTTGCCAGAAAATTTCAATGTGCTCCAGTGATGGGAGCCAGTTGAGCTACTGACATTATAATATGATATTCAGAGCGAGACTGCTGCCTCCTGATCCTGAAAGTAATCTGTAATTACTCTTTCTGCAGCCCAGTAGCATTTGTTCTCTCTAAAGGAGCCAGAAATCTCAAGCTCCAGCCCTTTGTGACGGCATGTGGTCAGGCTACCTATCAGTCAGGCTGCCTATCAAAGCACCAAAGGAAAGGCCAGCATCTTTGCCCCTGGAAAAAGTGACAGCGTCTGTGTATTGAAACCTAATGGACACCAGTGTAATAAGGAACAGGGTGTACCAGTGAAGGACTGAAGTCAAAACCACTAATCTACTGGGATGCTGAATAAAAGCAGGAAATGCTGGTACATCTGAATTACCATGAGGTATTACTCCCCGCCAGCTCACTCCCACCTCTGACCCAGCAAAATGACTCCCCAAAAGTCCTATCCTAGGTTTAGTGTCTATCTCCTGCTACCAAAACCCAGACAGGCATACAAACAGCCACCAAATAGGCTAGAGTACATTTATATGCTTGCGTAAGACGGTTTATATCAGCTAGAACCTAACCTCTAATTTTGCTCAAGCGCATTTTGTTTGTGCATTCAGTTTTGTATGAAATTTTAATAATTAGAGGCTACTTTATTTAAAAAATGGCCTTTAATGTTATCCATTCACTTTTACACAGTTTATCCAAGGCCCAGTGAGATGGCAAGTAAAATTACCAGGCTTTTATTTTCAATCTCCTTAGATTTTATATTTTCATTGCCTTACAATTTGAATGTATATGATCAGTAACTTCATCCTGTGGTTTACATTTCCAGCTTTCCAGTGTATTAGCTTTCCAAGTTATTAGGACCAAACATGACCAAAGAAACTGTTTATAAGAAGGTAGAGCTCAGATGAGTTATGAAATGCATACTCTTTGCTGTATTAATAATAGCCTAATATTTCTTTTGATTTATGAAGACATAACAATGATCATCTGCTACTCTGGGTGCTTCTGACATTATTTAAAGTATATTTAATATATACCCTTAGCTGTAACCAGTTGTAATACTCTTTATAAAAATGAAAAGTTAAACTATTCTTCACTAATACTCCAAGCATTATAGTAACATTAATGTCATCTGTAAGTTGGACCATTGCTGTAGAATGTCCCAGCAGGCTTTTTGTTTTTAAAAAGAAAACTTGCATAATTCTTATCAAAAAACTATATGTTGATCATTTATTATCCTGTTACTGTAAGACCTCAAGTAAAAATAAGTTTAAAAAATAACAAAGACAATTGGTTTTCAGAACTTGCTTACTAAGCATGTTCTCCCAAATATCTCACAGCTCTACAGTTATCCACTACTGCAAAGCTGGTGCCCAGAAGTGAAGACTTACAGGAGTTGGGAAGGGGAGGGAAAGCGGTTTTTAACCAAAAAAATCTTAAATGGGTTTGGCCATTTTAAAATACATAAGGTTGCAACCACAAAATTAAAGTTCTCTGTTTAAGACATTTTTATGGACTTGTTTAACTGAAAACAGCTTCATATAAAAATATAGTTTTGCACGTCTGTCACTTCCATAAAGTGAACTATTCCCTAATACTTTACGACGTATATGTCCATTCTCTCCTGATACTTCAGGGATTTGGGTCAGAAAACCGCTCTTCGCACTGATGGGAGTTATTCCCCATAAACCTCCTACCTGGTGATATTAGACCTCTGAAATACAGACTCAAGTCAATGGGTGGAAAAACAGCATTCATTCTGAATTGATTTGGTGTTTTTGAACATGCAAAATTGGTGTGCGCTGATTTAGATCCTGACCCTTTAAAGACTCACACACATTTAATTTACACACTGTGTCTTCAATAAAATTCTTCACAATGCAAAAGCTGAGTATATGTGTAAGTCTGTAGACCAGTTGTTTTTAACCTTTTTTCATTTGTGGACCCCTAAAAAATTCCAAATGGGGAGGTGGAGCCCTTTGGAAATCTTCGACATAGTCTGTGGACCCCCAGTGGTCTGTGGACCACAGGTTGGAAACCACTGTTCTATGGTAATGGCAACTTTTTGTGGACCCCTTAGACATAGTCTGCAAACCTCCAGGTGTCTCTAGACCATAGGTTGACAACCACTGCTTTAGAGGACCAGACCTTAGAAGCGGTTTAAAAACATGGCCCTTCATATCACTTTAAAGAGATAACATCAATTCGAAAATCCCATTCACATCTGAAAATTCTGTACCTACATTGGTTACCCATAACACCTATAGCTGAAAGAATTCAGCAGGGAAAACACACCCTCTTTTTTCCAGTTTGCATTCTGTGTGTATTTGACAGCCCTTCATGCACATTCAGTAAAGTCCCAATCCTGCAATGACCCTTCTACCCACACAGAGCTTCTCTCCACTGCAGGGCTCTGCTTTACAAAGCTCATTACAGGATCATGCCCCTAGTTAATGTTCCCTTGCTTGAAAAGACCCTTATGAAGAGGGCCCAGCCAAATTCACGGTCCATTTTGGTAAATTCCACGGTCATAGGATTTATAAAATCTTAAATATCATGGCTTCAGATATTTAAATCTTAAATTTCATGGTGTTGTAACCACTGAGGTCCCAATCCAAAAGGAGGTTGTGGGGAGGTCACAAGGCTATTGTAGGGGGGCACAGTATTGCCACCCTTATTTCTGCACTGCTGCTGGTGGTGGTGCTGCCATCATAGCTGGGCGCCGAACCAGCAGCAGCTGCTCTTCGGCTGCCCAGCTCTGAAGCCAGCAGAAAGGATGGCAATACCGCGACCCCCTCCTAAACGTAGCCAGATTTCACAGTGGAGTCCAGATTCCACAGTCCGTGACGCGTCTTTCACAGCCATTAATTTGGTAGGGCCCACGTATGAACATCGACGAGCAAGCAGAAAACTATTTTTTAATATGTTTTTCTAAAAATCAAAAAGATGGTTTAAATGGTGCTGGTCTCTCAGAAACTGGGCGTTTATTCCTTTAATAAATCATTTTTAAAAAAGGCAAATAGACAATGTTCCTTTAAACACTGGATGCTGCATTAAGCCCACACTATTATAAATAAAGGGTATGCTCCTGCATGGTTTTAAGTACCACTTCTGAGAACCGTGAACTCATTTAGACCTTAGTGAGAACTGAGACAATTCAGTGCCTACTAGGCTGGGGCCCCAAAACTAATTTGCTTCCCTCTAAGTATTAGTGTGTTTATGATGAAATCACATTTTACCTAATATCCTATATTTATCCTTTCCCTGGTATTTGAAACTCAATAAAAATTATATGTATCATCACCAGCATTACACATCCTATTGAATTTGAAGTTAATTTACAGACTCTTGTCTTAAAAACACAAGGGTTTCACAACAAATATGTGTTGCCACAGCGACAGAGTAAGCCTATGTAAACTTCAGCCATTCATATTCATAGAAACTCTTGAAGCAAGACTGAATCTTGGCCATAATATCCCTACTCTTGCCAAGTTTCAAATAGTGCATGAATTATGCCAAAAATAAATGGGTGTGACTAATACAAGCACAGCACACTGGAAAAACAAGCTTTTGCCTTTAAGGCAACATTTGCTGATAGAGAAGATAGGTGTTTGGACAGCATAATTTTTTTCCCTTATATCTTTGCTTTATTTACGCTCCACAAAAGACATTCATGCACATTTTTTCCATACATTGTCCAACTGCTAGGGAATCACATCTTTGTAACCTATAGAACAAATCCATCTCAACACTTGCTCTCTTTGTATTCTCCTGGTATTTAGGAGCATGTGTGTGCTGGAGCAGTGAAATCGGTCTATTTTACCTCGTCCTGTTCCACACATAAACTCTCCACTTTCAGAGTCGTCAGCTAGTCTTTTTTCAGCCATCAGCCTCAAGGATCGGATCCACCTTATTAACTCTACATCAAGATCAGCAATGTAGAATCAGCCCTCTAACTTTCTTTCTTCCTCTCTCCATCCCAGGACCCCCAGCTCTAGACATCTCACTCCTAATTCACCAAGGTCAGCCTCCTCAAAGAGCCTGTCCTGTGTTTAGTGTGCCATGTCCAGATCCAGAAACGTCCTGCTAATTACTGTGGTCACACTTCCTAATCCAACAAGCATCAAACTGCAAGGCCGTCTCTCAAACGGAATAGGTCACCGAGCTGTCTGATCCAGGTCATTCAATTGGCAGTTCTTTCATGATAAGAGGTAGCTCTGCAAGGTAGTTGTTCCGACACGAATGGTAACATGGGCTAATTATCTCTGATACACCCTCTCTGACTCATGCGATAGCACTGGCCGGGGGGAGAGGAGGGCGGAGAGGAAGGGGTGCGTAAGACAGTTCATTATGTACAACAGCCCCTCTATTCACATTCTGATTTTCTTTTATCCCATATGGAATCTGTGTCCTCTTGATTTCCTTACTATGATTTACTAACACCAAGAACGAGGAGTTATGCAAATTAAACTTAACCACGGGGGTTAGGTCCCTCAGAGGGAAGCTCCCCCCTCTTCTCCTTGGCCTGGCTCAGCAGCCGCTCCTCCCCACAGCTGTCCCTCTTCTCCCTGGTCTGGCTGAGCTGCAGCTCCCCCACACCCCGGATCCTCCTCAGCACTGAGCAGTGCTTCCTGACAGTTCCCCCCTCCCCCCCCCCCCACACCTCTTGGCTGGTGCATTGACACACAGTGAGGAGCCCTCAATCTACTTCTTTCCACCTATCCCTGTGCAAACTCAAGAAACCATTCTCCCCAGGGGGGACTGCAGGAATGGCTGGAGGGGACCGAATCCACCCTGCAATCAGTACAGAGGTGGTAGGGCCTCTCCCTAGCTGCTATCCTAGCCTATGAACTCAAATAGTGGTCACTAGCATCCACCCTCGCTCCATTCTCCTTGGGACAATTCAAGGTTCCTCCAAACGTCTCATTTCTCAAGGCTTCCCTTAACAGTGGAGTCAGGGGAGCTCTCTTCTGGCTGAGTGAGTGGCTGGGCAGGGGTAGGATTCCAGAGGACCATGCAAAGGTGGAATCGCCCTGGTCTGATGGGGAGGCCCTTCTTTAAATTTTCTGAGTGGCAGTAAGTAGGGAACGGATGGGAGCAGGCCTATTAGATCCTCCTTGTACATGGGATGGGGGAGCAGCATATAAGGACTGCACACACCTCTGCGTACATCGCCTTCTCTGCACACAGCGCCTCAGAGTTCGGCCTGGCTATTCAGGTGGAGCTCTGGGCTCTGGACTTGGTTTCTTATGCAGCGCTTTAAGGCGGTTGGCTCAACAGAGCTGTGATCCTGTAACCCCTTCCCCATTATAAGAACATAAGAACGGCCGTACTGGGTCAGACCAATGGTCCATCTAGCCCAGTATCCTGTCTACTGACAGTGGACAATGCCAGGTGCCCCGGAGTGAGTGAACCTAACAGGTAATGATCAAGTGATCTCTCTCCTGCCGTCCATCACCCCCCTCTGACAAACAGAGGCTAGGGACACCACTTCTTACCCATCCTGGCTAATAGCCATTAATGGACTTAACCTCCATGGACTTATCTAGTTCTCTTTTAAACCATGTTATAGTTCTAGCCTTCACAGCCTCCTCAGGCAAGGAGTTCCACAGGTTGACTGTGCGCTGTGTGAAGAAGAACTTCCTTTTATTATTTTTAAACCTGCTGCCCACTAATTTCATTGGTTGGCCCTAGTTCTTATATTATGGGAAAAAGTAAATAACTTCCTTATTCACTTTCTCCTTACCACTCATAATTTTATATACCTCTATCATATCCCCCCTTAGTCTCCTCTTTTCCAAGCTAAGAAGTCCTATCCTCTTTAATCTCTCCTCATATGGGACCCGTTCCAAACCCCTAATCATTTTAGTTGCCCTTCTCTGAACCTTTTCTAATGCCAATATATCCTTTTTGAGATGAGGAGACCACATTTGTACACAGTATTCAAGATGTGGTCGCACTATGGATTATGCCCCACCAACCTCTTTTGCAGGGGCCTGTTGAGGACTAGTACAGAGTGCAGCACATAAAGGCACAATGTCCTTCTGTGCTTACAGTCTGCCTATGTTCCGGTCTTGCCCTCTAGGAGGGCCATACATGGGACTAAAGCCAAGCAGAAGGCCTTACATGAATGGATCTTCACCTTAGTTTAAAAACGCTCTCTACATATTTTGACCTTCTCTGCAAATGTATTTGCCTTATGTCCTTCACTCTGGTCATGAGGCAGCCACTTGAACTGTTCAGCATTCCAGAATCTGTCTTAGGCAGGTCTGTTTATTGAGACCAGGCCATTACAAAGGCTGGTGCAAGAATGTGAAAACACAAGGGGAAGGACAGGAATATTTACCAGCTGGCAGAGAGGGGAATGCAGCAAGCAGAAGCCAGTTTCAAAATGGCCGCTTTAGGACAGCCACTGCTTGACTATATTTCCTTTCTCCTGTTCTGTTTATTGTGGAGTTGTTTGTTTATTGGCCAACGTACCTGGTGTGATTTGTTGTTGTTTGCCCCTGCTGCCATTGTAGTTTATAGCTTTAGGCATGCTGCCTATTTTCAGCACATTAACAATATTTTTAGTACTTTCTGTCCTGGAGCCTAGAGACCTTCAGGAATGGGTGCCTGGGAAATTAAAGTAGATCATTATGAAATATTAGTATGAGAATACCAATTCCATGTACAGTTTGATGACAGTCCATGAACTCATTTTGTGTGAAAACTGCTGATAGGAGCCAAACCTGTACACTGGAAGATCTCATGGAAGAAACAAGGAAAAGACAGGGGAGGTGTACAAACACTGGTGCTCACCAACAGCTTCTTGGATTATTCAAAAAACCCATCCTACCATGTAAGTGACCTCACTCTGCTCGAATGCACATTCTAGTTAAGGTTTGTATCGTGTCTCCTCTTGCTAGAGGAGATATTGTGGGTAAATTCTGCATCAGGCAATATGGGCCTACCTCCAAGTGATAGAGCTTAGAACAACATTTAAAATTGCACGTATTCAGAGTGCTTTGCCAAGCTACTATGACTGTTTCTAAGTGAGGCGGGCTTTCAATATTAACTGCAACAGTCTTTGGATCGGGCTCTCGGTTCTCCCATCATTGGGCTCTTATGCGTGCATGCATATAACCCACACACCTCCTCGGTATGGTGTTCTGTCCCATCTAGTGGCACCAAGACCACGTAGAGCAGGGGTGGGCAAACTCTTTGAGCCAAGAGCCACATCGAGGTTGCAAAATTATTCGGAGGGCCAGGTAGACCCTGACCCCTATCCGACCTCCTCCCACTTCCCATCCCCTGACTACCCTCCTCAGAATCCCCGACCCATCTAACCCTCCCCACTCCTTGTCCCCTGACTGACCCCTCCCGAGACCCTCCCCCCAACCCTAATTGTCCCCCAGGGCCCTATCCCCTACCCAAATCCCCCCCACGCTCCCTGTCCCCTGACTGCTCCCCAGGAATCCCTGCCCCTTATCCAAACCCCCAGCCCTGGCCCCCTTACCACCCACAGGAGTGCACAGCCCCATCCCTCAGAGCACTGAGCGCGTGGAACACTGAGGCTCCAGGGGAGGGGAAAGTCAAAGGAAGGGGCAGCCTCCACGGGAGCTCAGGGGCCAGGCAGGACTGTCCCACGGGCCGGATGTAGCCTGCGGGCCATAGTTTGCCCACCCTGACTTAGAAAGAGAGATAAAACGAGTCTATTCTACAGCCTGAGCTAACAACCAGTTGGGTTTTGTCTCATGTAGTAGATTTTTAATGAAACTGGACAAGGCCCTATACTTGTTGGCAAGTATTTGCAGGATTGGGCCCATAACTTCCATTATATAGGGGATTTTTTTAAACTTTTAAACAAGGGATAAAATTGCCTTTCCAAATATATATATATACACACACACACACACCAAATATCAAATAAATATCTATGGACATGTCAACATTTCAGAGAAAAAGAATGGCTCTGAGTTTACCAAATGAAAGTTGCCATCTTCCCTTGTAACATTTTACTTTGGGACCCCCACACTTAAGCATGTACTTATGCATACTGCTGAAGACAGAACAGACTTAAGCCTATTTATAAGAGTGTTACTGAAGTGAGCCCTGAATACAGTCATACGAGTTTCAACATGGATTTACAGGTATATGGACCAGCACTTGACAGATGTCCTCGATTCCTTTAATAAACAAACCCAGAGCCAGCTTAATTATAAAATGAGTGTCTGAAGGGAACGTGCTAGAGGTAACGCACTTGGCTTTAGCAAAGTATTTCATACAGTGTTCCATGAAATCTTTCCCTCATTAATTGTATTCCACTTGGATATAAACAGTGTCACATGGACTAAAAATTGGCTGAAAGACCATAAACAAAGGATTTTAAGTATAGAGTGAAGAGGAGGTCTTTAATGGCATGCCAAGGAGAATTTTTGTTATGTCCAGTCTTGTTCGAAAATTATCAGGAATAAGGAGTAAACAGCAAGTTCATGGAATTTGCAGATGATTCTAAATAGGGAAGGAGCTGAAGCTCTAGGGACAGGAGAGAAATTCATCCATACAAAGCACCTAGAGAGTTAAAACAGGGGTAGAACATAATAAAATGAGATTCAACATGGAAAAAGGCAAGCTAATACACAGCTTTGTATAGGAAGTCTTTGGCAGGGTTTGTATGGATTTTGATCCACCTGGAAAACGACCACAAAGAAGAGGATGGCCTTATTCACAAGGACTGCCAACAGTATGCACTTTACAATAGTCTGAACGTTCATGTTGCTTTTGCAAATAGCTTCACACGTGTGGTATATTGCTCCGGTCTTGTAGTTGATGGTTTTAGAATAATAGAATCATAGTGTTAGAAAGGACCGCAAGGGTCATCTAGTCCAACCCACTACCAAGATGCAGGTTGTGTTGTGATGTGCAGTCCCCCGCCTTCCTCCCCTATGCTCCTGCCAGGGAAATGGGATCAGGACATGGGAGCTTGTCCCACCCCCAGCCAGCCCTGTCCCTATTTGAGGCCCCAGCAGTAATCTTGTCTCTCTCTTCCACATTCTTTCTTCCCCCCACCCCAGCTTCTATTTCCTGTCCACGTTTTTGAGCTATGAACACGCGGTATGAAGGGGTGGCTATTCCTGTTTTTCAATGTGAAAAATAGACGTGGCCATGAAATTTCACCAACGAGCAAAATTCCCTGGCTGAAAATCGTCATAAATGGAATGGAGACATTGTTTGCAGGTATTGGGTGAAAAAAAAACACATTCCTTACACAAGCTATAAGGCTGTGGCCCTGCTCTGTGCCACCAAGAAATAGGCTGGCCAGGAGTCCAGTTTTTGATCAGAACGCCTAATTGAAAAGGGACCCTGACAGCTCCAGTCATCACCACTGATCGGGCCCTTAAAAGTCTGGTCAGCGGCGTGGCAACGCAACAGGGCTAAGGCAAACTGTATAACTGCCCCGGCTCCGAGCAGCTCCCAGAAGCAACGGGCATGTTCCATTGGCCCCTAGATGCAGGTGCAATCAGGGAACCTCCGCGCACTGACCATGGCCAATGTGAGCTGCGGGGACAGTGCAGGCAGCGTTCATCATGCACAGCCATCTGGTGGCGCCTCTGCCTAGGGGCCGGACATGGCGGCTGCTTCTGAGCAGCATGAAGCCTGGGCTGGTAGGGAACCTGCCTTAGCCCCGCTGCACCCCCAACCCAAGCCTGCACCCAAACCCTCTGCCCCAAATTGGAAGCCCTCCTGCACCTAAACACCCTCCCAGAGACTGTACCCTGCACCCCTCCCACACCCCAACCCCCTAGCCCAGCCCAGAGCCCCCTCCCCCACATCTCCCCCTCCTGCACCCCGACCCCCTACCCCAGTTGGAACCCCTCCTGCACCCAAACACCCTCCCAGAGACTGTACCCTGCACCCCTCCTACACCCCAACCCCCTGGCCCAGCCGAGTCCCCTCCCTCCCAGAACCACACCCCACCGTCCTGCCTCAGCCCTGAGCCCTCTCCTGGAGCCCAGAACCCCCTCCCACATCCCGAACCCCTCATTTCTCATCCCACCGAGAGACCACACCCCCTGCTGGAGCTCTCACCCCCTCCCGCATTCCAACCCCCGGCCCCAACCCAGTGAAAGTGAACGAGGGAGGGGGAGAGTGAGCAACCAGAGGGCAGGGGGAGGGCTGGAGTGAGTGGGGAACTGGGCAGAAGCAGGGCCTCAAGGAAGGGGAAGTGGGGGGGGGCAGGGTGTTCAGTTTTATGCCGTTAGAAAGTTGGCAACCCTACCAGGAAAAAGAGCCCAGACAGTGCAACATACGTGCCAAGGCTGTTCTGAGGGCTGAAACGTTCCCCACAGCAGAAAGCTCTGGTTTACATCTGCCTCCCCAGGGCTGCCTATCAGTTGCTCACAGTCTAAAGAAAACCTGAATCTTCAGAGCAGCATGCACTATGGAGACTCCCACTCCAGTGGCAGGAATTGCAAGAAGCCATTTACAGCACCCCTAGCATGCTTTGCCTGAACCTGGGAAATTTTTCACTGGCCCCTTGCATCATAGTTCTGGAATGAAAATGGGACAAAATGTGGGGCTAGCCCAAGCACACACACACGGGGGGGGGGGTGGGGGGGGGGGCTGGACTGAGCCACTTGTCCAAGTTTTCCCATCCCCGAGCCGCCTGTCTGAATCCCCACAGATAGGGCTAACCCAAGTCACTTGCCTGAGCTCTG
Organism: Sternotherus odoratus; assembly: GCA_032164245.1. Lineage (NCBI taxonomy): Eukaryota > Metazoa > Chordata > Testudines > Kinosternidae > Sternotherus > Sternotherus odoratus. The sequence goes on from JAVMKO010000003.1 coordinate 157,186,870, forward strand.
CCCTGTCCTCCCCACACAGGGATGGCCTGGCTGCTTACCTGAGCCCTGCCTCCCCCTGCGTAGGGCTGGCATCACTACTCGCCCCCTCCCCCCCCCCCTTTCTTCCACACCCCACTCTTGTCAAAAAAGTCAGGACGGTTAGGACCAGGCTTAAAAAGGGGACTGTCTCAGTCAAAACAGACCGCATCGTTACCCTAATAGGTGGCCGGAGCAGCACAACAGAGGCTGGAGTGGAGGACCGAATCTGTCCCTAAATCTTTTGTACCCAGAGAAATACGGATACATGAGATTTTTACAGGACTCATACTGGAAATATTTATCCTCGTTTCCTTGTACATTTGTGGAATGCACAGCCCTCATGTGTGTGTGCGCATGTCAAACGTCAGAAGAGGGCTTCTGCTGAATGGTTATCACTTGCCTGTCACTTCAATGGGCCAGGTCTACCACACGAAACTGCTTGCAGGATAAGAGCCTGTCTTTGCTTTGTGAACCAACAGATATCAGTGTAGTTGATCTCAACTCAGACATTCTGCTCTTTTTATATGTGCTACTCTGATTAGAGAAAACAACACACTGGAGTCTACATCATTCCGCAGTATAGATCTGAGAGCACAATATAGCCAGAAGATACATTTCCCTAGTAGTTCGGCATTTTTAAAAACCACTATGGCTGTGACAGTGATATATCACTTTCCAGATTATAGCAAAGTAATTTAATCTGTCTGTCAATTAATCTATATATCCTTCTGAAATTACCTTTCAATAAAATGTTTTCCTACAACCCTAATCCCATTTAAAAATTTTACCATGTGGGAATCAACTAACATTCATCAAAGCCTTCAATCAATGTGCTATATAAGAACAAAGTGTGGTAAATGTATTATATTTCAGAGAAGAATTATGTATTCTATGTAACAATGAAGTTTCCTGTCTTGAAACATGATATTGGTAATGCTGTCCACCACTACTACCAAAACTCTACAGCCCCAGATAAGTTTTTATCCTAGTTATGTACAAAATCAATTTGTCTTTTATAGAATATAAATTTAAACACATTTAAATACCTTGGATAAATAGTACTCTATAGAATTCTTAATACATGTGATTATATTTATTTAAAACCTCCATAGCTATTGACATTTTTAAAAGGATATGTAGCTGAATAACTAAAGCTTTTTCAGTAATAACTATCCCATGAAAAGTTAGTTTTATTCCTAAATAGTCGATAGCACAGGGTTGCAATTCATTCCTTAATAACAAAATATCATCTTATCTAGCTTTCTAGAGTACAAGTACCCAATTCTATAATAACTTATTGCACCTACAAAACTTCTTCCACCCAGGGAGTTCAACATGCTTCACAAACAATCAAATAGCATATCACCTCTAGGAAGTGACAGGTACCAGCATCCCCTCCCACATGTGAGAAAACCAAGGCACAGAAGATGAAATTCACCCCTGTGCTTTCTCAGTCCATGGTTCCCGCACTGCTTCAGTCTGCAAAACAGGGCTGAAGTGGCGCCCAGGCCTTGAGCTGGCAAATCTGCACCGGTGTGAATTTTACACAGTGACGTTTGGAGCGTGGTTGTCAGAAGTGTTGAGCACTTCCAGCTCCCACTGACTGTAACTGAAGGTGGAGGCACTCGGTGTGTCTAAGGATCAGTCCCTATGTGATTTTGCAAGCGCATAGTCTCCCAATTCCAGCTCGTATCACCAAAGAGTGCTGCCAGGGTTTGTTTTTGTACAACGTAACCGCCACCAGCTTCATTCACCATTAGACTAGACATCATGACAGAGGTCACGCTGCTGCCAAGGAGACCACAGAGCCTCCAGGACCTTCTGCCTCCATCATTCCCAGCTGAGAGTCTCTTCTCAGGGCCAGGCCGCTAAACCCTCACTCCTGAAGCTGGTACCCTGTCCTGCTGTCTTACTCTGGTCCTAGGGATGCAGAGCTGCCTTTAAGGACCTCCCAGTTGTTCATCCAGGCACCTAAGATGAGAGGAGAATGGCTGAGAAGAGGGAGAGTCTGGGCGAGGGAGCAGTGTGTGAGATGTACTAGGAACTGGCTGGTGTCACCCCTGACTGTACTGCTGCGCACTTCAAACACTACCTGCCCCCTCTCCCTTTGGAGAAGAGCAGCCTGTGAAGCTGGTGGGGCCCTGCCCAGCCCCCACAGTGGTGGGGAGAGTGGAAGTGATGTTATGGTGGAGAAAGAGGATGTGGATGAGTCACCCTACAAGCCGAACCCCTTTCCTTCCGGGACCTCCAAGCCCTTGACATCTGAATGGCGCCCTATGCCCCTTGGGAGCTGTAGTAAGTCTGTACCAGAAAGGGAAACCAGGTCACAGCTTGGAAGTGACAAGTAGGGTCCCACAGAGCTGGGAACGGAACCCAGGAGTCCGGGTTCCCAGTGCCCCACTGTACGCATCGCTGTGCTCAGCTCTGCTACTCGGCTCTGGGTTATGGGTCAGGTGTCCAGGGCTGCCTGGTCCGCCTTTGCCCATGTTAGAACATCCTGAATGCAAACGTATTGGAAAGGTCCCACTGCTGTGTGTCAGGGTCTCCCAACAACTGACGGCTCAGCTCCAACAGCTTAATGGGACCAAATCGGAGGGCTCATATAATCTCCATCCAAGAATATTGAAGGAGGTGGCAGAAACAGCAAGCCCAATAGCAAGGATTTTTAATGAATCTGTGAGCTGGGAGGTCATGCCCTAGAAACGGAGAATTGCAAATATAGCACCTATATTTAAGAAAGGGGGGGAAGTGAACCCGAAAATTACAGGCTCATTAGTTTGACCTCAATTGTATGCAAGGTCTTAAAACAAATTTTAATAGAGAGAGTAATTAAATGGCTGCAATGTTGTTGTAGCCAGGTTGGTCCCAGGATATTAGAGAGACAAGGTGAGTGAGGATTTTGGGCTGAATGAGGCTCCTCAATTCTGGGGAAGGGAGCAGAGTGCCAGACACTCTGCTTCCCTCCATGGGTTTTGGGGTGAGCTCTGTGTAGCTCAGGGGCTTGTGTCTTCCACCAATAGACGTTGGTCCAATAAAAGTATAATAAAGTACAACATTGTTTTGCAAAAGATAGAGTGTGCCAGACCTGTCTTGGAGAAGATAACCAATTTTCTAGACAAAGGAAACAGACTTCAGTGAACCATTTGATACAGTTCCACATGGGAAATTATTAGTTAAATTGGAGAAGATAGGGATTAATACGAGAATCAAAAAGGTCGGTAAGAAACTGGTTAAAGGGGAGACTACAATGGGTTATACTGAAAGGTGAATTGTCAGGCTGGAGGGAGGTTACTAATGGAGTTCCTCAGGGATCAGTCGTGGGATCAGTCTTATTTAACTTCTTCATTAATGATCTTAACACACAAAGTGGGATCATGTTAATAAAATTTGTGGATGACTGTAAGGGTAGGTAACTGGGGCTCCGCCCCTTCCGCTGGTCCGGCGGGCAAGTCCTACCCCTCCCTACGCTACCGTGTGGCCCCTGAGGGGAATTAGTGGGGCCGCAGGGTCCTAACTCCCACCCTCGCGCCGGGCGGGAGCCGCAGTGGGTCCAAGTCAGGGGCTCAGACCCTCAGGCAGGGCTGAGCACTAGTTCAACAGTCAGGGGCTCAGACCCTCAGGCAGGGCTGAGCACTAGTTCAATGAGGCTGGGCCCTGAGTCAGGGCGAACAACGATGAGTATGATGGGTCAGGGGGTTCAGGCCCTTACGCAGGGACTGAACAATAGTTCAGGAATCGGTGGACCAGGTACTGGCGTGAGGGGGGAGACTGCCACCCACCAGTGGGGTGGCAGGGGGGGCGCAGGCCCACCCACTTCCACTGCGCCCCAGCCCGGGGCCCTAACAGCGGACAAGGCTCGCTGCAGTCAGTGGGGATCCTGACCGCAACACACTGACATTGGCTCGGGGCCTTCCCCCGGGCTGCTTCCTGACTCCCCCTCCCATGGTACCCGGGCCGTCTCTGGGTCCTCCGAAGGTCCCAGGTTCATCGGCTCCTCAGGGTCACTATCGGGTGGTAGGTCTGGCAAGTCCTCCTCCGGGTAGCAGGCGGACGGCCGGTCCGGCGGTTCCTCCGGGTAGTGGGCGAGCGGCAGCGTCGGCAGCTCCTCCAGGTAGCAGGTGGACGGCTGGTCCAGCGGTTCCTCCGGGTAGTGGGCGAGCGGCAGCCTCGGCAGCTCCTCCGGGTAGCAGGCGGACGGCAGTCTCGGCAGTTTCTCCCAGTAGCGGGCGGGTGGCTGGCTCGACGGCTCTCGGGCCGGAGCCAGCCCCGGAGCGTCTGGTCTCTCCGGTGTCTGCCACCCAAGTGAGCTCTGAGGCAGGGCTTTTCTACTTCCGGGTCGGCCCCTGACCTTCCGGGGGCGGGGCTTAACAGGGCCTGGCTCCACCCCTTCCGGCTCTTGCCAGGGGTTATCTCCCTCCCGGCCAGCAGGGGTCCCTACCACCCCTTTACAATGACACAAAGTTAGGAGGTATTGCCAATACGAAGGAGGACCGGAATATCATACAAGAAGATTTGGACAATCTTAAAAACTGAAAAAATTGAAAGGGGATGAAATGTAATAGTGCAAAGTGCAAGGTCATGCACTTAGGGACTAACAACAAGAGCTTTTGCTATAAGATGGGAACTTACCAGATGTAAATGACAGAGGAGGAGAAAGACTTAGGTGTATTCATTAATCTCAATATGAATAGGAGCTATTAATGTGATGCAGCTGTGAAAAAAGCTAATGCTAAAGCTAATGTAGGATGCATTATGTGAGGTATTTCCAGTAGACACAGGGAAGTGTTATTACAATTGTACACGGCACTGGTGAGACCTTGTCTGGAATACTGTATACAATTCTGGTCTCCCATGTTTAAGAAAGATTAATTCAAACTGGAACAGGTACAGAGAAGGCTACTAGGATGATGAGAAGAATAGAGAACCCACCTTATGAGAAGTGGGTTTTTTACCCATGAAAGCTTATGCCCAAATAAATCTGTTAGTCTTTAAAGTGCCACCAGACTCCTCGTAATCTTATGAGAAGAGACTTAAGAAGCGTAGCTTGTTTAGCCTAACAAAGCGAAGGCTAAGGGGAGATATGATTGCTCTCTATAAATACATCAGAGGGAGAAGAGTTATTTAAGACAAGGGCCAATGCTGGCACAAAAACAAATCGATATACATTGGCCATCAATAAGTTTAGGTTTCGAATTAGACAAAGATATCTAATCATCAGAGTAGTGAAGATCTGGACCAGCCTTCCAAGAGTAGTGGTAGGGGCAAAAAACCTAACTTGTTTCAAGACTGAGCTTGATAAATTTGTGAAGCGGGTGTGTAGGGGTCGCGTCGGCGGGGCGCGGCCCCCTTCCGCCGGTCTGGCGGGGGTTCCTTGGTTCAGTGCGTCGTCGGCGACCCTGAGGGGAATTAGCTGGGTCGCGTCCCTAACCTCCACCGCCCGAGGGCGGGGGGGATTACAGTCGCCCGGGGCTCAGGCCCTCGGGTAGGTCTATTAAGAGTCCCGGGGTTCGCGGCTCGGGCCCTCGGGTGGGCCAATCACGAGTCCCTGCGTTCGGGCTCAGGCCCTCTGGTGGGCCGGTCAAGAGTTCAGGACAGTTGGTCCAGCGGTGGGGAAGGGGGGGACTGCCACTCACCAGTGGGGTGGCAGGGGGGGGCGCAGGCCCACCCACTTCCTCTGCGCCCCAGCCCGGGGCCCTGGCAGCAAGAGCTTTGCTGCTGTCAGTGGGGATCCTGGCCGAAACACACTGACATCGGCTCCTCCCCCGGGCTACTTCCAGACCCCCCTTCCCTGGGTACCTGGGCTGTCGCGGGGTCCTCCCCGGAGCCGAGGGTCATCGGCTCCTCCAGGTCGCTGTCTGGCGGCAGGTCGGGCAGGTCCTCGGGGTCCCAGGCGGGCTCGGCCGGTGGTTCCTCGGGGTAGTAGGCGGTTGGTGGTGTTGGTAGCGGCGGCCCCTCTGCCGGGTAGGGGTCGGGAGGCGAGGTCGGCGGCTCGTCCCAACGGGGGTCCTGGAGCTGCTCCTGTCTCTCCTCGGGGTGGCAGGCGGCCCTGATCCTCAGTCGGTCCTCCAGGTGAGGGTCAAGGGGCTCTTCGGGGTAATAGCCGAGCGGCAAGCTCGGCGGCCTCTCCCAATAGTGGGGAGGCTGCTGTGCGGGCGGGTTCCGGCGTGGGGCCACCACTGGAGCGGCTCCCTTCACCGGTGTCGGCCGCCGGACTGAGCCCGGCGGCCGCTCTTTTCTAGTTCCGGGTCCGCCCCCTGGCCCCTGGGGGCGGGGCTGACCCGGCGCTGCCGCGGCGTCCTCCGGCGCCGGCCTGAGACCGCGTGACTCGCGGTCCACCGGGAGCCGAGTCCCCCCTCTCCAGTCCCCGAGCTTCCGGGGGCGGGGCTCCCGCGGCGTTAGCGCCGCTTCCTCCGGCCCCGGCCGGGGGCCGCCTCGGGCGTGGTCGGCCGGGAGCCGCGCCGCCCCGCTACAGGGTGGTATGATGAGATTGCCTATAACAGCATTTAGCCCATCCATGACTGATGTTAACAAATTTCTCCAATAGCCAGAAATGGGACACTAGAGAGAGTGGGCTCTGAGTTACTACAGAGAATTGTTCACAGGTGTCTGGCTGATGGATCTCATCCAGATGCTCAGGGTCTAAATGATCACCATATTTGTGGTCAGGAAGGATTTTTCCTCCAGGTCAGATTGACATAGACCCTAGGAGTTGTTGGCCTTCCTCTGCAGCATGGGGCACGGGTCACCTGCTGGTTTAACCAGAATAAATGGTGGATTCTCTGTCACTTGAAGTCTTTAAATCAAGATCAGAGGACTTCAGTAACTCAGCTAGAGGTAACAGGCCTACTATAGGAGTAAGCAAAGTTCTGTGGCATGCAATGTGCAGAAGGTCAGACCAGATGATCATGATGGTCTCTTCTGGTCTTAGAGCCTGTGAGACTGAGCTATATGGACATTGTACACATAAGTATGCAAACAATGCAGGATTAATGAGTAGTTAGAAATAACTATACACAAAAAGGAGCCAAATTCTTTTCTTAGTTACACTGGAGTAAATCTACAGTAACTCCATTTAAATCAACAAAGTTACAATTGATTTACACCATTGTAAAAGTGTGCATTTTGGGGACATACAATTAAAATACATTTGTGTCTTCCTAATACACTGCATATACCAAGGGATATTGCTCATATGAGTGACCTAAATAACAGAACTTCTCTTTATTCAATTGTGACCTCCACTGTACCTTGTATATGTTGGAATAATATTGAGTTTCCCATCAAACTTACTGCAGAAAAATCCTAGTAGTCATTCTTGCCATCCTCAAAGTGATTCCTTTAATTATCAATTCAGCCTGAGATAATGAGTTTGTTTTCTACACACATTTACATATATATTTAGATAGATTAGATGATAATTTCCATACTCTGAATTTCATTCGTAAGAGATACTTTACTATATGCAGGCTATGAATTAATATTTCCTTTTGGATGAAATCAGACCTGCCATACGTGATGAATTTTGAGACCACTATGGATGTTATAAATCAATATCTATACTTTTTTATTATTAGAAAGTGGATCAATATTGAACTAGCTTTTCCAAGGTGGAATTTAAATTAAAGAGACAACACTTCTCTGATCCAAGGGTTATACTTTGGGCAGCTCAGATGCACGTTAAAATGGAATAAAAGTACTTCACAGTTGTCTGACACTTGGCTAAAATTGGCATGTTTTGCTAAAATTTCATAACAGATTATATTAATTGGGACAAGGTACAACAGAAGTTCAATGACAATGGCCTTTCAAAGACATGCTGCAATAAAAATATTAATCTGTTGACCGGCAATGCAAATCAAAATATATACGCGGAACCATGGGGCCAGATTACACCCGCCTAAATCCAGAGTAATTCCTTTTATTCCAAACTTACACTGATGTAATGCAAGTGTTCAGCACCCCGCAGGATGCTTAGAGGAGAGTTTGGCCCCAAGCATTTATTCTTTCGATAAGACATCATACACACCTAAAGGGGGCTATATAAATATCTATATATATAAAAGTCAAGTGGTGTATGTATGTATGTATGTATGACAGCGAACTCCTCCCGCACCGTTTGAGCCAGAGACTTGAAATTTGGTACAGTTAGGGGTCTTGGGGTCTAGATGCTGGTAAGGGTCGAAAAATTTTCGGATCTCACCTCTGACGCCCCCCAGGGGTGAAAGTCTTTCAGGGCCAATCACATCGGCTGGGCGGTTAGGTGGTGATGATGTCATAATACCCCCTCCAACAGACACCTCACTCACTCAGCTCACCCCTCCCTCCTCCAACGGAACCCCGGAGATCCCTCAGTTCTCTGCCCCTCCCACCTCCCAATGGAACCCCGGACTCCATAAGCTCTGTGCCCCCCCCCCACCTGCGAAGGTCCCTGGAATCCCCTCCCCGCCTGCGACGGATCTGAGTTGGGTTTGGTGGGACAGTAAGTGAGGTGGGGGTGTCGGGTTCGGTCGGGGGGTGAGGTGGGGGTGTCGGGTTTGGTCGGGGGGTAAGTGAGCCGGGGGGTGTCGGGGTTGGTCTGGGGGGGGTGGTGAAGGTGTCGGGGGGGGTGACGGGTGAGGGGTGGGTGTTGGGTTTGGTCTGGGGGGGGGAAGGTGTTGGGGTGGGTGCCCAGACCAAACCCAACACCCCCCCCGGCTCATTTACCCCCCGACCAAACCCGACACCGCCACCTCACCCCCCCCACCAACCGCAACACCCCCTGACCAACCCCAACACCCACACCTCACCCCTCACCCACCCCGACAACTTCCCACCCCCCCAGACCAAACCCGACACCCCCACCTCACCCCCCCACCAATCGCAACACCCCCAGACCAAACCTGACACCCCCCAGCTCACTTACCCCCCGACCGAACCCGACACCCCCACCTCACCCCCCCAAGCAAACCCGACACCCCCACCTCACCCCCCACCTACCGCAACACCCCCTGACCAACCCCAACACCCACACCTCACCCCTCACCCACCCCAACACCTTCCCACCCCCCCAGACCAAACCTGACACCCCCTGGCTCACTTACCCCCCGACCGAACCCGACACCCCCACCTCACCCCCCCAAGCAAACCCGACACCCCCTGACCAACCCCAACACCCACACCTCACCCCTCACCCACCCCGACAACTTCCCACCCCCCCAGACCAAACCCAACACCCCCCGGCTCACTTACCCCCCGACCAAACCCGACATCCCCATCTCACCCCCCCCACCAATCGCAACACCCCCCGACCAAACCAGACACCCCCCCTGGCTCACTTACCCCCCGACCAAACCCGACACCCCCACCTCGCCCCCCCAAGCAAACCCAACACCCCCACCTCACCCCCCCACCAACCGCAACACCCCCTGACCAACCCCAACACCCACCCCTCACCCCTCACCCACCCCGACACCTTCCCACCCCCCCAGCCCAAACCCGACACCCCCCGGCTCACTTACCCCCCCCCGACCGAACCCGACACCCCCACCTCACCCCCCCAAGGAAACCCGACACCCCCACCTCACCCCCCCACCAACCGCAAAACCCCCTGACCAACCCCAACACCCACACCTCACACCTCACCCACCCCGACAACTTCCCACCCCCCCAGACCAAACCCGACACCCCCCCGGCTCACGGTGCACTGTGTAGCACACAGATTATTAAATACACTGTTCGGTCGGGGGGTGAGGTGGGGGTGTCGGGTTTGCTCAGGGGGTGAGGTGGGGGTGTCGGGTTCGGTCGGGGGTGAGGTGGGGGTGTCGGGTTTGCTTGGGGGGGTCAGGTGGGGTTGTCGGGTTTGGTTGGGGGTAAGTGAGCCGGGGGGTGTTGGGGTTGGTCAGGGGGGTGGGAAGGTGTCGGGGTGGGTGAGGGGTGAGGTGTGGGTGTTGGGGTTGGTCAGGGGGTGTCAGCTGTCTGCCCCCTCCCCACCTCCGACTGACCCGAGCAACGCCGGGCACTTATGCTAGTGTTAAATAACTAACAAATAATCAAGAATCAGAGGGGTAGCCGTGTTAGTCTGGAATAGCAGAGGTAACAACGAGTCCTGTGGCATCTTAAAGACTAACTAAAGTATTGAAGCATAAGCTTTCGTGGGCTAATACCCACTTCGTCGGATGCAAGCAGTGGAAGTGTCCAGGGGCAGGTAACCTGCCATTATTAAGCCTCACTACGGTATGCACATCAAGATCGGTAGAAATTCTAGATGTCACAAGTTAACCCCATTCTTCCTTCATGACTGCATATTGCGGCCCTGATTCGGCAAAGCATTTAATCGCGTGCCTAATTTTAAGCAGGTGCTTAAGTCCCATTAAAGTCAATGGGATTCAGGCACATATTTAAGCATTTTGCTGAACTGGGGCCTTTCACTCAGAAAAACACATCCCGTTTGTTTGAAGTCATTTTATATTAAAGATATAAATCTACCCCTGGACACTTCCACTGCTTGCATCCGACGAAGTGGGTATTAGCCCACGAAAGCTTATGCTTCAATACTTTAGTTAGTCTTTAAGGTGCCACAGGACTCTGTTACCTCTAACAAATAATCATGCATCACATTCTTTTAACTCGTTCCTGACTTCAGGAAATTGCAGTTGATTTCTCAAATGACTGCTGGGCTCAAGAGACCAGTCTTCCATTATTCATTGCTAGGCCAAATCCTGCGCTCTTCACTTAAGTTTAACTCTTTCCCTCCTCTGGCCAGGTTCCATTAATTGCTCAAATGATTTCAATGGGAGCTTGCTTTGCTGGAGTAAGGGCTATGGTAAATTTGAGTGAGAACCTCAGGCACTGGCCCAATAAGGGCAGATTCACTGCAAATCAGAAAGTAAATTTTCAAGCTGGATTCAAGGAATGGCTTTTTCTTCCCAAGGTTGGTTGGCACATGAAACAGCTTGCAGGCTGAAACTCTATTTGGGGAGGGATCATAATACAGTAGAATCGATATGTCCTGCTAAAAGGCAAAGAATGCATTTGATATTCCTATTTTGTTTTCTTCTTCAAATTTTTTCAAGTTTCTTTGGAAAAGGTTTGTTGTCAGATTAATTTGAATGTATAGCTTGAATGAAAACTTAATTTAAGAGTGATCTTTAATATAAAAGGACTTCAAACAAACAGGATGTGCTTTTCAGAGCGAAAAGCCCCAGTTCAGCAAAGCGCTTAAATATGTGCCTAAATCCCATTGACTTTAATGGAACTTAAGCACCTGCTTAAAATTAGGCACGCAATTAAATGCTTTGCTGAATCAGGGCCGCAATATGCAGTCATGAAGGAAGAATGGGGTTAACTTGCAACATCTAGAATTTCTGACCTACCGATCTTGATGTGCGTAGTGAGGCTTAATAATGGCAATTGCTTTGCTTCTACAGCTGCTGAGGAAGGTCAGGAGATCGAAACATTCAATGCTGTTCCTTTACTTTGCTGACGCTGCAGAAAAGGTTCAAACAAAAAAGTATGGTGTATCACCTATAATTGCCTGGCATCCATCACATATATCTTTCTATGGGAAATGCTACAGGTAGATGGCAGGGTATCACCAGGGAAGAGTAAAATATGCTTAGAAGAATAGTCAGCCTAATAGAACATGTTCGTGAAATCGACAATAGGATCAGAAAAGACCCCATCTATTTAAATCTTTTTGTATCAATCTTAATAAGTTTGGAAAGTTCACCCAGCAAAGGTTTTTAAGTTGGCTGATGCCCAAATGCCAAGACACACCTGACCTTTTGTGTTCCATTTACTGTAAACGCAAAGTGAGTGAATTTTCCCCTTGAGAGTCTGCTGGAAAGTGAGATATTTCTAAATGTATTGAAAGTGATGCAGCACCCCAAGAAATGTCCATATATTTTGACTTCTCTTAAAACATGGGGCAAACTGACTTCAGGGTTCAATCCCCCCCCCCCAAAAGGGGGACATCACTAGTGTATAAAGAAATGAGACAGTACAAGTGGCTCATTAGAATAACTTCATTATCTTCATCTGACACGGGTGCTAAATGTTCTCCCGTTAGCATGGAGGAGGAAAGGGACTGGCCTCCGATGGAAGTGGATGGTTGGTTCAAATACATTTGTGTAGTTGTAATTGAGGTTGTGTGTTGGGGTTTCAATTATAAACTTCCACCGTCACTGATGGTTAGCACTTGCCCATAATTTCTACTTTGTGGGATCTGAGATACCACAGTTCTTTCAGCAGCTACAATGTCGTAATTGTGGGGGAATGATTACTTTTAAATAACCATCACTGTACAGACTACCGCAGTGACCTTGCTAGTGTCTATGTACTCCACTGCCCTCTACTGGGTGGAGTTAAAATTTTTCAACAGGATATCTGATGACAGGAGGACTTGAATCCTATCCTCTCTGTCACTAAGAAGTTCTGAACAATCAGGGTTTGCAGCATGAGACTTCCCAGTTGTCCTTCAATTGCCAGGGTTTGTTACAATACATTACATCTGGGCTTTCTGTCCTTCCACAATGTGTACCATGGATTTCCAGTGATAGGAAGCCTGCTTGTGCCTGTGATCATTTTGCTGTCTAAAGATTATAACCTAGAAAGTACATAGTTCCAAATACTACTATACAACATAAAGGCTACTGCTGATGGGAGTAACTGGCCATTATGAAGTCACAGCACATTAAGGAGCTGAAACCCGGGGGCAGGATGCATGCCTGCAAGACCATTTCTCCCTTGGCCTGTGTGCTGGAGTATCAAGCGTAGCCCCATTTTACCAGCATGGTGAGGACATTAAAGCTTCATACACATGGATCCTGCAGCCCTTCTCCTATCGCATTGGTATCACTACTCTTCACTCAGCCTACGCTGGGCCAGCATGTGACTTTCTCTGCAGAGCTCAAAGAGGGGCAGAGGAGTCCCTGCACAGCTGCTCTGCCCCCAGCCACACTCCCAGACCCAGCATGGCCATTAAGCGGTGCAGGGGCTCTTTTGCTGGCCCTCTGCACCAGGGTTTCAGTAGGACATATTTCTGGGAAGAAAAAAATGCTTTATTTTTAACCCCTGGGGGGAGGGGGAGAAGGGGAGAGAGAGAGAGACACCAGACAGATATATAAAGCACTTTTGAATAATGTACCCTGAGTGACTTAGGAGTCCAACTCCCGTTTTCAAAAATGACTAAGGGCCAGATTTTTAAAGATATTTAGGTGTCTAATGATGTAGATAAGAACCTAGTGGGATTTTCTAAAGTGCCTAAGCTTTTGATCAGCTTTCGGTGATTAAATACCTTTAACAATCTGGCCCTAAGACAGTTGCAAGCCTCATAGGGTATGGCTACACTGCAATTAGACATCTGTGGATGGCCCATGGCAGCTGACTCAGTTTTGCAGGGCTTAGGCTAAGGAGCTGTTTAATTGCAATGTAGACATTTGGGCTCAGGCTGTAGACTGGGCTCTGGGACGCTGTGAGGGACCCAGAATTCGGGCTGCAGCCCAAGCCAGAGTACCACAATTAAACAGTCCCTTGGTATGAGCCCCGGGAGCATGAGTCAGCTGCTACAGGCTGATAATTGCAGTGCAGACATATTGAAAGTCAACAGGATGGAGGCTCCTAAGTCATTTAGAGGCTTTTAAAAAAAATTAGCCTTAAAGCTCGCCTTTCTGATGATGCCTTCTTCCAGCAATGTGCATGTGTCTATACGAACAGATGATGAATGCAGTCTCCACAGGGTTAGTGACAGAGCCGGTTTTCTCTCCCATAAATGTACCATTTGGAAACCCAGGTGCAGATGGCCAGCAAAAGAACCCATAATACTTATTTATTTTCAGTAGTTCTTGGGAGTCTATCACTTTGGTCTCTAAGCATCAAACCTAATTATTTGAAAAGCACCAAATATTCCAAGTGGAGCTCTCTCCCTGGAGTTCAGGGTTTTGTGGGATTTTTTGGTTTCTCTTTCAAGGGAAGGCCTTCCATTTGTGGCTAAACTGAGTTACATTCAACTTGGGCTCACTCTAACCTCCTCTGGTCTCTGTTCATGTCCATGTAGGCCTACTGCTATTTAAAATGTCTTCCAAATGACTGGCAAAGCTAACATCTGAATTAGAGTAAGAACAGCAGGAAATTAATGAAATGCCCTTTATTGTATTGTATTTTCTTTAAACATTTTTGTTGACACTATCTATATAGGCTGAAACAAAGAAAACCTGCTTTCTCCTTGTATTCCCAACATCTTTTTGTTTTGCTTTGGGATCTATAAGATCTGAAAACACACAGAGATTTTTCACTAAGATATAAACAAATTTTACATCAACCATTCCCTGATTGAAGAGACAGTGAAAGGTTTTCTAATTGAAGCATGCTTTTCTCCTTCAGTTTTTATAAAAGACTCAATGTGGTTTCCTTAAGGCTGACGATAAATTCAAGAATTGCTAGCCAATATATTTTACTGTCTAAGACTTATCAGAGATCAAAGAATAGAGAAAAGGGGCCTCTCGTGATTCTTGTTCTTCCTGGCATGAATCGTTCAGATCTCTCAGATCTGGAGCACAGAAGACTGGAAGCTGAGAGGAAAAGGAGCATTGCATGAGGCTGTAACCGCTCACAGAAGAGAGATTCGGGTCTATGCTAGACTATCTAAGGCAGGGGTCTCAAACTCAAATGACCATGAGAGCCGCATGAGGACTAGTGCACTGGCCCGAGGGCCGCATCACTGACATGCCCTCCCCTCGTTGCCCCTGGCCCCGCCCCCACTCCACCCCTTCCATGAGGTCCCGCCCTTGCCCCGCCTCCTCCTCTGAGCACACAGCTCCCCACTCCCTCCTGGAAAGCGCTAGTCAGCGCCAACAGCTGTTTGGCAAACAAAGCAAGAGCAATACAGGAAGTCTAGAGCTGGAAACACAAGCAAACAAATCTAATTTAACAAGAAATTACCAGCCTCAGAGGATTCAAGCTTTTTTCAAATGTAATATGCTGATAAATCTGACAGAAATTTCAGCCCATCTCAGCCTAATATCAATTATAATTTTAGAAAGTCTCCCTCTCCCAAACTGATCCTCATAACCCTGTTCCCCATCCTCATTTACCCCCGTAACCCAGCAAACTGTTCCCTAAATCTCCCCCCACTCATGTTTGTAGCCAGCTCCGTGTTCCATCCCCAAATCTCCCCCATTCACCCTCATAATCCTGCTCCCTGTCCCCAAATCTCCATCCACTCATCCCTGTAACTCAGCTCCCTGTACCCCATCCCTAAATCTCACCCCACTCACCTCCCATAACCCTGTTCTCCATCTCCAAATGTCCCCTCACTCATCCTTGTAACCCAGTGCCCTGTCCCCAAATCTCTCTCCCAACCCTGCTACCTGTTTCCCAACCTTTCCCCACCCCTCCAGCTTCAATACCCTCCCACTCCTAAGCTGTCCCTCCCTGTTCCCCCATCTCCTCTCTCCGTCTCCTTTCAGCCTTCCCAGACTCTCCTCCCCGCCACCTCTTGCCCGAGCCCGGCGCTCTCTGCAGGGGATACCAGTAGTGGGGCATGGCAGGCAGGGGGCAGTGCAGCAAGCCCAGAGGGCTCCTGCGAAGCACCGCCACAACTTGTTCACTGAGGCCGCAGCAGCAGCGCCTGGAAGCCAGGGCTTGGCAGCGGCCCAGCCAGGGTGCTTTGCAGGAGCCCTCTGCAGCGGCGGCCAGAAGCAGTAAGCCTCCCACAGAGAGAGGCGGGAGGGCGGCGGGGAGCCTGGTTTACCACTCTTGGCCGCCACTGCAGAGCGCTCCTGCGAAGTGCCGTCCCAGCTCATTCATTGAAGCCGCAGCAGCAGCGCCTGGTAGCTGGGGATCGGCAGTGGCTCGGCCAGGCAGCAGAGAAGTCTCCGGTTCTGGCCCCTCCCTCCCATAAACTGCTATGGGGGGGTGGGGGCGCCAGGGAGCTTCACAGGCTTCAGGGAAGGGCTTCGCGGGCCGCATGTGGCCCCCGGGCCGCATGTTGGAGATCCCTGATCTAAGGGACATGACGGACGCCTTTCAAAAACTTCATAATAATTAAACGCATATAGCAAGTCAAATGCAAATTACTAAGCATCATGGACCCAGATCCACAACTACTGCAAACCAGCTTCAATGGAGCTATGCCAAGTTATACCAGTCGAGGATCTGGCCCTCTACTGGCCACCCTGTGGCAGATTTTGAAAGTCTCCCCCTCTCTGACCTCTGTGTCAAACTGCCAGCCTGTGAGCCAATATTTATCCAGCAGACTTCTCTCCAGTACAGCCAGCTCTGCGACCACCACCCACCTCATTTCAGAGGTCAGAGGCCATCAGAAGGCAACTATGTTCAGTCACTACACACCTGGACAAAATTGCAGCCAGAGAAGCAAAATCATCCACACCCAATTACTCATCTTCTCATCCAACTAGTATCTCCTCGCAAGCTTCCCTACACTGCCAGAGAACAGGCCTGAAAGCTGCTATAAAGGCAGTATGGCTAGGAGAACATAGGGTCACCCCCAAGCCCAGTAAGTCTTTTGGACACTGCGTGGAAATTGCCTAAAAGGTTATCCATTGGTGCCCCCTGGAGTGAGTTCTGTGGTGTGGGGTACGAGTTAACTGACTGATACTACCAGCTCATGTTACATAAACCACTGAATCACCAACTAGCCATACTGGATCAGACCCACGGCCCATCTAGTCTGGTATCCCCCACCTTTGACAACGCCCAGCACCAAAATCTTCTGGGAAAGCTACAAAACTCTGCAGTATGCACATGTAGGCTTATCCTGCTTTCCATCCTAACCCCTAAGAGTTAGAGCTTACCTCGGACCTTGAAGCATGAAGTTTCATGTGCCTTCCAAAACTTTTTTAGCATTACCGATCATAAATCTGAATATTTTTGTTATGCAAATATGTATATGTAACATGGCAATCTGCCCCTTTAATAGCCCACGGGACAGGGACTGGGAGTCGCTGACCCTGTCCCAGAGAGAAGCCCAGCAGGCAGGTGCTAGGAATCAGTTGACACAGCTGATCAGCTTTGCATGATTGGCCCACATTCTCAGCTGGACAATATCAAGGGGGGAAACCAGGCAAGAAGAGGCTGATAACCAGAGGAGGAGGCTCCAGGCTGGCAGACTCTGTAGAGCTCTGCCTGCAGGGTCAGAGAGGACTCTACCCAGTAGCAACTGGAGGCTAGAGGACCCCATTCTGAACCCCTAACCAGGCTGTTGGTTACTTTTTTCACCAGTTGTTTTCTTGTTTGTAAAGGTAATAAACAGATCCCTGAAGAAAGGGACAGAAAACTCACCTGGGCATGGCTGATTGTCTATTCCCAACTGGTGATTAGGGTCACCGGCATACAATATGCAATCCCTCTTTGAATCTTCCTAAATTCTTGGTCGCAATGCCATCATGTGGCAATGAGTTCCACAGACTCACTACATGTTATATGAAAAAGTCATTCCTTTTAGCAACTATTATCCTTCTAGCTATTATCAGTTTTAAATTTGCCTCCTTTCATTGACTCACCCCTCGTTCTTGTGAGACAGGATGCATGGAAGCTCCCGTGCTACCTTCTCTAGACTAGTCATTATTCTGTACACGTTCATTATATCCCATGTTCTTCATCTCCTTCTAAGGTAAACAATCCCACTCTCAGCTAGCATCTTCCTTCCAATGAGAGTAGTTGGCCATTTGAAGCCATTGCTTGACACTGGTAGTCTTGCCATATCTCACTATTTCTAATCTTCCCCTTTGGGAGGGAACTACAGAGTGAAGCAGAAGGGAGAGAGGGTTTTCTGCAGGGGTCTCCGAGGAAGGGACAATTCCTCTGGGAGGGGGGCCGTGCCCTGCTTCAGCTGGAGTGGAAAATTGCTCGTTTGTGTGTTTGAGAACTTTGTTAAAGTAATAAAAACCTAGACCCTAAATAGGACTGTGATGGAAAGAGAGACTGTGGCTTTTGCTGAGGGAACCCTGGTAAAGAGGAAAACGGGGGGCAGGACACAGTGAAGGCACCCTGGCCATGAGGGGGCACTTACGTGGCAGACGGTCCTTTTACGGGCCTGAATTTCAGAGCTGCTGTGTCTCCACCGCTTTCATTGCCTTCCGCTAGCCTTGTAGAGTGCTCAGAGCCTCTGAAGAATCAGCCCTTTCTTTTTATATACAGCATTTCCCACTATGCATCTTTTGTATTCCAACATGAAGATGATGAAAACTGCTAAAGTTTCACAGAAAGTCGTTTCATTTCTAATGGAACTGGAATCCAGTCCAAAATTCTAGAGTATGCACAGTAGCGGCTTCCAAAAAGGCCATAGCTTTTAAAATATTTATAGGCATGATTATGTTGCAGCCTGCAGAAATCGGATTGCATTTCCAAGCCGAAACATAGGTCTTCTGAATACGGATAAAGCGTGTTATCGTTGCAAAGTCAAAATGTTTGGAAATTACCAGAAAAACAAATAAAACATAAAAACCCGTGCGGCCTTACAAGACCTGCTGTGGCTGACGGCTGCCCAGAAAAGATGACATAATTACACAAACATGAAAGCAGTCCCTCTTGTGCATTAGTTTACTGTGATTCTTGAACAGCGAGAAGCACTTGTTAAAATGGGTATTGTGACGGAGTCAGACCAGAAGGGTATAGGAGAGTGCTGGAAGGGAAGTATATCAGCCTCAGGATGAGCAGGACCCTGTTCCCTGGCTAGCCAAACAGAGAAGGTTCTAGAAAGCAGCAGAAGCAGCTAGCCTGATTGGGACAGCTGAAGTCAATCAGGGGCTGGCTGAAACCACTTAAAACCCCTCCCATTTAGTCAGGTGGGTGTGGGTGTCAGGAGTTTGGGAGGCATTGGAGCAGTGAGCAGTTTGGAGGCATTGGAGCAGAGAGCAGTTTGGAGGCATTGGAGCAGAGGGAGTTTGGAAGGAGGCCCTGAGGTAAGGGTGAAGTGGAGTGTAAAGAAGCAGGGACTGCTGTGGGGAAGTAGCCCAGGGAATTGTATTGTGTTTGGTGGTTAAAAGGTCAGCCATCTTAGCTGATACTATTAGGGTCCCTGGGCTGGAGCCCGGAGTAGAGGGCGGGCCCGGGCTCCCCCTTTCCTACCTTCCCCAATTAATCACTGAGACTAGGGAGACAACAGAGACTGTGCCAGGAAGGATAACTTCTCCTCACTGGCTTATGATGAAAATGGCTCAATAGGCTGTGACCTTGTCTCTAGAGAGGGAAGGGCTACGTGGAAGGTCACAGTGAGCCTCTGAGGCTAGTGAAATCCGCCAGGAAACGCAGGACCCGCAAACATAGACTTGGAGCTTTGTCACAGTATTTTTGGGGTAGAAGAACTGTTCTGGTGCAATAGTAATAATAATACCTTGTTCTTATAGAACGTCTTTTATCCCTAAATCTCAGCATGCTTTATAAAGGAGTATCTACTGTATATTACTATTCCCATTTGCAGATAGGGAACCTTAGGCACTGAGAGGTGACATGGGAACAAATGGTTACATATAAAACATCATCATAACATGCTAAGCTTAACTAACAAGGCATTCCCCTATCTCCTACACGAGAATTTACCCCAAGTTCTTTCCCCGGTGTTTTCCGCCAGTTTGGCTGAGACCCCTTTTCAATAGATCAGCTTGTCCTCACAGATTGAAGGAATGTCAGGGTGTCTTTCTGCACCCCAAATATACCAGTACAGACCTTCAATGTTCAGCTCAATTAAGGATCATTTCACACAAGGGGGGGGCATTGGCCCCCGAACCATGGCCCCAGCCTGCTTTCCCCGAGACCCCACCCTCGCACCGCCCCTTCTCCCCAAACTCCCACCCTCACACCACCCATTCTCCCCGAACCCTGCCCTTGCACCACCTCTTCCCTGAGGCCCTGCTCCTGAACCGCCTCTTCCCCTGAGGCCCTGCTCCCATGCCACCTCTTCCTCCCAAGACCCCGCCCTCGACTCGCTCCTCTCCGCCCTCTCCCTCCCCCCCATTGCTCACCCTTACGGCAGGTAAAATGTGCCCTCCCACTTTTAAAAGTGACCCTCTGCCCACCCCCGTTCCTGCATCTCTGCCTTCCCCTCTCTCCCATTGTGTACTTCCTCTTATCAATTTCCTTCTGAAGTATCTGCCAGCTCTTCATTAGCATTTGACTTCCAACGCTAATAGACTCCTACAGGAAGACAGAAAGTACACAGACAAGAACCTTCCCTCCCACCCCCTTGCCTGAAGGAGTTTGTCTCAAGACATACTACCTTTGAGTGACTGTTTTTTAACTACAGACCTAGAAATCATCATTTTTAGTATAGATACACAACTCCTCACATTCTCCATACATACATCCTGCAATGATTACGATGACCAGCGTGACACAGGCTTTCATTTGAGACTTTATAGGACGTTCTTTTGATGAACTTAGGGGATCCCTGTACCCATATAAGAACATAAGAACATAAGAACGGCCATACTGGGTCAGACCAAAGGTCCATCTAGCCCAGCATCCTGTCTACCGACAGTGGCCAATGCCAGGTGCCCCGGAGTGAGTGAACCTAACAGGTATGATCGAGCGATCTCTCTCCTGCCATCCATCACCCCCCTCTGACAGACAGAGGCTAGGGACACCATTCATTACCCATCCCGGCTAATAGCCATTTATGGACTTAGCCTCCATGAATTTATCCAGCTCTCTTTTAAACCCTGTTATAGTCCTAGCCTTCACAGCCTCCTCAGGTAAGGAGTTCCACAGGTTGACTGTGCGCTGTGTGAAGAAGAACTTCCTTTTATTTGTTTTAAACCTGCTGCACGCCAATTTCATTGAATGGCCCCTAGTTCTTCTATTTTGGGAACAAGTAAATAACTTTTCCTTATTCACTTCCTCCACTCCACTCATAATTTTATATACCTCTAGCATATCCCCCCTTAGTCTCCTCTTTTCCAAGCTAAAAAGTCCTAGCCTCCTTAATCTCTCTTCATATGGGACCCGTTCCAAACCCCTAATCATTTTAGTTGCCCTTCTCTGAACCTTTTCTAGTGCCAGTATATCCTTTTTGAGATGAGGAGACCACATTTGTACGCAGTATTCAAGATGTGGGCGCACCATGGATTTGTATAAGGGCAATAAGATATTCTCCGACTTATTCTCTATCCCTATTTTAATGATTCCTAACATCCTGTCTGCTTTTTTGACTGCCGCTGCACACTGCGTGGATGCCTTCAGAGAACTATCCACAATGACTCCCAGGTCTTTTTCCTGATTGGTTGTAGCTAAATTAGCCCCCATCATATTGTATGTATAGTTGGGGTTATTTTTTCCAATGTGCATTACTTTACATTTATCCACATTAAATTTCATTTGCCATTTTGTTGCCCAATCACTTAGTTTAGTGAGATCTTTTTGAAGTTCTTCACAGTCTGCTTTGGTCCTTACTACTTTGAGCAGTTTAGTATCATCTGCAAACTTTGCCACATCACTGTTTACCCCTTCCTCCAAATCATTTATAAATAAGTTGAATAGGATCGGTCCCAGGACTGACCCTTGGGGAACACCACTAGTTACCCCTCTCCATTCTGAAAAAGTTCCATTTATTCCTACCCTTTGTTCCCTGTCTTTTAACCAGTTTTCAATCCATGAGAGGATCTTCCCTCTTATCCCATGGCAGCTTAATTTACGTAAGAGCCTTTGGTGAGGGACCTTGTCAAAGGCTTTCTGGAAATCTAAGTACACTATGTCCACCGGATCCCCCTTGTCCACATGTTTGCTGACCCCTTCAAAGACCCTAGTGCCAAATATAGACCCTAGTGCCCTCTGCCAGTTGGCATCCAGAGGCTCTTGGGTCATACCGCCGCACCCCCAAAAGAAACCTCTCTAAGGCAGTGGTCCCCAAACTGTGGGGTTCAAGGGAAAGTTGGGAGTGGCCCCCATAGGGAACAGGGAGGAAGCGCCATGCTTCCAGCCAGGCTCTGCCACCAGCTCAGCTCTGCCCCTAGGCTCGCTCCTTCCCTAACTTCATTCAGCCCCCAGTTCTGCTCTGGCTCCCGGCCCAGCTGCGCCCTCACTCCCTCTACACCCCTAGACCAGCTCCACCCTCAGCCGCAGCTCCACTCCACCCCATGCTCCGCCCTCAGCCAGGCTCTGCCTTGTTCCCGCTCTTCCTCCCACCCCGCCATCGCCCACCCCCTTAGCATCCAGGCCCACCCAAATCTGAGCAGGGGTGCAGTGCCGCCACCGCAGCCCGGAGCATTATTCCAGCACCTGAAATTCAGGACGGAGCTATGCGTCCGCTCTTCAGAAAGCTACGCTCCAGCAGCTCCGCCTGGCCATTTTCTGCGGCGCCCCACTGCAGTGCAGCTGAAGCCTGGGAGGCACCAGGGCTAAGCGCTGGAGAAGAAGCTGAGCTAGCACAGTCTGTCATTGCCCATCCACCCAAAAATCAGGGCCCACTCAAATTTCCACTCCTAGCTAGGCCACTGCTCCACCCCCAGCCCCAGAGGCGTGGACTCCGTGGGTGCTTTGGGGATGGAGCATGCATGGGGAAAAACTGGTGGGTGCTCTGCAGCCACAGGCAGCTCCCCAGCTCACCTCCGCTCCGCCTCCTCCCCTGAACGCGCCGCCGCGTCCTGTTTCTCCTGCTTCCAGTGCTTGTGCCACGGAACAGCTGTTTCGCGTGGCTGGCAGGCAGGGGGAGGAGGGGGAATGCGGTGCGCTTGGGGGAGGAGGCAGGGCCAAGGCGGGGATTTGGAGAAGTGGTCCAATAGGGGCAGGGAGGGGGCGGAGCTGCGGCGGGGACTTTGGGGAAGGGGTTGGAATGGGGGGCGGGGAAGGGATGGAGTTGAGGCGGGGGGAAAGTTGGCACCTATGCCCAGCCCAGCTATGCTCCCAATTCCCTCTCCACTCCCAGACCAGCTCTGTCTCTAGCCCCAGCTCCTCCGCACATCCCCAGCCCCCCCCTTCAGCACAAGCTCAGCTGCTGAGGAAGCCTTAGCTGTGAAGTAATGGGAGGTGGGGTGCGGACAGATTCCATTACCAGTGAGGGGATACATGACTGAAAAAGTTTGAGCACCCACTGCCCTAAGCAGAGCTTCCTACAACCATAAAAGGGAGAAGAGCGGCGGACTCCATGAAGCCCACTAAAGACCTCACTGTGCCAATCTGTCCAACCTGGGAAATGCTCAGATACTACACTGATGGGCACCAGCACAGCATCTTAAAACAGGCAGCTAAAGACTAGACAGATATATTTTCTTTTTATGACTATTGAGAGCTACAATCAGCTACGCCTAATTATCACGTGCTGCATTGGAAGATGAGTTGCAAGGGTTTGATTTAACTGCTTCTGTCCTCAATCCGTGCCTTTGTGGCTTTTTCATTCCTGACATGATATTTGCAATCTCTCTGGAAAAAGTAAAACAATTGAATAAAAAGATAAAGTGTCTATGTGCAGATAATAAAACTACCACAAGATGTCGCACTTACCTAAGCCAGGTGTTAACGTGGCCCTATGCTAATCCATTTACAGTGCAGTTGTGCTCTGAAAAGCAACAATATAAAACTGGTACCTTCTGCTCAATAGGTCTGTTCATTTCAATCACACTCATAATCAAAATATATTTTAAATCTACTTTTTACTCTTATTAGTCCTGTAAAGTCAACCCAGAGAGGTGAAACGATACTATATGATTAATGTGTCCAGTGACTCCACAGCTAACTCAAACAACAAGGTCTATAGTAAAACAAATTCAGCGCTTGTTTAGTTGAATGAATGCATACACTATGGGTCATATTCACATCTGACATAACTACCAACTTGCATGGAGTTAAGTAAAGGATGAATTGGCTCCCTACGCTCCATAATAACTAAAGAATAAGATTCAGAAAACCACAAAAACTCCATTCATTTAATCATCTTTGATCTCTCCGAAGAATTCCCAGACAATCCATAATATTTTATAAATACCTTTTTAAAAGCTACCTTAAGCTGCCATTTTTATCAGAAACTTGTTTTCCCTTTCCTTACATCTTCCATGCATTTCAAATGATATGAAATCAACATGGATATCAAGGAAAGTGAGTGCCATTGGTCTTAAATTCCTGGTGCCTTCTTATGGTCTAGCAAATACTGCTTCAAAAAATTAAAAACAGCACTCTACAAGAATACTTGCTATTCTTTGTTGCTCAGAGCTTTCCACTGATATATTACGACTCAGAATAAGGTAAAAGAACAAGCATCTTTACTGAACACTTCCGTCTGGACTGAATGTCCTAATAGAAATGACTAAACACTTCCAAATTTCTGATCCCAGCATGCAGTGGGTGTTTCACAAAATTGGCCACGAATTCTTCAGGGTCTGTGGTGCAAAGCAATTCTGGAAGGGGCAACACAACAATTATACCCAGCCTTAGTTTTTTTTCCGGTCACACCAATGCATGATCCCCTAGACCAGGGATCGGGAATTCCTGACTTCTGCACCCAGTTCTTCAAGTGACTCACTGGGTGACCTTTTATAAGTCACTTCTGCTTCCCCATCTGTAAAAGGGCGATGGATACCTCCCTACCTCGAAGAGGTGTGGTGAGATTTAACTATCAAATGTGCATGAAGTGCTTTGAACTGTTATAAAAGCTCTGAGTATTTTTGCTGGGTGCTAAGAGAATCAAGCAGCACAATGACACAGACGGGACAGGAAAAAGAAAACCGCAGTGAATTGCCAGGTGGCTTTGATAGTTTGCAAACTTCCACTCAGGCACATGAGCTGATGAAGACTGAGAATGATGTTAACTTTCTCTCAGACTTACTGCTAAACCTCCACCATCTGCATCTCTGTCGTCTCAAAGGCTGCCCACCGTCCCGGAAATACACGGCACCCACATCTCTCTCTCTCTTTGCCCGTCATGTAGTCCACAACAAATGCTCCAATGCTATCTTTTCATGAAGTGGGGCGGGGGGGGGAGGGGGAAACAGCCATGAGAGCAACCCCATATGGCTTGTAAACGAGCAGGAAAAATATTTAGGGCAGGAATCTGTCACCTGCATTCACACTGAGTAACCACTTACTCCACGCCTAATGCCACCGATGTCAATGAACTACTCCTGGATTAGGAACGGCAAACCCTGGCCTTCAGAAAGGAATCCAGTTTCATTTTAAAGGGTTCACAGGATTATAATGAACATATGTGAAAACACTTATTTTTAAAGTTATGGATAAGATCTCGAGCGTCTCCTTTTTAGTGATAACTGGCTCCTAACGGCAGGACTCAGAAATTCTCACTGTACAGCTTTCAGCACAGTTTTCGGACATTGGTGTCTTTTTTGCATAAGAACCCAGTGAGATTATACCCCACTATATAACTAGCTTCACCGTCAAATAGTAGCCCTCTATGTGGAGAGTTTTCCTGAATGAGTACACTTATATATTTAAGCACTTTTTCCTTTTAATGCACAGGCTTATTATCACATAATAGATACAATGGCAATTAGATGTTCATTTGAAACCTTTGCAAGAAGATTTAATGGTACTAAACACTGTGCAAGAAGCTACAGGAGGATGAAAGAGTTATATAGATGATTCAAGGCATGATTTATGCCAGGCAGAGACCTCCAGCACAAGACCTCCTGCCTAATCAACTCACTGGGTCAGATTTTACTGGGAAATGGAAATTATCGGCTAGATCCATTTAAAAGAAGTGATGTAAAAGAAAAAAATACCTCTCCATTAAGAATATGATTTTATTCAATCAGAGTTATCTTCTACTGAACAAGGTAAATCTCATTGCCATCCTTGCTTCTATGGAACATATGAGATTTAGCTTATTTCCCATTTCCATAACAGAGAAAAGATTTTATTGTATTCGATCATCATCATCTCTTTAATCTGTGCCTCTCTGGTTTCCCCATAATCCCTTTCAACTCTGGAGCTTTCCCTTCCAGAATGTAGAAATGCTGACCTTCACTGTTCTTCCTTTTACCCACAGAGGTAATAAAACTAAAGGTCTCGCAAAAATGTCCAGTGATGACACTTGTATATTAGCTGGCCTGGGGGAAAGAAAGCTCTGTTTGTATGACTAAATATTCAACACAAATCCAAGACTCGCAATAACTAGGAGATAATTCTCCCGATCTCCTGGTCGCAGTTGTCCTACTGGGTATACCCACTTTGAAATAGCCAAAACAAGCCTTTGTCCATAATAACTACGCTATACAAACAATTTGGGTGGGGGACAATGCATACTAATAGCTGAATAATGATAATATTTCTTATCTCCCATAGTCACTGCCTCTAGACAGCTGGCCTTGCAGGCACAATCCCTTATTATGACCTTTGATCACTCAAGTGGTTCTGGATCATACCCAAATTCTATCAGTGACACCCACAAGAAAAACAAAATGCAAGTCGTCCTTATTCAAGACATCGGTCTCTTCTTTTCTGTTAACCCTTGCTGTATCCTGTAAGCTGTTGGAGTTCCCATGCAGCTCCACCAATCTACATGCTTGTTGTAACTCTATTTAAAAAAAAAATTTAAAGGTCACCCTTTACTGGGGTTTGGCTGTATTAACATTCCATAAATCCCAGCTCTCCTCTGTGTTTAGGGCTCCTTTCTTTTCGGATTGTCTGTCCCAGTCCCTAGCTTCTATTCCTGCCCCAGTGAGTCAACAGTGATTGGCTAGAAGCTCCCTGAGCAGTTCCAACACTGATAATCGGTGGTAATCCTATTACCCTATAACAGACCTTGTGTATGGAAACTCCAGCTAACCCAACTCTCCAAATCTCAGTGAGGCCTTTACTACTAGTAGGGTCTTCCAACATACAGTACAGCTACCTGGATTGCCACCTTACACAAGACCTGTGTTTTATATATCTTGGGGAATTGTATATGTTCTGTATGTTATACTAGATGACAATTAACTTGGAAACAGGCTATTTGTATGGTAATGAATCTGCGAGAGGGGTCAAAAATAAAGTAGTTAATGAGATTTCATGTAAAACACCTGCTGGGCAGGTCTCCTTAGAACAGATCAAACACTTTCAGCTAGAAAGTGTAGTAATATACAAACCGCTGTTCTCAGGTCTGCAACAGCAAGAGAAACCAGAAACATATTAAAAACAAAGACATATGCAGTATTGGCAACCCTCACGAGTGTTAGAATACTTGATGTGACAAAGAGTCCTGTGGCACCTTAAAGACTAACTAAAGTATTGAAGTATAAGCTTTCGTGGGCTAATACCCACTTCGTCGGATGCCCATGAAAGTCCATGCTTCAATACTTTAGTTAGTCTTTACGGTGCCACAGGACTCTTTGTCAGTTCTGCTTTTCCAGACTAACACGGCTACCTCTCTGATTCTTGACAGAATACTTGATGTTTTACTTAAAGACCCAGCTCCTGGATTCAAGTGATTACATGAGAATCTCAGTTTTCTTTTTTTTTAAAGTAATTTCCAGTCTTCATGGTTTTGGAGAAAAGCTTGAAAACATAATCCAAGTGTGCCTTAAAGGCTCAAAAACTAGAATAAAAGAACACCAAATTTGTTAAAAAAATTTAATCTCACGATTTTTTAGCCAATCTATGGTTTTTGGAGGCCTGATTCATGATTTCTGAACATTTGGGGTTGGCAATATTGCGTTGGTTGGATCAACAACTAGTGGTTCAGTAACAGGAAGCAACATTATATACTGTGTAGCTATCTTCAAGGATGAGGCCCTTTCACAGCTGAGTATTTAACTTGGTACCATAAATGCTTCATTTTCACACAATAGAGAAGTCAGATATCAAGAAGAGGGGGGGAGGGGCAGAGAGCTGCATACTGCTGAGATGGGGGACATCAACTTCTAGAGACATGCTGCTGCTGTATGGCCAACATTTTCAAATTCGGGTCCCTAAACTAGATCAATAAGACAAGGAAGACTTTGTAGCACCTTAGAGAAACTAACCAGTTTATTTCAGCATAAGCTTTTGTGGGCTATAGCCCACTTCATTGAATGCATAGAATGGACTAGATCAGGCACTTAAATCCATATTTAGGCACTTAACTAAATAGCCTGATTTTCAGGGGTACCGAGCACTCATAACACCCACTAATGTAATCAGAATTGTACAACTGTTAGCCCCTTGACACTGTTCTACCCCCAAATTACATAGCACAAAGCTTAGGTATATACAGTGAAACCTCCATTTAACGGACTAATTCGGGCGAGGGGGTGTCCGTTAAATCAAAAAGTCCGTTATTTAATAATAATAAAAAAATGAGCTGTCGGAGCAGCAGCCCGACCACCACAGGGTCGGGGGGGCAGCTCCGCAGCCCGCCCACTGCCGGGACCCGGGTGGCAGCCGGGAGCCGTCAGCCAGCCTGCCCGGGTCCCGGCTGCCGGGAGCCGTCAGCCCGCCCGCCCGGGTCCCGGCTGCTGGGACCTGGGCAGCAGCCGGGAGCCGTCAGCCAGTCCGCCCGGGTCCCGGCTGCCAGGAGCCGTCAGCCAGCCCGCCCAGGTCCCGGCTGCCGGGAGCTGTCAGCCAGCCCGCCTGCTGCTGTGACTCGGGCGGCAGCCGGGAGCCGGCAGCCAGCCCGCGAGAAATGGATTTGGGATGCATCAGACTTGCTCAGAAATTCTGTCCGTTGCATCCGAAGTCCGTTAAATCGAGGTCCATTAAATCGAGGTTTTACTGTATCTGATTTTCAGGGCCGTCTTCCCTTCTTTTTATCCATTTCCCCAGCTGGGTTGATGAAGGTACAGGAAGGTCAGATGACTTATACCAAGGTCATAAATGAATCAGCATCTCACTTCAGTGACTATAGCATAGTGCTAATTTGTACACTATAATTTTTTGTGTGGTCGTACAAAACTTTTAAAATGAATATATGGGAAAATACACCCACATATGACAAATGTACTTACACTCTCTCAGATTTGGGTGGACGTTCTGTTAGTCACAGAAAAGCATCTGTGCAAATCTTTTTTTGTTGCTGTTGTTCTTTGCTTCCCTAGACATTTCATCAAATGGTCACTGAGTCAGACTCAGTGGGTTTGCTATTAAAGTCTGTGTGGAGGCTGCATTCCAAAGCGCTTGTAAGGTTGGAAGAGAAAGATCCCCACACTTCAAATCGTACACCCGTTGTAAAAACTGAATATTTATGAAGACAGCTCCTAACTAAAGAGGTAACAGAGTCCTGCGGCACCTTAAAGACTAACTAAAGTATTGAAGCATAAGCTTTCGTGGGCTAATACCCACTTCGTCGGATGCAAGCAGTGGCATTAGCCCACAAAAGCTTATGCTTCAATACTTTAGTTAGTCTTTCAGGTTCCACCGGATTCTTTGTTACCTCTTTCAGACTAACACAGCTATTCCAGACTAACACGGCTACCTCTCTGAGTCCTAACTAAAGACTTTATCTGAGAATCATCTTGGATTTAAAAGCAGAGCACAGCAGATTTTCATTCTGAGGCAGTAAAGTAGGAGTTAATTTAAACTGGTGTTAATTACACAACATGTGTTTCCTACAATGTTAAAGAAAATACCAATTTGTATGTGAACTAATTCCAACAGCAACCAAATGTCAAATAGCAACTGCATCCAGCCACTAGACAGGTAAACAGCTTACTTATCTTGTAAGCTCTTTGGGGCAGGAACCACCTTTCTGTTCTGTGTTTGCAGAACGCCTAGCGCAGTGGAGTACTGGCGCTCCTACAGTTTTGGGATGTGCAGAGGGCACTGCTTTAATGGGGGTCAATGAGTTGTGCAACGGGAGTGGGGCTGGCAGCCAATGACAGATAGGGTGGTCCCCTCCCTTTCCTCCTCCTCAGCCCACACGTCCTGCCACTGCCCTGCCCTGCCTTCTTCTTTCCACGTGCCAAGCCCAGGGGTGTTGTAAGGACTCAAACTCACGGAGGAGGGTTGATCAGGAGGTTTTGTAGGGATGGGGGATTGATCTGGTGGGGGGTATCTATCTAGGTATTCAAACTACACTCATAACCATGGTGTCTGGATGCTTGAGGTGTATTCAACGTGCACATGTGTTCATTCAGCCTGTTGCCCATTGCACCTGCCTATCAGGCAGTTTCATAAGGCAGCTAGAGTTAAACTGGATTGCTCACTGCAAGACAAAGCACCATTGTCTGTACAGTGAGGCCAGAGCAGGCCCTGGATGTTGAGATGTTCCCATTGGCCAGGGACACGTGGTTACCAGATGCATATTTGGCAAAGATTTTTTTTTTTAAATCTATAGCCTAAACCCTGAGGGAAGTAACTCGCCGCAGGCGCTCAGAGCGGGGCATGCTGTGTTGTTGAAAGTAGCATGCCTTGGATTGTGTGCAGGTGGTAAAGCAACAAAGAGAACAAGGGAGGGCCCATATGCAGCCTCAGCACAGCAGTGACTAGAGAACAGGGGAGAGGGAACAACATACCGCAAGCGGCGACTCACCCTGCGGCGCCTCCTGCTGGTCATCCCAGGAATCAGCTCTTCCAGCTCTGGAGCGCCCTCCGCAGGCCGATGTCCCGCTTGCCACAGGCCCCATGTTTCTCTCTGGACCCCGGTGCCCTGTACCTGGGGTGCTGCCCCACCTGGCAGTGCCCCCCCCCCCAGTCTCCCCTGCCTGGGGAACCTCCACCCACTATCCCCACCTTGCCACAGCCTATAGGCTACTGCCAGTCACCATGGAGCCCCTTTTCACTGGGGCCGATTGCAGCCAGTCGTCATAGGCAAGGAGGGTTGGACTGCTGCCTCTGCCTACCTGTGGGCTGCCCCTGCGGCCATCTCCTAGGCCTTAAAGCCTGGGGGGTTTCCAGGCCAGAGCTCCCCCAGCTCCTCTAGTCTTTCCCACCCCTACTCCACTCTAGGTACCCTGTCAAGCTCCCTAGTAGCCAGGCCAGTCTTCCCCCACAGCTAGAGGAGACCATCTCCCAGGCCCCTGCTTCTCAACCCTTTCATAAGGGCCTGCTGGTCTGTTTGGGGCTTGGCCGCGCAGCTGAGTCTCCTTTCTACTCAGCCTGGGCTTCTCCTTTCAGCCCCCAGCCCCCTCCCAATCAGCCTAGCCTCTGAACTGGCAGCCCCAGCCCTCCCCCAGGGCTGGCTTTAACCCCTTTTCTGCTGTTCCTGTGTTTACTGCCCCACTACACGTACCCAGAGGAGTACAGGCAGGCAAGAACTGTAGCATCAGGAAACCAACTAGGGTTACGAACTTTCTATTTTGTGAAAACCCAACGCCCCCTGCTCCCTTCCCTGCCCCTTCTCATGCCCTCCCCTGTCCCTATGTCACTTGTGCTCCCCCACCCTCGCTCATTTTTTCTGGGCTGGGGCAGAAGGTACAGGCATGAGAGGGGGAGAGATGGGTTCAGGGTCCAGCGAGCGCTTACCTCAGGAGGCTCCCAGGAAGCTGCCAGCATGTCCGTCCCTGCCTGCAGGCACAGACACCCGCAGTTCCCAGTGGCCATGGTTTCCAGCCAATGGGAGCCGTGGAGCCGGCACTTGGGGGGTGCAGCGTGTGGGGCCCCTGAGGCCACCTCTAAGCCTAGGAACCGGAGGGAGATGCTGGCAGCTTTCTGGGAGTTGCACAGAGCTGGGCAGGCACCCTGCCTGGCCCGCTGTGGGCAGCTAACTGGACTTTTAATGGCGTGGTCAGAAGTGCAGAAACACTGGGGTCCCTTTACAACTTGGTGGTCCAGTCAAAAACTGGACACCTGACAACCCTAAGACCAACATATATCTTAGCCAGCCTGGACCACCCCTGGGCTGTCTCCACACACTTTTGGAGCTCCAGTGGCTAGTTTCAGGCGCCATCGGAGCATAGTATGCAAACTGCTTACACCACTCTTCCCCACCTCCAGATGGATGTACCATCACTACTGCTTGCAACCACGTTCAGGCAAGGGTACCAGAAAATCTGGACCATTGACCAGTTCCCCTGGCTAATCTCTCCTTATGGCTGCAGAGTCACAGTGTGGGTCATCCCGAACAGCACACAATTTCTTATCAGCTATCAAGGAAAGAACAGGTAAAAGCAAATCTCAATGACTGCATCCATTTATTTTTCAAGGTGTACATTATGTAAATAGATATGCATATACATCTGATGTATACGGCTAAACCACCCTGAACATGCCTGATCCCATCTGATCTTGGAAGCTAAGCAGGGTTGGTCCTGGCTAGTACTTGGATGGGAGACCTCCTGGGAATACCAGGTGCTGTGGGCTTAACATGGGTATGGGGCTAGTAACTCCACCCTGTAAAGGAACCAATTGCTACTGAAACACCAACACCAGTTGGTGGCCCATACCCTGGCTGGGGGGTGACGGGCAGAGAGAGAGATACATCTGATGTGGCCCTCCATGTTGCAAATGATCAGCACTACTGACTTATTACCAAGCAGAATGTGCAAATGATCCAAGCCAGGGGTCAAGAAATGATCCACCTTCTGAAGTGATGTTCCAAGTCTTCATTTATTCACTCTCATTTAAGATTTCATGTGCTAGTAACACATTTTAATGTTTTTAGGAGGTCTCTTTCTATAAGTCTATAATATAGAACCAAATTATTGCTGTATATAAAGTAAATAAGGTTTTTAAAATGTTTAAGAAGCTTCATTAAAAATTAAATTAAAATGCAGAGGCACCCCCTGGACCAGTGGCCAGGACCAGGACAGTGTGAGGGCCACTGAAAATCAGCTCACGTGCCATAGGTTGCCTACCCCTGATCCAAGCAAAAGGGCCTGGCTTTACTCAGCCCAGCAGCTGAGTATGGATCTCAGCTTCACGTGTTAACAGCCAGAAGACAAGTCTGTCCTATGAAAAAAATTAAGTCAGGCAATGCAAGGTGGTGAACAGCTTCCCATTCTGTGAGAACTATCTCCCATCGACATGTAATACCATGGGATTTAATGCGGAAAATGATCGTTTTCCCCTCTCTCCACTATGCTTGCCTTCTCTTCTTTCTGGAAATCTTTCCCCTTTCCCCCTCTTTCCACCCTCCCTCCACCAGCACTCCTACCTAGCTCAGGGCTGGCTCAGACCAAACCCACAGCCACAGAATGCTCCCAGCCCTATCCCATCACAAACAGGTTGAAATGACAGAGGAGCATTTACTACTATCTAGCTAGGTACTTATATGGTGCCCATCACCATTATATCGGAATACCCCACAGTCATGAATGGATTTTATCCTACAGCATTCCTGCACGGGAGAGAAATATTTCCCCCCTTTGACCAATGTGGAACTGAGGAACGATCTATATTAAATGACTTGTTCAAGGACACAAAGGAAGTTTTCAGCAGAGTTAGGAATTGAGCTCAGTTTAGTCCCAGACCATCCTTCCTGCCAACCTCCAATACTACCTAATATGGGATACAAATTGCTTCATGCTATGGAGATAACTTGAGCCTGTTGGAGGAAACTAAATACACCAGTTTGAACACAGTCTATACTGCCCTCCATCCTATGGATCTTTGCTTGTCTGGCTGTTTGAGGAAAGTTGGGGCAGAGGAGGGGGCAGATATGTCTGAACTGGCCTGGTCTCAACCCCCTGTTGCCATTCCGATAATGGCATCGGGAAAAACTATGTACAATCAACATGCTCCACCTGGTGCACCTAGTTCATCAAACTCAGGATCTGAACACCCAGGCAACTACAACTGATGTCCAAGAAAAGCTAAGAAGATGAATGAATAACCATGTTGAAATATCAGATCATCCCAAGAACAATGCAAGCGTCAAGCAGCCTCAACCCACAGTACTGTTCCCTTTATTTAAACTATCTATTTAGAGCCGAAAACCTGTTCAGGCCAGAATTCTTTGGAAATATGCTACTGAACGTGCCTCTAGTGTTGAGATAAAACAAAGGAGTTAAAGCTGCTAGGAGATTCGATAACGATGATGAGGGACTGGTTACAGCCTGCAGAAACCTGAAAGGAAACTGGAGAATGCAAGAATTAAAAGGCATTACTATGGCAACAAAGCAAACCACCCCTAAAGAGAATAGAAAATATGTATAGCGAAGCCTGGATCATAAGCAAAGAAATGTATATTCCCAGTGGAGGCAAATGATAAATTGACTTAAAATGCATAAGAAGTCATGCTAAAGGCATGATTTTGATTTCAATTATGTCCATCTTCACTAAACACATGTTTTAGGGGGAAAAGACATTTTCCTCAAACCAGCACTTAGCCATGTCTTTAGGCTTTGAGGAGATGCAATGATATCATGCAGTGCATATTTTTGTTTTAATTCTGGATGTTAATTAATCACCGGGGTGGAAGGGAACAGAATCTAATTTAGACTATTCTGCCCTTAACCCAGTCACAACTAATGTACTTTTGTTTTAATGCGGTGTTAAAGATCTTTTTTTCTCTCCCAAATAAAATGAGACTGTTATTTGTAAATGAGGGCGTTTTTAAAATTCATATTCACGGTCCAGTGCCCTTCATTCTCTGACAGGTTTAAGATTAGCAGCCGTGTTAGTCTGTATCCATAAATAAGATGAGGAAGACTTTGTAGCACCTTAGAGACTAACCAGTTTAAGAAATATACTGGTTAGTCTCTAAGGTGCTACAAAGTCTTCCTCTTCATTCTCTGGTGCAACTGACTGCAAATTTCTTTGGGAGCTGCATTTAATTTTGAAAAAGTGGTGTGGGGGGGTTAAAATGAATTCATAAAAATGAATACAGCGGTCAGTTCAGTAGCTCTGGGATGTGTGCACTGTCCCTATAAAGCTGTAACAAGAAGCCACACAGGAAGGGATACTAGGGAAGTCTCAGGCCAGGTCTATACTGGGGGGGCTCAGGGGGGTCGATCTAAGATACACAACTTCAGCTATGCCACAGGATGCCCATGGGGGCATAGTCGCAAGTGGAGCAGAGGGTGAGAGCCAAGGATCAGAAGCCAAATGCCAGAGCCAATGGGTGAGCCGATGACATGGCTGGGAAGCGGAGCGAGTGGTCAAAGCGGGAGCATCAAGGATGGAACTGAAGCAGGCACAAGAGCAGGTTGGGCAGGAGAAGGACCAGCCACAAGAAGCAGGAGCAAGTGCAGCTGTGGGTGTAGCTCTGGCTGCCGCAAGGTGACGCAGTAGCTAGCTCCACCCTGCCACCTATCAGAAAGTGCAATCAGGTGCCAGGATCAGCTGTGCCCAGTGCGTTACTAGGAGACCGACTCTGCTACAGATAGCTCCCTGACAGGAAGTGACTGGGCAGAAGTTCTGCTCTGAAGAAGAGAGAGTGAAATACTTTGTTCTCATTCTAAATGCAGATCTTTTTGCGATTCCTTACCTTTGGCACATCTATCTCTCTTAGGTACTACATACCTTTAATTGTAGTACCTAAGAGAGGTAGATGTGCCCTGTCTCTTCTCTGCCTCCTCCCCTGAGCACACCTTGTTCCTGCTCCTCCTCTCCCTTCCAGAAAGTCCTAAGCACCACCAAACAGCTGTTAGGCAGCACAGGGCCAGGAAGTCCTGGGAGGGAGAGGGAGGAGCGGGGATATAGCATGCTCAGGAGGGAGAAAGAGGCGAAGCGGGGGAGCTTGGCCACTGGCGGGCACAGAGCACCTGCTGATTTTCCCCCAAGGGTGCTCCAGCCCCGGAGCACCCACAGAGTCGGCGCCTATGACCTCCAGTGTGTCCCTGTAGAGCCTGTTATGTAAAACAATGGGCATTTCCAAATCTAGGCGCTTCTCTAAATGGAACATTATTGCAGTTATAGCAGTATAATTAAACCTCCATAGTTATACCAGTATTAATCCCTGTGTGGACACTCTTGTTTTGATATGAGTGCCTTTTCCCCATTTAGCATATGTCATTTTGGAAGTGGTTTAAGCTATGCGAAAAAACAGGCTAGAAAAAGACTCACTTCCCCTTTCCTACTAGCTTCTGCTGATCTGGGACATTCATTTATTCCCATAAGATATCTGTCAGCACTCTCTGATCAACTCCATCGATGACTGCTGAGGGATCCAGCAGGATCAGCATAGACGTTTGTTTACTGTTCAGATGCTGGAATATAGATGCCATCATTTTCTTGATAACATTACCATGATAAGGAAGATTGGAGACTGCGTGGTAGTTGGTGGTCACTGGCATTAGGTGTATGCTTCTTTAAGGTCTGCCAGACTACTCCATGCCTTAGAGTATCTAGTGGCTTCCTTTTTTTGAAGGAGGGTTTGATAAAAGTTATAAAAGGGATGATTCGATTTTATAAGGCATGAAGGTTTTACAGGTGGGGGCTCAGCCATTTCCAAGAGACACCAAGGTTCTGATTGGATGACCGGCTGGTGCTCCATCAAAGTAGAAGTAGAAGGTGTGGGAGGGGAAGGGCGGGCTTTGCCCATGTCTTGGGATGATTTCCTTTGTCACTCTAAGGCCATCTTTGATTTCTGCCAATGAAATCAAGAAAAAAATCCACCTCCTCTCACACAGACTTTTAAGACTAAACCGAATAACTCTGTACGATCTTCATTGCCCCCTTCAGGCCAGTGAGCACCACTGCTTTTGCTCGAGACTCTGTTTCTACCACAGCCAAGGCTGTCCTTTCCCAGAGTTCCATGTGCAGCGTACAGTTACAGTAGACTCTCGATTATCCAAGATTGGATTAACCAGGATGTGGATTAACCAGGATGTCAAAAAAAATACGCGCAACTCTCAGGGCCAGCTCTGGCTTTGCTTCCTCCCCAAGCACACACACAAAAACCCCCTCCCAGGGCGCAGGGCAGCCAGTGAACCAACACCCCCTCCCTCCAGCGCAGGATGGCTGGTGAATCAACCCCCACTCCCTATATTTCCTATGGATGGTGATTATCTGGGATTTTATTAACCAGAATTATTTTTTTCCCTATCATCCTGGATAATCGAGAGTCTACTGTATAGAAAATAGTATTACTGGAATACACTCACTGCATTACACCACCAAATTACTGAATGAAAAACATTGTCCCTTACCAAACAACATACTGCACCAACCAACACAAATATTATTTTCCTTCTCCAAAACGAATGGTTCTTCTACAACATGAAGTCACCTCTTAAGTTTTAGACTGCAAAGCCTTACCATATATACTGATCTTCTTTTAATAAATACAGCTGGGCTTCACTCCCTTTTGATAGATAATTACACCGATCATTTTTAGCAGAAAAGGCAGGCCCTCTTTGCACTTCTCCAGAAGGGAGAGGTATATAATTAACAACTTGTGGGGATAATGTACCTTCTTTAAGAACATTATTACATTTCTTACAGATTTACAACTGAGTATTTTTAAACATTAGTTTCAGCTCATTTTCTCCTTGCTTAAAAACTAAACATCATGCTTAAAAATTAACCTTCCTCCCACCAACCAGGCCATGTCTATACAACCAGAGCTTCAGTGGCATACCTACAGCAATGCCACTGAAGTGTGCACACTTCCGAAAGCAATGGGAAGTGTTTTTCTGTCACTGTAGGTAATCCACCTCTCTGAGCAGCAGTAGGAAGGCTGACAGAAGAATTCCCTAGCGGAGATTACACCGGGTGATAGGCCAGCATAGCTATGATGTTCAGGGGTGTGAATTTTTCACAACCCTGAGAGGCACAGCTATGTCAACCTAATTTTTACATGTAGACCAGGCTTCAACGTGTAAACACACAAGGCATCTGTCTTTCAGAATACTGAAGCAAGAGCTTAAGTAAAATGTTCATCTACATAATTGTATCTCCTAACTTTTAAGGGGAAGAATTGGGGTGGCAGCATCAGCCGGAGTCTGCAGGATCAGTTGTATCAATGGGAAGATTATTTCAAAACACCTCTCAATTGTGTGTCGCCTGCAGGCCCTCTTCCATGTGAAGAGGGACAGGAAGTTCCAATAGAGTCTCCTTCCTTCAAGCAGGGAAAGATCTGGATTGCAGTCCATAAACCAAAGTCTGAGAAGGCACCGGGTGTTTGTAACATCACCCTTGAGTTACTGAAGACAGGAGAGAATATTGTTGTACTATGGCTGCATAGATTCCAGACTATCTGGTGTACAAATACCATCCCCACTGACTGGAAAAAAGGTGTTATTCTGCCTAGTGATAAGCCTGAATTTAGCAACTACTGTGGTATTACGCTGTTGTTAGTCCCAGAGAAAGTCTTCTCTTGCATCTCAGTGTCTCAGATCAAATATGCATTTCATGGCAAAGGCCTGGATAGTCAGTGCAGCTTCACACTTGGCCATTCCACTGTTGGCCAAATCTTCACCTTCAGACAGCTTTTTGAGAAGATGACGGACTTCAATAGCGCATGGTACTTTTAACAGATTTCCATCAGACTTTTGATTCAGTGCACTAAGAAAGTCTGTGGGATCTGGTGAGACACCTCAGCATCCCTGAGAAGATAGCATCACTGATAGAAGAGTTCTACAATGGAACGAAAAGGTGAGTTCGAGTCAACGGCAGATACATGACATGGTTTCCTATCTCCACAGGAGTGTGTTCCGTCACCATTGTTCAATTTTGTCATTGACGAGTTGATGGATAAGCTTGAGGGGGCAGCTGTCAGTTTTGTAAAGCTGAACACCATTCTGCTTTGAGATCTTGAATATACTGATGACATCGTCTTCTTGGCTCATTGCTGCAGCTGATGGCCGATCTGGTCAGGCAAGAAGCAGAGTGCATTGGTCTGGTTATTAATTTGGATAAAACTAAGTCCTTGGCTATTATGATTAAGCAGCCTCCATCTCCAGATTACAACCAGCTCAGTACTAACTTGTCCGGATGAGACAAGGAGCAGGCGGCAGTGTTGAATATTTGGGCAGCATCATAGACAGTGCTGGAGGATGCTCAAAAGATGTGGATATGTGTATAGCAGCTGCTGCTGCCAGGTTTTGGGCTCTTCAAGTGGCCTCCCTGGGGACATTGTGACATCAAGCTTGCTATGAAGCTGTGGATGTACTGAATCACAGTTATATCCACTCGACTGTAGGGAAGTGAAATGTGCACACCGAGGAAAGCTGAAAAACATCCGATTGATGTTTTCAAGTCTCATTGTCCTTGTGAGATGCTTCATGAGGAGTTGTGGCAGGACAAGATCAGAAAAGGTGATATTTGAAGTCAAACTCCATCAGCACTGGTTTGATTTTGGCGGCCTTCTGGAATGGACATGTTATTAGAATGGAAGACCAACAAATCGCGAAGCTTGCATACAGAGCAATGCCACTACATGACCAGTGATCACGTAGATGTTAAAGGCTTCAATAGTGCAACAAGATAGCCAGTGATGGACATCAACTGAATATAGGATCAGACCACCTTAAACATCTTGCCAGAGATTGATCCAGGTGGCACTTGCAAGCAGGTCACTATTCCTTTGGGATCTGCCAGGATAATGATGGAGGATCTCTGCTCTGTCCAAAGCCTTTTGCAATTAATGGCTGGGGGAGGGACAAAGGGGCCTGTGCAGACTTTCCCTGAATGGAAAAGGAAGCCCAGCCATCAATCTCCATGAAGAGGACTGCTCTGGGAAGAGTGCTCTAGCCTGGAAGGGTACGAACGTGGGGAGAAAGGTACAGAAGACAACAGAATAAAAGAAGAGCAGACCTGGTCCACAACACTTGACCAAAATCTCTGATTTCACTCACATATGCTGAAACTCCTCCTTTCCAAATTTTCTATGACAAATAATTAACTGACGGAACAACAAATGTTAAAGGAAACGATATTCTAGCACCCATCTTTTCCAAACTGATCACTGTAACTTCCATGTCTTAGGACCGGTTTAATGGACAAATGTGTTTTCTTCAATCAGACCAATACATCTCAGTATGAATCAAGTGTTGGCATTCTCACTGTTGAGCCCAAAGATCAGGTGTAAAAATCTCACAACATAACTGCTCTTATTCACACTCATTGGTGACATTTTAGAGTGGTCCAAGGTGGTTGCTAGGTCTACTAGCATTCTTGTTAAAAATCTCTCTTTGCTTCACCAACACTGCAAGCTAGACTGGGAACATTAGTGTACATAGGTCATTGGCAACTGCTGGCATTTAACTACTATGTCATCTAGACCTACTCTGTTCGGGGTTATAGGATACAGAAGTTAAAACAAAGATGACAGTCTACATTAGCACTCTCACAATTGTGACCACTGGTAGTAGTGCAATGGTTGGAAATTTGAACAAAGATGTTAGTATAAACAAGGCTGCAGCATGCCTTCAATAGACAAACACTTGCTCAGGTGAGTAGCCACAACATTCAAACTGCTATTTTTAGCGTGCTACCTCAAGCAGAGCTAGCACGTCGGTTTCACCAGACTGGGCACAATCACAGCTGCACTGTAGATATACCCAGAAGTTCTGTCCTTTGGTCCACATGTTAAAATGATGCCTGTTCTAGCCACCTCCAGCAGCTGCCGAGGTGGAAATAAAAAACGTTGTTGTGATTTTAAAAAGAAAAAAAGGGTAACCTTAATCCTGATGCTTTGGCCAACACTGTCTCTCTCAGGAAAACAGGCTCTAATTAGCACAGTGTTAAACTTTCACAACTAAACCTGAAACCAGTTTGTTTGTTTTAGGTTTTGTTACAAACCTAAAAGTCAGACCAAGTTTGCAAGAACTTGGCTGTGTTTCAAGTGACTCCATGCCAGCGCATGGTTTTGAGTGGAAACCAGGCTCAATTCAGTAGTTTCACAGTGTTTTGATCTGAAACCAGGCCCAATCTGGCAGCTGCAAGTGAGGCTTGCTTTGAGATTTCGTTTCAAACTACATAAATTTGCATGAAGCTCTGAGAGCCAAAACCACCAAATTTCCTCTAATGTCCATGACTGCGGGGACCCTAGAGCAGTGGTTTTCAAAAAAAAATTCTGACAACCCAGTTCTTGACGCCCGCAACCCAATGGAGCTGGAGCAGAGGGGTTTGGGTGTGGAACGGGCTCAGGGCTGGGGAAGAGGGTTGAGTACGGGGGTGAGGGCTGCAGGGTGGGGGCAGGAATGAGGGGTTCGGGTTATGGGAGGGGGCTGTGGGCTGGGGGTTGGGGTGGGGCTGTGGATGAGGGATTTGGGGTGCAGGAAGGGGTTCCAGGTTGGGGGGGGAGCTCAGGGCTTGGGCAGGGGATTACCTCAAGCGGCTCCCCGTCAGCAGCTCAGTAAGGGTGCTAAGGCAGCTTCCTGCCTGTCCTAGCACCAAAGACCACGCTCCTAGACCTAGGTCCTGCTCCTAGACCACGTAAGCAGCTCCACGTGGCTCTCACCCGCAGGCACTGGCCCCAGCCAAGCTCCCATTGGCTGGCTCCTGACCAATGGGAGTGAGGAGCTGGTGCGTGAGGCGGAGGCAGCGCATGGAGCTCTGGGCCCCCTCCCCCCACCTAAGAGCCAGACCTGCTGCTGGCTGCTTCCTGGGCACAGCACGGTGTCAGAACAGGTAGGAATTAGCGTGTCTTAGCCGGGCAGCACCACCAATAGGACGTTTAACGGCCTGGTCGGCGGTGCTGCCCAGACCCGCCGCAACGCAGTGCCGTTACAGTACTGGGTCATGACCCACAGTCTGAAAACTACTGCCCTAGAGGAATGAAGGGATGGAAGAGCTACACACAATGGATGCCATGATTGCATACCCAGGCTCTGCACGACTAATGCCTACATGCCACTGTAAATTGGAATGGTTCCATTTTTTACACCAGCACAGGAGATGTGATAGATTTTGCGCATGTTTGAGTAAAGAAGCTGCTATACCAACCAAATTCTTCTGGCTGTCTGCTTATTTTTTCCTTTTAAAAAAAAATCATTAAAAGAAATCTGTTTCTGTTGGTTTAGTGTAGCTGATTTTTTATCAGATTGCAAACAAAGTTATGACGGTCTGGTATCACAGGCTATAAGTCACTTTCCTTCCAGTGAGTTAGAATACTGTTAAGTCATAATACACCATTTGCATTTAAAGAGAAGGCACATACCATAAGACAGACATATTGCTGCATTATCTTTGGATTTGCTCTCATCTTGCTCAACATGTGTGCATGTTTTATGTCAGTTTGTTATTTTTATATAAAAAACTTTTGAACATTTTAAAAAGTTATGACAATTTATCTTATTGACAAATTTGACCTCAGTGATCAGTAGTTTGTAAAGATGACCTTTCATAAGGCCAGAAAGTTAAACAAGAGTAACGTGCCACAGACACCATTATTTAAGAATATAGAACATTGTTTCAAAAGGTTATTTCACTCTACAAAATGTGAAGCCGCCCCTATACCAAAAACATCTCCAATCTCTAGGTTCTACTTAACAAGGCTACTGCTGGCCACAGTGCAGAATTGGACTTTAAAAGGTTTTAGTGAAAAATCGTTGATGAATGTAGATTTTAACATATAGCAGCAATTAGCCTGTGCTTCAGCATTAAGATAAGGCCCCAATCCTTCAAAGATTTTACACACTGTGAATAGTTCCAGTGACTTCAGTGGATTATGTGTAATCTTAAGCACATGCTTAAGTCTTTCCAGGACTGTGGGCCTTAGTTATTAACAAAACAAATACATAAACAATTTGCACTTATCCTAGTACCTTACCATATAAGTAGACTAAGCTCTGTAAAATTATAGGATTTCATGACAAAAATGTGAGTGAAAATGAATCTTTGTACAGAATACCAAAGAACCATCACGAGATGCAGCTTTGGTTAAGCTGG
Source organism: Sternotherus odoratus (assembly GCA_032164245.1). Classification (NCBI taxonomy): domain Eukaryota; kingdom Metazoa; phylum Chordata; order Testudines; family Kinosternidae; genus Sternotherus; species Sternotherus odoratus. The sequence goes on from JAVMKO010000003.1 coordinate 157,229,437, forward strand.
AGATCCCCAGCTGGCACAAAACAAGCGAACCTTCTTCAGCCATGAATATTCCACAAACCGTCAGGAAGCCACAGGGAAGTTTTGCTCATTGTTTTCTATAGTGGTTTTAAAAGGAAAACTGATCATAAATAAGATGATTTTAACATATGAGCAGTTCTTTAGTCAGTCAACCTGATTCAACTCTGTGGGTGCAGGGGGATAATTTACTCCCTATGTACTCCCCTTAGTGTGACCAGACAGTAAGCGTGAAAAATCGAGACGGGGGTGGGAGAGTAATAGGCCTATATAAGAAAAAGCCCTGAATATTGGGACTGTCCTTATAAAATCAGGACATCTTGTCACCCTAAGGCCCCTCGCTGTACTTGCTGGAGCAGTTATGCTCAAAGGGCAGTTCATCCACAGAAAAAGGGGAGTCTTAAACTCCAGCCAGGGACCCATATAAGCCTGACAGTGGAAGCTGACCAGGGAATCCACTCAATCGGTGGATCTCCTGGGAGTCTTGGTTCCACTTCTTTCTCCAGGACCTCGCCCACCAAGTGGGCTGTGACAGACATCTTCAGGTTCTTAGCAGAGCAGCGATTGCAAGGAAGCAGTGTTTGTCTGTGTGCTATCCCTCCAGGTGGACTTTCTGTCCTTAGGGACACAGTCTGAGTTCTGCCAGAAGAAGATGGTTGAATCCAGGCAATGAACAGCCCAGTGCTGCCAAAAAACATGAGTAACTCTATTCCTTGCCAGTCAGAAGGCAGTTTGGGCTGGTATTCCTTTATTTATCATTCCCAAATTTACAAGGCTATGAGATCTGTTAAAAGTGTAAATCATCCCAGGCAAATCAAGTTAGGGAGGAATTTCTAGATGCAAATAATGATTGCCAGAGACTCCACAGTGACTGCACACTGAACTACTTGAACAACAAGCCAAATTCATCCCTGATATAACTCCACTGAAACAAATTACATTCCACAAGGGGTAAATCTGGCCTTCTCCTTCCAAAGACAATTCCATGCTGTAATTCAGTTTTCTATTTAGATGTTCAGTAACCCTCTCAGACAATACCATGAATTAGAAGACAGAGCCGTTTTGAAGACATTTGTGCTAGTAACACTGGTTACAAAATAAAATTATTCCATGTGGGATGCAGCTAGATGACTTTGTTGTTATTGTTTTATGCCCGTTGGGATATAAATTGAGCCCCGATTCCAATGTTTCAATGACGGAATAATGCATGCTGGGAGGCCCATTGCTTCATTACAAAATAATGCACCAGAGTGGATCAGAAGTTATCCAGCTCCAGTTATGAGGACTTAAAATTTAGAGGAGGGGGGGGGGGAGTTATCTTAAAACTATCTATGTGCAGAATCCCCCTCCAGCTCCTTCTAATTGGAGCACACAACATATTAATTATTTATTTGATAACTTATAAATAATCACACATTACCTGAGTATAAAGCGTTCATCACAAAATACAGAACTAAAAAGGTCTGATCTCATCATGATCATCTTGGCAAATCCCAAAGACACGTGTTCTTGCAAATCGAACGCCACCCACACTAATCTCTAGCAAGGTACTTAAGGTGATCTGATTGTATATTCAGTTTAATCTACATATCTGTAAATCCCACCTGTAAAATAATCCAGAGGTCAATTACAAACATGATCAGATAGATGAAATATACCTTAGGCTTGCCAAAATAGAGCTCCAGCAGACTTCCAGAGTGATCAGGCTCCTCCACTGAGAATGCCTTGCCATCAGCCCTGCAGTGTTCAACCCCATAAAGTAAAGATATGAGGCTTTCAGGGCCAGCCCACAACATTTGGCACCTGAGGCCGGGAGCTCAAATGATGCCCCCATGCCCCCTCACTTGAGCCAAAACTCAGTTATGCCTTCTTCCTGTTCTACTAGCTTGCTTGCTTTTGCTGAATGCTGCCCCAGAGGGCATTTTCGTCTTTCACTCATGACTGCTGCTCTGTGCCAGCTAGAGTGGCTCTCAACACTCATTTTGAAGGAGACAAATAAGCAGGCTGGTAGCAGGGCCTGAGTGAGGGAAGATATCAGTGTCTTAAGAGCCTAACTTGCTCCTACTACTTCAGTTGACTGCCTGTTCTCCTCAGGGAAGCAGCAGGAAACAGGAAGCTCCCTGAGAAGCTGGTGTTAATCAGTCCAGGCTCTTAGGGGTGCTAGAGAGGTACATAAGAGGCCCTCCTCCTCTCCCTCCCTGCAGCTCCTGCTGATTTCTGTTATTCCCCCTCACCTTTTCTCCTGCGTGCCTGTTATGTCTCTTGTGCCCTCTTTCCTCCAGCACAGCACTCCACCATCTCTGTGCATCTAGAGCAGAGAGAATACATACGCACCAGCAGCAGACACAATTTTCTACACTCTGGGTCCTAGTGGCGCCCCGCTTCCCCCAAGTCTGGCACCTGAGGCAACCGCTCAGTTCGCCTCATGAATAAAGTCAGTCCTGGAGGCTTTGCTTTCTCCATTAGCTAAAGCTACTAGGCATAAGCTGCTGGGGCATGGGTGGCCTACCTAATGGGTGGAGAAGAACCTTGTTGCGTGGTTGTGGCGGCAGTTTGGAGCAATGGTGTTTCAAGTACCTAGCAGAGGGTGAAGTCAGGGTCACAGAGCCAAGCCAAAAGGGCAGGACCAGAGTCAGGATCAGAAACTCCAAGCTGAAGGGTAAACCGGAGTCAGGGTCAGGAGGTCCAGCCGAAGGTCAATCTGAATCAGAATCAAGGCAGGGAAGCAAGGACTAGAACATGGGTGTCCAATCTTTTGGCTTTCCTGGGCCACATTGGAAGAAGACGAGTTGTCTTGGGCCACACGAGTTGTCTTGGGCCACGCGTTATGCCTACTATACACAAATTCTTTGACACAATTCATTTTACGCGACATTAGAGTCCTCTCGCTCTTTATTTTATTAGTCAATTTTATCCGTTTTTCGGTTTTTTGGTCGAACTGTTTACAATTATAATGCGAATTACGAATAATACTCCGCTATTTGTGGACATAATCTCATAACGTTGTAAGTTTACGATTTTGTGTTGGGCCGCATTCATAGCCGTCCTGGGCCGCATGCGGCCCATGGGCCGCAGGTTGGACAAGCCTGGACTAGAATGAAGCTGGCATGAGTCAAGGCAGGAGGAGGACTGGAACAGGAAGTGGAAGCAGAAGCGAAAGTGAAAGAAGAGCAGGCACAGAGCTGCTAATGCAAGCGGCAGGCTCCCCTACCCAGTCAGGAAACATGACCATTTGGAGAAGGCTGGGTGGGCCCAGCTGAGCTTGCTGGGTTGCCTAGCAACTAGGCTGGGAGCCAGCTCTCTCCTGACATCAGGTGCTTTTCAGCCATAGCCCCAAATATGGCAGTGATCAGCCGCACTCCAGCCTCGGGCTACAAAAGTTTGAATTACTGTGCCAAGGTCTGTCAGCCCCTGACGCCTGTGGGCCACCCATTAATGAAAAAAGGTACTGCATGCCACTGCTGTCTCAAGACAGGCATCGCTATGATGGTGCAAGTGGTGCAGATGCCCAAGGGCCACAAGATTATGGAGGACCAACCAGCTCTTCCTTAGAGTACATCTACACTACCCACCGGATCGGCGGGAAGTGATCGATCTATCGGGGATTGATTTATCGCGTTCTAGTGTAGACACGATAAATCGATCCCTGAGCGTTCTCCCCGTCGACTCCGGAACTCCACCACCGTGAGAGGCGGAAATGGAGTCAACGGAGAAGTGGTAGCGGTCGCCACTGAGGATGCCGAGGTAAGTCGACCTAAGATACGTTGACTTGAGCTACGTTATTCACGCAACTGAAGTTGCGTATCTTAGGTCGACCCCCGCCCCCGTGTAGACTTGGCCTAAGACACCATCATCGTTATGCCCCAGTCTACCTATAGGCAGAAAGGGCTCGGGGGGGGGGAGCAGACCCCACCCAGTCTGAGAAGCCCTCTTGTCCCCAAGCCACTTCCAGCCCCCAGTGTGAATAAAATTGTGGCCACCACTCCTCAGGCCTTGACTGGCTCAGAGCTGGTTCTGGCAGGTCCACCCCGTACCTACTGCTCCATGCCAGTCCTCTGCCCTGACTGCTGCTGCCCTGGCCTTGCACTGAGGCCACTGATTCAGCAGTGAGGAACTTATCCAGAAAGGCGCAGAGTAAGGGGCAGAATGGGGGTGCAGAGGGCCAGATGGGGGGAGACGGCAGGGCTGAGGATGCAGAGGACAGACAGGCTGGGCTTGCAGAGTGTGGGGGCCAGGCAAGCTGGACTGGGGGCTTCCTCCAGGGCACATGAACCCTCTGACTCCAATTCCACTGATCCATGACACAGGGAGTGGAAAAAACTGGGGGACAGTTGGGGGAGGGAGGGGACAGATGGGGAGCAAGTCCCTTGCCCCAGATATTGAAGGAGGATGCCAGGGGAGAGATGCAAGAGGCATATGGGGAGTGGTCCCTGAGAAGAATTAATCTCTTTTCACACTGTTAAAACGTTTTTCTCCTAATGCAACTAGATTCACTTTTGCACTGTAGCTCCCATCCAACACTTTGACATGGAATACCATTGTCAATGTGGTCTGATCAGTTAAATTAGATTTATAGAGTGGCCCCAAATAGCTGAAGCCAGGGCCGGTGAAAGGAATTTTGCCCCCTCCCCCGCCAGTCTCCCGCCGCCCGCGGGGCCCCCCCTGCCAGTCTCCTGCCGCCCGCGGCCCCCCCCCCCCGCCGATCTCCCGCTGCCCGCGACCCCCCCGCCCCCGGCCAGTCTCCCACCGCCCGCGCTCCCCCCCCCCGCCCGATCTCCCGCCGCCCGAGGGCCCCCCCTCCGCCGGTCTCCTACCTCCCGCGGCCCCCCCCGGCCGATCTCCCGCGGCCCCCCCCGGCCGGTCTCCTGCCTCCCGCGCCCCCCCCCGGCCGATCTCCCGCCGCCCGAGGGCCCCCCCTCCGCCGGTCTCCTACCTCCCGCGCCCCCCCGGCCGACCTCCCGCGGCCCCCCCCCCCGGCCGGTCTCCTGCCTCCCGCGGCCCCCCCCACCGATCTCCCGCTGCCCCCCCCGGACAGTCTCCAGCCTCCCGCGCCCCCCCCCCCCGCCAATCTCCCGCCGCCCGAGGGCCCCCCCTCTGCCGGTCTCCTGCCTCCCACGCCCCCCCTGCCGATCTCCTGCCTCCCGCGTGCCCCCCCCACCGATCTCCAGCGGCCCCCCCCGGCCGGTCTCCTGCCTCCCGCGGGCCCCCCCCCCCGGCCGATCTCCAGCGCCCCCCCCCCGGCTGATCTCCCGCGCCCCCCCCCGGCCGGTCTCCTGCCTCCCGCGTCCCCCCTGATCTCCCGTGCCCCCCCCCCGCCTGTCTCCTACCTCCTGCGGGCCTACCTGTGGCCGGCCGGGAGAAGCAAAGGGGGGCGGGGCTGGCTGCCGGGAGAAGCAAAGGGGGGCGGGGCTGGCTGCTGGGAGAAGCAAAGGGGGGCGGGGCTGGCTGCCGGGAGAAGCAAAGGGGGGCGGGGCTGGCTGCTGGGAGAAGCAAAGGGGGGCGGGGCTGGCTGCTGGGTGCCGGGGGAGGGGGCTGGTGAGCGCGGCAGCGGCTGCCCGAGCCGCGCCTCGCTCACAGCCCCAGCGACAACGGTTACAGCTGTACCGGCCCCGGACTTCAGGGGGCCCCTGAAGTCCGGGGCCCGGTACAGCTGTAACCGTTGTACCACCCTGTCGCCGGCCCTGGCTGAAGCATATCAGTAAATCTTGCCCCACATGGGGTAGGATCAAATCCAATCCAAAGAGTGTGTGTATTTTAGAGGTACAGTACTTAGAAGATCATATTGATATTGGTGAGGGCTGGCTTTTTATCTAGAGCAATTAACATTGCGATGATACGGAACCAGACACACTATAAGTGCCTGACTTACACAGTGATATAAAATGGACTAGGTATCACAACCTTTGAAAAGTGCTGAGGATGTTACTATTTTAATTGTTTTTCATTGCATGGTGGTATGAATCGTGTTTGGTTTCTGTGACTCAGAGACCACATCCTCAAGAGTGGTCTGAAAATTGTGACACTTCTTTGCATTTGGTACCATGGCCACTGGTGAATGCAAAACTAGCGCTGCTTGGGCTCACATTGCAAGTTTTTCCATCAGCAAAATTGTAGGTTCAGCTATGAAGATTTGTGGCTTGATTCCCCTTTATATTAATCCTCTTTTACAGTGGTGTAACTCTGGACATCTAGTTCCAGTAGAGTTGCACCGACTTGAAACTGGAGTAACACATAATGGTGACTTAAGTACTTGGGCTTTTTGATTAACTATGTGTCTTGCTACTTGATTTAAAGTCTCGGATATAAAAGGTGAGTTATTTGTATTGCTAGAAATTTACACACTGTTTTAAAAATGTTAAACAAGTGAGTGGAGCTGCTAAATTCAAGAAGCAAAATTAGTGAGCAAATTGCAAATTAGCCAAAAATTGATGGTTTTCTTAACACTGCATCAGACGGGCCCATAACATCTTCAGCTCCAGAGGCAAAATCATGGAAGATTTTGGCAGTCAGTGTCTGTGTTGAAAGTGTTGTAATCCTGACAGCCCCAAGATCGTCAAACTTGATAATGCTCCAGGAGCAGACTCTAGTCAGATTGAAAATATTTATATCGCAGTAGCATCCATTGATGTCTTATTGACTGATTACAGTGAAGTTCAAACTGAGTTATCTAAAGAAAATCCCATTGACAAATCAAAATTTAGTGCAGAAACTATTAAGTTCCGAACAGAAACCTTTTATTGTAAAAGTTTTCTCAACCTATGGGGGACCAGTCTCACATGACTTTTCAGCATCTTATGAAACAAGGTGTAACGGAGTGCGGAGTGCACTCACCTCACGGGAGCACTCCTTCCTCAAGTGTGCCTGCTTTTCTTTCTTCCTCCAGTTCTCCACGCACAGTGGCCTCCGCTGAGCTTGTCAGGCAGGTCTTAGCTGACAGCCCTCCAGCTGAATCACACACAGTCCATGTGCAAAGCCAAAAGAATCAGAGTGACCCAGCTTATTGCAACCCAAAGAACCATGGGAGGACATGCCCCCAGAAATCCCAGCAGCACACAGAGGAGAGTGCAGCCCCAGGATTCAGTTATGGCTGCGTTGTGTGGCTGCTCACACCCCAGTTAGGTAATCATCACCTTGGCTAGCCTGAGTTAACTCTGCAATGAAGACATACCAGAAGAAAGGGTTTTATTCAGTGCTGGCTCTTTAAGGGTGGATGGTACCATATTCTCTTCACTTCGTTTCTGATTATTTTTTCCCCATTTCCCTTTAAGCTTTGTTTTCCTCCTTCTTACCCATATAGTGGCCACAGCAAGTGGTAGGGCTGCGCCCGCAGGCAGCCAGCCACTTCCTCCCTTGATCCTCATTGTGTGCGCACACGCTTGCCTCCCACCCTCCCCTGCACAGAGTTTCAAAGTGAAAAACTACAGCACTGTAAGGGGACTGTCACAGAGAAGCATAATGGTAAGATATAAGCAGAGTTGTTGGGAAGTGGGAAGAAAAGGGGGTGTCGTCTTCTCTTCTCCCTTTCAGTATAAAAACCTGGACACTTTACTGTAAATGGACGGGTGTGAAAAAATAACGTTTATCTCTCTGTGATCCAGCGTCCCTCAACCGCCACCCACTCAGAAATCCATGCACATTTATTCACCCAGGCTGAGGACCAGTGGAATCGATCCACAGATCAGAACCACCTTCTTCCTCCCAACATCCACAGGCTCAGAACTTCTCCACAGTACTCCCACAAAAGCCTCCATGCTCAGAACATTTCCTCACCATCTTACCTGACACCCAGCAGCCCCAGGTACAGAATCCCACCCCTTAATTTGTTGCTGAACCTGTATTAGCTCCACAGAACCCTCTGCTACCAGCAGGATAAGGGCTAGAGACTTCAGGAAGCCATATAATTTGCCTCTTTGGGGAAGAGCTGAATTAGTCCCTCAAAAACCCATTTTTATTCAGGATGGTTCACCTCTCATGTAAATTTGCCCTAACTCGTGAACCAAAGTCTTGATCCATATACAATTTTTACATGGAGCCTTGCAAATGAATGAGAATGGCACAAGGAGTCGGGAGATCCTGAATTCTAATCCCAACTCTGCCACTAACTTTTTGCATGGCTTTGGCAAATTATTTAACTTCTGTGCCTCAGTCTGCCCATCTATAAAATGGAAACAAGTTTTATCAACCTGGCAGGTCGCTGTGAGGATTTGTTAATTTATACAGCATACTGAACATGCTAAGTACTGCATGTTTCTAGACTACTGTTATGCAAGGACCTTTATTACCCTGAATTTCAACATCTACCAGTAGGATAAAGAAATATTTTAGTCATCTAAATCTACCTAAGATGTGTGCCTATTTTGTGAGGTTATTCTGCTCATAAATGCCACCCAGGCATCTAGAAAAAGAAAACAACTTTTTTTTTTCACCTTTCACATTTGTTGCATCCTCTTCAGTGGGTTTCCGGCGGTTTGCTGTGGCCCCACAACAGACAGCTGCGCTCGCAGTACCTGTAGGTGTATGTCTTTCTCACTTTTCCTCATTGAGAGATTTGTCTAGAAGATAAAAACAAGATCAGGGACCGTCCTATGATTCTAACTGTGGGACTGCTCTCAGACTGCGTCAGTGCACATGAGGGAGATTATGGTGACTTTCAAAGGTCCTACTGAAACACCCACACCAACATTTTCCATCCCCACAGGAAGAGACAAAATGAATCCTGAAATGCTGAAACCACCCCTCCTCCACCACAAATGAGTGAGACTTGCCTGCAGCTCTGTGATGACATGCACCATGGCAAAACTTACTTTCATTTCCACACAGCAGACAACATGCTCACCATCTGGACTCAAAGGACAGGGAACTCCCTTACACCTTACAGAGCATCCACGTAGAGAAACCATATGCACACAGCAACCTGAGTGCCACACAGTTTCTAATGTATGTATCCTCACAACATCCCAGTGGGGCTGGAAAGTATTATCCCCATTTACATATGGGAAACTGAGACACGGAGAGGCAAAGTGATTTGCCCAAAGTCACATAGGAAGTCTGTGGCAGAGCAGGAGCTTAAACCTCAATTGTAGGCTAACAACTGGTCCAGTCCCCTCTCCTTAACCTAATTATAGGGACCACAACCTCTTCCTCTACTGTACATGATCTACGCATCCCAACTAAAAAGAAATGACCTGATTCCTCTCCCTAGTGTAAACCCTAGTAACTCATGGTTGTATTTTTTTTCCAATTTTCTGGTTTTCAGAGATTAAAAATGTTGGGTTTCTTGGCGTTTTCATTTTAAAAAACCAAGAAAACTATATTTTTTCACACACACACACACCAAAAAAGAAAAGAAAAGGAAATTTTAAAAACATTGTTGGTAAGACCTATTTTTACTCTTTTTGACCAGCTCTACTTTGAACTAATTGCAATGGCTCAGTGATGGAGTAAATCAGGACCCTAGGAAATGTGGAGCTTCCCAATATAACTGCTCAGTCTTTCAAATCAAGCACAAGATGAAATTCCCCCCCCCCCCCCATGGAAAAGAAGGGAATACACAATAACCCTCACTGGAAAGGGTTTAGGTTCCTCTTTCCACTTTAATCAGAGACCTCACTTTCCATAGGCAGTTTCTCAGAGTAGAGGTCTGGTTTAGAGGGCAATTAGGAGATGGCACGGAGAGGAATTCCTAGAACTCAATAACAAGTAATTCCAAATGCTGTTGCAATGGAAAAAGAAAGACATTCCCCAAAAGGAAGGGAGAGGGAAAAGATCTATAGCGCATTCCACAGTCCAAGGCTCTCAAGGTACTTATCAGAACGGTTGTTTTGCAGATGCATACAGCAGAACAGCCAGCGTAGCCAAAGTAGGTAGTTTCAGTCAATGGTGGCAACTCTTGTCCTGCCCAGCACAGCCCTTCTATCGAACCTGTTAATCTGGCTGAACTGTGGCTGCTGCAAATTCTAGACAAGAGAGAATATTGTATCTACTCAATTAGGACTGGGAACTCTCCAGCTGTGACCATTTAAATGAGTGATTACAAATATCTGATACTTGAACTGTATTGCAAAAATCTTTCCTCACAACTATGAGTTACTTTTAAAGACTGACTTAAAATTAACCCAAATGAGGATGTCTCACCCAACATGAAATGAAAGTTGGCGGGTGTGTTTGCACACCAGAGGACCGTAACCGCTTATTGCACTCTGAAGGTACACATTTGGAACTGGAAAGGGGGAATGGGACTTCAATGGTATTTGTTGTTAAACTGATACAAACTCAGAGAGAGACTGACAGAGTGAGAGGACTCCTGATCTGCAGTTATATTGTTTATGGCTATGTGTAGACAAAAGAAAACGTGCTGATGTTATATGAAAAACCAGACTCTGGTGTCACCCTTGTATCAATCCAAAATAAAAAAAAGTCAATGGAATTATACCAGTGTACATGAGATCCGGCACCAGTCACCTAATTTGACCTACAAAAGCAGAGGATTCCTAGCTCAAAGAACTGGAGTTAAATCCACTTTCATGTAGGACCAAATTGTCAGCATGTTATTGTCACTGGTGCAGTTATTCAACACCAATTCGAGTTAGGGCTCTCAATCAGGGTTTAGTGATGTAGTTTGGGATTTCGAAAGAAGCCAGAATGTCACTGGATTTTGGGTACCTAACTCCCGTAGGCCCCATTGAAAATCTCAGCCTTGATCTTCTTTGCAATTAGATGCCGTGATTACAATCTCTCTCATATTTCAGTGCGGCTTCCCTTTAACTTGCCCAGATAAATTTGTACACTACAGCATATTACAGTATATTCCAACCTAAAGTAATGCAAAATGGTAAATGTTATAAAACCTTGAAAACTACAGAATACAATAGAAAAGGCAAGTAAACGTAACTGTAGAGGCACAAACATGATACTATAAAGAAGTGTCTTGTTGGAATGCATTTTTCATATAGGACCTTCGTTGCAAAGATTACAGCTAAGAAGGGAGATGGTCTGTGTCTTCTAGTAAGAATTAAGTTTTTAAAAAGAAAAATATTACAACAAGGAGTCTGTTTTATGCTTTAGCCAAGTTGCATGTTGGCACCAGTGCAAAGGAAGGGGCTCATGTTTAGGCAAAGAGAATTTGTAAGTGAAAACAGTTATTTGGAAGGGGGGAAAGATGTTTAATCTGTGGGGAGTTATTTAAAAACAAAGAAATTAGGAGGTAGCAAGTTTTCACTACGGTGGGATGGAAATGTACAATGGATATGCACTACTTGGGCCAGATCAAAAAGAATAGCAGCCTGTCCAATTTGATTGGGCCCTTTTACTGCCTTTTTCTTGATTTAATCAATATAATGGTAAACTAAATAGATATGAGAGGAGAAAAAACAGTACAATATTTAGGCTTGGAAGGCTCAGATTTTACCCTACAAATGTTACTAAGCACACACACCTACCTCAAAAAAATGACAGAAAAATCTTCATCCTCCCCAATAAACAGTTACGGAGAGGGAGAGTTTTTAGCAATTATTAAACTATCACTTATAGGCAAGGAAGAATCCCCAGCCTATTATACATAAAGATACATGAAGTGAAGGTGAAGCTGTGACCTTGTGAATAGGACACTAGACTAGTACTCTGGCGACCTGGGTTTTACTCCTGGCTCTTCCACTTATCTTCTGTCAGGCAAGTCTCTGTACCTCAGTTTCTCCTAATGATACTGCCCTCCTTTGTAAAACCGCTTAAGACCTACTGATAAAAATATTAGGTATTATTACATATGTGCTCAGATTACATCAGTGGTGGTGTAGTATTATTCAATACTTCTGTGGGTGTCTCTTTTCAACACATGATGTTTGAAAACTAAATATTAGGAACTTGCTATTATGCAATTCAATCATTAAATATGATGATCTTATTTTGGAATAATGTATTTGCTGTAAACACAAAGTCACAACAAACCTGTCATTTTCTGCTGTATAACTAGTCAAAGTAAAGAATTTACCATAATTTCAGGGGCTCTTATAACAGCATCTTTAATGTACTTTACAAACATCAAGAGCCAGATTCTGATGCTCTTTACTTGGTGGGACCATAGGCCCATTGATTTCATTGGAACTAATCATGGCATAAGGCACTACTGAACATGAGTAAAGAACCAGAATTTGGCCTTAACTAATTAATTTGCTCACCACACAGTGAAGCAGGTTAGGTAAGGAAACTGAAACAGGGAAGTTAAGTCCAACATTTTCTAAAGGTGGCCACTGTATCTAGGTCCCAACTTGAAGTCATTTCGAACTGCCAGTACTCAGCACCTCTGAAAGTCAGATTCGAGATGTCTCAAGTTGGATACCCAAAATCAGTGGCCACTTTTGAAAGTCTGGGCATGTGGCTATGTATTCACTATAGAGAAAGGGGTGTTTTCACAGGGATATAGCTATCTTGTAAAATTCTAGTGGAGCCAAAGCACTGTAGTCTTTACCTTGATGTAATTAGTGGAGATACCCACATTGGGGGGGTGGGGGGGTGGCGGAGAGGAAGCACTCAGAAAGTAAGGAGACACTCCTATATCTTGCACCAGAGGATGTACGTGGACTGTGCATGTACATTAATGAAAATGAGATCTCAGCCAGGCTTGGTTGAAATGCTGCAAAGACATTTGGGGTAAGAAAAATTCTCTTAGCTAGAAAGTTAAGTTTAATCTCTAGAGATCGTGTTATGTTCTGGTTTGGTATAGAACCTTTCTGTTCCCATTATCCTTTTCCACCATCTTTTAAATCTTAATCTTTGATGATAAAATTATGATTGTTTTCATTATAAATATAACTCGGTGCCGTGGTGTAGTGTCATTCAAGTTGCCTTGGGACAGCAAACCTGGTATAACTGTGAGTCATCAGTGGATAAAAAGCTGAACTCTTAAAAGTTGCACAATCTCTGGGGTACACCTCTTGTTAACCTGAAAAGCAAAGTAAGGGCTGACATTGCCCAAAACCGACTGTTTGGGTGGCTAATAGTTTAGAGGTGTCAGGGAGCTCACACCCAGTTAAAACACAACCATGCCTTCCTCTTGCTGGAGGCCCAAGGAGGGCAGGGGGACAAGATGACTCACACTCCTGGACACTGTAAGAAAGCATCACAGTCATTCTCTCTGGTACCCTTGAATTCTCCTTTCAACTTTCTTGTTTTTATGCTGTGACTTATCGATTTCAGAATCATGCAGAAATGCAAAGAGTTTAGCAATCCATTCTCTAGGCACTGTGTATCGCAGTCCTTCCAGTACCCTCCCAAGGCGCCTAGACATTCAGTTGCTGTGCAACTGCTCAGTCCAATGTGGGATGGAGGAAATGTTGCAAATTGAAAGTACTTGTAAATATCTCCTTGTGTAAGCTTCCATTGTGTTAACTGTTCAAATGATTTCAACTTTGAGCTCTGAAAGAATTGGTCCAAGTGAATCAATATATGTTGCTTTCATCTAGTTACACCATCATGGGGAGGAGTCAGGACCATAAATTGACTATGCTGCTATAATCCTGTAGCATAGACACAGACTACAGTAAGGGGAGGGGTTTTCTCATTGCTGTAGGAACTCCACCTCCCCAAGCAAAGGTAGCTTGGTGGAAAGAAGCTTTCTTCTGTTGACCTACCTGCGTCTATGCTGGAGGTTAGGTCAGCATAACACTGTAGCTATGTTGACCTACATTTTCACTGTAGCCCGGAGGCCTGAATGATCAGAAATATATGCTAGATAAGGCAGGGAGACTCTAGGCTTAATTTCTCAAGTGTTTCCAAAAAGTAATGCTGTTTTTAACCCTTGTGCCATAGGAACATATAATATTGTAGAGTTTATGTACATGCTTAACTTCAAGTCAACAGGTCTATTCATGTGCTTTAAGTAAGGAATGTGCTTGAGTGGGGCCCTCTGGAAATTCACGGCAATATGTGACGTTGTAATAGTAACAGTATTTCACCTAAGTCATTAAACAACATCTTTACTGCAACCATGTCAGTAAAACCATCAATAGAAAAAAAACCCACTGTAAAATAACACACAAAATACACATTCAAATGTTACCTGTTCACTCCAGGCAGCACCAGTGATTCAAGCCCAACAGGGCCTCTGAGGACTGTGTCGCTAGCCTGCTGCCTCACCCTGTCTGAAGGAATCCCCCTCCTCCTGCCCGTGTATATTGTTTTCTCATTAGTGTTGTCAACACTCTGATGATACTTTTCCTGTCATCAAGGAGGAAATTTTAGTTTTTGCAGAGTGGCAATGCTCTCCTCTCTAGTGCCACCTGCTAAGAGTTGCTTCAAACCTGTGGTAGTCTGCCTCTTCTTGTAACTCAGCCTTCCAGCCAAGTCACTTTTAGTCCCATCACTTCTGGGGTATCAATATGCCAAACAACACTGGTCATCAACGTATGACATATTCCTTTCTTCCAGGGCTCTTTTCCTGTTCCTTTTTTGTCAGCAGAGTGGCCCCCCAGATTCTTCTCCCTCGAGTCTCTTAACCAAACTCAGACGGGAAATGCAAACCACAATGAAAGCAGCTTCTGCCCCTTCCTCATGCTTAAACTTTTTATCAATCCTGGGTCCTTCCCCCAGCCCTCAGTTCCTATGCAGAATGCTGGCTCTCAAGAGTTACCACCCTGGAGCTTTGTCTCTATTCTGGATCCTTCCCTCCTATCTACCCCGTAGGCCATCTGTTCGTCAGTTGGGTTTCTCTCAGACCCAATTCAGGATTCTCCTTCACCCCTGCTTCCCCCTCCCATCAGACCCATCCCAAGGGAGCAGATTCCCTTGAAGCTCCTCTTCAGTTGAACATCTTCCTGGATTTCTTCCCTGGAGGCCTAGGTCTTGCTCTTTTGTCAGGGTTCACCGCTGTAGCATTCGCTATCCTATAGTTTCTCTGTATCTCTCGTTTCCCTACTCCATTATTCAGAGGGACTGCATCATTCTTTGTCCCTTTTACAGCCTTCTTCTAATTTGTGCTGCCTTTCCTTATACTCACCCAACTAGCTCCTCTCCAGCTTTGATTTATCTTTAATTAAGCCTGGCCCAACCTCCAAGTTCAGAGAGATGGGTTAATTGGCCTCTGAGGTCCACATTAACCTTTTCAGAGGCAGGATACTAGGATGGTGTAAATAACCCATCACATAATTCTATTTAAGAGCAAAGAACTTTAAGACTATCTGTGCCCCAAGGACAACATGTCATGTGCATCTAAGATTAGGATTTGGGTTTATCATCTTCAGTTTATGTCTAAAGCAAGTTACGCACATGAGGGAAACCATCCTGCAATGAGGGGAACAGATCTCTAAATATTCACTGCTCAGGCTAGATCAGAGGTCTTAATGGGAACAAGAGATATAAGTGAAACAGGATTTTTTTTTTTACACAGCCTAAAAATATTTTTTAAGCATAAAGAAATATAAAGGGACTTCATAAGAGAAATTAATGAGTAGTTTCCATACATTAACAAAACAAAACACAATAAAAACCTAACAAGAGCTTTAGAACTGCCAGATCTCACGCAAAGCAGTAGCCTTCAGCAATTTGGGCCATATCTCGCTCTCCCACATGATGTTACAACTCTGTAGATCCTCTGTATCCTGCAGTGCTGCTCTCTGTTTATCTCAAAATTACACACTGGTGAAGATACAACACTGCTGACTATAACTCCGTTTCCTTTCCCACTGGCAGGTGACAAAAAATCCTCCTAGCCCTACATTGAAAAAAAAGATCCAACAGAAAATCCCACCCAAAGTGAAGAATCTATAGGTTATATTTCAAAACTTTACAAGCTAAGGAATGCATCTACACTGAACTGTTGGTGTTTCCAAGCTTAGATTATTTGCTTTTCTATACATTTTGAGACACATCACTGGGAAAAGCACTGATGCTCGTTCTTGTTGCTTTTATAATATAATCAACTTGCCAATGGATTGTTCTGATGGATAGATTCAGGACTATTAGGGTTTATTCCTCACTCATCCCAGGTCACAGAGTGAATCAGTGGCAAAGCCATTTAAACCAGAATATTCAACTTGGATGTTTAACGACAGCTGCCTAAACTCATATTTGGACTCTTAAATACGTTTCAGCCCCAAAGAAGAACTTATAAGAAAGATGAGAGTATGCAAAAGCAGGAGGGTAGAACGGAAATCTGCAAATAACCCTAACTATAGACTTAACTAATTACTTTATTATTGAAAAAGATGACACATTAAACCAAAGCAACTATAGGAGCCAGCTAATGCTCCAACAAAGTTTGGTGAATTCCATTTTCCTGTCAAAAAGAAGGATCCGTTTGGAATATACCATATTCTTTAAAGTAGTTACAGTATAACTTTGCATCATAAACTTTCCTTAAAAACAAAAACGTAGAACAGTCATATCATGCAGCTAGTCACTAAGCTGAAACTGCTGTCTTAAAGTACTCTCACCAATGGCTAATTTTCTGTACTGGAATGATCACATCACAGGGAAAACTGCATTCTCTGTGTGAGTAGCAACGCTTATGCAACCAACAATAAGGAGGGATATACAAATAGAACATGTAACCCTGAGAGACATTCAAAATATCCAATCTTTTCCATGGCTTAGAGCCACCATTGTATCTTTCTGATATTTCATTCAGAAAAGCCAGATGTTTGTAAGTCATTATCCCTGGGACCAACGTGGTAGCTTCAAATACCAGAAAACTATCATTTCGTATTCATAAATATTAAAGGGATACTGAATTGCAATACTCTTCAAGTTGCATGGCAGGGGAAACAATTCAAAGAATAGTTATGTTAATAACGCTCAAATTATTCTGATAGTGAGGCCAGAGATCAAATCTGAGATCTAGGGGAAATTACTTTTATAATGAGTTATAGTACAAAATCCAATTCTTAAGTCTAAGAGGAGTCCATATCTGACCATTATGTATTTATTACAAACAAAAGAATTACATTAAAAGAACATTAAGGTTGCAGCGTCAAGCATGGAAGAGTTAGGAAATGCCAGAATTAAGGTTGCCCCCACAATCTTAATTCAGACTCTTTGTGCATATGCATTATGATTAAGGCTACATTTTAGTCACAGGTATTTTTAGTAAAATCCTGGATGGGTCACAGGCAATAAACAAAAAGTGATGGTTTACTAAAAATACCTGTGACTAAGCCTTATCTGCTGGGAGGGGGCGCTCCTGAAGACTGCTGCTGGGGGTGGGGAGTGTGAGGTGACGCTTCTGCTGGGGAGGGGGGAGCCCGGGGCCCCGCTGACACTGGGGGCAACCCAGAGCCCCCTGCTTCTGGGGGGGGATCAGATGGGGCTTCCTGCCGCTGCTGTGGGGAGCCGCCTGTGGCCCTCCCAATGCCATCACCGGTCCTGTAGGGCTTTTGCCACTCTGGGTGGGGGCGGCCAGGGTCCTTCTGCCACTGACTCTGGTCTGGGTGGCGACGGCCCAGGACCCCGTCACCGTTGGTCCTGGACCCCTGCTCCAAAGCAGTGGCAGGGACCAGCTACTTGGGGGTGGCAGAGCAGCGGCCAGTGCACCTGACCCCGGGGCTTTCCCAGCTGCTGGGGTAGTCTTGGGGGCAGCGCACCAGTGCTGCATAATTCACGGAGGTCACGGAAAGTCATGGAAGCCGTGACTTCTGTGAATGATTCTCAGCCGTAATTATGACTAGGCTTTGCAGAATTCCATTTTTATATTTTAATAACTTCAGCAGATATCAAACTTTATTTGTAAGCATTTTTTAATCTATTTACATTTTCACAGTTGTAGGAAATTATAGGGGTTCAGAATGGTGACAAAATAATTTTAACTTCTACAATGTGGTGAACTGACAAAACAAAGCAAATGATTCGTACAATATCTCTGAAGGACCGTTTTGTTCCTTTTAAGGAATTAGGGCTGGTCTCCACTACGGGGGGAATCAACTGCAGATACAGTGAAACCTCGATTTAACGGACTAATTCGGGCGAGGGGGTGTCCGTTAAAGCCGAAAGTCCGTTATTTAATAATTTTTTAAAATTATTAAATAACAGGACTTTCGGATTTAACGGATACCCCCTCGCCCGAATTAGTCCGTCAACCCGCCCGCCGGGGTCCCCGGCTGCTGGGACCCGGGCGGGAGCTGCCAGCCTGCCCGCCCCCGGCTCAAACTGCGGAGGCTGCTGCGAGCGGGCAGAGAGCCCGCAGGGTCCCGGCTCCCGGGACCCTCCAAGGAGCCTGCATGGTGCTGGGGGCCGGGCGGCAGCCCGCCCCCGGCTCAAAAGCGCAGCGGCTGCTGCGCGCGGCCTCAGAGCCCACAGGGTCCCGGCTCCCGGGACCCTGCAGGGAGGGTGACTGCTGCCGGGGGCCAGGCGGCAGCCCGCCCCCGGCTCGATCCGCGGCGGCTGCTGCCGCGCGCGGCCTCAGAGCCCCGCAGGGTCCCGGCTCCCGGGACCCTGCAGGGAGGGTGACTGCTGCCGGGGGCCAGGCGGCAGCCCGCCCCCGGCTCGATCCGCGGCGGCTGCTGCCGCGCGCGGCCTCAGAGCCCCGCAGGGTCCCGGCTCCCGGGACCCTGCAGGGAGGGTGAGTGCTGCCGGGGGCCAGGCGGCAGCCCGCCCCCGGCTCGATCCGCGGCGGCTGCTGTCGCGCGCGGCCTCAGAGCCCCGCAGGGTCCCGGCTCCCGGGACCCTGCAGGGAGGGTGACTGCTGCCGGGGGCCAGGCGGCAGCCCGCCCCCGGCTCGATCCGCGGCGGCTGCTGCCGCGCGCGGCCTCAGAGCCCCGCAGGGTCCCGGCTCCCGGGACCCTGCAGGGAGGGTGACTGCTGCCGGGGGCCAGGCGGCAGCCCGCCCCCAGCTCAATCCGCGGCGGCTGCTGCCGCGCGCGGGCTCAGAGCCCCGCAGGGTCCCGGCTCCAGCCTCGGGCAGCAGCAGGGAGCCCACAGCCAGCCCTCCAGAAACGGACTTCGGGTGCATCAGACTCTGAAAAATTTTGTCCGTTGCATCCGAAGTCCGTTAAATGGAGGTCCGTTAAATCGAGGTTTCACTGTACGCAACTTCAGCTACGTGAATCACGTAGCTGAAGTTGCGTATCTGCAGCTGACTTACCTCTCGTCCCCACGGCGGCGGCAGTCGGCGGCGTGCTCCCCCGTTGACTCCAGCTTGCGCCTCCCGGCAAGCTGGAGTTACGCAGTCGACAGGGGAGCCGCGAGCGATCGATTTCTCGCATCCTCATCAGACGCGAGAAATCGATCACCAGAAAATCGATCGCTACGTGAAGACGTACCCTTAGGCACTGTCATCTGATTCTTACCTCACTTACACCACTAAACCAATTGAAATAAATTGACTTAAACTAGCACAAAACTGGTGTAAGCATGACTTGAAACAGACCTTGTAAATTTAATCAACATCTGCCTGTGGGGAAGAGATGTTGTGGAGTGCCTAATGAGCCAAGTTTTCAAAAAATGGCCTTCAAATAGTTGTTGGCACAAATTATGCTATTTACATTTGCAAGCACAATCAGGTAGTTAGACATGTACGTGCCACGATTTCCACTCACAATTACCTAAGACTGATCTGACGTCCCTTTAAAATTAAACTCAATGTATCTGCTAAAAAGGGGTATTTCCCATATAGAATAAGAAGTACACTGTACAGATGAGGATTTTCTATAGGACAGCAGACATAGATGACCTTGGAAATAAAGCTGAGACAGGACAGAAATATATTTTTTCCCGGTATTGGTCAGTTATGGTGGAATTTTGGTTTTTCATGATCACCTTTTGTAAGGATCATTCGACTATACAAATCAAATCTTGCTTTCCAAAAATCAGTTTCTACTGCTGCTCACGTGTTTGAGCCTCATGTATACTTATATTTACTGGGTTTTCGTTTGTTAGGAACAAACTGGAAATGACTTTTTCCCCCTGTTTTTTTCAGAGCTAGGAAAGAATTTCACAATGTATTTGCAGACACTCAGTTGCACATAAAGAATGATATCATTTTTGTCCGTGCCCCTATAGCAGGGGTTCTCAAACTGCGGGTCACGAGGTTATTACTCGGAGGGTCGCGAGCTATCAGCCTCCACCCCAAACCCCACGTTGCCTCCAGCATTTATGATGGTGTTAAATATGTAAAGAAGTGTTTTCAATTTAAAAGGGGGGGTCGCACACAGAGGCTTGCTATGTGAAAGGGTTCACCAATACAGAAGTTTGAGAACCACTGTCCTGCAGCCAAGAACAACATAGTGCACCTGCATAGATACAGTTATGCTGGAGGGCAGGGCGCTGGCTACCAGAAGATACATCGCTCTGACCTCATGGACCCTGTTCGCCACCTTTAATCCAGGATAAATGTACAGTGAAAAACAAACAGGCTTCTCTGTGGAGTGAGAAAGCTGAAAAAATAGCCATCACCCAAGAGACCAGACCACATGCAAAGCCACTCAGAAGCAGAGTTATGTGGGCTACGGGTTCCCCTGGGGGCTGACTTAAAATCCAGTAGCTGTGTGTGTCTGTGAGAAGCAGAAAGCTAGGAGAAAGCAAGTGGACAGTGAGAGAAGCACTGGTATTGTGACCCTGAGACAGAGTTCCTTGGGGTACAGGACTGGCTGGAAAGCAGACATGGGTTTCTGTGAAAGGAAACTGCCTCTTGTTGTTTGTTTCTACTGCATTAAGTGAAACAGGACTTTGTGTAGATTGAGTGTAAACAAACAGGATTTTAAAATAAAAAGTAATACCTAACCTGGCAAGGAACTGAATATTGGCTAATTGCTTGGACAAGAGGCAACAGTATTAAAATGCCTCATGGAAATGGCTCTTTGCCTCTAAGATGGGCAAGTTGCTTCTTTGGCCATGACTGGAGAAGAGTTTTATGGGAACACAGGACTCGCTTGTCCCTCCCCTCCAACGATAGCATGCTGCTCTCAACAACTCCTCTTCCACAGGAAAGAAAGGAAGAAGGTTGCCAGGTGACAGGACCGGGCGATTAGTCTGCCGATAGCAACTCATGGGCAGGACACAGAGGCCGGCATCAGCTAAAAGGGGGACATGTGACCTCCCCATATGACTCCTCCCTGCCCTGCCCCCAGCCCAGGACCTCTACGCTCTCCCCATCCCACGTTACCTGGGGGAGGAAGGGAGGCTCTATCCTCCCGCTGCACCAGGTACTGATTTCAGCGGATACAGATTTCTGAACCGCAGGGCTCTCCCAGCAACCAGAGGCTAAAGGGGCAGAATGTGGCGCCACTAGGTGGCCCCATGCCGGCAGCTCCTCTGGCATGGCTGTACCGCCCCCAGGACTTTTCTCCGCCGTGGCTGTACCACCCCCAGCCTTGTCCTCCGGCGGGACTGTACAGACCCCAGACACAGCTGCATGGAAGGGCTGGTGGAGAGGCGGGGGTGCGGGCCCCAGCAGCCCCACATTCTGCCCTTTTCAACACTGTAGTTCTCTGCTGAATGTGCCCCACCCAGGCATCTGGGAAGGGGCATGTAACCCTTCTTGCCCCTCCCCTGCCAGTGGGTCAGGGCTACACTCCTCTCTCCCGCCTTTTTGGGTCTGGGAAAGCAACCCCCCTTCACTTGCAGCTTCTCTCTCTCCGACATGCATGACCTTGCAGGCCCCCAGGGCATTCAGCTGCGGCTCCTAGCAACAACAAGCATCACACGTTCAGTCTTCATAAAGCTGGTTCCTCGGGGATAGTGGAGTGGAGGCCTTGCCACATGCTAACAGCTGAAAATCTGTGTATCAGCTTCCCACTGCTCTGACAAGTTCTATCCCAGACATTCCTCAGCCCCTTTCCTGTTAAGAAATCGGGGTATTGGTGTAAAACACACCTAATAACTGGTTATTTCTTTGCTTTAAAAAACCCCTCATGGGAGGGGTGGTTAACCCTAGTCAATAATTTAAGGGCTTGACTGGGAGGTTACCCCAGCTCCTGAGGAAAGGGCAGCATGTATTTCTGCTGCCCCAGGCGTAGACCAAGGACCAAACTCTGGCTGAGAAAGTTACATAGGAGCCCCTAGTTCCTCCCTTGCTGCACATAATCTGCCACTAACTCTATTCTTCTTCGCTGGCTAGCTATACTGGCTGGGGTGCTGAGGGGATGGGAGAGCAACACGGACCCTGCCCACTTGTGTGGGTGGGGGAGCAGCAGCTGAGCAGAGGCTAGTCTACCCAACAGTCTACCCTGTAATGCAGATGGCCAGTGCAGGGGAGGAAGGAGGTGACTTAATCCCGTTAATCCTCTGCATGCAGGTACGCAAGGTTAGCCATAGACTTGGTATTTAGTTCAAGATCACCAAGACCTACACTATAATGGAACGATTTTGTTCCTTGCATGCCATGGAAGAACATGAAGTGCAGATAGGAACAATAATATAACCCATGATGTCAGTGAAATGAAGAATAATACATCTTTACTATGGGGCTGATCCCGCAGACACTTGCGAGGTATAATGCCTACTACCATGAGTAGCCCCATTGAAACCAATAGGACTATTCAGGGTAGCAAGCACCATGCCTGGTACCAAGTGTCTGTAGGACTGGCCTCTAGTATTACAC
The DNA here is from genome assembly GCA_032164245.1 of Sternotherus odoratus. Taxonomy (NCBI): domain Eukaryota; kingdom Metazoa; phylum Chordata; order Testudines; family Kinosternidae; genus Sternotherus; species Sternotherus odoratus. The sequence goes on from JAVMKO010000003.1 coordinate 157,251,974, forward strand.
GATAATAAGCATTCATACTGTGCACTTCAAAGTCCACGGTAATCATGACTTATTTCCCTGCATAAGAATCTTTTTAGAACACACTTTTGGGGAAGGTGCTTTATAATTATAAGTGTACAATAAAGTGAGCTATAAAAACAAGCAAAAGGAGAGAGAGATTGAACAGAAAGTGAAATGTCTCTTTGTTGCTGTCTGATTAGATGTAGAAACAAGTTGCTTCAATTAAAAGTTAAGCAAAACATGTTTGAATGCTCCCAGAGGAGCCCCTCTAGTACATTGTGTCTGTGTTTAGCCGAGCTTTCACGGTACAGGCTTTGGTTTTAATCTAAAGGACATGGGGTAAGTATTTTATTCTGTAAAGTGCTTTGAGACCCTTGGAAATACAGCAGAACTTCAAGTTTACAAACAACCATCTCATGAACAATCAGGGATATGAACTATTTTTCCAAACAGGAAGAAACAAAATACAGAAGAAAGACGATGTTGATGAAGAACAGGTCAACAACTCCCACCTTCTGATGCCTTCAATGCATTGGAAATTGACTTGCAGTGGTCTGAAGAACAGCAAGAAAGCGATACACTGGAATTTATGCACCATGTCTACTGTAATTGTGAAATATTCAGTTTTATGAACTCCTCAATCCCCATTTGGTTTGTAAAATAGAGGATCTGCTGTAATAAGGTGCTATATTGAATAGTGCTGAAAATATGGAAGCAATATAAATATAGAACATTATTCTTCATTATTTGACAATGCCAGTATCATTCAAAGCAGCTTGCAGACCTGCGTGAAGACAAATGCCAAGCATTACTATTATTGTAAAGCATGACGCTGCCGGGGGAGAACGTGTTGAACTCCACCAAACCACCTGGCACCACAGTAAAAAGCTCCGTGTGAAGCGAAATGAAGGCAAACAGAAAACAAGACAAAAACTTAATGAAAAATGCAAAACCAAATCAAATGCATGAAACTAACACGAAGGGATTTGATTTACAACCCTAGAAGGAAAGGAAGTGGAAAAAAAATTCCCTTATCTCCCACACTGCCACTTACCAGTGTGTCCCAGCGTGCGCAAAGCTGCCTGGAGCTATAGCACATGCTGCAATCCCTGAGCACAAGGGGGTGAGCTGAGGACAGAATCCCTGCTCCAGCTCTGTTTGCATGAATGGCCTTTGCATTTGGTGGGCAGGAGCAAGGGCCTTCCCCATTCATATCTGGCAGCTCTGAGTAGGGGCATTTGGGAAGGGAAAATAAAAGGTGAGCCTTTTAACTGCTTTGAAACACGTAGGTGTGGAATAAAACGAGGAATACTCGTGGCACCTTAGAGACTAACCAGTTTATTTCAGCATAAGCTTTCGTGGGCTATAGCCCACGTCATTAGATGCACAGAATGGAACATTCCTGCAAAGACCCTACGGATGGGGGGAAGGGGAGCAGTTACAGATACGGTCCCTTAAAATAAGAATAGGGTCTGAGGCACCAGGGAATGAGGTTATAAGAGAGATGTGTCCTTAGGAGCTTGGATTATATGGTGTGTCAGTTACATTATTGGAGGGCATGGAGTTATATGAAGGCAGATGCATTTTTGAGACAGACCTATGGTTTTATAGGGGCAGATGTATTCCTACAGTCTTGAGTTTCACAAGGGATCAGAGGCGTTATTGAGGGGGCCAGGGTTATGTTGTGGGGTTGGGTTACATGGGGATTAGATGCATTATTGAGGAGGTTGGGCATTTGTATTGTATGAGCAGTTGCATTATTGAAGGGCCAGGGTTACATTGTGGGGTTGAGTTATATGGGGTATGAGATGAATCAAGAGGCTGGATTTATATGGAAGGAGTTGCATTTTTGAGACAGATGGGATTATATAGTGGGCAGAACCACTACTGAGCGGCTGGGATAATATGGGGCAATCCAGTACATTACTGAGGGGCTGGGGTTATCTGATGCAGTACCGAGGGGAAGGGATCAAATGGGGGATCCAATGCATTACCAAGAGGATGGGGTTATCTGGGGATCTGATACATTACTAAAGGACTAGGGTTATGTAAAAGATTGTATGCATTGATGAGGTGCTGGAATTATATGGGGACCCAATGCAGTACGGGGTTTATACAGGAGATCCCATGCAGAACAGGGGGCTGGGCTTATATGGGGGATCCCATGGAGAGTGGGGAAGGATCCCATAACGTCCTGGGAGCTGGGGTTGTCTGGCAGAGCCCATGCAGTACACAGTGGCCAGGCTAGGCTTATTGGGGGGGAGGTTACATGAGTAGGCTTTGAGACCCCACGCACCGGGAGGGGCCCGGCCAGGGTTACACGGGTGGGGGTGGGGAAGCCCACGCAGCGGGAGGGGCCCAGCCAGAGTTAAACGGGTGGGGGTGGGGGAGCCCACGCAGCGGGAGGGGCCCGGCCGAGGTTACACGGGTGGGGGTGGGGAAGCCCACACAGCGGGAGGGGCCCGGCCGGGGTTACACGGGTGGGGGTGGGGGAGCCCACGCAGCGGGAGGGGCCCGGCCGGGGTTACACGGGTGGGGGTGGGGGAGCCCACGCAGCGGGAGGGGCCCGGCCGGGGTTACACGGGTGGGGGTGGGGGAGCCCACGCAGCGGGAGGGGCCAGGCCAGGGTTACACGGGTGGGGGTGGGGGAGCCCACGCAGCGGGAGGGGCCCGGCCGGGGTTACACGGGTGGGGGTGGGGGAGCCCACGCAGCGGGAGGGGCCCGGCCGGGGTTACACGGGTGGGAGTGGGGGAGCCCACGCAGCGGGAGGGGCCAGGCCGGGGTTACACGGGTGGGGGTGGGGGAGCCCACGCAGCGGGAGGGGCCCGGCCGGGGTTACACGGGTGGGGGTGGGGGTGCCCACGCAGCGGGAGGGGCCCGGCCGGGGTTACACGGGTGGGGGTGGGGGAGCCCACGCAGCGGGAGGGGCCCGGCCGGGGTTACACGGGTGGGGGTGGGGGAGCCCACGCAGCAGGAGGGGCCCGGCCGGGGTTACACGGGTGGGGGTGGGGGAGCCCACGCAGCGGGAGGGGCCCGGCCGGGGTTACACGGGTGGGGGAGCCCACGCAGCGGGAGGGGCCCGGCCGGGGTCACACGGGTGGGGGTGGGGGAGCCCACGCAGCGGGAGGGGCCCGGCCGGGGTCACACGGGTGGGGGTGGGGGAGCCCACGCAGCGGGAGGGGCCCGGCCGGGGTCACACGGGTGGGGGAGCCCACGCAGCGGGAGGGGCCCGGCCGGGGTTACACGGGTGGGGGTGGGGGTGCCCACGCAGCGGGAGGGGCCCGGCCGGGGTTACACGGGTGGGGGTGGGGGAGCCCACGCGGCGGGAGGGGCCCGGCCGGGGTTACACGGGTGGGGGTGGGGGAGCCCACGCGGCGGGAGGGGCCCCGTCGGGACTCCGGGGGTCAGAGGCAGCGGGCGGGGGGTTCGGCGCAGCGCCGCCCCGTGCACAGCGCGCGCGGCTGGGCCCGGCCGGCCGGAGGGGGCGGGGTCAGACGCGTCTCCTCCCCTCCCCGGCTCGGTCGGGCTCCGCCGTCCCCGCGCTCCGGCGGGACTGGAGGCTGCAGCGCGGCGGCGGCTGGGGCAGCGGCGGGGCGGCCCGATCACGTCATCGCTTCCGCCCCGTTTCCTGCTGCTGGCGGCGGCGGCGGCGCGCCTCGGGCCATGGAGTGACTGAGGCGGGGATGGGGCTCGCGCGGGGCCGCCGCCTGCACCCGGGCGCTGCTGCTCCTCGTGCCGCCGCCCGCTGACCGGGCCGCCTCCCCCCGCGCAATGTGAAGCCCGGGAAGATGCGGAGGCGCAGCCCGGCTGCCCGCGGCGGGGGATGAGCCTAGACGGGGAGAAAATGACCGAGGACACCCACCCGGACGAGTAAGTGGCGGGGCGGGAGGGGGGGCGAAGTTGTGCGTGGAGCGGGGGGGGGGGGGCGAAGTTGTGCGTGGAGCGGGGGGGGGGGGGGTGCCCCGGGCCGGTGCATGCCCGCTCCTCCCTGCAGCCGTGCCCAGCCCGTGATCCCCCCGCCCGGTTGCAGGGCCCCTGCTGTGTGCATGGGGTGCACGGTGCGTGTCTTTGCAGCCTTTGTTGCGGGGGGGGGGGGGGGGCGAAGGTCCCGCGGCCGGAGAGGCCCAGGGTGTTGTTTGTGCCTGGGCCATATGAACGGTCCTACTCACCCTACCCCCCCCCCCCCGGCTCTGCCCTGCGGCCCCCCCGGTGCCTCCAGCCTGGGCCGTCCCCTCCCCTCCCGCGGGGTGTGCGCGCTGCAGCCCTCACATCCGCCATTTCTTTTTTCTTGAATCGCCCTCATTTGCATACCACATTTTCATTCATAAAAAAAAAAGAAACACCCGGCCGGGCCGGAGCCCCGGGAGCGGCGCGGGCCTGCTGCGGGCGGAAGGTCGCCTGCGAGCCGAGCGTGCCTGGCCTGCCGTGAAGACGGCCGGGGCTGGGCGCTGCCTTCTCCCCCGCCGGGCAGGGGCAGAGCTCGCCTCTCCCTGCCCCGTGGGCCGGCTCCGGCAGTGGCGCGGCGGCTGTTTGTGAATAGGACGGTTCCCGTTATTGTCACATGATCCCCGCATTCATAAATCCGGTAACCTTCAGCCTGGCCCATTCACATGCTCCGGCGGCTGCTGCCCGCGGGGCCTGGCGGGGAGAGACTCTGCCTGGCTGGGAAAACTCTCCCTCTACCAACAAAACAACACTGGTGGGCCCCAAACCACCCCCCTCTCCTCCTCCTCCAGGCGCTCCGGGGAAGGGGAAGTGACTCAGTTCTGCAGCGCAGGCGGGGGGCGGTGGATGTCCAAGGTGTAATCTCTCGCAGACGTGGGGAGGATACTGTTACTCTTGCTCCTAATTCGGGTAATCATCAGCGATGCCTTCGGAAGAGCAGGTCCTGCCTGTTGGCTTGTGTGAGGATTTATGCAGGAATGCGGTGTCCACACTTGACTAGGGGATTCCTCTGGCTCTACACCTATTGCAAAGCATGAACCTTGCCCATCCCATGTAAGGAATGGTGGTAGACAGACATAAAAAGTAAAACGTCAAACCATAAAATAACACTGGACCCTGCTTAAAAGTAATTGGTGTGGGGAAATGCCTATTAAAAGTGCATTACCCTCTGCTTCTGCTGCTTACATTTACATACTCCTATTTAGTAATGAGTTCTTCAGACCCATCACATTTTGTCCAAAAATCTTGATTTGACATGATTGAAGAAAAAAGCAATTGTGATATAACTTATTCATCTGTTCTATTGTGGCAATTGTAATAATGGCTCAGATTCTACAGTCACTTGCATGCATGTTTAAATTCACATAAAGCACATGTTTTTCAGTGTTTCCAGGTTCAAGTCTTGGGTATGTAACCTTCCTGCAGTGCTATATGGTAGTAGTTATCAATAAAATGCACAAGATATTTAATTTTATACACAACTTAGACTGTTAGTGTGACATTTCTATTTCAGTAGCAATAGAGTAGAAAGAGCTGAGCTCTAATATTGTAATGCTTTTTTCTTGTAAATGTTCTCTAGTTAAACCTGTCAGTATTGACAGTATTTGCAAATAAACAGATTAATACTTCTGCAAGATTGTTTTGTGGGTAAATGCAATGACACCATGTTGGCATTTATTTCATAATTATCGGTTGGAGTATATCCCAGTCGTATCACTGGTCCTGTCCGAGCTCCGAATGGAGGCGGATATGCTGACCGAATCGGATCCTGCCATAGTGCAGGATTAACGCTAAGAAAAACAACATTGAGAGCACTGGTCTCAAAAATAAATTAACAAAGATGTTACTGCAATAGTACAGAAATCTATTTGAGATGTACTCACCAAAACATTGTTTCTGGCTGTCTTTTTCTGGGTTTGACAAACAGAAAAATAGGTTTCAGCATATAAAATAGGTATATGCTCCAGTATTTGGCATTAGACCCATACTTACAATGACTACTGCTCACAGGTTTTTTAAAACATTGTAAAAAATGTACAGCTTTATTCCTATTTACGATAGAAATGGTAGTTCAGTGGAATGTCCTGTGTTATTACTATACCTAAAAACTGAACTGACACTAAATTAGGTTGTTGCAGAAAGAGTGATGAAGGAAATGGCTTTTAACTTCAATCCAGGTGTTAAGAGGGATATATTTTTGGCATTTCTCAATGGAGAATATAAAATATATGCATAGCTTCTGAAATTATGATTGTCTAATTAATAATAAATTATTGTGAAGTCTAGCAGACTTATTTGGAAGGATTGTCATAGAGTCTAGTTTATCATATGGATTTTGTCCACTAATAAAGCTAGGTGTCAAACAAACTAGGATTTTTTTTTAGTAGTATTACAAAAAATGGTTGCCACGCTTCACAGCCATGTTTAAGCACAGTTAGTCTGTAGTGGAAAATTAACTCTTTTATCTAAACAATATTTTACTTTTTGTGGTATTAGAAGACAGAGTATTATAAGTGCATTCGAGTGTTGGTGCAAGGATAGATGTTAATTTAAAACGGCATATTAGAAAATTGAGAGAATTCTGTTCAGAAATCTGATGGTTTGATTTCCAGTTAGTTTTGATTTGTTTTAGAATCATTTTTCCCTTTAACTGTTCCACCTCTTGTACTTGCATTTCTGTCATGCTTTTAAAAAGGAAGCTAACTCATGACTACTTTATTTTGCCAGGTTTGGGGGGGGGGGGGTGAGCAATGCCCCACTAGCTTGTCCTGGGATCTTTGCATTTTAACCAAGCAAAGACGTCCTTGGCCATTAATTAAATGTGTGATTTACAAGAAATTCTCCTGGGCGAGAGGAAGTGGTGCTGGTGACTCAGTGGGCAGCACTCTTTAGTCTGGGTAACTAATTTCCCAGTATAGTGCTAATTGTCATCATGGCTATTGAAGGTCATGTCTTTCAGGTCAAATGTAAAACAGAGGTCCTGACCACTTGTGGCCATTAAACATCCTGAGCAAGTATTTGCAAAAGTATTTTTGTTTGTTCTGGTGAAACATGTCTTGCTGCAGTACAACCTTATGACTAGCCTCAATATTCTCTGTAATCTCCTTTATAAGTATTCTTCACCTCGTATTCTAAATTGATGGATAGTGTTACTGAAGTAGTGACTTGTACGTTGTTTTTCACTTCAGTAAAAAGAAGTAAGGACCAGTACTCTGATCAATTTCCTCAAGTTCTCCGCACAGTAGTAATAAGCTCTTCCATTTGCCCTTGATATCTGGCTCTGATTTGCTTAGTTATTCTAGTTTCATTGAGTATACTCCAGCAAATGTAACAACTAGATTACAAAAATGGCCACTGTTGAGATGAATTCTAAAATAACCTTCTTCAAGGTAACTTTTATTTTTTTTGTTTTTTAGTGTATTGAACTGAGGAAGCTTTGGAAGAACTCTGTAACCATTTGTAAATCTGAACTGAGTGTTTGCCACATTAAGATCAAGATTTGAAGGTGCATTTGTCATTGCACAGAATGCCTGTTTCTGCTTCTAGAGCTTTATTTCTGTCCCAAATCCTTTCGCCATCTGTCCACTAATAAAGCTAGGTGTCAAACAAACTAGGATTTTTTTTTAGTAGTATTACAAAAAATGGTTGCCACGCTTCACAGCCATGTTTACCACAGTACTTCTAATCCATGTTGGTGTTAATCGGCTTGCAAATATTTAATAAAATTTAAACTTAATTAAGATGTAGTGTTGAGTGAGTTGAAACTAAGAGACACACAAAAAAAAGCTAAACTCCACGCTCTTCTGGGTCGTTCCACTATAATTGTCTATATACAATTGAAGAATATAGGTTAGTTGATTCTATGTTCAGTACAGATGTTAATTTATTTTCAAGAAATGGGCAGGTAATATGTAACTCAAATCCTAAATGTATGTTGCTGGTGATGTGTTTTACAGGTTTCACTGGGAAGATATAAGATTCCATCAGAATGTGCATGTACGAAAAGATTGTTATATTTAATGCTACTTTCATTAAGTACAATGCATACCCCTAGTGCCAGAAAAGTCACAGGAAGTAATTAAATGGAAAAGGTCAGAAAATGAGGATGTGTTTGTGTGGCATTGTTTGTTCTGTGTCAAGATAATTAAGTTAGTCTCAGGGCTTGTCTATATGGGGACACTCAGGAAAGTTAACTGTGAAGATGTAGCACATTAAACCCTTGTGTGGATGCTCTCGTTCAGAAATAAACAGGCTTTAGGTCCTCCACCAGGCACCTGTAGTTTATTCATGGCATTAAGTTGGCTGGGAAGCAAATAGTTTGTGACTCTGACTAGAAGTGTCAAAGTTGATTTATGAAAGTCTGTTGCAATTATGCTATGGTGCACTGACTTTGCAGAAATTTGGTCCTAGAAACAGTAGAGAGACATCCCAAACTTTGCAAATAAGACTAGCAATTCTCTTGAAATGTTTCAAATAACAGTTTAAAGTGGAATATTGACTTTGCATTGGCATGTTTTGCAGCTGGTTTTATTGTGTCAGATACACTGATCCCCAAACCTACCCACCACTGAAAATAAGATCCATAAATCATCACGGTGCTTACTGTGAATACTGAATGTATTCAAACTCTAAGGTTGCCCTTTAGAATTAGACTTGTCTCATTTTCAGAGTAACTTTGTCTATTGCATATTACTGACTGCTTTCTCCTAGATGTAATAAACAACCGATTGCCTTTTTTTTGGTTTTGAGTATGAGCTGTGCAGGAAGACACTGGCCATACTGTGTGTCATGACAATATTGCTTGTGCTTGGGACAGGAAATGCAAGCGTCCCAAAATTTAACCATTCACTTTTTGAACTAAAAATGTAATATTGTTTCTGAGGTTTGTATATTACTTTAAACAATACTACAAGTAACTAGCTAATGTATTCAATTACATTGAGAACTATCTATTTTCAAGGGAAGTTCCTAATGAGATGTGTTAATTGAATCTAGCACCTTCTACTTCCTTATGCCACGCCAGGGTTTTAAAGGGACTCATAAGTTTGTTCATTTATGTATTTATACTACATCCTGAATGGTTTATGGGGACAGTATGTGGCACATGGTCAGGTGAGAAAGGCAAGAGGAAGAGAAGTCATTGGGAGGAACAGAACTGGTAGAGGTGTGCCATATTTCTCACCAGAGGTAGCACTTTACTCTTAATTACAGACAAGCTCAGCTTACAGAACAGCAAGTTCAGGTTGGGAAGTTGAAGTGATAAGAGAAAATCAAATAATTTGACTTCAGTTAGACAAAGAAATCCATAGTCCATTCATCCTTTTAAACCCTTTTTTTGTTTTTTCTGGGCAAGTGCGGTTCTCAGATTGACAGTCCTGAAACTCGAGGTTGTTTGCTACTTATAAAACAGATGCAGCACAGGCCAGGGTAGTAGACTGCCCTGCAATGTGCCTCATTCCTGATTTGGCAACACAGCCGCTTAGGGCTGAAAGATTTATTTCCTCTGCAGGTTTATTAAATCTTGACACTGCAAACAAGAGGATCCGGTGTAGTGGGATGTTTTTAATGTAGCTGTCGGAGAGCTGGATTTAAATTTGTTTGTTAGGCCAGCAAACCACCATCAGATAGCACTTTTAGTCACTCAGACTGAGCCATATTAGAACCAGTGACTGAGACAAAAGGCAACTGAATGCTACTATAAATCCCTTAAGCCATCCAATTCCTCTGCTTCCCAACACATGCTGTCAAGTTTATTAAATGTACTCTGCTCATCATCTCGCACTGTGCTGGAGGAAAGGGAAATTCCCCTCCAGTTGGGTAAAACCTAGGAGAGGAATCATCAGGCAGTTGAATGACTTTTGTACTTTCCGAGGGACCATTCCCATTTAGAACAAATCCAAAGCAAATGGTTAAAACGGGCTCAAGCCGGTCATATTCTGGGTGCACTCAACTTCCACTGAAGTCAAGGAACTAAGAATACTTACAGCCTTGCAAGGCTGTACCCTATTGTAACAGGGTGCTGGCTCAGAGGATCAAGCCAGGCCCGTTAGCCCTGACCCAGGGAAAAGAAGTGGCTAGCTGGAGCTGGCTGGGAGGCCACACCCTAATTACCTGAGGGGAGACACCTGCAGGCCTGAGGAGCCAGCTATAAAAGCTGGCAGGAAGGAAGCCAGGTGAGGAGAGGAGGAGGAGACCAGGGAGACAGGAAAGGGAAGAGCATGGGGCTCTGTATCCCGGTGGGCCAGGAAGTGAGCTGTCTTCCTGAGCCGTGGTCTGTTGAACTGTATATATTGTAAATAGTAGGTGGTGGGGACAAGACACAGCTAATAAAGGACACGGGTGCTGCACATAAGGTGGTCTCCAGTGGTGTTTGTGAAGAGGACCGTCGAGGGCCCGGTTACACCTATATATATCCTTGTATCTCCGGACCGAATGCTGCTCAAGGAGATGCGTGCAGCTCCTGCTGACTTCAGTGGATTGTGCATGTTTGTTAGGTAGAATAATACCTTCATATTAGAAACTGAAATTTACATGAACACAGGTTTACATTGTGAGCCCACAGATAGCCCCAGAACTGATAAACAAAAGTACATAATCAGAAACTACAGGTTCAGGTGGAGTCTTCGGTACGTAACCTATTTGCTGAACAGACAAGCCAGTTTGTGTATTTACACTGGCATGGTAATGTAGACAGCAAGAAATGATGGTATATAGGCTCTGGTGTGTGGGTATAGGTTTCATCTACTAGATCTATGAAATTATGAATGAATTTCTAGCCTACCTGATGTTGCATCTGGAAAAGCCATATTTAGGCCAGTTAACCATTTAGTTGAGGTGAATAGATAGCTAATTCTCTTGATTTTTCTCTGCAAGTCTTTCATCGCTGGACTCCCAAATATTTAGGATTGAAATCTAGCGAATAGGAGTATTAGGAGAATCCTTGCACTTTCTTTCCTTTGCCAAATAGACTGAAATGGACTGAAAATTTAATCACCAACAAATATGCACTATGCACAACAGGAACTGAAGAGGGGGTAGCACAGCCTTTTCCCCAGTCATAAGGCCTCGGGAAAAGAAGAGGAGGAGCTCCCAGCAGCAGAACGAGCCTCTGGAAGTGAAGGCCCTCCTCAAAATCGTACCGCGGTATAGGTGAAACTGCGTTGTATTGAAGCCATTCATGCTGACGCACTGATCCACCGGAGTGCTCCTTTACCACGTTATATCAGAATTCGCCTTATATCGGACCGCGTTATAGCAAGGTAGCAGTGTATTCCTAAGTACTATATGAAAGTGAAGGTCCCCATCCTGTAAGCTGCTTTGTACAGACAGAGACCCCTGCACTTGTGTGGAGCCCCATTATTGGATCAGGGCCTAAATTTGTAAGAGAGTTTATTTCGGCTTAGCAGTTGAATGCATGTGAAGACTTGGGTGCATTTATATTTTAAAAGTTACATTATTCGGAATTAAAAAATATGCTTAGAGCTTCAAATTAGTCTACGTTCTATTAGAAAACACTTAGGACTCTGTTTTTTCTCATACATTGAAATGTACAGCATCCCTTTAATAAACTATTAATAGCTGTGCAAGATTAGTTTCCTGTTCAGAAATTTTGTAATATTGAATAATTTAACTGCCGATGTACTTATTTAAACAGGTATGCATAGTAGTCACTATCATGGGAAAAATACTGGTTTCATTTTTATTAAAATTATATTCATGGAAGTCTGATGATGGCACTGAAAAATCTCAGACGCTAGAGGAAATCGCTTCTCGTTCTTCCCCAAATAGCTGACCAAGTGCCATCTGTTTGTGGCCTACACCACCAGTCTGGTTCCCCCCCTTGCCTTCAGCATTTGTAATTGTACTAAACTGAGGCTTTATTATCTGGATTAATGCAAATTGAGGATTAGATTGATACTGCTAACATCACTTCACTTGTGACCTAAAGGTTATTTTGAACTAGAGTTTCCAGACGAGACTATAGTTCACGGACTCATTTGGTATCTTTTTGCCTTTGTCCTTGTGCAGTGGAAAAAGCAGTTCTCAAAAGATCACCCAAACTCAAAAAGGCCTCCCACCCGTTCACCCTTCTGCTGGGGATTTGTCTTGTACGTGTTTATTTTTTTTCTTTTAAACACCACTCTGAAACAAACCGGCAGTGTGTTCTGCTTTGTGAAAAATCAACAATGAATTGTTTCTTGCAGCTGAAGTGCTGCCAAACATCATCTGTAGAGTGGTCCCTACTGGGTAACACCAAATGTTCTCCATGAGCGGTGTTTAACGTCCCATCATAGTGCTTCCATACCTGACTATATTACGTTCTTTGTTCAGAGAAAGCCAGGAAGCTAATTCACCTATGTTTTCAGTGTATTTTTTTCCTTTAACATGTCTTAACAATTTGGTGCTCTTGCATTTTAACACGTGGAAAGTTAATCTACCTGTTTGTGAGCAGAAAGGTATGCCCTAAAGCTGCTATCAGGTTACTAATACTTCAAGTTACAACATATAAAGAGGAGTGTGTTTTGCCTCAAGTTGAGACAAAAGTGAGTTGAGGTTGTGACTTGGCTAATGCTCTGATATTAGGTTGCAATGGGGCCGGCCCTAAGTTTATTTCCTGTTGCACATCCTCCTCTCCTTTGGCAACAGGACTTCTACCTAGGGACTTTAGAATGGGAATTGACAGCCCACAACACTGGAACTAAAGCTGATAACTCTTGTGATTTTTAAAGCACCAGCTATACATTTTCCCCAAGTTGTTAGCCAAATAGTGCAGTGGAAGGATGCCAATAGGCATCCGTAGGGTTAATGAGAGCATACATTCAAACATTCCTGCAGGGCTTCTATGTGGGCTGTTGCAAGCTATTTACAAATAGACTGACTTTAAATGCTTGTCTGAGGGTAAATAGACTATCTAGTCCTTTGAGCCTCAGAAGTTTATGAAGTCATTTATTTAATTTTAAGGACTCTGTTAAATATATAGAACTTTAAATGTTCAAAGTTTGGTACCATCTTTCTGAGATAATTAACTGCATTGCCACAGCAGGCTTGCTTTTGTATTATCAACTCTGTCTCTTAGGTAGGGAAGCTAAGGTAGAGAGGCTAAGTAACTCTCCCATGGCTACCCAATGGGCTAGTGGTAGTCCGATTCAGACCGTAGTAGTTTAATGCCAGATATTTTAGCGAGGTGCTTTGTTACTTAAAAAATTGTAGTGGAAACTTTGTCTCGGGATTTATAACTCTGCCATCATAATTCACCCCTGACCAAAAATTGGCGCAAAAGGTAGCAGACTGGTTGTATTCTCCTGCCCAGCTTCCCCTTCTTTACATGCTATTAAAATGAGACTATTTTTTATTTTATCGGTGGCCGGAGGGAGTGGGAGTAAAGGTAGTAAATTATGTTGGCATGTGTCCTTTTTGTAAGGAGTACTTTTAATACTCATATGACTTAAATCATCTTGGTTTTAAAATGAAAGTTGTCAAATAATAGTCAAATAAAATCAATTAAACTTAGAAATAAGAGATACTGTCAGTCAAATTAGTGCAAACTTTAGGTTTTGTAAAAAGTAAGCTTTTACAAAAGTGGAGATTAATAAAGCTTCCAGGGACAGAAATCCTATAAAAAGTTATTTTAAAGAAATAAACTTTTCCCCATCATATTTTCAAACCAAGGATTGTGGCAGTGTGCATGTGAACCAGAAAGTAAAATTGATTAGAGAAATTTTGTAAATCCTCATTCTTCTTTTCCTTGAAGACATACATGTAAATAAAGAAAGATAGTGCCTACTAACGCTTAATGCATATGAATAACTTTACTTAAACAAGTAGGTTCCATGTCTCAGTAGCACTACTTAGTTATCGGCGGGATAAGACTCTGCATTGCTGAGACCTGCAATAATGTATGTATGTAGCATCTTTTCAAGTGGAGTCTAATATACACACTGAGGACCAAATGCTGCAGGAGGTCATAGGAATATTCTCATTTTAAGCACTGTGTCCACTATTGAAGGTTTTGCAAGACTGGTTTCTTTTTAACATTCTTCCATGTACTTATATAAACTATAATGGCTCTAAAGATGTTATCACATAGGCGATGTGCCTTTTAAAAATACTTCCTAAAAACAAATTACACAGTAGACCTCAACCGCTACTTCTGAGCCATTAGTCAAGTCAGTTCATGTTTTTACAAGTTCTTCATGTATTTATATAATTTGCGTCTTACAGTTTAAATATAATAAGTCATAAGGTTTCTGGGGATCATCACTCTCGTTCTTCTAGGTGGATTGCTTTTTTCAAAAAGAGGATTTAAAAATATAAAGATGATTAAGTGAAACGCAAATTGACAAAAGCAAAATACAGAAGGGTCAGACTCGATCCTTGTGTCTGTTCTACATTCTTGTTCACACAAGAAGTTACCTTTGTAGCCTGAGCTCCAGCCTGAGCCCAAATGTCTACCCTGCTGTTTTTGGCCCTGCAAGTCTAAGTCAGCTGAGCCGGGTTCTGAGAGTTGGTGCCACATGTTTTTTTTATTGCAGTGTAGACATGCCCATAGTGTCTGTGCAGCAGGGGACCAAATTTAAGTTGCTTGGGCAACTTTAATTCTGATATTTCCAAAGTGGTTGGTTACTAATAACCCTAATCTCTTAAAATAGCTTTTTGGTATTCAATAATGTATACAACTAATGAGGGGAAGGGGGAATAGTCTCCATTAATGGGCCAGGTTCCAGTGGGGCTCTTGATAGTTGTGGCTTCACTTGGAGCTGGAGCTAGTGGAATATAACTTTAGAGCACCTGTAAAAGAAATCAGTATGCCTGGGATTTTCAAAGGTGTCTAGGAAGTTAAGTTAGGCAAGGGCCTAACTCCCTGAGGTGCCTCTGAAAATTTCTGCCCGTATGCCTCGACCTTATTTGGAACCACCAGACTTAAATTTTGTTGCAGATCACTTTTGGTAAATGCCTAAAACCAAAATTCCAATGTACTGCCCCCCCCCCACCCCAAAATTGCCTGATAAAAGTACATATTGGAAAATAAATACACCTTTTATGTATCAAACTAAAATGTTCCTAAACTAGCAGACCTGTCAGAAACATTTTAACCATTTACTTTTAAAAAGTTAATGCAAAAAGATTATTCATTGAGCCAGTTTCTAATTTATTTTTTCAAAATAATAGTAGCATTAACCCAAGAGTCTTCCCCAAGTTAATAACTGTAGTGAATTTAGAGATATGTTAAATTGCTAATTTAAGATCTGTAAAGTATTTTGTATTTGGTAGCTTGCCTATAGCTTTTATCTTGTGCTTTTCCTTTGTGCACGCGCACACATAATTTCAGTAGCTCTATAACAGTTTGTGATTATTCTCAGATTCAAGAATAAAGGTAGCCAAATATACCAAATTTCAGGACTTTAAAAGGGTAGTAAAATTTCATACCGTCTTGTGTCCTAGTTTGAATAGTATCCAGATATTTAATAATAGCTTAGTGAGAAATAATTCTGGAGGGCGTGGCATTTTAGGGGATGTGCATGAGCACTCGTATCACTAAGGAAGTATAGTTACCTTTATTGAGGTATTAGAGGAACAGTTTATCCCAAAATGGTGTGAGGTGAGAAAAGAACACGTGCCAATAAATATTTCATTGCTATGCAGTAGACTCGCGATTATCCAGGATGATAGGAAAAAAATTAATCCTGGTTAATAAAATCCTGGATAATCACCTCCATAGGAAATATGGGGGGGAAAGGGTTGATTCACCAGCCACCCTGTGCCGTGGGGATGGGGTGTTGGTTCATGGGCTGCCCTGTGCCCTGGTGGGTTTTTTGTGTGTGTGTGCTTGGGGCGGCAACAAAGCCAGAGCCGGCCCTGCGAGTTGCGTGTATTTTTTTGACATCCTGGTTAATCCACATCCTGGTTAATCCAATCCTGGATAATCGAGAGTCTACTGTATTTTTTATGTACACTATCTCCTTTTGATGGGAAGAATAAAATATACATGCACCTTGGCATCCGTGCAGTATAGTTCAGAGGTGGCTGTTTAACTTAGCTCAAAGAGAAAACTTTGGGCATTTGATTTGAGCAAGAAGAGAGCTGTTAAAAACCAGCAGTGAGCATGAGGAGTAACTTCCTTTGTAGATGTTACTGCTACAAAATAATACCCTTGGGGTGCATCTGGCCTCTAATGATGATGGTGGTATAATTGTTAAATGACTTTATTTTCCTGATTACACGGGTGCCTTTGAGGTATGTTTAATGTGGGTATTAAAGTGTGGACAAAGAATAGTGTTACACCTGCAACCAATAGATTCTTGACATCTGAATAAAATCCTTGAAGTAGAAACTGCATGGATCTCCAGAGTCGCTAATAGAAAAATATTCTGTACATTTCTGAGAGGGGAATAATTATCCTTAAATAATACTTATAATGCTTAGTTCTGGTCTGCACGAAAGAGTTAGGTCTGCCCACCTACATTGCTCAGGGGTGTGAAAAATCCACCCCCCTGAGCCACATAGTTAAGCCGACCTAACCCTCATGTAGACAGCTGATGGAAGAATTCTTTCATCTTCCTAGCTACCGCTTATCAGGAGGTGGATTGCTTATACCTGGTTTCATGCCTGCCAGCTCACCCGCCCACTTCATCAGCAGGCTTCCAGTGTCTCTGTCTTCTGGATAGTTTGCCGGGCAGACTGCCCTCGGAACAAATTTCAAGTAGAAAAGTCTTTTGTACATTTTTTTCCCCCACTCAGATCTAGCCACAAGCCTTAAAGTAGAAATCCCACAAACATATGTTATAAGAGTAAACCTTGATGAGGGATTAAGATAATCAACTAGATATCTTGCTTATCTGTGTGTCTGTCTGGGAAGCATGTTTCTTCATGAAAGGCTGCGGCTGTAGACAAGGTACCCAGAACCCAACGTAAATCTATGGCGCTGTAGGACGCACACAATACAGCAGCAGCCCGCTTATATTGCAAGTGAATTTGCTGGGAAACTTGTTTAGTGAAAATACGAAGAATAGCATTTCACCCTACCCCTTAGTGCAATCACTGAAGATGAGATGGGGGGGGAAAGCCTCGCACCCTTTTATGCTACTGATGTCCTCGTCAACATGACTGAAGGACCCCATATGTTTTCATTATTCAGTTCAACAGAAAATGAATTTAGTCCTAGATGCCTTTGAATAATTTTCCTCTAACTTGCTGTGGTGTTAATGAGTGTGATGAAGCAGTGAAACTGCCAGCCAGCACAGCAGGGGTTAAAGAAAGCCTTTTGGCCCAGCTAGCCCTGCCCCGCTATACCTGCAGCCAATGACAGGCCTGGAGGGAGAATAAAAGAATGAAGCTCAGACTGGTGAAGAAGCAGTCTCCCTGGCTGTCTCCCTGCCCAAAGGGCTGGAGCACCAGTGCCGGCCAGTCAGGGCAGCCCCCTGAAAGTGAGCACTGGTTTCCTAGCCAAGAGAGACTGCGGAGGAACCCCCAGCATGGGGAAACTGAGCAAACCACAGAGACACTGTGAGGCCTGCACTCACCTACGTGCAGCCCTCATGCCCAAAGTTGTCTAGGACTGCAGCAAAGCACCATCCAGCCCCAGAGGGAATCCAGTGGGAAGCAAGTCGCCTGGTAGATTGGACTAGAGGGGCCACACCCCAAACTGAACCTACTGGTAGGAAGTAGCAGATTCTGACTCCCTGCCAGGAGGGATGCCAACCTTCCTCTTCAGGGGTTGACATACACAGGGCTCTGGGCTGGGACCTGGTACAGAGGGAGGGCCTAGGTTCCCTTACCCTCACCCTGCCTTAAAGATTGAGGCCATTCAGCCAGCAGGGGGCTGAGAGTCAGATGATCTAACCACTAGGCCACCCAAGCCCTGTTACAGTGATCAACATTGCATCTTTTATTGTGTGTTTCTTTGTAATGTGAACTAGCATGCAATATGCTACTTAAGTTAAGAATGCCACTTTCAATGACTGATTTATAGTAACAATCAAATCACAAGTTATTTCCAAGGACAATTTTGTTTAGGGGTAAAATTGTAAAAGCACGCAAGTCCCATTTGCCAAAGTTTAATTGAAAGTCAGTGGGACTTGGATTCCTTACAAACTCAAAACTTGCTTCTCTTTTGTAGGATTCCAAATTTCCAAAGAATGAGTGAATTTGCTGTGTAAAAAATTCACATGGAGCATATGAGAGCTAGATACTGGGTATTTGATTTATTTGGAACAGTCAAGGCAATCTTTCGGATTTTAGTCATCTTTGCCCATGTTTATGTGGTGTTTGCTTCAGGTAGGGAATTCCTTCATACTCCAAAATTTTCATCGGGACATTTTCATCTGGTGCAACTTTGACTTTCTTGGAGGTCAAGAAGTCTCCCTCTTTGATCTATGTAAAACAGTAACTCTTAGCTTCTGTAACCTGGCTGTGTGCAAGAGAGACTGCTGCTGCTAACCAAAGTCATGCAGACTGTGGTATGGTAGAGAAGCCAAATATTTACTCCCGTCTTTACGAACGGGGATTCTCGCTTAAAAGATATTGGATATTAGTTTTTTCCTTAGTGTGTTTAAAAAAAAAAATTGGCTCAAACTACTATGGAGAAACCAAGCCCTTGGCAGGCTTTGCGCTAGCTCAGACTGCCATTTAAATAAGATTCAATATGTCCTTGTTCGTACTCAACTAAGTCCCTTCCTTATTCCATGCCAGTAGTCTGGGTTGTGTTTTTCTTTGCAGTGATTTGTGGGAGCTCAGTTGTAAAGCAGATGCTCAAACTGTGCTTATTGTACTCATGTAGTCACCTGCATAGATATTCAAGAGCACCTGGAGGTGCACCCCTTGCATGTGGAGAAGAGCGTTGGTTAGGGGCTGTCCAAGAGCCTGTGCCCAAAGAGGACGCCTTCTTTATATTTTGTAAATGAAGGTTAAATGGAACAAAGTGTTAAGATTACTTTGCAAATGGCATTAAAACTCACCTTGAACATAGGCAAATGCTGGACCTACTTCTCAGGTAAAATACATAAAATATCATGAGGCAAGCATCGTGGCTGCCACCAATCAAAACACAAGCCATAACGCGCCCTCCCTCCCCCCCAAATCCATATTGTGTAGAGAAAACTTTACTTCCAGTTTTAGAATGAAGATTAGGTCAGTTCAATGCTTTGTACTGAACTGAAATGCCTGCAGTTGTTGTCTGAATGAAAACTTTCCCCAGAACTGTTGAGTGTTCTATAGATACTAGTTTAATTATTGGCTTAGTTACTCTCTTTAAATAATGACAGAATGTGCCATGCATTTGAGTGACTGTTTCTTGCTTCATGTAGTGTTACAGGTCATGAAGCTAAGGTCCAACTCATTTTCATCATCTGAAAAGGACAGCATCTCTAAAAGCCAACTTTATATGATGTGTGCATGTAACCACCAAAGGGGTTAAACTCGATCCTTGGCAATCCATTTCCAGCCTTATTTTGCTATAATAGAAGTTCTAGGTATGCTGTAAAGCTTGACGCATCCTCTGCACTGTATTCCTTACTGTGCCTCTAATCTATTCTTCTCTGTATGCAGATTCACAAGAATCCTGCTATCTCAGGGCTAGTCTACTACACTGGAAACACTACAGTGGAACAGGTGCAGTGCTGCTGCTGCATTGCTGGAGTACTTCAGTGTAGCCACTGACTACAGGGATGGAGGGATTCTCTCATCAACGTAATTAATCCATCTCACCAGCAGGCAGTAGCTAGATGGACAAGAATTCTTCCATCGACCTAGCACCGTCTACACCGGGGGTTGGGTCATCTTAACTATGTGGCTCAGGGTGTGGAATTTTCACGCCCTGAACGACACAGCTGGGTCAACTTAACTTTTGAGTGTAGACCTGGCTTCCAAAATCTTGGAGCTCATTTCTCCCACCCTTGATGACAAGATGTGGTATCTTACTCTGCGGCTAGCATTATTGAAGTTAGTGGCACCATTTGTACAGTATGTGGTGTTATCCTGTGTGAGTAAGGGTGGTAGAATCAAGCCTGATCGGACTTCAATAGAAATATTCCAAAGCATGCACAGTGAGATATTAGAAATCTGGACTCTTAACCTTAACGATCATAAAGGATCATTATGTAATTTTATACCAGTCATAATATGGGCTGACATCTGCCAAACGTGTCATTCATACTTGTGAATCCGTTGCAAGTATCTCTTTAAAACAGGAGGAGTTGTAATAATCACAATGGAAACCTCGCCTCTTTGAAATAATTAGTTGCCTCAGGCCAGATAAAATAGCAACTGGAAATATTTACACTCGCATGTTCAGAGGAGTTGGTACAAGAGAGTGGCACAGTATTTTATGTCACGATACTGAATTCAAATCCTGCCACTAGTGAGTTTGATTACACATGTTCTTCTGTCTGTCATTTGTGCACATAGTAGCATTGATTGGGCACACTGGGTAAGCTTTTCTCCGGAGAGGTGAAGGCCTGGAATGGCAGAAATTGTGATCACATTATTTACAATAGTTCTTTTCCAACTGCTTTACAAACAGTCAGACCTTCGATAACCCCTGTAAGCTAGGGATTCCCCTCTTCTACAAATGGAGGAGAGAAGACTATTATCTTGCCTAAACTTCCAAGGGAGTTGATATGAGAGAGATGATAATTAGAGGTTCCTAGCTCCCAGTCCTTTGCTTACATGCCTACCTTAAGTCATTGTTAATTATTCCCTCATTTTATAAGAGCATTACATTATCCCACAAATATTTAAAACAGTTCAGATGTTTCATGGTTGTGTCACAAACAGGTGAAAGTGGAGAATCCTGAAGAAGGAAGGTTGTTCTCTTTAAAATGCCACTTTTGTCTTTAAGTTTAGAGTTGCAAAAGCAATGAATAAGTCACTGGAGATGCCAGCCCTTCTCTGAATTTCCTTCCTTTAGTTAAGCAGAGCAACTACCATCACAACTGGTACTTTGGAAGTTAGCTTGTATTTAATAGTTTAGTGAATGTATAGCCATAAACTGTAAACCTTGAATTTTGATTTTGGGTTTGTTTGGGGTTTTTTGGGGGGAGGTGGGGGGGGGGGGGAGAGGGAAAGATAGATTCTCAAAGAAGTAAACCCACACATATGTGCAAGACATTTTAGGATAAAATCAGTACACAGAGATACTTTGTAGGAATGTCGGTTTGTGATCCATTCAAGGATATCCTCAAAATACTAGCCTATACTAAACTCTTAAGTGCATAATAAAGAAAAACCTTTGTTTCCCATATGTAGTAACTTCCCATTGTAGATTTGCTTTCACTTTGTTAAAGCCATTTGCATGAAGGTTCAAAAAATGGTGAATGACTCTTTTTTTCCTCCAGTCACAAAGCAAGCAAACTAAAAACCTGTTGCTAGTTGTTGTGTGTTTCTGTACGACCACAGTTTGGATGAAATCATTCTGTAGAGAGCGCCTCTCTTCAGTCCCTTTTTGGCCCTGATCTCGAAGCCATTTTCTGTGTTCTTAACTTGCAGCCAACAATTCTGTTACGCAAAGGCATATTCCCAATATTTTTGTCTGACTGGGGAGTGGCTTGCAGATCCAAATTTTCTTGTATAATAATAGGCTTCAGTTCCTAGCAAGCCCTTTGGCTACATTCAAGTTTTGGTACCTCAAAGAACCTATTCAGGTTTACAAACACATCATGATTTCTCTAGACATGTCAGTGCTTGATATTGTAAAGATCATTGTTCTAATTTAGACTAGTAAAGACTGATACACATTTGTCTGGATTCCAAACCTGTGCTTTGCAACAAAAGCTATAGGTATTTTGGTTGACTTTTTCTTTATTTCAACTCGCTGTCATGTTGACCAAATATTTTAAGCTGATATTTGAATCAAAGGTACAGTTTCCCTTGAAAAAGCATAACACATATAGGGTTGTCACAGATGTACAGTTAGTAATTTGGAGAAATTCAAACACTCCAGGAATTATGCGAACTTTACACGACGTTCATGTATGCAGCATTTTGTATAGACATGCAAATGTAATCACTTTTGTCATCTGTGTCCCTATCCCCAGCATGCCATAGAAGGTGCTAAAAGTGATTTGGGCATGTCACACCATCAGAGCATGCTGCGGATCCCTCTTAAACATGAACTTGGACAGAATAATTTTGTTTTAACTCAGAGGTGTGCTATGTTCCTTTTTCCCCTAAAATTAAACACTAATCTCTCCACCCCAAATTATTTCCACTTTTGGAGTTTCACTGTCCTGAGAGACATTCAAAACAGCATTTGAGTTGGTGCAGTATTTCAGTTAACTATTAAGTTTTTCATTGTGGTTCATGTTCTGATTTAAACTTGAAAAATCTACTTGCCTCAGGTGAATAACTTGCCCTAACAAGCAGCGGGACTTGAACCAAAAAAATAAGCTATCATTTGACATAAGATAAAATTTAACCTTACAAATGTGAACAATATGAACCAGTGCAGTGTCCTCTTCAACCAGTGCTATTTGCATTCGTTGGCCAAACACCAGCGGATTGAAATAAAACTCTGGTCAATTTATCTGCTATTGCTTTCCAGAGCCATGTTAGCAACCGTGAAACTGAAAAGAGCCATGTCCATTTCATGCTGCTGCTTGGAAAAGCTTAGAGCTGTGTCAGAGCAAGGCACTGAAGGACCACCCAAAAAATAAAACCTGGAGGAATTGTAAAATGGTGGCGATCCTGTCCAGCTCCCCTCCCCCGCCCGCCCCCGCACCTGCCAGGAGTAGCCCCAGGAGTCTAGAAAAGCAGGAGAGAGACTTAGGGCTGGTCTTCACTAGTGCTGCTGGAAATCAATCTTCTGGCGATCGATTTACCGCGTCTCGCTAAGACGTGATAAATCGATCACCCGGAGCTCCCCCGTCAACTCCGGAACTCCAGCTCGCCGGGAGGCGCAAGCTGGAGTCGACGGGGGAGCGCGCTGCCGACTGCCGCGGCCGTGGGGACGAGAGGTAAGTCGGCAGCAGATCCTCAAACTTCAGCTACGTGAATCACGTAGCTGAAGTTGCGTATCTGCCGTCGATCCCCTCCCCCCGCCGCCCCCCCAGTGAGGACAAGCCCAAAGAGTCCCTTTCAATAGCTATAGAGGGTGGGTGGAGCATGAAATTCTATGAGATACCTATTTGTCACAGCCGGGTAAGAAACAAGAAGCCCCAAGCAGAATCTGGCAGCAACATTTTTGGTACCTTCCTCCTTAGCAGCATTTGCTGGTCAGGATGGTGATGGGCTTCTCGTCGGTGAGTTTTTGTGGTACCCAGTCACAAAGCCAAACCTTTGTCTTTGACATCTCCCTAGTTACAGATTTAGTCTTTGAGTTAGTAGGTGTCCAGCAAAGTTTTCATGTATATTTAAATCAGTGATACTCAGACTAAAGCTCATGAGCTGCAAGTGGCTCTTTAATGTGACTCTTGCAGCGCATCATATTAAAACGCTGAGTGATTTAATTATTCACCAGTAAGGATGTTTTTATTGTAATCCTAACCATTTGTAGCTGATAGAAAAATGACTGAGAACAATTATTATTTTGTGAGAATATTATATATCAATAGTAAATGAAAACAGTGAATTCACACTACTGTGATTTTTTTGGGTAATGTTGATTGCCAGTTTGGCTCCTGAATCACTGAGCTTTCAGGCTATGTTTACACTGTGGACCTTACAGACACTCTCCTGCCAGCATAATTAATCACCTCCAATGAGCAGCCTAAGCAGGAGACCTCTCCACACCAACACTTCTGTCGGTGAAATTTACATCAGTCCATGGTGTGGTGTTTTTTTTCACACCCCCTGACCAAGAAAAATGTTACTAACAAAAGCGCTAATGTAGACATAGTCCAGTATCACTGACTTCAGTCATCGTTATGACTTAAGTTGGCATGAATCTGACTAGTTTTCCTGTAGTAAGTGCTGGTGTCAAATACTGATTGACTTAATTGTTTGTTCTTTGCCTCTCAGACTGAGGGATTCTCAACCTTTTTCTTTCTGAGCTCCCTTCCCCCTCAACATGCTATAACAACTCCACTGCCCACCTGTGCCACAATAACTGGTTTTCTGCATATAAAAGCCAGGGCTGACATTAGGGGGTAGCAAGCAGGACAGTTGCCTAGGGCCCCATGCCACAGGGGCCCCCACAAAGCTTAATTTCTTGGGTAACGGCTTCAGCCCCAGGTCACGGACCTCTGGGTTTCTATCCTGGGTCCCAGCGAGTCTAATGCTGGCCCAGCTTAGCAGCCCCCCTGAAACCTGCTTGCGGCCCCCCAGGGATCCCTAGACCTCTTGTTAAGAGCCACATAGGCTTTTTAAAAGAAGGGAGAAAGGTATATAGTGAAATTTGAAGGCAATTGATTCCTTAGAAATCAGTATCTAAAATGTTTACATAGAACGGATGAAAGGGAGGATGATTCATCGACTGAAGTCAACCATAGTTGTACAAAATCTAGAAGCCATGAGAATCTCCAGAGGAGCAAACTGGCAAGCTCTTTGACTTGTGTAACAGTGGTTAGCCTGATGCATATTAAAGTCAATAGTGGCATATTTTTGTCCTTTTATATTAATTTGTGTATTAATTTCAGGGGTGCTCCCTGTCCCACTGCAATGTATCAAAGCTCTGAGGCCAGGCTACTGTTTCTATACTTGGAAAATATTAAATTCTGTTAGAGGATGCTCAAACTAGAGTTAATGGAAATCTTGTGCAAAAGGAAGGGGGGTTGCATGTGGTATAGGGAGCATCAGTGTTTGGGTTTGTTTAATCTTTCCTATGTCTTGATTCATGACAAGCCTTTTCCTGAGCACAAGGTAATGCAGTTTCTCTCTGTTTTCTTATAAAATTCACTTCAATATTGACTACTAAGGGAAAATGAAGGTCCCTGGCTAAAGGACACTATCCACTTTAAAGTCACTTTTCTGTATGTATGATTTTGAATCTGCAGTTAAATTGGAATGCCTAAGATTTTTTTTGTCTTGTTTTCAGTTAGCTTATTTTGTGCATCAAACAGCACTTTGTGGGCAGTCACTTTCCACTGTTCCTCCCCCAGCCAATTTCTTCCTGGCTCAGAAGAGCCTTAAAAATATCAAAAAAGCAGCAGAAAAACCTTTATGCATTTTAAAGGGATGTTTAGGCTATATTTAATTTTATTTAGTTTAATGCCAGAAAAGGGAATTTCTTAACATTTTGTGGGGCGTGTTCTAATCAAAGTAAGGTCACATCCGTCCTTATAGCGTAGGTGTTTTCGGCTTCTTTTCTACATCTAGTTTAAAACTGAAACAAAACCATATGTACAGATATGGAATGCTCCCTCAAGTCTAATTTCTCCATTCTTCCTGCTGCTAGGAAAGAAGGCTCCCACTGGTTTATGACCGAGGTAGGCTTCCTCTCCCCCTCTCTAACCAAATTCTCAGCCACTACACTATGTTGGGGATTGGGAGGAGGTGGGGGGAGAAGCCAAAGAGATCCAGAGCGCTATACCGTATTTCACAGCGGGCAGCACTTCCATGTTTTCCTCACAAGTGAGAGCTGGAGAGGAAATAAGTGGAGCAAACTACCTCCGGGTCTCAGTTCAAGACATAGGGTGCAGTTTTCCTTGCCCTCAGGTACCTGGATTCTCAAGAGGAGAAGATGGAGGGCCTGGGGAGTAGAGGTCTGCTTGAGCCTCATTTTTAAGGCCTACCCAAACCTCCATCCTAACCCCCTTTCCGAACCAGAGTCAGTACTTCCGCCTCCTGCCACTGGGGTCAACATGGCTGCAGCTGTATGTGTTAACTGAAGTAAATGTGAGCGCGCTGGACAGGTCTGCTTCACTGCATGTCAGCTCCCTGACTAGGCTGACCATACGTCCCGTTTTGAACGGGACAGTCCCGTTTTTTTCATGTTTTTGAACCGTCCCGTCTTTTTGTCAAAAATATCAATTTTGTCCCGTTTTTGGGGCAGGTGCAGGACTCCCAAGATCTTAGGTGAAGAATCTTGCTACCTAAGGACAAGTATCAGATGTCAAAATCTCCGATGAGCAAACTGCGCTCATCGGAGATTTTGACATCTGATACTAGTCCTTAGGTAGGGAGAGGAGGCAGTGGACGGAAGGAGAGAGCAGGGAGGGATGGAGAAGGGGGATGGAGAGAAGGGAGGGATGGAGAAGGGGGATGGAGAGAAGGGAGGGATGGAGAGAAGGAGGGAAGAAGGAGGAATAGAGAGGAGGAGGCGGCAGCGGGCGGCGGGCTGAAGCCGACGGCGGATCGAAGCTGTGCGGAGCCGCAGCCGGGGGCCGAGCGCGCTGGCGGGGGGGCTGCCGGACGGGTTTTATGACTCATAATCACATAAATTCAGTTATGTGATTATGAGTAATAAAATGTCCGCCGCCCTCCCCACCGCCGCCGGCGCGCTCGGCCCCCAGCTGCGGCTCCGGACAGCTCCGATCCGCCGTCGGCTTCAGCCCGCCGCCCGCTGCCGGCCGGACGTTTTATGACTCATAATCACATAACTGAATTTATGTGATTATGAGTCATAAAACCCGGCCGGCAACCCCCCCCCCCCCGCCGGAGCGCTCGGCCCCCGGCTGCGGCTCCAGACAGCTCCGATCCGCCTTCGGCTTCAGCCCGCCGCCCGCTGCCGCCGCCTCCTCTCTATTCCTCCTTCCCTCCTTCTCTCCATCCCTCCCTTCCTCCCTGCTCTCTCCCTCCGTCCGCTGCCTCCTCTCGCTCCCTCCCTCCCTTCTCTCTATCCCCTTCTCCATCCCTCCATCTCTTCCTTCCTCCCTTCTCTCTATCCCTCCATCCCTCTCTTCCTTCTCTCTATCCCCCTTCTCCATCCCTCCCTTCCTCCCTTCTCTCTCTCCCTCCGTCCACTGCCTCCTCTTCCATCTCCCTTCTCTCCATCCCTCCTTCTCGCTGTCCCTTGCCTCCTCCATCCCCCCTGCTCCCTACCCCCATCTCTTCTCTCATCCATCCATCCTCTCCCTTCTCACCTTCGTGCCTTCTCTCCCTCCGTCCCCTCCATCATCTTCATCCCTCATCCCCCCTTCTCTCTCTCCCTCCATCCTCTTCATCCCCCATCCCTGTTCTGCTTATTCCTCCATCCATCCCCCCCGACCTCCCTCTGCCTCCCCCCCGCCCGGCGCTGGGGGGGACCAGGTGGGGCCATGCCCCCCCCGTCCCGTTTTTGCCATCCCAATGTCCCATTTTTGTCTAAAGGAAATATGGTCAGCCTATCCCTGACCCCCTCAGTGGCACTCTCACTCCCTTCTCTTGGTGCTGTCCTGAGGGGGGCAGATTAGGGGCAGGGTTGAGGGATGGTATCATCTCTGTCTAGCAATGTCTGAGGGACGAGAGGGCTCCTCTTTCTTCACTGATACATATCTTCATTTGCTGCTTCCTCCTTTCATCAGCAGATGTGTGAGGTGGTTTTTTGAAGAGGCATGACAAAGATTGTGTTTGTACTGCCTTAATCTCAACTTTAAAGGTTGTCCCCCTTTAAAAAAACAACAACTATATTGTTAGCTCAATTATGTTGGTGTGCAAGGCAGAACAGAGCACACCTCATAATTCTGTATTGTCTGGGCAAGTCCTAACCATAGTAAATATTTGACTGTCAAGAAAGCAAGCAATATTAAATATAAAATAAGTCATTTTTCATTTTAGCATATTTTCCTGGGTCAACTTGCTTTACATTCTTTTAGAAAAGCAGTCTTGGGAGAACAGCTATGTAAAATTAGTACTTTTAGAGTCACTTTTCAACTATAGCCATAGCTGAAAACATGGCTGGTATCTTCCCATACTCCAGCCCTATCTTTGTGAGAAATTAAGGGTTGGTGCAAATTAACTGTGTATTTGCTAAATCTCTTATTTGGTGACAAAGCAAGGGGCAGAAGAAAGTTTCACTTTACGCATGCATCAGGTCATAAAGCAAGTTGGCATAAGCAGAATTTTGCAAACTAATTATTTGACCTCTGGACTGAAAACACTTGACAGTGAATAAATATGGGGCACTTTATATGCAATAGGTAGGGAATATGGAATGGGACGTAGTTTCTTGGCTGTAACTATACTCTGAAAGGGGCACACTTAGAAGTTTTACAGTTAAGCTAATTAGCTGAATATTGAGAGAAACATTTGAAGTTATTTACTTTTCATACCTTTTAAGGTAAAAGGCGAAAGATTTATACGATTTGAAGAGAAGTATTACAGCCAAATCTTAATTTCTGTGTTCGGTTTGGCTATTTTTAGTCTATCTTAAATTGCAGCAATCATTTGTACAAATTGAGGTATGTAAAATATAAGAACTAGGGTATGGTACTTTATAGATTGGGTACCAAACAGTTATTTAAGTTGCATACGCTAAATAATTGTTAATGTTCATAGTTTGGTTAGAGTGCAACTCCAACTTTAACTACTCGTTTCCTTCAGTACTCATTTGGAGATAGAGACTATATTAAAGATGAAACTGCAACGCAGACACAATTTGAGTTATTCTCCAAGGTAAGAGAAGAATGCCCCAATTCAGACTGTTGAATGCTTTCAGTACAAACAAATTGCAGCTGACCTACAGTATTTAGGAACGTCCCTGGCTTTGAAAGTCTCTGTCACTTCCTGCTTTGCTGAAGATGTTCTGGAATTCATCATTCTGTAAATCAGACACCAGGAGTTTCAGTATAACCTATGAAAATCGGGTTGCCCATTATCCACAAAATAAATAATTTTGCCATTAATTTATAGCACTTTCTTCAGTAAACAAGGAGGTGGCCACTGGGTATCGGAGAAGGGCAAATTTTCTTTGAAAACAAGATCAATTTTTTTTTGTGCTTACTGCCCTCCATTGTCAGGATTTGACACATGGGTTTCATTCCTCTTTATTGTAATTTTCACCTTAAGTTTTTTCTTAAATTGAATGACTCAGATTTCTTGTGGCTCCCAGATTACACGAAGGTACTTTAAAATAGCTACTGGAATAGAACAAATGGATGTGGGTTTAAGTTGTTTGTGGGTTTGTGATGAAAACAACAAAAAAAGTATACAGCACCATAGGTCATCCAGAACTGCACTATTTCTCAGACTATAGCTACCATCTTTAGCTACCGTGTCAACATTATGACTTGTAAAGGTTTCTAAACTAAGTGAATAGCAATATCTGTGGCTAGTGAAGTAAATAGCTTGTAGGTCTGGAATGTGTCCTTTCTGGGCAAGGAACAGAGGTCTTTGGTGGGCTTGTGTAAAGACGCTTTCTTTGCAGCTGTCCTTGTACAGAGTCGGAGGACCTGCTGTTGGGAAGCTTTTGCCAAGATCTTAATCTTCACAAAAACAAATATTCACTCGAAATAACACTAAAAAAAATAAACTTCTGCTTCTTCCTATTTTCATAGTTAGCTTATTTCCTCAGTGTCCTGGTTTTGTCTCCAGTAGTGTAGATTAATAATCTTCAGAGGACCAGGACCTTCCTAGAAGTATTTCCTGTACATGTTTATCTGTCTTTATCAAATTAGTTTTTATTCGTTATTTTTTAAATTTTGCTCTGCATGATAGGAAATTGTCCATAATAATAAAACTTTTTGCTAGAAAAATCTCGATGAAGCATTGTTAGGGAGTTAAATGCCTTTTGTATGTTTTAGCCAATGGCATCCTTTAGGACATCTGCATGTAGCCCCAAATTCCAGAGGTCACTTTCTTTGTGTTAGTTTTGGCTAGGCATTACTTTAGCTAAATTTAATATTCAGTAGTAAGTGCAGCTAGAATCTGTTTGTCTTTATACTGCCTGGTTGAGCAGTATCCCTTCTGTACTATCTAATATCAGCTCCAAGACTGACATGATATTTCACTGCAGTCATTGGCTGGAAGGGCCTACATAAGTGAAGTATACATTTTAATCAACAGTTTGTACTATTGTACTAAACCCAGACACCTTGTTTTCTTGAACATCTTCAGTGGGATGGGAGCAGTCATTCTCTTTAACTATGCTATTAACTTGTTTTCTATCTAAGCTCAATTTTTGAATAGATGTCTTTTAGTCCCCCTAAAACATACTTGTGTAGGGAACGGGGATCAACTCCAGAATCCACTACAGACGCATTGTATAACTTTTGATTCAGTCTTAATGATCCAAATTGTGAATGTGGTTTCTGTGTTCTAACCCAGAATTGAGGGGTGTGAAAATCTTGACTGTTGACTGGCTTCCTATGCCTTGATTGATGGGTTTAAGGAGAAGTCATAATTTTGGATTAATGTAACTAGACCATAGAAACAAATTATTATTTAAAATGTATCTTCTTTGGGGAAAGAAGTAGGCTTCAGACTGGAAAATCAGTTCTCAGCTCCACTGTTGAGCAGCTTACTGTGTAATCAAGGACTAGAAAAACATTCTCCATTTTATAGAGGAGGAGAACATGCTAGCTAATGGAATGTAGTACTGTAAAGGGGCCCTGTGAGTGTTACAGAAAGCACAATGGTAGAAACCTGGCTTTAAAATTGTTTCAGTTAGCATGTTTGCCTCCATTGTAGACAGGACATAATGTGATGTTTTTATAATTGTTGTCCGGTCTTTCTCAACACCTTATACTTAGATGGCTACTGGACAGTGGAAGATGCTGTCACACCAGACCCACAGCCCAGCATATTATAGAAATTGGGATGGGTGTCCACGACTTAAAACTCAAGACATTGGTAGTGTGATGGGCTAATTAACTGAAGTACAGTGACTTCTCAGTCTTTGCTGAAGATCAGTATGTCACTCTTCATCTCTGTAAGATAAGTGAACATTTCCCAGAACATTTCCTGCCGGACTTTCTGTGGGTTGGCATCCGCTGTAGCCTTGCACGAAGCTTGCCTATCCCATCTCTCTGAACGCTATAAATGCCGGGGTGATTGAGCAAATGGAAAGCAGGGGTTAGTGGACAGCTTGAGAGAGTAGAAATAGTTGCTGCCTCTGAATAAAACAGATGGGCTAAAGCCCAACTTTGAATGTATAGACTCTAAGAATCCACATAGAAATGGGGGAGGATTCCTGAAGTGTTCATGTGGTTATGCAGATTCCATTTGGGAATGAGTAGCTGGCTTTCAGCCTAGACTTTCTGTTTGGAATTGAACTCTCACATTAAGCACCAACTTCTTAAAATTGCTAAGTCCATTAAAGCTGGGTTGATCTGTTAGGCCTCCAGTAACTTCCACTCTTCTTGGCAACATGTGAAGTTTCTGTGGCATGTGCTGAACTACATCACTATCCCAGATAACCCAATTGTGGTGACTGGTTTCCTCCTCCTCACTGCACTTGCAGCAGAAAAAGTGGGGGTTTGAAAGTTTCATTGCTGTGATGCTGGCGCTGATAAATGGGCAACTTACTCCAGATTAAAAAAGGGTCCTGTCTGGCTTCCATTTTCTCAAGTCCTTTATAGATCCTAATTTTTACTACTGTGAAGCACCTCCAGATTTTCTAATTACATGGAAATCTGTTGTGGACTTCAGACATAAGGAATAGATTTTTATTAGTTGCAGATGGTAGCTGAAGGTAAAAAGGCCTAATCTTTGTGGTTTTCTTCTGCTCCTGTACGAAACAAAATAGAATAATTTTAGACATGTGTCTTCTGAAGCAGCCCCTTATATTTAATACTGGAAGCACCACTTGATTAGATGCAAGGAGATGTGGATTTGGTGCCGGATGTTAACAGTATTTGAAAGTGAATTATGATGTTCAATCCCCCTGTTAATTATTCTGGGAAGTATATACAGTATTTATTTTAAGAAGGCTAGCATGTGTATATTACCGTGTAATTACCAACAAATATGTACTCTCTGAAAATTCATTTCTACTGGACACGGGGCCTTAAATAATCCACTTGGCAGTTTGTGCTTGCTTAATCGTCTTGCTTCTGAGCCAAAACATCCTGTTCGAATAATGAACATGGACCTTCCATCTGTGTATGTGACCTCATCATGGCACCTGGGGAACACATTGCCATTAGATCAGTCTTTTTAAAAAGATTTTGTTTACTTTATGTATTTTAACATTTTAGCAAGGCTGATCTGTTCCTTTGATGCATGTTCGTTATGCACAGTGAAGTACTGACCATTTTCATTCAACTTGGTGTGTAAGCTCTGGTGTGATTTTTGTGCTGTATCTCTATGCATTTTCCTGCTGGGAAATTGATCCGAAAGTATGTCCATTTCAAAGTAGAATCACCTCTCTTTTAAGTATAGGATTTTCCCTTTTGTCATTCCTCCAGCTCCAAAGACAATATAGACATAGTGTAACTGGGTGAAGCCCCCATTTCTAGCTTGTGCACAGAAGTCAGTTTTGCTCTTTCTGTAAAACATTGGGAAATTTTATGTCACCATTACCTGAATTAAATCTCAGATAAATCTGGATTTGGGCAAAATTTGGCAATTTGGGGTCCAGATAAGCATCTGTTGTTCCACTAGCATCTGCTAAATACACATGATTTGGATATACCGACAATTAGGGCAAGTGAAATTCAGGTAGGAAAAATGAGCATGTTCAGCATTTTGTGAAATTGTCAGCAAAAATCAGCCACACACACTAGCCACTGTTCTCATCCTAGCAACTATTCTTTTTGGGTGAATTGGTGATAATCCTCACTCTCCTGCCCTCCTTTGAGTTAAGTATATTTTAAAAAATTAAGAATGGAGGGGGACAAGCAATTTCTCATAAGGAAACTCATTGGTTGCCCTGACTGGTGCTGTTCTCACAGGAAGATGAAACCACAATGTTGACACAGGCTGGATACAGAAAATGTCAGTGTGTGTATTCTGAAAAACACTGAAGATTGGTGTAGTTAGAAGAAAAGCATATGCTGTAAACTGGTGCTTTCTTGGTATTGAGTATCTTCAGTTTGGTCTGTATTATCGATTTAAAACATCCTGTTCAGAAACTGCTAATAGATGCCTGGAATCTGACAAGACTCTAACTTTTCTTTTTCAAAGAAAACCGTCAGAAAAACAAACCCATCTGACCTCCAGTTGAAATCTTACATAAGCAGGCTTTAAACTATCCATCGCTGCAATGATTATTATGCACAAAATTGAAGAGAATATAAATTCTTTTATCTTTTTATCTAAAAGATCCTAAATCTCCTACACAAACAAGTAAATGTAGCTGTCGCAAATTGCTGAGAGACCCAATAGTATTGAGCTGGATACTTTTAAGCAAATAAATTTTGTTGCCATGGATTTTCAGTTTGAAAACTGCAAGGAATATTACCTCTGCAATTTGTCATGCCGTTATTTAATAACGGGGTGTCCATCTACACTAGATTATGGAATTGTCAAGTGTACACAATACCCAGGTGTTTGCAGGAATACCTGCAATCGTTTCCAGATTCGTGGACAGGAAATGTTGGTACAAGTTCACTCTATATGACACTGTTTGCCTTTCGGTACACACATTCTCCAGCATTTGTTGATGTACTGGTGCGGGGTCACCTTTATACTTGTTACCATTTATTAGTGACTTGCTAGTGGCATATGTAGCATATTTAAGCAGCCCAACTGTATTTTGACATGAAATGAAACAATTTGTCAAGAGTCAAACTGGAGTTGAGCAGGCTGCTCTGATTTGCAAACAATAACAATTGCTCTTTAAGGGGAGACATCTTATGAAACCCTGTACAGTCTCCTATAAAGCTTCTAGGGATCATCTAAAGCAGTGGTTCTCCAATGTTTTGTATTGGCGACCCCTTTTGAACACTGAGCTTCTGACCGCGACCCCCTCTAGAAATTAAATACACGTTTTTGATATTTAATACTGTTAATACTAAATATAAACCCCATTGCTTAAAATGAATTTACCTTTTCTCACTGCTTTTTAAATTTAAGACTAAAAGTTTTTATTTCATTAAAAATAAGTGGAAAAGTTCTTTTTAAATAGAATGTATTTTAATAGTTGTCCCCTTTGCAAGCTGGGATTGGGAAGGGGGCTGGCGGCTCCAGCCTGTGATCCCCAGGCAGCCCCCTGCAAGAGCTGGGTCCCCGGCAGCCTGGGATCGCAGCTCCAGCAGCCGCCGGCCGGGGCTGGGGGCAGCCGCCGGCCGGGGCTGGGGGCAGCCGCCGGCCGGGGCTGGGGGCAGCCGCCGGCCGGGGCTGGGGGCAGCCGCCGGCCGGGGCTCGGAGCTCCGGGCAGCCGCTGGGGCTTGTGGCTCGAGCCGGCGCCCAGGGATCACGGCTCAAGCCCCCGCCAGCCCCCGGGGATCCCGCAGCAGTGAGTTGCTGGGGTAGGGGCTTGCGACCCACCACAAAAGTGGCCCGCGACCCCTCAAGGGGTCGCAACCCTCACTTTGAGAGCCCCGGCTCTAAGCCAAGCTTGTCATGGGGGGGGGGGGGGGGAGGGGTGTGATTTTTAACCAGGAGGCGTGAGCAGTTGTGCATGTGGGTGTGGATGTGTGCGTGTGCATGCATGCGTGTGCCCAGCTCCTCGCTATAGGGTGTGTGCTGCTCCGTCTGTGCACAGGTGTGGCCAGGTGTTGGGGGACCCTGCCTGTTGTTTCCGTGGCTGCAGGTTGGGGATGGGGGTGCACGGCAGAGCCCAGGGCATTGCTCCTTTCAGGGTGTCCCATGCGCCAGCCTCTCTAAGGAGACACACAGCGACCTCTCGTGGTGCAGTGATGTATTGGTCCCTTTCTCCTCTGGCCTTGGTGCAGAGGGAGCCAGAACCTTCAGGCCAGCCTCAGTCTCTCTTCGCCCCATGCAACGACCCCTTTCACCCCAGTGGGGAGAGTTGGCCCAAGGGGTGCTGCCACTCCCGGGGGAGGTCCTGCCTCCTCTCGGAAAGCATCACAAGACACGACCCCCCCAGCAGGCCAGCACGTTGCCCTGGCTGGCGCCGCCTGGCATTCCTCAGACAGCCTGTGGCCCCGATGCCCCCTGCCCAGCTCCTCCCCACCTCACTCAGACACTGGTGTTCTCCGCAGCCCCCGCCCGCCCTGGGGGACCCGTCCCGGGCTGCCGACCCCAGCCCCAGTAGCTCTGAGTTCCTCGCTGGCCCCCCAGGCTGGTGCCCCTCTCATTCCACGGCTCCCCCCTGGTTGCTCAGGCAGAAGGTACCTGGGTTGTCACGGGCCCTGCTCTTTATCCGGTGCCCTGCAGTCCAGCTCAGCCCGTCTGTGGCTGTGGCACACCAGACTCCCAGCACCTCGGTGCTGCCCATCCCCTCTCCTGAGCGGGTCCTGGGGCTGCCAGCTCCCCCCGGCCGAGCTGCAGGCAGATCACGACGGGCTAGTGATGGCCGCTGGGCTTCTCCACAAAGCTTGGCCTCTTCTTCTTCGTGGTGTCTCCCTTCCGCCGGGAGCCCTGTGGCCTCCTCTCAGTCCCGGCCTCTCGCCAGCGCTCCCTGGAATGGGATCGGGGTGCCCTGGAACCACTCTGGGACTGCCGAGCCAGCCTGGCCCCTCTGGGCTCCTTTGCCGCCACTGTCCTGGCTCGTCTGTCCAGCTCCCTCTGCCGGGCAGCCTGGCACAGCTTCTCCTGAGCTGCTGCCTTGGCCTCGCGGCGGGATCGTCTCTCGAAGGCCTCCACTATCCTCTGGACACGGCTCTCGGCCCGCAGCTGGGCAGCCGCAGCCTCAGTGGTGCCGGGCCGAGATGCGCTGGCGTGGTCTCCCCTCCGCCGGCCTGGTTGGGAGCCCGGACCACGGCTCTGGCGCTCACAGAAGAGGCAGGAGCACGTGGCCTGTGGGACGGTCGCCGCATTCAGCTCCGCGTGGCCAAGGGTCATTGCCACAGGCTAAGGCAGAGAGAGGGGATCACGCAATGCAGTGAGCAGGCGCTGCTGGGCTCTGACCCCCAGGGCATCGGGGCAGGGGGGAGGGAATCCCACCAGTTGCCAGAAACAGGATCGTTGCCAGTCAGGAACCAACCGGGGTCACGCCCTGTCCCCTCTCCAGACCCGGACAGACCATGGTCCTTCGCATCTGGGGTCGCCCCCCGACCCCCTCCGGGCTTGGACAGACCATGGCCCATCTCATCTGGGGTCCCCTCTGGACCAGGACAGACCATGGTCCTTCTCACCTGGGATCCCCCTCCGCCAGACCACGGCGGTCCATGGTCCAATGGTCCATCTCCTCTGCCCCCCCGGGTGGGTTCCCAGTGATGGGGGAGCAGGGGCCCTCTGCTGTGTAATAAAAGGGGTGCCAGAGCCTGCCTTCTCTGCTTGCCCTTGTGACATTTCCCCGATGGACCGTGCACCCTCGTGCACACAGAGGGGCATCGGAGTTTGGTGCCAGTTCCCATCCCTGAAAATCCCCTGCTCTCCTGTGGGGGGTGCTGTGCCTGGTGCGCCAGGGCCAGCGGGGTTCGCTTTGAGGGGGAAGCCCAGCACGTCTGGAGATGGGCTGGGCTGATGGAAGTAGCTAGTCCCTGCCTCCGGGGCTGGCCTAGTCCCTCCAGGGTCTCCAGGCTGTTGTCCGGGCTGGTTTTCAATGGCCCAGGGGCGATGGGGCTCGAGGCTGCTCCCCACGGGAGCCCCTCCGTTCTGCCATGCTGGTGGATCCCCTCCCTGCGGCTCAGCAAGGGGCTAGCACTCTGCGGCCCAGCCTGACGGGAAGCCCTGACCCCGTGACCTGGGCTAACAATGCCTCCAGGCTGGCTACTGCAGATCAGAACCATTGCACTGCGCAGGGGTCTCCCCCTTCCCTCACTGTTCAGCCTCCCAGCCCCTCCTCACCTGGCCGTGCAGGGGGCGTCCTGCTTCCAATTTCCCTCTCCTGCTGCCCTGGGGCATGCTGGGCTCTGCCGGCTGTTTGAGGCTCCCTGGGTCCCCATCCCGCTCCAGCCTCCTCCGGGTCGCACCCTCTTTCTGATTCAAGTTCCTGTAGCTCTCACAGGCATAAAGCCGGCCTGGGACAACCGGGCTAGGGGCCCTGTAGGTCTCTGGCCCCGGACCAAGCGAAGGCTCCTCGGCCATGGATTGCTCCAGCCATTTCTGGACCTTGGAGAGCCTCTGCCGGAGCTGCCTCTGCGAGGGTGCCGCTGACCTCGCCCTCCTGCTGGGGGCGCTCTCCTCTTCCCGTGGGGCCCAGCTGTTCTCGTAGACGGCCTCCTCCCCAGGCCAGGCCTGCAGGCTCTGGTTAAACTGCTGGCAGGCTGCACAGCTCTGGAGATGAGCAATCACACAGTGCGGCAGGATCTGGGGTGGACCACCTGGCTCCAGGCAAGGTCTGCTGCACCCCCTCCCGTGGGGAGGCTCTTCCCACCCCGGTCCTGCCGCTGTCCCGTCCCCTGGCTGGAAGGGCCCAAGGCTCCGCTCACAGGCGGTGGGGTCTGGGGCGTCTCCAGAACTGGGCAGCCTCTGGAGGCCTCCGCTGTCCCTCCTCCTATCCCTCTGTCTGGTGTGACTCCGTCTGTGCCTCCCACCCTGGTCCTGGGGGGCCAAACTGCCCTGCTGGGCTCCTTCTCTCTGATGCCCCATCT
This sequence comes from Sternotherus odoratus, assembly GCA_032164245.1. NCBI lineage: Eukaryota > Metazoa > Chordata > Testudines > Kinosternidae > Sternotherus > Sternotherus odoratus. The sequence goes on from JAVMKO010000003.1 coordinate 157,289,309, forward strand.
GCCGCTCTCTGCCTGTGCCGCTGTGGGCCCTGCTGGCAGCCTCCGGCCCTGGCTCCTCACCCACCAGCTCCTCGTTCTCGTAGGTACTGGAGTCACCCCTGGCAGGGCAGGGTGGCCCGGGGGCCTCTTCGCAAGCTCTGAGCTTCTCGTAGAAGAAGGAGTCGAGTTTCTCGGCAGCGTTGCACTCAAAGACAGAGGCCCTCTCGATGCCCGTGCCCGCGGAGGAGTGCAGGTAGAGGCTGGGGCACGGCCGCAGCGGGGGAGCCCCGGTGCGCTGTTGGATTGTCTCTTGGGAGCTCCGGATGTGGCTGTCCTCCGCAGTGGGCGGGCGCTGGAGGCCCCTGTTCTCATAGGATAGGGCAGGGGGGGGCACCTGGCTTCCCGAGGGCGGGCTGGTTCAGCTCACAGCCGCGGATGGAGTTTGACAGATCTGAAACCATCCCAGAAAGGAGAGTCAGATCCATAACAAGCAAGGCAAGGTGATCGCCCCCTCCGCCCTCCTCAGGAAACTGAGGCCTGCCCGGGGCTGACACATACTCAGTTTAGGGTCACAGAGCAGGTCAGCATTTGAGCTGGGCAGGGCTCCTAATTCCCAGCCTCCTGCTCCTACCACTGGCCCGTGGAGTGGGAGGGCGTGCAACGGACGGGCTGTTCCCACAGGGGTCTGTCCAGCAGGGCTCACAGTCGCCACTGGAGGGGGGTGTGTGTGTGTGTGTGTGTGTGTGTGTACACACCATAATCCTTCACCCCTCTACACAAGACATTACACTGTGTGTATGTACATGTACACCATGATCATTCTCCTCCTTCCCCACACAACATTACTCTGTGTGTCTGCATATACACCATGATCCTTCTCCCCTCTACACAAGAGATTACACTGTGTGTGTGTGTGTGTGTGTGTAACATGCCACATACTCTCCCCACACCCAGACATCACACTTTGACTGACATGGTTGAATTTGTAGTAGAAATGGGACCAAAGGTTCTCATGGGGTTGGGTCACAGAGTCACATGGGGCAGATTGCTCCTGGAGCTGAAAGCGCGTAGCGGGGGTCATGGGTCTCCTGGGGGCACACGGCAGCTCCCGGTCTGTCTGGCTGGTGCTCAGTTTGCCTTCCTCACACATGCCCGGTTGTTACTCCCCCTCGGCCCCACAGCCTGCCCCAGGCTGTTTCCTAGGAGCAGCAGCGAGGCTGAGGTTGGAAGGGCAGGAGGGTGCCTGGGAGAGGTGGGTCCATGTGGTCCGTGCTCTCAGCCCATCCACAGGACCCCTCGGGCAGAACCCCTCTGGCTATTGTCAAGGGTCTTTTCCCAGCGTTCTCCCTGGGCCTTACCAGAGATGATGGAGGCAATTGAGATCTCCGAGTGGGCTCCAGGGCCTTCCCCCGGCCAAAAGCCTCTCTCAGTGGCGTCCGGGTCGGTCTCCCGATCATCGGCTTCATCTTCACAGGAAGGAAGGAGCCCAGACCTGTCTCTTCGTCCCTGGTGCTCCCCTTTCCTGCAGGCGTGAGGGGATGTGCCCCACGCTGGCCCAGCCTGGTCCATGTCTGGGGGCTGGGGCTTGTTGAAAGGCGGAGGCCTGCTGGCCCGGAGATCCAGCGCTACGGGATGTTTCCAGGGGCCGCCGGCTCAGCAGGCTGTGGACTCCCCCCTTTGTGATGTCAGCAGAACGCCCCATGCCCTCCTGGTTCCCCCTTCCTTCCGAGAATCCTCCTGCAAAGCATGCTGGGTGATGGGAGCTGTGAGAGCAGAATCAGGCTGGCTCAGCCCCTGGGTGGGTGATCACCAGTAAAACCGGGCTGAAGGAATCAACGGCGGCTCTCCTGAGTCCGTGGTCCTAGCACGGTGCAGTGAGCCGGAGCCGGACTGCAGAGGAGGGGTGGATGATTTTCAAGGGTGAGGCTCCCTCGCCTTGCAGGCGGTACTGACCCCAGTGCTTCGGGGTGTTGTGCTGTGGGGAGCGACCCAGGTGGCTCAGTAGGAGGCGCTCTCCCCCGTGAATCTGCACGGCTCCTAGTGTGCCAGTGTGCGCTGGCGGTGGTGGTTCACTATGGAATTCCTGTGGGTACACTTTAAACGTGTGAATTGCTGTCAGTGTTAATAAATAAGGAGCAGTCAGGCCACAATCCAACTCAGGTGATCCCACTCTAGCTCTCCCTGTGTTTGCAGCCAGGACATGGGATTCCTCTCTGTGTCTGGAGCTGCTGGGGAGCGTTACTGGGTCCCAGCAAACACTCTGTGCATAAAGAGCAGGGAGAAGCAACATGGAAACACCCCTACCTGGCCTGGTGTAACACAGCGGAGAGTGTGTGCGTGTGTTTCAGGGGGCAGTGAGTAGTGACATCCATCAATGGCACCAAGTCCACATAGGCAGGCAGCATTGGAATGGCAGCTTGAGCCTGAGCTGGGGCCTACAGAGACCCTGGCCCAGATGACCTGGGAAACCCAGCTAGACCTTGATGAAGGTCTGGTGGCCTGGGACCCTTGATGCAGGTGGGTGGGGAGTCTGAGCTGGGTGGATCAAGAAACACAGCTGGAGATACAATGTGAAGGAGACGGGGCCCGAGGCTAGGCCCCAACCTGGAGGGGATGAGGCCCCTGGCTAAGCCTCGAGATGGGGAGATGTGGACGCCAGCCAGACCCCAAGGCATGGGGAGATGGGGACCCTGGCAGGGCCTTGAGTGTGGGGAAGGGGCACCCCCAGCCAGGCCCCAAGGTGGGGGAGGAGAGATGGGGACCCTGGCCAGCCCCAACGCGGGGGAGGGGAGATGGGGTGGCTGACCAGGGCTGGGGGAGGGGGGATGGGGACCCCAGACAGGCCCCGAGGCGGGGGAGGGGAGATGGGGACCCTGGCCAGCCCCAAGGCGGGGTGCCTGACCAGGGCTGGGGGAGGGGGGGGCCGTTGTCACGAAGTCACTCCCGGCCCCGCCCTTTTCCCTTCCTGGCCCCACCCCCAATGGCCAGGGGCGTGGCTCACCCTGCACTGGGGCCCGCCCCGCGCTCCCTTAGCCACGTCTCCCGGTCATCTCGCCCACAGTCGACATGGCGCCGTTGGCGCCTGCTCCGAGCCGCCCACTTCCGCAATGGGGGAGCAATGGGGGAGAGAGAGGGGAAGGTGGGGGCAGTGTCTGGGTCTTCAGAGAAGCACGCAGAGTGCAAACCTGGGACTGGGGGGTCATCTCGGGGGAGTGTCTTTGTGTGTGTGATGGGGTGTGGCTGGGGGGGGTAGTGGGAACGCTTGTTGCCAATTCTTATATCTGGTATTTTCTTAAAGCCCCAGCTCCTGGAGTCAGGTGAGCAGCTTCACTTTACAAATAAAAGGAAGGGCCCAGCTCACCCCGGTCTTGGGGAGGGGGGGAGAGGGAGAAGCTGGAAACCACGTCCCCGAAGGTCTAATGACCAGGAGGCCAGTGAAGACCCAGCCCAGATTAGTATGAAAATCAGAGTCTCTACCAGTGGTTCTCCAACGTTTTGTATTGGCGACCCCTTTTGAACACTGAGCTTCTGACCGCGACCCCCTCTAGAAATTAAATACACGTTTTTGATATTTAATACTGTTAATACTAAATATAAACCCCATTGCTTAAAATGAATTTACCTTTTCTCACTGCTTTTTAAATTTAAGACTAAAAGTTTTTATTTCATTAAAAATAAGTGGAAAAGTTATTTTTAAATAGAATGTATTTTAATAGTTGTCCCCTTTGCAAGCTGGGATTGGGAAGGGGGCTGGCGGCTCCAGCCTGTGATCCCCAGGCAGCCCCCTGCAAGAGCTGGGTCCCCGGCAGCCTGGGATCGCAGCTCCAGCAGCCGCTGGCCGGGGCTGGGGGCAGCCGCTGGCCGGGGCTCGGAGCTCGGGGCAGCCGCCGGGGCTTGTGGCTCGAGCCGGCGCCCAGGGATCGCGGCTCGAGCCACCGCCAGCCCCCGGGGATCCCGCAGCAGTGAGTTGCTGGGGTAGGGGCTTGCAACCCCCACAAAAGTGGCCCGCGACCCCTCGAGGGGTTGCAACCTTCACTTTGAGAACCCCGGATCTAAAGAGAAATGGTTACATTCGAAAGACCAAAGCTTCTCTTGTATAAAAAAACCAACAACAAAAAACACCTCTTCAAGGGTAGAAAAGCGAAACGTTAAACTCTGAAAATAATAAAACACAGGGAAATCTAGAAGTTCTCAGGCATTCTCTTTTACTTCCTTAAAGGGGAGAAACTCGTTCTCCTTGGAATTAGTCGTACTTGAGCTCTGAGTTAAGTGTTTACTTCCCGAGTAACATCATTGGCCTCAGCTTGTACCATTGTACTGATTTGAACTGAAGAGCCCATTTGACTTCTAATGTGAAATCCTTCAGAGCCTCAGGCAGGGAGGCACTCAAAAGACAGTTTTAAAAAGTGGCCTTTAGCTTCTTTCAGAATCCTGACAAGTAGGAGATCAAATGTGAAATCTTAACACTGTTGAAGTCAGTGGGGAATTTTAACCATTGACTTCATTACGGTCGGGATTCCACCCAACAATCCTCAAGGGCTGTTGTCCAAACACTCTCAAGTTTATCGAATACCCAGCTTACTTTGACTTTGTTCGCTTGGTTGTCTCATCCTAGTTCTGCTGGTCTTTCACTGTGGGTATTTTGTTTACACCTTTAGAGTAATAGGGTTCAGGAGTTCCCAGTCTTTGGGGAAAATTTTCTGATACTGTAAAAATAAGTCTCCCGTTTTCCTTCTCTTCCCTTCCCCCACCCCAAACACACGTACCTTTCAAATCTGTTGAACAGATACAACCTGCTGCATGACCATGTGTTTTCTCACCACTGGCAAGCGGCAGGCGGGAGTGGTGTGGTCTTCTAACATCCCCAGGTTTGCTAGCAGGAAATCACCACTAATTTTAGTTTGGAAGAGCAACCAGTTCAGTTTGTTGGCATTTTAAAACACCTGAATTCCAGAATATACAAGATTTATAACATTGTGAGCATTCTGTAGGTGTCCGGGGATGAAAAACTATAGCCCTTTACAGCTTTATGGGGAAAAAAAGGAAACACTTCCATTGTTAGAATGCCCCACCACCTCCTTTGCTTCCCGTGATGACTAGATTGCTGCGCTGCTGCTGTCTGGAACTCCTCTCGTGTTGAGCAGCAAGGTGGTGGGAGGAGCATAGTGCGTGGGAGGTTAGTGGTAGGGTAGTTTCATGCTGTTGTTGTGGTCCAGGGACTTCATTATAAAACTATTAAAAAATTAAGTTTGACAGCACTCGCTGCTGGTCATGTGTCAGGGAGTGGCCAACAGGAAGAGGTCACTGCTGCTTGAGATATCCTTGCAGGAAGTAGAGGGAAGGAATCCTTGATATCTTTTTCTTGGTCCAATAGTAGATACAAAAAAAGAAATATTTAACTTCCCTATAACAGCTTCTAGTTACACCACAAGGTATTAGGACTCATCTGTGCTATGAAATGCTTAAGTAATGACGTTTAACATAGTGGGGAAACTGACTGTGTGTTATAAACATTGTCTGGCCTCGACTCTGTGGACAGAATCAAACCATGTTATAACCAGGTTTAAAAAAAAAAAAAAAAAAGCTTTATGCTCATGTTTATAGACCATTTGTGTCTCATGAAATGCTTTGTCTACACTATGAAGTTTAGTTGCCTAATATATTTAGGGATATTACTTTGGAATAACATAGCTGTAAAAGAAGAACCCTGAGAGACTTACCTCATTATATTAGATCTAGTCATTTTTATGGTCTGTCTTTTTCATCAGCAAATTAAGTATATAGCATAGTGGGATCCTGCTATTGGTTGGGATGTTTTCAACACTACCTGACTACAAATAAGTAGACTTTCAACTATTTTTAAGAGACGCACACTAAAATTTAACATTGTTCTTAAGAGTGTAAGACTAGAGCATTCTCTTCCCATCGCTGCTCTGATAACATCTTTGAGTATAATGTGACTTGGACAAAGGCTAGAGTGGAAATATTTGTGGGCAAGGAAGGGTGTATGGAAGTAATAGGCACCCATTACATTCTGGATAGAAAATGTTCAAAGTGAATACTTCAAAGGTTGCTTACTGCTACTGCACTTTCTTTTTTTTAAAAAAAATCTTAGACATACAGATAAAACACAATACCACTGGACAAGTGGGCCATAGTTAAATGTTCTCCTGTTAAATTTTAGTCCTGTTAAAATTATTTGGTTTTGGTTTTTTTAAAGTGGTTGGCTTCCTTCTCCTTAATTGTCATTACGCCAGTAGTCGCAGGGAGAATAGTCTCCTTTTGCTCAGACCACTGCCTCAGCTCTTTGAACTGTGCTTGTTGTGGGCATATAGGCCTTGGAACACAGATGTAGTGCCTGTTGGCTGTACAATTGCAATGTTTACTTCAGACTTCTAGTAGCAAAACTATGCAGCAGTAATGTGTTCCACTCCAAATTAGAAAGAATGTCCATATATCAGAACAGTCACACTGCAGTCCAAGTCAGGAAGCATACTCAAATGTTAGAGGATAGTCAGTGTAGCACAAAACAAGTGGGAATACATGTTTAGTTTCAAACACTGGTAGGTTTTTTTTAAGGATTGTAGTAGCACTGTTGCCAAACTGGGAATGGAAGTTTGGGTGGTATATCTTCAAACTTGGAGGGTATTTGAAAGAGTGACATAGTAAGCTAAGATTCCATTACAGGCTACCTATATTCTGTATTTTATCTCTGCTTTAAAAGAAGCTTTGAAAACCACTTGGTGCAGCAAAATTAACTCCCTAGCTTTTGTTTCACACTTTTGGCTTTCACACTTAGGTTTCTCTGATCCTCAGATTAATGGATCTGATATTAGAATTCAGTTTCTTTGAAACCATTCTTAAACAGAAAATAAGTTTACCCAATATTATAGTGTGTCTTTCAGGAGCAGCCTGAAGACTCATTCAGTCTTCCAGATCTCCCCTTACTCCAAGGATGGACGTACCCTGTGCCAGCTCTATATTTGATTTAAGGTACATCGCCGGGGTGCAGCTGCGTTCCCAGTGCATCGGTAGGCTAGAGCCACCTTTCCAGGAATAGAACGTGTGATTCTGCAGAGACTGATTCTTTCCCCACCCCCATCGACCTGGAAGCCAGAACAGGGAAGTAAAGCAGCAACTTACACCCTTGCACAAATATACAGAGCAGGCCATCATCTAGTTGTATATAAGGACGTTGTAAATATTCGCATGTCAAGATAGATCATGTCCCTGTTAATCTTTCATGAGGTCATACCTTGATTGCCCCCCTTTTTAATGAAGACAATTACCCATCAAATTTAAGGACCTTTCTACACTACAAAGAGGAGAATTCGGGATAGGGTACAACACAGTTGTCAGTTGACCTACTTACAACCAAGTTAAAATGTGTAGTTCCTATTTTGTGCTATCCAAGTCTCTAGCAATGCTTGGGAATATAATTAGTTTCCTGTGTATGCTACAAAATAAAGCAATGTTATAAATGGGTCACCCTGGCATTTTCACTTGCCCTGCATACAGACCGCTGTAGTTTAAAGTAAAATGTATTTTTCTGTTCTAAACCCCTTTCATTTTCTCATAACTTCGTCACCTTTTGGACTAAGCTCTTCCAGGCTTCCTAAAGGAAGCTTGTGCAATATCATTTCAGCCATTTTTGAGTTATGCGAACATCAAGGGGGAAATAATTTTGCCTTATGTTCTGATTACACATTTTAAGCTAGGATTACTCAAAAATGGCTGAAGCTGGACTCTTCAGACTTGTCTGTCCACAAGGAAAATTATTCATTCATAAATCAGGTCACTACTTTAAAATTATAAATATTTGAGGGCTGGAATTTTCACAAGTGCTAAACATGGCAAGGAAAATAAAATGCTAAGATTCTCCTAAGGCAGTTCTGTAGAAGCATTTTTGTTTTCAGAAACAAAATGGGGAAATTTAAATCCAAAGAACTGTGTGTAACTTTAAGGTTGAGTAAGCATGAAAGCCCCAATTCACCAAAGCCCTCAAACATGTTTTTAATTTTAAGCATGTATTTAAGTCACGTTGATTTCATGCTTAAAATTAAACATGTGTTTAAGGACTTTTTTGTATTGTGACTTTAAAAGTTACATGTACTATATATTGTATAATACAGACTAACCTAAGTAATAATACATTCCATTTTACATTTAATAAGAAAAACAGGAATAAAAAATGATGTGTGTGATATGTGGCCAACATTGTGGTAGAAACTTTTGGGAATTTCCTGACTTAAGAACTTCAATGTTAACATTCTACTAATTCCAGTTTCTTTTGCATTTAACTATATGTGGTTCTTGGAAATATATTGACCTTGTTTATACTGCAATTTGTAAGCACGTTCGTGGACACATACTAAAACACTATTACAAATTGTGTCATAGACAAGCCCATTGAGAGGTGCAGATTGTTGCTTACAGAAGAAGAGTCCCATAGTTTGAACTTTTAGGATTAACATGATACAATATGAACATTATTCAGCTTAAACAGCTAATACAAAGTGCAATCTGGAGTCACCAAAGAAATTATACCTGCTTTCAACTTTGAACCTCTTTGTAAATTGGGATAATTCACTGATATGATTCTGAGGATTCTGTGTAATTTCTGACTGATTTTAGCAGTGGGTTCTTACAGGGCCATTATGAAATTGCTGAATTACAAATTGGAGCTACAGAATGTTCTTTAAAAAAAACACATAACGTTGAACTGGGGTAACAAGGGGGCAGAGATCTTCAGTCAGTTCAGTGTGCCTCAATTCTGAGAAGCAGGATGTTGAATATGAGTAATGATACAACAGGCCAATAATATGCAGAATAACCCTCTGATGACTCATCTAGTACAATGCAGTATATTTGTCAAGGAGACTGAATCATACATGGGGGGAAGCCACTTTTCAGGCAGCCAGCTGGTACACAGGTCAGCAAAAGACGATCCATTTTATCAGAAGGTTTATAGTGGTAATAATGGTAAGACAGAGCACCCTGGGTATAAAATGTAGAAGAAATGGCATCTCACAGCAGGTATATGTATTCTCTTGATACCTATGATTTCATTTTTACATTTCCTTTTTCTCTGCCTCCCCTTTCCTCCTCTGGTTCTTTTTAATTCTGTACGTAATCTGTAAGTCAATACTGTGTGGCTACTTCTAGGTAATGTATATTTTTTCATTTATGCTTAATATGTCAGTTTTTCATAAGTAATATCAATCTTTTAATCTTCATCCTTTCATAAAATTCTGAGAAGAAAATAGATGCTGAATAGGAAACAACTTGTTTAGGTGGGTACCCCTCTTCATAGGCAGTAATTGATGTGAGGGGTTAGGGAGAGAAGGAAGGTGCATTGAATTGGGCATGCTGTACGATGTTTATATAATTTAGGGGAATAATTGTTATAATTTTTTTTACCTGGCAGGGAAAATACTTAAATTGTGAATGAGTTCATGGTACATATCTTTTTTATTTTTTTGTGAATTAGAATGAGCTTGTGCTGAATTACTGAAATAGCTTTTGTGTAGCTGCAAAATATTCTTATAGATTAGGCTGTTATATTGTAATCTATGTACTAAAGTGAAGATTTCTTATTGGAATAAAAGATGCATTCTGCATTCACCAAAATGAGCCGAATGAAAAAAATACATTTTGCATGCACTAAAAGTATTGTGTGAATTGCTGATTTGTACATTTCAAAACTGAGTATACCACATTTATCAATCATCTAAAATTTTTAATGTATCAAATGTTTAGGGACTAATGGCTATAGTTAGAGATGTGTTTTTGTGTAAGCTTCCCCATGCCGGTTCATTAATATGGCTGCATCAGGACCAGGAGTTCTAGCCTCTGAAAATTGTTGGGGATAAGGGGATGACTTGATGTCTGGTGTACTGGATTTCTGTTTGTTTGCTGTTGTAATACCTGTGTACGGGGTTGCAAGAAAAATCTCATTTGTAAAAGACAAGGATCCAGTAGAGGTTTAGGGTTTTCTGCCCAGCTCTTCCATTGACTTGCTCCATGATCTTGGGCAAGTTGCATTTCTTCTCTGTACCTCCATTTCCTTACCTGTAAAATGGGGCCAGTCTTGAGATGAAAACCCCCATAAGTACTTGTCAGCATCATTTATTATTTTTGCTGATAATTACAAATTCAAACCATGTCATTGCTTGCTTTAGTTTAAGAAGAATAAATATACTGGGATTTTTATGATTGGTATGTACTACACAAATAATTTTGTGTAGTAAAGGATTAAAATAGATAGGGTTAGTTTGAAAAAAAATTAATTCATGATGCAATTCTCGAATCACCTGTTTATTTGGCTGGACATACTAAACAAGCACTCTTCATTTGTCTTGCATATGCTATGAAACAAATGCCATCTGTCATGTAATAACATGCTAATTACAACAAGGGATAATAGTAATGAGCAACAGAAATCTGTGGGGAATTTTGTTGAAATCAATGAAGATTCTCTGCCCAAATCAGCTCTCTGATACCTCCATTTAGATTTTTCTCTTCTACTCTGCTTGTCATTGTCTTTGCATTTTAATGTGAGATAGGGTGTAGCAGTCAAAAACTATTAGTTTAAACTGAATTTCTTTTGCTGCTGCTTGAATTTGCTGCTGCTGTCCCAGAGTTTATGTACAATTGAAATGATGAATTGAATAATTGGTTTGTTTAAAGGTAACAATTTGATATTTTAAGACAAGTCTCTATGCAAATAAATAATCTAATAATCTATTATTACTGCCACCACAATCACTGGAAGAAATGTAAATGAGAATCTCTCTAAAACAACTTTGAACGGTAGTTTGACTCGTATTATAAAATTGTAGCTACGCTTTAAAATGGACTTTACGATGCAGCTAAAATTTCCATATGGTTTTCTAGATCATCATTGAAGCAAACAGTAAGCATCACAAATTTAGTAAAAGGAAACTGACGTACATTTCTCAAACTTCATTTTACTGTCTGTATTGTGTTACTCTAAACTGACAATGTGTGAGAAGAGAAATAGCGCATTGAAAATGAGCCTCTTAATTGAGTTTAAGGATGTAAATGAACACTGCATTTGCCACCATCCATGCCAATATACCTTTCCCTGATGTTCACAGCTTTGTCCTTCTTACTCACCTACTCACAATGTTGCTACTGGGCCTTCTTCAGAGCTGCTTCTCTTCAGTCAGACACTCAAGCATACTGCAGCTGGGGTTGACCAGGTGTCCGGTTTTCAACCAGAACCAGTTGAAAAGGGACTGTGGCGGTTCCGGCAAGCACCAGGAACTGGATCCTTGAAAGTCTGATTGTCGATGCTAAAGCAGGCTAATCCCTCCCTGTCCTGGCTGGCACCACGCTGCGCCCTGGAAGCAGCCAGCAGGGCCAGCTCCTAGGCAGGGGGGAAGGGCCACGGGGCTCTGCGTGCTGCCCCCGCCCCAAGCACAGGTTCCGCTCTCCCATTGGCTGGTACCTGGCCAGTGGGAGCAGGGGGGCGGTACCTGTGAGCAAGAGCCGCACGCGGAGCCTCCTAGGTCCCCCGCCGAGTACCTGTTTGCTGCATGCGGAGCCAGCATAGGTGGAGGGAATGCTTTCTGCGCCTGTGTCCTGCTCCCAGCCACTGGCCTCAGGCCTCCGCCTTTGGGGCCTGCTGGCCCTGCACCCTGGGCTCTGCTCTTGGAGCCCCAACTGTTGGCCCCGTACCCAGAGCTCTGCGTCTGGCCCCACGGTTGGGGCGCTGCTCTTGGCCCCCTATATGAGGTCCTGGCCCCAGGTCCACCCCCACCTGTGGTCTTGGCACCCTTACCCATGTCCGGGTTCTCACCCCCCCCTCCCCCCAAGACACAGCCCTGCTCCCATCCTTGGTGTAAGGGGTAAGGGAGCTGGCTTTCAGCACCCCCACTACTAAAAATGTTCCAGCGCCTTTGGGTGCCAGGACAGGCAGGCAGCCTCCCTTAGTGCCCCTCTCACCCCCTGCTGCGCTTACTGAGGTAACTGCCTGAGGTAAGTGTGAGCCCCTGTCCCAGTCCGGAGCTCCTCCCTGCACCCCGGAGCCCTCATCCCCAACTCGGAGCCTTCGTCTACCCTGCACTTCATGCCCCAGCCCAGAGCCTGGCCCACACACTGAACCCCTCATAACTGCCCCACCCCAGAGCCAGCACCCGCTCCTGCACCTCAACCTCCTGTCTCAACTCTCAGCCCCCTCCCACACTCCAAATCACTCTGCCCCACCCTCCTTCTGTACCCCCAACCCCTCAGCCCCAGCCCAAAGTCTCCACCCCCAGCAGGAGCCCTTCCAACTCCCTGCCCCAGCGCAGAGCCCCACCTCGCACACTGAACCTCTTGTTTCTGCCCCACCATGGAGCCTGCAGCCCTGGTAAAAGCCCTCTTTCCCCCCTTCCCCCCCCCCCCCCAGCCCAGTGAAAGTGAGTGACAGTGGAGGAGAGCGAACCACAGAGGGAGGGAGAATGTAGTGGAAAGGGGCGGGGCCACATGTAAGGAGCCGGGCCTTGGGGAAGGGGTGGGGTTGGGGTGGTCGATTTTTGTGCAACTAGAAATTTGGCAGCCTTAACTGCAGCAGTTCCCTTGCTCACCTGTTCTACCAGTTCAGTCCCTTTTTCCTTTACTTCCCACATACATGTTTAATTTTAGCATTGGTACGTTGGTGGCATCATAGTATCCTAGAGCAAATGGCAGAAATTCACGACTGCTTTCCAAAGCATCTCAAATCTGTCTTCAGGAAGACCTAAAATAACTACAATAGAACCTAAGAGTTAGTTACGCCAGAGTTATGAACTGACCAGTCAAGCACACACCTCATTTGGAACTGAAAGTACACAATCAGGCAGTAGAGATGGGGGGAAAAAGAAGCAAACATTATACAGTACTGGGTTAAACAGAAACTACTAAAAATAGAGGAAAGGCTAAAAAGAAGATTTGACAGAGTAAGGAAACTGTTTCTGTGCTTGTTTCATTTAAAATTAAGATGGTTATAAGCTGGATGTTTCTTCTCCATAGTAAAACTTCAAAGCTGTGTTAAGTCAATGTTCAGTTGTAAGCTTTTGAAAGAACAGGCATAACATTTTGTTCAGAGTTGTGAACATTTCAGAGTTACGAACAACCTCCATTTCTGAGGTGTTTATAACTCTGAGGTTAGCAGGAGGCTTGCAGCATGAAGAGTGTAGAGTTAAGGCTGTTGGGGTGACCTTAACTGTGAATTTGCACACTTTCCACTTTTCAAATGACTTCTAATGTTTGAATCGTTAACTTTGAATTTCCAGGCATTTAGCTGATAAGGATGTATTTCTTAATGCTCTTACTGCCTTTTCAGAGAGGTAGCCATGTTAGTCTGGAATAGCAGAGGTAACAAAGAGTCCTGTGGCACCTTAAAGACTAACTAAAATATTGAAGTATAAGCTTTCGTGGGCTAATACCCACTTCGTCGGATGCAAGCAGTGGTTGCATCCACTGCTTGCATCCGATGAAGTGTGTATTAGCCCACAAAAGCTTATGCTTCAATATTTTAGTTAGTCTTTAAGGTGCCACAGGACTCTTCGTTACCTTTACTGCCTTTTAACTCAGATCAAGCTTGCCTTCACTTCAAAAGAAAGGGTTGAGTGTCAAAGATCTGGATGACTGCTTGCCTGCCTGAAGCCTTTGAAGTTGTATGCTCGAAGTCTTTTCTGGAATTCCTCCTTAGGTTCTTCTGATTCAGATTCCAAAGTTGTACTATGGTGATGGTGAAAGACTTCTGGCTCCTGGACTTTATTTTCTTCTGCAATACCTTGTTCTTGCTCCATTGGCAAGACACTGATGCCTCAAAAGATTAGGACTTCTTCATTTGGACCAGAGCCAGCGGGCACATTCATCAGCTTACAACTCTTCCCACATCCCCCACCCCAAATATGGTGTAGTCCAAATAAAGCCTTAATTATTTGAGTTTAGTTTGATATCCCTTTCCTCACGGTGAGTTTTAGTAACAGAAGATGCAAAAAGCTCAAACGGTTAGTAACAAGACCTTCCCTTGCTTTTCATAAGATGGAGGGAAGAGAAAGAGGAGATATCTCTCCCACATGGAAACCTCTCCTGACTACTGTGGAGAAACACAAGCTGTCTCTTCCTTGATCCTAGTTCTCTCCTCCCTAGGAGGCAGGAACCCAGTTATCGGTCTTCCTATAGGTCATAGAATTGTAGGACTGGAAGGAATCTCAAGAGGTCATCTAGTTCAGTCCCCTGCACTCATGTCAGGACTAAGTATTATGTAGAGCATCCCTGATAGATGTTAATCACCCTGACAGTTAAGAAGTTTGTCCTAATGGCCAACCTAAACCTCCCTTGCTGCAATTTATGCCCATTGCTTCTTGTCCTATCCTCTGAGGTTAAGAACAACATTTTTTCTTCCTCCTCTTCATAACAACCTTTTATGTACTTGAGAACTATTATCATGTGCCCCCTCAGTCTTCTCTTCTCCAGATGAAACAACTCAATTTTTTCAATCTTCCCTCATAGGTCATGTTTTCTAGACCTTAAATCCTTTTCGTTGCTCTTCTCTGGACTTTTTCCAAGTTGTCCACATCTTTCCTGAAGTGTGACACCCAGAACTGAACACAATACTCCAGTTGAGGGCTAATCAGCACGGAGTAGAGTGGAAGAATTACTTCTCTTGTCTTTCTTATAACACTCCTAATATATTCCAGAATTATGTTTGCTTTTTTCCCCCAAAACTGTTGATTCATATTTACACTGTTGACTCATATTTAGCTTGTGATCCACTATGACCTTTATATCCCTTTCCAGAGAACTCCTTCCTAGCTAGTCATTTCCCATTTTGTGTGTGTGCAGTTGATGGTTCCTTCCTAAGTGGTGTATTTGCATTTGTCTTTGTTTGCATGTGTTTCATCCTGTTTACTTCAGAGCATTTCTCCAGTTTGTCCAGATCATTTTGATTTTTAATCCTATCCTCCAAAGCACTTGTAACCCCTCCCAGCTTGATATTGTTCTCAAACTTTATAGGTGTACTCTGTATGACATTATCTAAATCATGGATGAAGGCATTGAATAGAAACCGGACCCAGAACCGATCCCTGTGGGATCCCACTCGATATGCTTGCTCCTAGTCATGCCCTGTGACTACAAAACTCAGTTTTAAAGAGGCCAGGGCTTTTATGAGGCACTGGGGTGGGTGCATGTCCTCCAACATCTGGTGCACAGTTAGAGTATTTTTAAAAATAATCTTCAGAGATGTGAGAAGGGGAATCTGCCCCAGAAAATTACATGTTGGGTTTTTTTCCAAAAGAGGTCCAAAATGTTAACAGTGATCAATTTCCTTTTTAGGATCACAGGGTAATAATACTAACCTTAAAAATACTTTGGGATTTCAAAAGTATTTAATTGAACCAACAGCCACATCAGCTTTAAGAGGAGATGGAGGAGGAGGAGGAGACACGGCTATGGTGCATCATGATCAGCAGCTGTGGATGCTTGTAATAAGGGTTATGGCATTGGGCACAGCCTTTCCCTGTCCTCTGAGGTCTGTCTTCACAGAAGGGAGGGGAAGGTATAGCCACCCAGTGGCCATTAATCCCAGTAGACTGTGATTAGTCAACAAAGTCACACAGGAGAGCAGAATGACTGTTCAACCCTTCAGCAGGACCCGGATCGGAGTGGGGCAAAGAGGTCTGACGCTCCCACAGAGAGAATCCGCTTTTAGCCCTATAAATCGAACAGGTAATGTCGGGTGCTCTAATGTAGGGGAAACCAATATGGAAAGGAGCATAAAAGTTGAGGGAGCCTCTGGCAGCGTGCCCAGTAACTCATGGAGACTATCTGTGGGGGGCTTGACTGTCTCGCCCCATCTGGCTCCTCAGGGCCACTGTACTGCCACAGTCATTTGTGAGGAAGTGGGAAATCGGCTGTGCCGACACTGTGGGAGAGTCCATCAACTTGGTGCCCTAGAGTTGGATTTCTTCCAGTTCCTCTGAGGATAATTTAGCCACCCCTTCCCAAGGGCCTTGTCTATGGGCTGGTCTTCACTATGGGAGGGGGATCGACTGAAGATACGCAACTTCAGCTACGTTAATAATGTAGCTGAAGTCGGCGTATCTTCAGCCGACTTACCTGCCGTTCTCATGGCGGTGGCAGTCGGCGGCACGCTCCCCCGTCGACTTCAGCTTGCACCTTGCGTCAAGCTGGAGTTACAGGAGTCGATGGGGGCGCCACGGGCGATCGATTTCTCG
Source organism: Sternotherus odoratus (assembly GCA_032164245.1). NCBI lineage: Eukaryota > Metazoa > Chordata > Testudines > Kinosternidae > Sternotherus > Sternotherus odoratus. Next base: position 157,305,523 of record JAVMKO010000003.1, read on the forward strand.
CGTCTTAATGAGACACGAGAAATCGATCGCTAAAAGAGTGATCGCTACCCAGCGGGTAGAGAAGACTTACCCTGAATTAGAAAAAAGGGATGTAGTTAACATGTTAGCTAAATATGTCTTTTTTCCCCAAGTGTAGACGTGACCTGACAGACTGGGGCTCCAGCTGTCTGTGCTGCAGTTAGCAATGGGAAAGGAGACAGGTAAACTCTACCCTGACGGAAGTTCATGCAGCATTTATGTGTTTAGAAAAGGCAATTAGATAAATATAATTTGTGGAGGGGAGTTGTCAGCTTCTAAAGAATATGCTTGAAATAAATCTTCCAGAAGAAAGCATTTTAGATTTTAAAAGTATATAGTGGGTGACTAAAGAAAAGTAATTATTTTAAACTACAGCTAGACGTTTTAGAATTTACAAACCTAATCACAGAATTATTTTAAGGGGGGAGGGGAGCAGCGTGAAGGAAGTGGGGAAGAACAGGAATTGGTGGAAACTGATTTTATTTTTTAAATTTGATCCTTTTTTTTAAAAAAAAAAAGGACATTGACCCAATGCCTTAAAACAGTAATCATTAGATAGGAAACGTCCTGTCCTCTGTTGCTGAGAAACTTTTTATAGGCCATTTTTAATACACCGCATTTTATTGGTTCTGCAGAGGCAGCTAGCTAGGAGAGGCCGCGCATTTAATTAACAGTCCCCATTCACAAAACTGATGGAACAGTAGTGATGGCATCTTTAATGAGGATGGCCGTCAGCAGAGCAAGCTAGATTGAGACAGTGTTTGCTAAATGGAAAAAGGAGAAAACTGGTAGGAAAAAATGTTCTCCAAGTTTTGAAGTAAATGTTTCATTGAGTGCTCTTTTTAAGACTCCTCTCTGTAATGAATAAATAGATCCCGTTCTGAGGGTTGTGTTATTACAAGAAACCCATCTTCTCTCCCCCCCCTCCCCCCCTTCCTCCTCATTTCTCTCTTCTGCCCTCACCCCCTTTTAATTTTAGCTTTGCTCTTTACCAGCTGTGTCCAGCAGCAGAGGAGGAAAATAATTCAGCAGGGTCTTGAAATTCTAATCTGTGTCAAATGAGGAAGGGTGTGGGAAAGATCCGTTGCAATAGCAGATTAATCAAACTTTGAAAAGACACACACTTACAGGTATTGGGGTGATCAGCTGGGAGTGGGGAGGAGAGTTGCTTCACATAATAAATAGCTAGCAACATATTCAAACTCCTTACCCTTTATTTTGCTTTCCCCAAATCCAAAGGACAAGATCTTTCACACACTCACCTCCCCCAGAAAGAAGTGCAATTTAAAACCTACCCTAGTAAAGAAATTCTTTGATATGATGAATTTTGGATACACAGTTACAGATATTGCCATTAACCCCCACTGTAGACATTTAACATGACTCTGTTTTTTGTCTTGGTTTCTCATTCTGGTCTGGTTAGTGTGACAAACAAGGGAGTTCTATGATTTCAACACATTAACACTTTATGAAGCAGTTGAGCGAAATCCTCGAAATTTTATAGTAAAATATCCTTTATATTGCAACTACACTATATATTTGCCCCCATCTTTTATATATTTGGCTTTTTAGAAAACAGTGTTAGAGTACTGGCAAGATATTCATGATAGTGATTTGCTTATTACCAGACCATTGTTTGTTTATTTCTTAAGGGAAATTCTTACTAGCTTTCAGAATTTTTAAAAAAAAAATGGCCAGGAGCTATAACTTTAAATAGGTTATGTTTTTCTTTCCAATAAAAAAAAAAGTGAATCAAACCACATGCTACCTTTAGCCCCGAAGTTCCATTATGGTTTTGGTTCTGGGTGGGGCTGACTAACATTAGCCTTGAAACATAGTGATAGAAAAGGTTGGCATCCTGCCATGCTGTTGGATAATCTGAGCAGATACTTTCTTCCAAAGCTTCTAACACTATTTAAGACCAATCATTTTGGGTTAAAATAGCTAAATATTCCCGTTAACTAATAATTCAGAATAGATAGTACAAACATAATAGTATGTAGGCCTTAAACAAACCCAACAATTAAGGGCCGTCTTAAAGTTTTCAGAAGCCAATAAAATGGGAAGAATTTAAGCCATTTCTAGTAGTTTTACTTGAACAGTGAAAGACTGACCTTTATCTAACCTTAATGGCATTCAATATACTGTAAATGGAAGTTAATCGAATATTGTACATGCTCTGAATAGATCTCCTTGGGGGGAAAAAAGGCTGCAGCACAATAAAAGTAGATGAATATATCAACAAGATCCTAGTTTCTTGCTGCTTACATAGGATTTGTAAATTATTATTTAACTATAGAGAATGAATTGCTTGCAACTAGTCAAGGCCACAATGGAGTCACCTGAAATTATATTGCAAAGTAAATAAACAGTTGGCATTCAGAAGAGTTTAGGTATTTATATGACCCAACACTATATTAGCTAAACACCTCCCAAATATTTATCTATGCTGGTATGGAATAGAAAAGTATTGCCTATTCCACTTTTACGGGTGGAGATCTTGGACATAGAGATGTTAAGTGAAGTTTGACAGAACTAGAAGTTTACCCTAGGTCTCTTGAGTCCTAGCGCAGTGCCTTAATAGTGGAACCAAATAATAATAATTGTCCTAGGTCTTTTTTAATAGTTACTATAGCATGGCAGTGTTATCTGGTGATACATGAGGGAGGAGAGCAAGAGTGTACAGTGCAAATGTGACCTTCTAGTAACAGCTGGAGACAGAATTCCAACTGACTGTATTAGAAGAGCAATTTAGTATTCTTCCTGTCTCACAAACTGGAACCTATTGTCTGGCAATGTTCTTTTTGCGATGGCAAAAGGGGATAAAGATCTCATTTCAGGGGGGAAATTAATTTGTCTCCTGATTAAAAAGCTATATTCTCCTGAAGTTACAGTCTTTAAAATGGAGAAGTCATGGCTTTCTCTATAGAACCTGCATTTATCTGTACACTTCCCTGGACAATTGTAGAAACCAGAAAACCAGGGCTTATTTTTGAAATGTATTTCTTTATTCGCATGTTAGGATTCTTATAATTTATAATCTTAAAAGTCTTTAAACAATCAATTTTTAGCTGCTATAACATTGGTCCAGCCACTTGTCCTTCAAGCCAGTCTACCCACCTACTCTATCACTTGTCTGAAGTGATGTGAAAATACATTTAATGTTCTCTTTCTTTAGCAGTTCCCACTTTATATACCAGTATTCTATTGAATTGCATTTGTTACCAGCTAACCTTAGTATTCAGTTTGTTTCTGTGTTCTTCACTCTACAGTTTGATCTGACTTAATTCGTGTCCATGTCCCTGTGGCAGTGTCCTTGGGATGACTTTCAGGCCTTATGCAGTTTCCAGATATGGGGCCTGATCCAAAGCCTATTTTAAGTCTCTTCATTGGCTTGAGTAGACTCAGATCGAGCTTATAAGATATTCCTGGCAGATGACATTGGGTACAATCCAACCAAACCGACTTTCACAAAATATGATTCAATAGTGGAACTGTCAGTAACAATTAAAGTGTCTGTCTTTTCCCACATTCAGTGTCTGATTGAGACATCCAGTCAGGCAGCTATTATACACTCGGATACAGTTGCAGGCCTTGGTACTAAAGGTTGTAAAAGAGCCATAGGTCAGAATATCAGCATAGATGTCCTAATAAAAGCCATATGATACACTTAGGGCTGGTCTCCACTAGGAGGGGAAATCGACGTCTCTACAGCCGACTTACCTCCCATCCTCGTGGCGGTCGGCGGCGCGGTCCCCCGTCAACTCCAGCTTGTGCCTCTTCAGGAGCTGGAATTCCGGAGTCGACGGGGGAGCCGCTGGTGATCGATTTATCGCGTCTTAACGAGACGCGATAAATCGATCACCAAAAGATCGATCCCTGCCGGCTCAAGTGAAGACAAGCCCTAAGTGTTCCCATGAGAAATATGAGGGGGAGGGTAGTTAAAAAAAATATTCAAGCCCAGAATTATACTAATATTTTAAACAGAAGAACATGTGAAGCTTGTCAATGACGAGAGAGAATTATCTGAGATAATGGAAACAGAACCATAGACACCTAAAATCTAAAATACTGGTGATTGGAATCAGTCATTAAGTCAAGCAAAAGCAAAATTAACAAATGTTAGAAAGTTCCTAGCAGTGCTGTTTCAGGAAAGTGAAACGCTGTGAATTCTGCCTAAAAAGTTTGTACTTGGATTGTATAGAAAATGTTAGTCTGAGCTATAATACACTCAAGAAGTCCTTTTAAAAAAAAAGAAAGAAAGAAACAGGCCTTTTGTTCTATGGAAGAGTATTTTGAAGATTGTGTTAGTGTCTTTTCGTAAAATAAAGGTTGAAATTTCATGACTATTCCCCGATAACGCTAAAGGATATAATATAGAAGCAGAGGTAACAGAGTCCTGTGGCACCTTAAAGACTAACTAAAGTATTGAAGCATAAGCTTTCGTGGGCTATGTAGCAGAGTGGTCATTCACCCCGGCGGCGCCCCCGTCTGGTGGTCTGGGGAATCAGCTCTTGCAGCGTCTGGAGCGCCCTCTGCCGGCTGATGTCCGCTCCTGCTCCGGCCCGTGTCCCTCCCGGACCCCGGTGCCCACGAAGCTGAGGGCGCTGCACCCTTGCAGAACCCCCCAAGTCTTAGGGTCTCCCCTCCCTGGGGAACCCTGCACCCACTATCCCTACCTTGCCTCAGGCTTTGCCTCTGCTAGTCACCATTTGCCCCCACGCACTGAGGCAGACTGCAGTATCAGGCTGCTCATCACAGGCAAGAAGGGTTTGGCCAGCTGCTTCTACCCAGCCTGGGGCTGCCTCCTCGCACCCCCAGTACCCAGTGGGTCGGGCCTATGCTAGGCACGGCAGCCTGGGGCCCTCTCTCTAGAGCTTTGCAGCTCCCTGGCTCCCAGTTGCCTTGCCCCTGCCCTATCCCACTCTGAGTACCCTATCTTAGGCTCCCAGCAGCGAGGCCTGTCTCTCCCTGCTCCCAGAGGAGACTGCTCTATTCTTAGCCCTGGGTGAGGCCTTTTACCAGGTCTTGCAGCCTGGGGCTCTCAGGCTAGAGCTCCCTAGCCCCAGCCCTGCACCCCCCGGTTACTACCTCAGTCCCAGCAGCTATGCCTGTCTCCCTCTAAGTGCCAGAGGAGACCTCTCTCTGTCTTCTGCTCTCCTCTCTCTCTCTCTCCTTAGACCCCTGCCACACAGGTTTTTATACAGCCTGAGTGTTTGGGGCGTGGCCTCCCAGCTGAGCCTGCTTCCCAATCAGCCTGGGAGTTTGCAGGCTCACAGCCACAACTCCTTTCCCAGGGCTATCCCTGCCCTGGCCGGCAGGGAGCGGGTATCACCCCGCTACAGGCTAATACCCACTTCGTTGGATGCACCTGCTTGTGGGTACTAGCCCACGAAAGCTTATGCTTCAATACTTTAGTTAGTCTTTAAGGTGCCACAGGACTCTTTGTTACCTCTGCTATTCTAGACTAACACAGCTACCTCTCTGATTCTTAATATAGAAGCAGTTAAACCCAAAATAGAAGGAATGCAACCTTAGAAAAACCAGAGGGAATTGGGGAAGACAAATAGTTAATCTTTAGTAATCAATGCACAGATATAATCTTCAGAAACTGTATGAACAACAAAGCACAGGAGAAGAGTGTTCAGACATCACCATGGAGAGTGTTTTCTTGAAGCCAGTCAATTTTTGTTTGAAAAGAATGTAGCAGATGTAAATTGGCCACTTGGTATCCAGAGTGGAGGAAATAAATTATTTAAAAATTACTGTGAATCAAATTTAGAAATTTAGTTTTAGTAGAAGCCAATGGCTTCATAACACATTTTACTGGGAAAATACTAATGTCTGGATCAATCAGACTCTGGACATGCTCATCTGACTTTCTTCTGTAGAAGGTTATAATGTCTTGAGGGCGGGGAGCAAGATTTCTGAAGACATCGTAGCTGCTTAATCTTAGTTCTACTGACACTTTGCATATCTCAGCTAGAGCTATGGGCAGCAATGCAAGCATACATGACTTTATTAAAAGCAGATGTCCAAGCAAAGCCACTTATTCCAACATCAAAATATGTTGGAAAACGGCATGGAGAGCCAATGGAAAAGTAGTGGCAGAGGCCCAGGGCAAACAGAAGGTAAAACTCTACCTTGTACATTGCTGTGTACAGGGGAATAAAAGCCATATTAAACCATCAGACAGTCCTTATGAAGCTGTTTTGCATGCAAATCCAATAAGAGAACCAAAAGTCCAGTGAATAAATCTGATCAAAAGGGAACCATTCTGGAGAGACGTCTCTAGGACTCTCCATCACCTGAAACGAGACTACGTGACTCCTAATACACCCAGCTAGAAGCAGAGGCTTCATGGTGTGGCAGACGCCTATGTTTTGCCAAACTTGATAGGTCTTCCATTTTTCTTAGGATACTCAGGGCCGGTGCAAGGATATTTTGCACCCTAGGCGAAACTTCTGCCTTGCATTCCTTATTATAAACCAAATAAGCATCACTTCTTATAAACTTTCAAAATACTTTCAAAAATACACCCTTTTTAGTCACATATACTTCCTTCCTTCATTCTTTCATATCAAAATCTACTACATTTAGAATATCCAATTATTGTTATTAATAAAATTTATAAAATTAGAATGGCAGATACTCCGTCGTACAACTGACAATATCAATATGACAAATTTCAACAACCTACACACGCATATTTGCACATAAACATATACACTCAAATACTTAACATACACACACAATTGACACACAGTATTCGCGAAATGATGCAGCAGCACTTGCCATACAGCGCGCGACGAGAAAAATGACGTCATTGCCACTTTATACCGTAGTGAAGCAGTACGCACAGCTGGCATTGGCTATAGCTGTAGTGTATGAGAGAACGACAAGTTAAAATGCACGTTCAATGATGTTTCTCTTTTCTTTATTCAATCGTTTTACAGCAAGAGTGTAAAAAAAAAATTGGGGGCACTGCTTTTTGATGACCCTAAATCTTGGCGCCATAGGCGGTCGCCTAGTTTGCCTAGTGGTTATACCGGCCCTGAGGATACTCTCGGTTTTTGGGTAACTTCTGAAGGCAGCAGGTTTACAGCAAAGGGCAGTATTTCTTCAGAGTGCACAGTCAACCTGTGGAACTCTCTGTCAGAGGATGTTTTGAAGACCAAGACTATAACCGAGTTCAAAAAAGAATTAGATAACTTCGTGGAGGGTAGGTCCATCAATGGCTATTAGCCAGGATGGGCAGGGATGGTGTTCCTAGCCTCTATTTTCCAAAAGTTGGGAATGGACAACAGCGGATGGATCACTTGATGATTCCCTGTTCTGTTCATTCCCTCTCGGGCACATGGCATTGGCCACTGCTGGAAGACAGGATACTGGGCTAAAAGGTCCTTTTGGTCTGACCCAGTATGGCTGTTTTATGTTCTTGCATTCTAGTTACATCTATTGTACCTGTGCTGTAATTAGTTGCTTCTCCACTAGAGAGGTGGGCCTAAGAGGCATTAGGTCATGGATACTTAGGATTCATCATCTGAAGGAACTTGGTTGCCTGTGAAGGGGCCTGAGTCTGCAGGAGAACAGATCCTTCAGGGACACTCAGTCTGATGAGCCAGTGCTCAAATACTAGCACTGAAAGAAGTCTGGAGTTACGAGAAGGGAGATGGAAGACAGAGTCTAGATAAGGAAGGGTTGGTTTTTGGAGAGACTTTGGGTAGTAGTTTGGGCCTTTGATACCGCTGAGTTGCATACAAGCAGATGGCAAACAGAGGATCACACCCTGTATACCCATCACACCTTGATGCAAGGGGAAACCCTGGTGGTGAGTACTCACCATAACACTACCAAAGGGCTGCAAAGTGAGCCAGGTGGTTGATCTGTAATGAGCCTTATCATTACTTATTAAGAAGTCGTCCTTTTTTATTTTTATTTTTCATAAGTCATTGCATTAATTTCACTTTAGTGTTTATAAAAAGTCTTTATTGTACAAAATGTGTCATTCTCTGCTGTTCCCCAGTGGCCAGACTGACTTTGTTGTGTATGTAAAATCCATAGAATGCAAATCAGCATGAAGTACGGGTGTTTGGTTTCTGGGCGATGGTAATTTTGGACTACATGCAAAGCTTATTTTTAAACACATTTTTGAAGTTATTTAAAGTGGAAAATAAACCGTTAAAGGGAGAGGAAAACATGAAATAAACAGGATATTTATTTTTAACAAATGTTTTCCGAGTCATGTAGCTAAGCTAAAAGCAAGGCCACTGTTAGTGATTTACTAGACATTAAAGCAGGGGTCTCAAACTCAAATGACCACGAGGGCCGCATGAGGACTAGTGCACTGGCTCGAGGGCCGCACCACTGACACACACACACACCCTCGCTGCCCCGGCTGTGCCCCCACTCCACCCCTTCCATGAGGACTAGTGCACTGGCCCGAGGGCCGCACCACTGACACACCCCCCGCCCTTGCTGCCCCGGCTCCGCCCCCACTCCACCCCTTCCAAGAGGTCCCACCCCTGCCCCACCTCCTCCTCTGAGCATGCAGCTCCCCATTCCCTCCTGGAAAGCACTAGGCACCACCAACAGCTGTTTGGCAAACAAAGCAAGAGCAATCTAGGAAGTCCAGAGCTGGAAACACACGCGGCCCAGCCAGGCAGCAGAGAAGCCTCCACTTCTGGCCCCTCCGTCCTGCAAACTACTATGGGGGGATCGGGGGGGGGGGGGGGCGCCAGGAAGCTTGGCGGGCCGCAGGGAAGGGCTTTGCGGGCCGCATGTGGCCCCCGGGCCGCATGTTTGAGACCCCTGCATTAAAGCCTGGCTGCATTTGAGAAATGCAAGTCATACATCAAACAGCAACAACTTTTAATGAAATATTAACTGTGTTGGTAAAAAAATTTTTTTAAAGGTTTACTACACGTATAAGAATGAATGGTGCTGCCTTTCTAGCAACGTTAGCTGGACCTCGTCAAGTGTAAAGAGATACTCTCAGTTTGTTCAGATGCCAAGAACTTTCGCAACAAATAAATTTCAAGCCGCATCCCTCAGGTTGATGTCTAGCCTATTTTAAAAGGCATCCTTTGGGAATGCTGCATGGGTTTACCTTCCTTTTTAGAGACTGTATGTTTTGGGGGCTGAACAGGTTGTGTCATTTACTAGTACAAATTTTTGGACCTGCTTTATTTGGCCATGTGTTGAAAACTTACTAGACATCAAGCGATTAGTTTTCTCCTCCTCTGTATTTTCACACTGTTGTGTGGTGGGTCAGTTAATTTAAAAGCATACTCTGCATTAATATTCCCCAATTTAAAAAAAGAGTAGTGCAGATAAACAGGGGTCACTGTAATGTACTACACTACAGTGTCTCTGCATAAGGTGATCACATGTCTGCTGTAGCACTGGAACCGATTTGGATTATAATGGTGCTTGTTGACTGTTAATGTGAATGGTGACTCTTCGGTTTCAGCTTGGGACCTGAGAGCCACTAGAACTTGCCTTAGGATCAATCAGTACAACTGTCCATATGCTAGACATAGAGGGGATTTTACTCAGATTGGTGGTAGGTGGGGTAGAAATTATGCCTTTGTCCAGGACCAATCTCTGCCTCTTCCATGATATGTGAAAGTCTTGTTTTGATTGCCAGCTGAGACTGGTGAGACGAATGCATTTATGGCTGTCTCTGGAAGGGAACACTCGTCAGGTGACAAGACCTTTTGCTTTCAGTAACATTTCTAAATGGCGAGACAAGTCTAGCAGTGTCGGAAATCCTCGGTTTTCTTTGATTCCGCTCTTGTTTCAGGCCTGGGTGTAGCCAGGTAATACCTAGTCAGGTATCGGCACTGATTCTCTTAGCTCTGTGAGCTGCTTCCAACACTGCCTATGAGATCTTGATGGAACACTATGTTCCCTACAGGGTAGGTGGACCTGCCTTAAAGTTCTTGTGTGATCCTAAAGATTAACGTTGGCCAAATTGTTCCTGTGCCCAGAGGGTATGCTTACGTGAGATATTGCAAGGTTCATTCTCTTTCTCCGGGAGCATGTTCTGCTGGTTGCAGATGAGTTTCCAAATGTAATTTAATGTGTTCAGGATGGGAGGTAGGCCTACATATTTTGGACGCTGGTACCTAACAAGTTCCCACTCTCCTTGTGTGATAGTTCAGCAGTGTGATCATGGGAGACACTGGAGCTAGAATCCTTCCCCCTGCTCAAGAGGGGGACTGCTGGCAGGATGTTTTTCAGCAAGGGGTATTCAGCCCTGGAACTTGCTTCTCTTTGTAGTCCAATAGAGCCCACATCCTGTAGACCTGCGGGGCACGCTTCAAGACTTGTCTCCCATTTAAGGTCTTTTCCTGATGGGCTGGGGTAAATCAGGCTTGATTGTGGTGTTTGGTTTGTGTATTGAGCTTCTGAAATTAGACTGGGCAATTACTGCTGTTTGTATAGTGACTGTGGCAGTAGAGAACATCTGCTATAAAACATGTGTATCTATCCTCAGATAAAACTTTGTTGTGCAAGTACCTGGAGTCTAGATCCATTATTTCTAAATATTGCAATAAATAATAAAACTCTTGTAAGATTATATGTGATCTCTCACAGTTATTTTGTTGTTGTCGTTACAGTGACAGCTATATTGTGCGAGTCAAAGCTGTGGTTATGACCCGAGATGACTCCAGTGGGGGATGGTTACCGCAAGAAGGAGGCGGTCTCAGTAAAGTTGGCGTCTGCAAGGTCATGTACCCAGAGGGCAATGGAAGAAGTGGATTTCTAATCCATGGGGAAAGGCAAAAAGACAAACTGGTAATAGAATCTAATTCAACTTTTGTCTGTTTTCTTAGGAAAGCTACCCAAAATCAACATATTCTTATAGGAGTTTCAAAACCAAACAAAAAAAACTTGAAAGCAATGCCAGATTGTGCAAAATAACCCCATCCTAATTCAAATGAGCAATAAATTATCATGACCTGCTTTTTAGGTTGCCATGTTATCTCCTTGAGATAGTAATTGCATGTTGAACAGCAATATGTAAAGGCCACCTTTAATTCCTAAAACATGAAACGGACACATTTATTTTTCTAAGACCTAATAAGAATATGTGAGAAGTGAATTGAAGTGTAAAGAATTCATGAAGCCGGTCACGTTGTACTGAGTAATGCAGTGCAAGCCTTTAAACCAGCAATGAATTATTTATGCTGCCTGCAATTCAAGGTTTGGTCTAGTAGAGTAAGAATGTGAGGACAAGTTGTCTTTTTATGAATTGACAAACTCAGTTCCTTCCAATAGCTATTTATTTAGAAGACTTCTTTTATTGCACAAAATAAAATGAATAAAACTAGTATTCAAATATAAATTGGAAGTTTTTTTAAAAAATGGCTTTAATTTCCTGTTGATTAGGCTTTCCTGTTGCTTCTAGGATACCCAATTATAAAATGGAAAAGCTTAAAATCCACCTCTTGCAATTTGGTTTGGTACAGGCTTATAATAGGTGTTTGAAAATAAGCTTCTTGAATAAAAGTGGATAGTATAGTGTAGTTTTAAGATTGTCTTATTGTCAAGAGAGCTGGGATTTTTAAAGGGATTGTTTCATTTGCAGCTGCTTTTGACGTGATTTTATATTAAATGATATTCTCTCACCAGAGTAACAGATTCATAAGTTGCTTGTTTTGCGTTGGGGAGATTGTGGGGCAGGAGATTCTGGTCTGTACTAAAACAATGACAACCAGGCCGTTCAAGTGTAAATGTAACCTCACTTTGTGCTGAAACTTTTTAGGTGGTATTGGAATGCTTTGTAAAAAAGGACTTGGTCTACACTAAAGCAAATCCTACATTTCATCACTGGAAGGTTGACAACAGGAAGTTTGGGCTCACTTTTCAAAGTCCTGCCGATGCACGAGCATTTGATAGAGGAGTGCGGAAAGCGATTGAAGACCTCAATGAAGGTACTGAAGCTTGTATCAGCATTCTGCTTGTTTCTTTGCAGAGGAGAGGTTCCAGAGACAGGACTCAAGCTA